>OY750787.1:6137500-6813000 GCA_963556745.1 Catoptria pinella
TAGTGATTAATTATTATTATTATTATTAACTTGTTATTTTATTAAAATACAAACTTAGTTTGGGATCAAAATGTTTAGTGTGATTTGTGACATAAATAAATCACTTCCGGAAAATTTCTTTATTTGGAACTACCTACTTGTTATGTTAGGAAAATTCCCCCAGTTGTAATTATTATCTTTAAAAAAAAGATAGTTCAATAGATATGAATTGCTGATATATAAAATATCTTATCATAACCTACTCCACTAAACAAAATATTAACACTAGGTATATATTTTTAAAACTATTCAAATTTAAGTTATGGTAATGAAAAATAAATTTATTATTATTATTATAAAAAAAAATGCAGCGGTTCTTAACCTTTTTCAGCCACGGACCCCTAGGAAATCGTAGCACAATTTTCATGCATGTTATCATAGCATTAATGTTATCTCAGAATGCCTCTTATAATATTTGCTGGTAATGTTACCTACTTAAAATAAGTACTGTTGATGAATGCTATACAATGTTTTGTATACAGAGGTTGTTGTTTGTGTTGCAATATTCATATTTGCAATGATAATTATTTTACTTAAAAGAAAAAGGTTCTTTATTTTAAATGAAATGTGATTACATTTTATAATCATTTTATGTTGTTAAGGCTCCTACACACTATACCGGCGGCACTACCGCGATGCGCCCGGCGGTTTTTAGCTTGACAAACGTGCCACTCGACAAAAGCCGGCGACCCGTGCCGCCGGCATGTGTGTAGGAGCCATTAAGTATATGGTTTGTGAGACATTGTTATAAATACATTCACTGGGGCTGTACCGGCTAACGGATCGAATTTCGGAAAGACTGCCGAGCTTCAAATTAAAACAGATAAATCGAGCCCCAATCGGGCCAAAATAGCGAATAGAAGTCAAGATGCCTCTCGAACATCGATATCTTCTAAATAACTTCGGCGAATAGTACAATACGAAACTCCTTACTTCGATTTATCTTTTTTAAGTGGAAGCTCGGCAGACCCGCCGAAGTTCGAAAAGTTAGCCGGTAGGGCCCCTGGTGTGTACTGGGTCCTTACCTATGAAATTGACGTTCTGTATGGGGAATTAAAAAAAAATGCATTTTCCATACTAGGTTTTCGATAGTTTGAATAACAACCGTGAATGCTATAATAACAAAACTTTTATGCTCAAACGTTTGAACATTAAGCTAACTTAGGCAACATAACTTAAGCGAAAAAAATTAAGTTGCGGCTAAGTTACAACGGAAAAAGTGGTAATTTCCGCTAACAAGAAAAGGAGTCACTTTCAAGGTATTTTTTTAAGGCTAAGAAAACAAAATAAATAGACTTTAATGATGCTGATAGTTGAAGGCTATGGTCATAGTTTGATGTAATATCCAGCAACTAATAAATATTTTAAATCACAAAAATGATGTGGTTCTCAGTGTGTGAGAAAAAAAACACCAATTTCATAGATAAGGACCCAATATTAAGATAAATATATGTTATTTTTATGATCTCACTCAAACTTTTTAACTTAAGGGTCTGACATGAGCCAACTAGCGCCGCCAGTCGTCGATTTTATTTTATTTATTCTAAATCAGCCCAATTCTTAAAAAAAGGAATCAGTCAAGGTTTTGTTAATAACGTCTAAAATTTAATAACTTTACTCAGTTTGAAAAGGCATTCAAACAGTTTAAAACGCGATTTTGTTAAAAGTGGCCATTGTTGGTTCAAACCCGTTTTTAAACTATTGCACGCATTTTCTAATGTTGTAACTTTATTCAATAAACATTAGACGTCATTCACAAGACCTTGACTGATTCCTTTTTAAGAAATTGGGCTTATTTAGAATAAATTAAATTAAATCGACTTGCGGCGCTAGTTGGCTCAGCCCCTTAATAAAATATGAAACGAAATATAATTTATCACTGCAGTGGGGGTTAAAAATATCTAATGAGGATGGGTGACAGTACACACGACGGTTCACACTATACATACATGTTGACCTTGAGACCGCCTTTATGCCCTACGTAATAAAAGCTGTTTTCGCAGTTTAACTGTGAAGTGCTGTCGTGCGTACAATTCGTTTAGTTTGAAAAATGTTGTCGAGGCCTCGAGGTCGAGGCTCAGTACTATTATTAATTCTGTGCTCGAGGGAAATAACCGATCACATTGGTATTACCCAACTCACGTGGGTATGTACGTAAGATAAAGTGTTTCATATCAAGTATAAGAATTTGTTGTCGATAAAGTTATTATCAAGCGACATACAGGATGTTTGGTAATACCATTATAAAGCCGAATAGAGGCGCTGAGTATAAAGTGTGGGGGCGTAGAATATTTAAAAGATTACATTAGTATTGATATAATTAATGTTTTAACCCAGGCCATAAATAAACTATCTGTTTGCCAAATTCCATCCAAATTTGTTCAGTAGTTTTTTCGTGATTGAGTAACAAACATCCGGACATCTAAACATCCAAATTTTCACATTGGTAATACTAAAGAAACTAAGCAACCTTTACAAAAGTCGGAAGCTTTATTTTATAAATTGAAATAATAAAAAAAAAATCACTTTTCATGCTCGTAAAGTTCGTCTTTATGTGTATGTAGAAATCGGGTCCTTTGCCCATCTCTAGTAGGGATAGTATTTTTTACATATTTGGCCCTATGTTTTTTAGAGAAAGTTGCTCAGTTTCATAGACCGAACACACCTTTAAAGTTTGGAGGAGTGAGTAAAAAATTACCATGTATAGATTTTTTTTGTCTCCAGACGGCCCTCCAGATCTCGATCTACCGCAACCATCCGCGGTGCACCATGATCCTGCTGTTATTCGGCGCGGACCCGCTAGTCACTGACGAAGAGTACCGAACCTGCTTCCACCTCGCCGCGGAGGCCGACCCTGGACATTTGAAGGGGTTGCTGAAGTACTGCTTTATGAATCCTATGTAAGTTTAGCCACAAAATCGATAGAGGACAGAAGTCAAGCTTAAGGGGCTGACATGAGCCAACTAGCGCCGCCAGTCGATTTTATTTTATTTATTCTAAATAAGCCCAATTTCTTAAGAAAGGAATCAGTCAAGGTCTTGTGAATGTCGTCTAATGTTTATTGAATAACGTTACAACATTGCAAAATGCGTGCAATAGTTTAAAAACGGGTTTGAACCAACAGTGGCCACTTTTAACAAAATCGCGTTTTAAACTGTTAGAATGCCTTTTCAAACTGTGTAAAGCTATTCAATAAATATTAGACGTTATTAATAAAACCTTGACTGATTCCTTTTTTAAGAAATTGGGCTTATTTAGAATAAATAAAATAAAATCGACTGGCGGCGCTAGTTGGCTCATGTCAGCCCCTTAAGCCAGCCTGTTAATTAAATATTGTATTAGACGTATTGGCTAAATGCAATTTAGGCCGGTGATTAAACGGTGCTGTTTAATTAAATGTCGTAACGTTAACTGAGTGTCTGATAAAACCAGTTGGCTGCGACATATATTCAAACATAACGAACCATTTTTAAATTTTGAGATTTTAGCATTCACAATGCTATTTTTATATAATACTAAATAATATACTAGTCGTATTTTTCTAGTATATTATTTAGTTTTATAACTAAACTTGTAACATAAATAACACACAACTTGAAAAATATTAGTAGTTAGGACAATCAGTCTGTTTATCCTCACTTGTCTTATTTGGTAAACAATCTTCACCCAACTCTTTATTGAAAAATACAATTATAAAATACAACAAATGGTTTTCCACACATAGATTACACAAGAAATCACTAATTGTAAATCAAATTGTCACTATTATTAAATAATAGTGACAATTTGATTTACTATGTGACAATTTGATACTATGCTAAATCAAATTGTCACTATTATTAAATAATATTGACAATATGATTTACTATGACGACATATTAAAAAAAAAACTTTTTCCCCCTTATTAATAAAAGAAGAGTAAGTTTACACCTAGTTTAACCAAAAACTTTGCTTAGGAATATAATGCTTTGAGACGTCAAACGTAAAGACTAATATTGCTAAACAATATTTTCTGTTAAACCAGGTGTAAACTTACTATTCGTTTATTAATAAGGCCGTTTAAGTTTAAAAGCGTATGACAACTGTTAAAAACTAAATAAGACAAGTAGGGTAAACTGACAGATTTGTAAAACTATAAAACAGTCCATCATCGTGTATTTTTGTGGATGCTTTTTAGTAAAAAGTTTTTTTTTTCATTTATTTCTCAGGAAAATTTTACGAGAAAACGAGGAGATGTGGACACCGGAATTGGAATCGAAACCTAAGGATTATTTAGTCAAATATTTGTTGAGGAAAATCTCCGTTTTGTTTGACAATCAAGGTAAGCATGTAGTTTTGATACCCCGAGGTATAAGGATGTGTTTAAAAAAAACCGCGAAATTAGCGTAAAAATGTATGGAAATCCTGAAACTGGAAACTCTGATCCTTATATCTCTTAGAATGCTGATCAGATTAGTTGGGTGTGTATAGCGATCTGAATCTCCTCCATTCACTACCTGGATGGCCATCATCAGATCACAGCTAGGTCAATTCTTGGCGGAGAACCAAGGTTTCAAAGTTACCTCGTTTGTATGAAAATCGACTGGTGTCCTTAACTATACAAAATGTTACAAAAATACCCCTAATGCCGAATATGGTAGATATGGACCATCAAACTGAACAACTCTTACTATGGGACCAACTCTGAAATCGCGAAAAAAAATCAGCTGTTTCATACATTTCGTTATTTTCGTAATAAATTATGGGAACAATATTTTCAGTCACCTAAGTTTAGATGTGTCACTAATCTGCAATACCCTAATTATAATATCTATCCCCAAGAAATATATTAGTCATCATATTTATCAAAACTGTCTCTAAGTATAAATCATTAATTATTGTATGAAACAGCTGATTTTTTTATAGCGCTTTCAAATTTGGTCCCATAGTAAAAGTTGTTCAGTTTGATGGTCCCTTTCTCCCATATTCGGCATTAGGGGTACTTTTGTAACACGTTGTATAGGGACGTAATAATTATTATAAATGCAAAAGTAATTTTGTTTGATGGTTTGTTACGCCTTCACGTCTAACTACTCAACCGATCATTATGAAATTTTGCATACACGTTATCAAGGGTACAGACAAGGACATAGGGTTACCTTCCATCTGGGAAAAGTTTACGGTTCCCGAGGGATATTAAAATAACTGTCTACGCAGACGAAGTAGCGGGCGGCTAGTAAATAAATAAATTGTTCTTTTTAGGTTACACGCCCCTTATGTTGGCCAGCAAGTTAGGGAAACACGAAAACGTCAAAATGTTAGCAGAAGCGTCGCCAGATACAATCAACACTCAAATGCCTAATAGTGGCAACACTGCTTTGTACCTCGCTGTTGGGTCTGCGTGTTTGGATGCTAGCAGTAAGTACCTATATTGATAAAAAAAGAAAAAATAGTTTTAATCTATTTTGAGATAAATATTGAATAATGTCACATATATTGCTCCGATTCAAAGTAAGTAGCTAAAGCACTTGTGTTATGGGAATCAAAGACAGTGGTACCACCATCATAAACCTGAGACAAATAGCAAAGACCTCAGAGATGCGACACCATGAAAACTGATGAACACAAACCACTCGACCACGGAGGTAGTCTGTATATCGTGTAATAGTAAAAATTGTGTTACAAAACTGTAACATTATAACATTACAAAATTATAAACAAAAGCAATATTACTTACAGATCGCGGTAACAAATCGACAGTATCAGACGAATTCAAGAAATCCGTAGAGACATTAGTAGAGCTTGGCGCCGATCCGGCCATAGATAATCACTCTGGTTCTAATGTAAACACTGTTTTAACAGATTTGCATGTCGGCGAGTTGTCTATGATTATAGCTAATAAAATGACCACCAAAAACTGCATGGATTTCAAAACAAATACTCCTAATGATGTAGGCGTTTTGCATAAAGACGAACATGGTAATATTGTGGCATATGAAAAATTGCATAGATTCATAGGAATGAAAAAAGAATATGAAAAAATTATTACCCCTTTAGAAAATTCAAAAGCAAAAGATGAAAAGGACACTATATCTAAAGAAACAAAAGAAAAACCTAACATATTACAAAACATTGTAATAGAATCGACTGCACCAATTATTAAAGAGCGGGAGACCCCAGAAATTAAAACTGTAATCAAAACAGAAACAATAAGTCCTATACCTAAGAAACGTTCCAAATTAATGAACGAATCTACAAAAAAATCAATTGAAGTTGCGAACAAAATTTCAGATTACATGAATACTTTCAAAAATTTCGTCACCGACGTAAAAAATGCAAAAATTGTATCACCTATGCCAATAATTGAATCTGAAAACCATGCTGAGCTAATAACCGATTCGAGTGAAGAATATAATAGTAAAAAAGATGATCTACACAATTCTGTTAAAACGATTCTTATAGCTAAAAATACGAAAGGCTCTAACGGTGAAATAATTGAAAACGAAAAGAGATTGCAAACATACCACGAAGTTATTGAAACAGATCCGAGTGAAGATGATAGTATTGAAACAATTCTTATAGCTAAAAACGAAAAAGGTTCTAACGGTGAAATTACACATTTTGATAACGAAAACAGATTGCAAACCAAACACTACGAAGTTATTAACTATGATCAAGTGAAAGCAGGTAATAGGAAACGTTTTCGATTAGCGAGAAAGGGACCACTGGTGTATCCGATGAAGAGAAGTTTAGATTCGAGTGACAATGAGGAAACAACAGAATTTAATACGAAAAGAATACATTCGCTTGCTGATTGAAGACGAAAAGCGATCCTACTTTTATGTAGATGTCTTTATCACATCGGTGAGTAAGATAAAGGAATTTTAAGAGATGGGAGATAGGGTTAGAGTTGGCGATGAGTAAGAAAAATCATAGCAATAGGGTATGGCGCAATCGTAGGCTATGATGTAATCGTAGACTATGATGTAATCGTAGACTATGATGTAATCGTAGGCTATGATGCAATCGTAGGCTATGATGCAATCGTAGGTACTAATGATAGGCATGTACTATCAACGACACGTCGAACTACCACAACATGTCACCTCAATTAATTTTAAACTTTAAAGCGAACTCGAGAATTGGCGATTTCTGTTAGTTTTGTATAATTTGATGTGCTGCTGACGTTTTGGACAAGTTTCATCGTGACGTTTAAATGCTTACCATTAGTACCTATCGTACCTATCGTACCATATGCACCGTAGGCTAAGATATAATCGTAGTTTATCATACAATCGTGGACTATGATGCGATCGTAGACTATGATGCAATCGTAGGCTATGGTACAATCGTAGGCAAGTTTTTATCGTAGACTATGATACAATCGAAGCTTAAGGCTATATGCTTACCATCATATTTGATACAACATGAAATTTTAATAATTTCAATACGTTAATGGAGTCTTCTACCAATCTAACTGATTCTTTCCCAAAGATACATGAAATCTATTGAAACCGTTTGAAATTAATGAAATACGACAGGTTCAGGTGCTAACAGAGTACTCTGCTCGGATCGAGTTTACATCAGGATCGAATTAACGTCAAAAATCTGTTAAATTTGGTACATTGAAAACAGTTTTTATTGAAAAAATATTTATTGCAACAATCACAATTCACAGATAGCCCTGACTTCTGAAATGAGTAAACTCGTCAATTGGAGCCAAAATTTCGCGTAGGGGTTTATTTTGCTTCCCTTCCTTCTCTATTATACCTTAAAAGTAGAATCCATTCTCAAGTCAAGTACCCAACTCGTACCTAGTTCAATTTACTTGATTTTGAACCTTATTAGTGAGTTGAGTGTCACGGAGTGGGACAAACATCGTCCACTTATTGCGATTGTTTTCGAGTAATAGATTGCTGGTCTCAATGGAAAGACGACAGATTCATTGGTAGATAACTCCCTTAAAAATATGATAATTATTTTAATTTCACAATTTTAGAAATTCAACAAAACAAAAAAGACTAATTGAATAATAAAACACTAACAAAATATATTTTAACTAACTTTTAAATAATCATAATCAGTTAAGCACTATACATATACGATTATTTGTACACCAACAACCTCGCAGGAGTAGATCACTAACATCATAAACAACGGTTTTTCTACGACTTCCGAAAAATGAAAAAAAAAATCAAATCGACTTTTTATACAAATGTCCGGACAGCTGATCGAGTTTTGTACGATAAGACGTATAAGTGTTTGCACAGAAAGTGGCGCCCTCATTTTTTGTCAACTCTTCATGGTCAAGCTGTAGTTAGGTTTAAAAAAATACTAAAAGATCTGACTGACAAATATTACATAAGATTGAGCCAATTTTTTTCTAAATATAATTAGTGTTTTTTTAGTTCTAGAACTTTTTTTAGTTAGGTACTGTTATAATAACTGTCAATGAATATTAGGTATTTACTAGATATTGTAAAATAATAATGATGATAAAAAAAATTGAAATTATCATCAGGCAGACCTGTATATTTTTAACAATTAAATGTTTTTTTCCGTAGTTTAGTAATAGGGTAATTGTAATGGTTTTTATTTAATTATTTTTTTGGATTTTAAATTAATTTCGGCTTTTTGGCATTGCGTATATTTAGTCATTATGATTTATTGATAATAATAAAGAATTTACACATTATATAATGATAGGTATAACTTACAAAAAAATTGTTTCGCACAAATTGAAACCTTTTTTGCATGTCGTTTTTGGCTGATGGAATAAAATTAAAAGACAAAAAAACTTTGTTCTGTATAATAAAAAAGAATTGTCGTCTCCAGGGCCCTATTTAATAAACGTGACAATTTGTCACCCGTCATGACAATTTTATATCCATTGCGTCAACCAATTTGAACATATAACAACCTAAGTAGCTACACCACAATGTAAACCAAATTAAATAAATAAATAAATATTTGACAACATCACATACAATGCTCAGATTCCAAAGTAAGTAGCTAAAGCACTTGTGTTATGGAAATCGGAGACAACGGTGGTATCACAAACACCCAGACCAGAGCCAATATAGAAAAGTTCGTTTTATAAATTGACCCAACCGGGGATCGAATCCGGGACCTCAGAGATGGCGACACCTTGAAAACCGGTGTACAAAGCCACTCGACCAAGGAGGTCGTCAAATTGTCATGATAATTGACAAATTGTCACGTTATGTAGGGCACGGGTTGTATACCTAATTAAACATTTAGTACGCGGGTTGGCAGCCAGTTATATTAATTAACGTAGGTACCAAAAAGTTGCACGTATATGAAATATTTTAACACTTTCTTACTAAATAATAATAAATTTGATTTTTACGATTCTTTCTAACTCGCAAAGAGTCTCATTACGTCTAATCCGTAATATTCGTCTATCCAAGGGATTCCAAGCCAGGAATGAGTTACTAAAAACACCTGCCCTTCTATTGTCTAATTTCAAAATCTATCGCAATCGCTTTCAAGATGTAACACATTGATGCTTCTTTTTGGCATAAATAAAAACTTACCAAAGAAATGCAGCAATGTGTCACATTCATCTGTCAAATGAAAGCGATTGCGATAGATTTTGAAATTAGACAATTAGCCCCCAGATTCCGGATATACAACTTTATTTTCAAACACAACTTGTTAACAAATTAAATTTAAATAACAATAAACAAATTGGACAGAATATTTTATTAAATTTCTGTTTCCTTAAGGTTAGGTCAGGTTAGGTTTCCTAACCTAACCTAACCTAACCTTAAAAAAATGCTATATCTGGTAATATGTCTTTTAAAGCAAAAATCAAATTAATCGTGGCAACTTATTTTTGTTACTTCACATTCAAACTTAATTTGTTCAGACATAAAAGTTTGCGATTGAATAAATTTAAATAAATTATTAAATTTTAAGGAAATGCACTACCTTTAATCATTTTCAGAAAGTTTCATATTTAAATAATTACCGTGTAAAAACACAATTTATTAAAAATCTAAGCTGATGGTCTCCTCGGAAAATATCAATTGTCATTTATAGACATACAACCACAGTGACAAACAATTATTTGCAGTTTTAGTGATGAAAAAAGTTAAAAACGGCCGTCGTTTTGTTTTTTGTCGAGAAAAACCACAATAAATTATCAGTCATTAAGTTTGTGTGTTTAATAGTTAAATAACAAGATATTTTGCGAGAGGACCATAAGTATGGAAATTTAATAAATTGTGTCGGTAATTATTTTTTTTGCGGGAGTGGCGCTAGTGTTGCATACAATGTCGCCTCCCATAAACAATATTTAAATGTATTTTATTGCCAAAGACTTCTATGTGTATACTACACTAGACAGTTTGTACAGTACCAAAAAATTGCTCGTAAAGTTACGGTGCATGCACCGCAACTCCTTTAGTCTATTGCCAGCGACCGAGAAAAAAAAGTTGATGCGCCGCGAAGGTTGGTTGTGACACAATTTTAATTTTGAACAGCTCGTCTGTGTAATTGAAGTAATTGTTTATTGCAAACATTATTATATTGTACTAATATTTATAAAGGTGTAAAATATCCAGATTTTTATTATTATCTAGGCATAATGTTATCTATGTATATGTATGATTCATTGGTTAGATTTAATTATATATTTAGGTTATAATGTCGCAGTCAACTAACTTAATGAGCCATTTAATTACAAAGCCTAGTTTTACCAAACGGCGCCGTTCAACCAGCAGCCTGAATGACATTCAGACAATGCGTCTTACGACATTTAATGAATAGGCTAGCTAGTGTTTTGGCCATTTGGTATAGTTTATTTGTAAACATTTAAAAAAAATCTAACATTTAAAATTCAAACTGACTAAGATGATTGACTAAACTGAATTTTTGTCACTACATTTTGTAATTATTTTTATAAGTAAATAAACGTCTACAGTAGGGGTCATCATTAGTTTTACTGAAGGTCCATTTTAAAATATAAAATCATAACCCTCCTTTTGCTTCGCCGCAGTCGAGTAAAAAGGATGTCGCGGGCCGGTTTTACGACTAATCGGAAATGCCTTGAACCCTGAAAAGAATATATCGTATTACAATGTAATATAAACAATACGAGGCAAAAACGGGGTAGATTTTTATAGGCAGTTGTTGAATGGCTGATTAAGCTAGTCGACTACGACATTATGTAAACAGCCTAGGCAGGACTAAATGGCTATTCTGCAAATATTAAAATGTGTTTCGTTTTATGCGTAGGTTATTTTAATAGTGTGTATGTGTGTTTAGTAAGGTGTTCTTTTGACGCGCCTAATTAAAAAGCCTTAATGTTTTAAAATATGCGTTAACAACTAATTTAATGGCGATTATGAGGTAGATAGAGTTATAAATTGAAATTATTAAATAATTGAGTGCAATTTTATCATTGAATTATGTTGCATTTTGATTTTGAATTGATTTATGCTAAAACATAATGTCATCATCACTTACATAAAATAATAATTTATCATTTTATTTTGTGGCTCTTATAATGTTTCTTTCGACCACGATTATAAATAAAATAAAAAAGTTGAGATATGTCACGGTTATTGGTGTTCAATCTCAATAATCAGGAACTTTATGAATTGCCTAGTAAAATTAAAGTTTCGGTTTCTATTATACAATAATCCTGCATCTCTACCACTCAATCCTTATTGTATATTAGCAGTGTTAATTAAATAAATATAACTTTATTCCCTTAATTTTGTGTTTAGCTTTACGAAGGTAAATTAGGTTATTTTCCCTGTTTTCTCGTGGTCCCACGATTTTGTCCCATTAATGGGACCACGAAGAAGAATTGTTTCACCTAGTCCCATTATTATTTAATGGGACCACGAGGGAGAACTGTTTCTCAGCAGTCCCAATACCATTTACGGTTGTGAAAACTTCCTCTTCTTTTCCGTAAATGTCAATGGGACTACGAGAAATAGTTCTCCCTCGTGGTCTCATTGGGACAGAATCATGAGTTCTCCCTCGTGGTCTCATTAATGGGACAGAATCATTGGACCACGGGAAAACAGGGGTTATGTTATTAATTTCAACTAATGCAGTAGAATGTTATTAAAAATATATCGTACCTATTAATTACTAATTAATTGCTAAATAAAGTATTTTTTAATAATTGGTGTACATTTTTGATCCTCCCATAAAAAAAAAGTTTCGCTTCATTATTAAACTTGTCAGTGTAGTTTTAGACATTTTGAGAATAGGCAATTTTCGAATGTGTCTTAAAAAAAAAAATTAAAACAGCTGATTTTTTTTCCGCGATTTCAGAGTTGGCCCCATTGTAAAAGTTGATCAGTTTGATGGTCCCTATATACCATATTCGGCATTAGGGGTATTTTTGTAACACCTTGTATTATTTGTTATAGATAGAGATTATTTACCTAACTATAATTACCTAACTATAAGTCTGTTCACATTTTATTTTACCTCTGAAAATGACGTTTCCTCTCTGAAAATTACATTTTTAGAAGGAAATTTTAGAAAGAAATGTCATTTTCTGAGAGGAAACGTCACTTTCAGAGGTAAAATAAAATGTGACCGGACATATAGGTAGGTAAATAAAATCTCAAATCTATAACACAAAATATAATGGAAATGGAAATGTCATTTTCAGATTTAAATTACAACTGTGAACGCATAATACTCGTCAACACCAAACGTACCTATATTTAGTACAAGAAAATTACGTACAACACCAAAATATACATATTTATGAGCAACAATTTCACACAGTAGTACTTACTTGATTTATCGGTCCCAAAAAATTTATGTAGAAATTAGATTAAAGTAATTAGTTAACAGACAGAAACATGATTGCTACAACTTCTCGAAAGAAAAACATCGTAGTGTCCTCCAATACCATAACCAATAATAAACCATAAATAATATAAAAACAATAAATATTAGACGTTATTAACAAAACCTTGACTAAAAGAAATTGGGCTTATTTAGAATAAATAAAATGAAATTGACATGCGGCGCTAGTTGGCTCATGTCAGCCCCTTAACTTCGGTTTTATCTTCATAAAGTAAATGAATAAAACAAAACATTATAACTTACACCTTTATTTACAAACAATGGTCCTCGTACAAATACACAAGTGATGTAGTAAGTATATTCACCAAATTTGAGCAAAACAGACGCGACACGTCTTAAAATATACACGAAAATCTCAGTTTTGTCATTTCGTCATTTAAGTACTAACAACACAAAGTGGAAGACTTTAAGATTTAATTATATCTATAGTTTTAGCAAAAATATATATTCCAGATTTTTATCTATTACTTAATATTAATATAAAAATAGACACACGGTTTGAATTTCGTACATGTCAATTACTATGTTTCAAAATATATCGATAAATATGTGACTTCAATTAATTACGATTGAAGTCTTTCATTTATGAAGTCGGTGTTTTATAAAATGAGAAAGAAAACGTTAATTGAACTGTTGATATGCACATGCATTACACGAAAATGGGCTCTACTCTTTGCTGATAATGCAATGCAAAAACAGTGTTTATGGAGGTACAGTCAACGACATTAAGTTATACAACACTGAAAAACTACAATTGATTTTGAAGCTTGAGATATTAAAATTAAAGTTTAAAATCGATTGATGAAATTTGTTAGGTTGTCGAAGCCCAGTGTGATGCTGATTGTAAACAAGTACGTTATATTAGAGCCTACGCAGATAAAAGCTATTTTGTCCTATAGAGATTGCGCATGATCCTTATTTCTTAGAGATTAAGGTAGAACTTATAACGAGACTTTTAAGAGTTATCAAACTAGATAGGTGTACCTATTCGTTATCGAAAATTATCACCTTTTCTCTTTTGCTGACATCGACTGTTAACCGACACGATCAGCATATCAGGTTTTGATATTGTTTATAGTCGACGCAAACGCATAACTTTAGGAACTTAAAACGAACTCGAAAGGACGAAAATCATTTCATTATCCGCGTAAGCTCTGCTCTTATCTCAATTAAGTGATGTCTTAACGATGTTTAAGTGTTTTCCTTTAAGTTAGTATTTGTACATGATACAAGAAAAATAGCGACCAATTTTCAAGTAATTTCAATAGTTCTTATAGAGTATACTTAAAAAGACCTAAGATTAAAAATACCGTTCCACAAGAAAGTAAAAATTAGGAAATAATATAAAAAATGTGTTAATATCCTAACGTACCTATGGACGGACCCACGTAGACTAGTAGCTATCGGTAATATAGTAAAAATAGATTCATTTATTAAATCGTCACTAAATAAATGAACAGATGGCATCCTTAAGCCCAAAGAGATAGGTTAAAAATAATAATTCATATTTACAGTATTAAAAATAAACAGTCACATTTAAAGAATTAATTAAACTTCTTTTCAAAAAAACAAAAAAGAATACACAATGTCAATTTACAATTAATAATAATTTGTTCAAATATCAAATATTTGATTTTTTTTAATAACATTGAAGAGATAATAATGATAGAGCTATCACAAATCACAATCGTACAACTTAAGAATTAAAAAATAGCAACGTTCGAGGTGGTAAGTCAAATTCATAAAATAAAAATTTAAAAAAATGCTGAAAAAACAATTACTTTTCATTCAATATGCGGAAAGCCTTTTACAGCCAAAAGCTTTAAAAATAACGTTTTATATTATATCAAAAGTGAGTCTTCGTGAAATAAGCTGAATGTTGTAACACGAAAAGTCACTTTTACGGTCCCAACTCTTAGAAAAAAGGGATAAACTATTTTTTTTCATGCACCTTCATTCATAGAGCAGTATTTTTTCGCTGTTGTCAAAGTCCAAAGTAAAATCAAAATATAGCACCATCCCTTTTACACCATTTATGTTTATGATAGTGGTAGTATGTATGATGGTATGTCCACGTACTATTATTATTATTTGATGTGGCCTACTCGAAATTAATAAGGCAACATATATATATTCTCAATCACTACCAAACTTCTTCAATTATTAAGTATAATGAATATTTGACAATGAACTTATAAGAGTGGATATTTTTGCGATGTTTCTTTTTAGATAAGTAAGTACTTAAGTATATAGTTTACCCTTTTTTCATTATCCGCGTATATAATACTAATTAATCACTAAAATATTTTGATAGTTGTGATTGCTGCCTTAATACCTATATGCGTAATATACTCCAATGGTCAAATAGGTAATGGTTAAAAATATGCAATTGAACAACTTGAGTCTTGATTTCTCAAGTCCTCCGTACTGATTTAATAACGTGTCAAGTTTTAAACTAATAATAAGAGTTCGAAATTAAAATATTACAAAAGATTTTTACATGGTGAAAGTAGATAGAGCCGAGAGTTACTTATTTATGACTTTATTTTAAGTTTGAAAAAAGATAAAGTATTTTTATTCTTGTTAACTGGATGTGCGGCAATACTTTGAAACAAATAGTTGTAAATTCAAGACGCCGAATAGTAGTAGACGTAGCTTATCAGACCCGAAAAAGCAAGAGACCGCTTACGAAAGTCCATACAATGTCTTACCTATCTGTTCTTTCTTACTTACCTACACTGCCTGATAAGAAAAGAACACGATAAAAGTTATAATTATCATTTCAGGAACTTCTCGGTTCTCTAAATCTTACGGGGGTGACATGAGCCAACTAGCGCCGCCAGTCGATTTTATTTTATTTATTCTAAATAAGGCCAATTTCTTAAAAAAGGAATCAGTCAAGGTCTTGTGAATGACGTCTGAGGTTTATTGAATAACGTTACAACATTACAGAATGCGTGCAATAGTTTAAAAACGGAATGAATGCCTTTTCAAATTGTAAGTTATTCAATAAATATTAGACGTTATTAACAAAACCTTGACTGATTCCTTTTTTAAGAAATTGGGCTTATTTAGAATAAATAAAATAAAATCGACTGGCGGCGCTAGTTGTCTCATGTCAGCCCCTTAATAGAATTCAATGTAATAGATAATTTTTTCACAATCATTGGCGAAAAGTGTATAAAAATTATCTTGAGTTCAACTCGGCTCCCTTGCATGACCGCATGATATACCTAGCGTTTTATCTACACCCAACTGTCAAAATCCATTGTCTTATGACAGTTAAGCGTGGATGAATCGTATTATATCGTGCACGTTATATCCAATCGCACCTTTTTAACAACTACTTATATTGACAACTTGCTTTGCCTAAGATATAATTGTGTTTAAGTCTTAAGACAGCTTTAGATAGTCTCTAAATTGATGTATTACCGACTGTTGACTGACTTCAGAAAGATTGAACATACTAGCAAAAATTGTGATGATAGCATTAAAAATTATAATCATGTCTTATTTAATTTGGTATGTTTGTATGAATAAAAACATTAAAATTAAATAAATAATTAATAAAATATGGTATCAAAAATACTTCAAAAAGTAATCGGCTGCAACTTCAATTTTTTTATCATTACAAGCACTAAACACTGTGTATGTTAAGTAACTATTAAATCTAAATAATAATATTTTCATAAAACAATTTCGTTGAGAACCCCAGTCTTTGTTACAATTGAAGTCAGCCATTTACCGATTGAAGGCACATTGAAGTCGGTCAATTATGAAGTCGGCAATTTATTGGACTCAAGGGGGGGGGGGTATTTGAGGTTAAATGTTTATTTTTAGTTATCTTCTGCTGTTAAGTTCGTATCCATTTTCTTTGCTTGGCGTTTTAGCGGGAGGCGGCTTTGCGACCGCGTGGCCTTCCAACCTTAACGTGCTTTGGCGGTGCGAAGATCTGGAACAAAGGTTTTGTGTTTAGTTGGTTGGTTCAGACCGAAAGTTCCCGATCACACTCCGTTAAATCCTGGGCGGAGAATCAAATTAGGAAAAGAAATATTTATTCTGCAAGTAACATGGTACACATACCTACAAAAAGATCTTAAAAATAGGTAATCGGCTACACGTTACACCAGTGTCAGACAATTAAAATGTGTAGGGAGATATAAAGGTTTCCTAAGAAACTAAATTATCATAAAATCCATTTAAGTACATTAATATTAATAATTTCAAAAGTGTAATTTTAATTATAATTTATTAAGGTGCACTTGCAGCAACATTTACTATATCTCGATTTTGTTAAACCTAGACTTTACCCATAACTACGAATAGGTCAAATTTTTAAATCGTCATTTAAAATTTTGACTGTTTCATAAGGGTTACATCTAGGTTAATCAAAACCGGATTTTGTAAATGTTACTGCAAGTGGGCCTAAGTACACATAATGTCAAAAGGGATTTTAATGTCATAAGATAAAACAATATACGTGTTACAAAAAAACCTCTCATGTCGAATATGGTATATAGGGAGCATCAAATTGAACAACTTTAACTATGGGATCAATTCTGAAATCGCGAAAAAAAAACCTGCTGATTCATACTAAAATTAATTATGAAAATATCAAAATGTATGAAACAGCAGATTTTTTTTCGCGAAGAGTTGGCCCCATAGTAAAAGTTGTTCAGTTTGATGGTTCCTATCTACCATATTCGGCATTAGGGGTATTTTTGTAACACGTTGTATATACCTAATAATCAATAATTAACATGTCAAATTATTATGCATTTTTACGTACTACATTCAAAATTACCACGTTTGTATTCCAAAAAAAAAATAGGCCTGTGATTCGCTAGTGTGGTATTTATGACCAGGCCCGGACTGGGAACCGAATTTTAGAGACGGTCGGCCCTCCACTCTCAAGAGAAAGGAAAACTACTCATGTAAATTTTGAATTATATTTTCAATTTTAACAATTGAATAGTTAATCTTTAGTCAATGACAATTTCGAAGATGCTCAGTTTATAAAGTCAGCTCAGCTAATCGATGTATATTGATGTTTTTTTTAAATAGCAAAAGAAAGTCGACCGCCAACCGGCCACACCGGCCCATCGGGCATTCGCCCGATTCGCCCATATGGCCAATCCGGGCCCGTCGATGAGGCTCACCTGATAAGGCACGTGACAGCCAGCAGTATGAGCAGCGCGCCCAGCGCGGACAGCCCCCACGCCAGCGCGGCGCGCGCCACCGGCGGCGCGCGCGTCGCCAGCCGCAGCAGCGACGACACCTGCTCCGGCAGCTCGTCGATGCCCTGTTGGCACGATACAGTACAGTACAGATCGACCTGGCGGTGTTTATGTCTGTCTATTGTTACGACCACACTACCGTCATATGCCATTGAATATTGCGATTGATGAGCCTTATGCGTATAGGCATAAGGAAAATTATGGGCATAATTTTCCTTGTGGAGGTAGTGTGGCCGTGACATGAGGCTTTGTCTATGTATGTCTATATCTTTATTCTGTCTATGTCTATGTCTGTCCATGTCTATGTATCTCGATGTCTACGTCTGGCTATGTCTATATGTACTAACCTCCTCGAACCACAGCATCGGAAACACGACACAGCCAGGTTGATCTGGATGCGCGCACGAGATCGATATGCCTCCCTATGTCTGTCCATGTCTATGTCTGTGTATATCTATGTTTGTCTTTGTCTATGTCTGCGAATGGCTATTATAGGTATGTCTATATGTACTGACCTCCTCAAACCACAGGATCGGAAACACGATGTCCGGGAAGTTGCGACCTGTTTAATGTCGACCACCTGCGACACCGTCAGGTTGTTCTGGATGCGCACGAGAGATCTCTATGTCTATGTCTGTCCATATCTATGTCTGTCAATGACTGTGACTGGCTATGTCTATAATAATATCTATATCTACTGACCTCCTCAAACCACAGGATCGGAAACACGATGTCCGGGAAGTTGGCGACCTGTTTGATGTCGACCACCTGCGACACCGCCAGGTTGATCTGGATGCGCGCGCGAGCTGACATCGCTATGCCCATCTCCTGTAACAATATAATTAATAGTGATGGGAAAAACCTTTAGTAAAGTAAAAATGCAACCTTACTTTTTTAAATTTGGGATTTTAAAAGTCACAATGCTGTTTTGATACTTACAACACTAAATAATATATAGTATACAAAATTCGACTCGCATACTTATGAATAAAAACTAAGACGTATCTATTTAAGTACAATACTCAAACGACTACGCGAACGCACTGCGTTGAAAAAGATCTCTGTGATTGGTTCGTTTGTTTTACATTATTACGTGCAATTGCTCTGGTCAAACAGACAGCGAACCGAATGCATGGCTAAGCGTTTTTATATTCTAATGTATGGTGTCGCTTGAATCTAATCACATAGAATCCACGGTTCGCTTTTGCATTTCTATGTGACAGATTCAAGCAAGACCGTACATTACAAAATAACGCTTCGTTTCGCACTCGGTTCGCTGTCTGTTTGACCAGGGCTTAGTCATGCGTCCGCTGCCACTGTGAAACCTCATAGTAATGTTTGTAAATACGGGTGTATTCCAAAAAGGCTGATAAAGATGCAACAATTATCTACGTCAAATGACTTACAGGCTGCACATCGATGAATAGTCTGTGCTTCTCCGGGTCAGGTGGGGATATCCCCTCCACCGCCTCGCGCAGGCTCGGATCGGCCAGGTAGAAGTGGGGGAACGATAGCATTATCGGCGAGTCTGTGGAGTAAGTACAGTTTTCATTAAGTCGATAATAACTAATGAGATTTTTTATCAAATTGCAAATTAAAAATCAATAATTCAGTCCAGGCTGTTATAGCCCGATTCAAATTTTAAAACCGCTGTGAAGTTAGCCACTGTGCGAGTAGCCGTGCCCAACCACACGTCTCTCTCACACAATAACATAGAATTTGGTTCTGAGCATCATCTCGCACGATGTTCACAGAAGTCATAAAGTTTGAATCGGGCTATACAAGCATTTATGAATGTCAAAGAAGTTACTAAGCCATTCGTTCACAAGCCCTAAGCGGGAGACTTTATAACTGGAAGAACCGACAAGGAACTCGACAAAAACTGCTTTTATCTCCCTTCGTACAAAGTCGTCAAATTGGAAAATGACCGACGCAGATAACCGCTCACTTGTCTCGCGGAATGCACCGAAATGCATCGCTTGCTCAGCGGGAGCGCCGGCGCAACATGGGTAGTCAAATTACTTGCGAGACCGTTTCAAGTAGCTTTGGGTTCTGTTTTTTGTTTAGTTGAGTAATGTAACTCTACAATTACACGAATAAACGAGTGAACAACAATTCAATTTCAAAACATTACAAATGGCGATTTTGGGAGACTAAGTATTTCTAGCAAGAAAAGTAGAAATGTGTAGAAATCTTAAATTTCTATAATACTTAATCTTTATTTTTTTTTACTATGGGACCAACTCTCTAACCGCGAAAAAAAATCAGCTGTTTCATACATTTTGATATTTTCGATTTTAATTTTTGTATGAAACAGCTGATTTTTTTTCGCGATTTCAGAGTTGGACCCATAGTAAAAGTTGTTCAGTTTGATGGTCCCTATCTACCATCATATTCGGCATTAGAGGTATTTTTGTAACACGTTGTATAAAAAGGGGTATTTTTGTAACATGTTGTATAATACATTATTTTCTTCACTTACCATATTGACAAAGTGACACATTGAACAGCCCATTGGGCGCACACGGCGGCCCAGCTGGGCAGTAGCACTTGTTGTGCTCGTCGGCGGCGAACACGTCCTCGGGCGGCGTGAAGCGGTACCCGGCGACGCCCGCCTCTGACTCCACCTCGTGGAGGTATCTGAAAGTCATGTCGACCATCAGCCAGTGTTAGGGTTACGTACCAAAATGGTAAAAAGGAATAGTGCGACTCAGTCTGTCTGTCTGTAACAGCTGGATATCTCGAAAAGTACTAATGCAGTTAACATAGAATAATAAATGAGCATTGTGAATACTAAAATCTCAAAATTTAAAAATTATATAGCTTTCTCATCTTAATCAATTGTTTAAAAATATCTGGAAAGGTATTCAGTTGATGTCGAGGTAATTCCTTGTACAATGGTGAGATGGCGCTGGCTTGCAGCGTAAGAGTTGATATACTAGGAGAAAGTCGACGTTCCCACTAGTGACTCGGTAGCTCAGCGGTCAGAGCATTGGACCGGATATCCAAAGGTCGCGGGTTCGATTCCCGTCCGAGAACATGATCTGGTGCGAGTCGTATTTTTTCTAGTATATTATTTGGTATAATGCTATCAACTTGAATTTTGGAATAGTTTAAGATGACGTTTGCCCAACTATTTTGCAAATAAGAGAGAAATACAAATATTTATATATTTCTTGCAACAGGGACTGAAAGGGGGTCTTAAAAATTTGAAGTGAGGCTACTAGGGCATATGGGGTATCATATGGAAGAGCGCTGTTTGCACATTCTCAAACATATTTTTTATGTTTGAAAAATATGAATGAATTTTTATTGAATGCCATTTTTAATGTCCCCACTGCTGGGGCACAGGCCTTCTTTGTGGATGGATAAGGAGAAAATTGTGATTGACATTAAATGAATGAATGAAATTATTTATTCAAATAAGCTCACATAATATTTTTCAAATCGTCATATCTTTTACCATTATGGCGTCTTTTAGCTGACAAGAAAAGTAGGCGAAAAAACTTATCTACCTTTATCGTTTCCACAGACATTACATTCATATTATGTTACATGTAACATAGAATAAAAAATAAATAAGCTCATTTCTTAATGAATCAATTTACAAGGTTCAAGCTAAATTCAAAATTTATAGTCATTATCCAGTCTAGGCTGTTACAAAAAAAATGCAGTTCATACAATTAAATATGCGTTAAGGGGATGACATGAGCCAACTAGCGCCGCCAGTTGATTTTATTTTATTTATTCTAAATAAGCCCAATTTCTTAAAAAGGAATCAATCAAGGTCTTGTGAATGACGCCTAATGTTTATTGAATAACGTTACAACATTACAAAATGCGTGCAATAGTTTAAAAACGGGTTTGAACCAACAGTGGCCACTTTTAACAAAATCGCGTTTTAGACTGTTTGAATGCCTTTTCAAACTGTGTAAAGTTATTCAATAACAATAACAAAACCTTGACTGATTCCTTTTTTAAGAATTTGGGCTTATTTAGAATAAATAAAATAAAATCGACTGGCGGCGCTAGTTGGTTCACGTCAGCCCCTTAAGATAGGTTTTGAATTGGATTCAACAGAAATACAGTTCGCGTTTCTTCACTTCCTCGTAGGTACAACCAAAATCACATTAAGACTAAACTTTCAAAAATCTATTCTTCGTACAGATTGTCGATAAACAACCATAATTGTTTTCTTTCCCGCACTCAGTTCTCAAGTTCCCAACATCATAATATCACAACAATGGTAGATGTTATGTAATGCAATGTGTAATACGGAGTAACCGGGCTATCAGACAAACGGCAGTAGTGAAAGTCATCAACGTCTGGGGTCATTTTTTTATCTCAGACCAACCGTTTAGTCCGAAACTAATTTTCTACTAGAATACACAAAAAAGTTTAAACGTCAAATGGTTTTCTCATCGCAAAACTATTAGCCTACACCGCGCCCGGAATTTGAACCCTAAACACAAACAACTCTCGAGAAAAAAGACGCGCGTAAAAGTGCTCGATAGAATAAATCTCTATGGAAAATCTAATCTCGCTTTTCGGCGGTAGATGGAGCTGTACTAATTTTCCATACAAATCCAATGTTTTACGCGCGTTACGTAAAAACATTCGATAGAGTGATTTTGTACAGTACCATCTACCACCGAATGCGTTTGTGCAAGGGTTCAAATTCCAGGATGCGGTAGATGGTGCTGTACAAAATCACTCTATCAATTGTTTTACGTGCGATAGTTTTTAAATAACACGCGTAAAAACATTTTATAGCGTAATTTTGTATGGAAAATTTGTACAGCGTCATCTACCGCCGAAAAGCGAGATTAGATTTTCCATAGAGGTTTATTCTATCGAGCACTTTTAAGCGCGTTTTTTTATTCGAAAGCTGTTACTAGGTAGTAAGCAGTTGTACTACTGAGCAAATATTTACTGTGCTGTAATAAAACCATTGTTTTAATACCCAGAATCATTATCACATCATCGTGACAGGTGGAGCAACAGTTCGTTGTGATTCAAATCAGTAAAGAAAGCTAAGCTTTTATCGCAAAGGTTTGAATGGGATGGGTGACCAGACAATTAAAACTAAACTCATTAAACTGTAGCATTGGAGATAGGTACAATTAAGTAAAACCACAGACACCGCGTCAGGTCCAGATTAAATTCCAAGCAGTGGAAACTGTCGGCACAATTCAGCAATCACTCGGCAACTTTCGCATGTGCGCGACTTAGAGCATTAAGAATGCAGACAAGTATCAATCAATGACTTAAGCGCAAAAAATATGACGAGTTCACGAGACACCAGATAGAAAGAGAAGCCGTAAGAAGAACTGTCAGTAATCATTGTCGGAACTTACACGTCATTTGTGGGGAGTGTGTTAGCGCATTATCACCTTTCCGGCGGTAGACCGTCAACTTCCACGATTGTACTACAAACAAGAGCAAAACTTTTTCAACTTACTTGAGAGGCAGCAGTCTGCAGAGGTCCTTGTCGTAAACTCCTAGTGTGTCATTCTTGGTGATGTGTGGTGGGAATATGGACCCGTCAGAGCCAGCGATGCTGTTGCACTCGTCGGTCGACCAATGAGGAAGGTGCTCGCGGTGGTTGTACCGCTGGATGATGCCGTACCGCTTAATGTCTAGGGCTCCGGTGAACATTGTAACCGGGTCGGGGGAGGTGCCGTTTTTCTAGAAAGAAAAATATAAATTAAAAAAAATAATATTTGACAACATCATACATTGCTCCGATTCCAAAGTAAGTATAGCTAAAGCACGTTTGTGTTAAGGAAAATCAGTGACAACGGTGGTATCACAAACACCCAGACCTGAGCCAATATAGAAAAGTTCGTTTTCTAAATTGTCCCAACCGGGGATCGAACCCGGGACCTCAAAGATGGCGACACCTTGAAAACCGATGTACAAAGCCACTCGACCACGGAGGTCGTCGTATAAATAAATAAGTAAATCATAGGCATCTCACACCGATCTAGGTAATCTCAAAAGAGCAAAGTATGGATAGATTAGATTGGATCAGATATCAGTTAAGCAAATATCGGTAGGGTCGGTTATTGGAAGAGTGACCAAAAATGTATTTAATCGAACTCTTCCATGAGTCGGAAGACACGTTTTGCTGTTAGTCCCAGTTGCTTTTGCAGTTGTAATCACCTAACAATCAGCATTAGGCCCGCATGATGAGATAATATCCATGATCCTTAACGTAATAATACTGTGGTTGAATCAGAAATGTGGAGATCCGAACTGAAGCAACCGACACCGCTCGAAGGATTGCTCAGCTAAAGTGGATAGGACAAATAGCGAGAAGAAGAAGGAAAGAATTGGGGCGGAATGGTTCTGGAATGGCGACTGCACACTGAAAGACTCTCTGTGGGTCCCCGACAAGGTGGACCGACAATCTGATGAGTCACGGGCAGCGCAGGACCGGACGGACGGTTTGGAGATCCTTGGGGGAGGCCTATACCCAGCGTTGTGCGACTAATATGATGTTTCCGGCTAACTTACCCCATAAAACAACCCAAACTCCTCATACGGTAGCTTACCGACAATCTGATGAGTCGCAGACAGCGCAGGACCGGACGGACGGTGTGGAGATTGGGGGGAGGCTTTGGGGGAAGGCCTTGGGGGAGGCCTCTACAAAGTGTTGTGCGACTAATATAATGTTTACGGCTAACTTACCCCATAAAACAGCCCAAACTCCTCGTACGGTAACTTCTGCTCCTTAGGCACCACATCCTTGGCCAGCTTCAGCAGTGGGTCCTCGTAGCCCCACAGCAGCTGTCCTACAGATACCTCCACGAACGGTTTGATCTTCAGGATGTCCATGATGGACGCCATGGCGAGACGGAGGAAGCGCGCTGCATGCTTTGACTGGGAGGTGGCACTCTGTAGAAAGAAATCAATAAAATAAATATTAGATAACATCGCACGGATTGCCATGTTTGCCATTACTCCGATTTCAAACCTAGCTAAAGCACTTGTGTTATGGAAGTATGAGATGAGAGATAATGTAATGTTACTTAAGTTTTTATCTTACTTATCTAGTAATCGAAAAGCAAGTGTAATCACAAAAGATTAACCTTCAAAAAATTAAGTACGTCTCGTACAAAATAATCTCAATTATTATGAAAAAAATTAAATACGAGGTTAAAAGTCAAAGTCACCAGGAAACATAATCTTGAAGGTAGCATTTCTCGTTTGCCTTATGCAAAGGACTTTGACCGAAGCTAAAAATAACTGTTGAAGGCATGAACACACATTTACATACATAAATGCTAAGGGCACAGTACCTACAGCTAATAGAAACAGTGGACGGAAAATAATTGAGACTCATCCGCTTTTTACCACCGACCTAAAAAGGGGGGATTTTTCAACCACCGACGTAAAAGAAGGGATATATGTGTCGCAGGAAAATGAGGAAATCAGAGATTTCGCGAAATCTACTACTGCTACTATCACTAGTTCGCTCGATTTTTGCTCGGCAGTATCCACTTTTCTAACATTTCTCTAGATTCATTTAGTGACCTATTTTAGTAAGAAGACGTCATAAATAAGAATATTCAACATCTACCGTGATTTCGTGGTATACCTAGGATTTCGTGAAATCTCTGATATCCTCATTTCTCTGCAACATATGCAAGTGCAACTCTTCTTGTTAGCTAAAAAAGGTTCGAACGGGCCGTAGGAAAATAAAGATAATTCAAAAGCACTTAATTTCTAGGTTTATTTGAATATATTTCTCTACTTTATAAACTTTAATGGTCTTACCAAAGATTTTTAAACACTGTCGCCGTCTCTTTCAAATCATATTGTCAAAAAAGTGACAGCATCACATTTAAACAGTGTCTAAGTTAAACACGTTGAACAGTGTTTTAAAATCTTTTGTGATAATAGGCCGTAATCGTAAATATATCTTCAAACTAATCTTAGTTGTGTTGCATCGTAGCCCCCAAACGAATGGACCGATTTAGATTTGCTTTTTTAGTTTCAATTAAAGCTACTCGTCTAATGTAAAAAAACTATTATTAACTATTTAAGAGGGCGTAGTCTGCACACTAGCGCCGCCATTGTAAAAAAAATCATAGTGCTTAAATAAAGTCGAAATTGTGAATTATGTCTCTTAAGTGCACACGGAAAAAGCTTTCTAATACTTTTTATAGCTTGAACAATATTTTCTATGCTGTCGTTTAGTTTTTGGAGATTTTTTGCGAAAAGTGGCCACTTTTAACAATAAAACTCCATTTAACTAAACGCCGGCTAGAAAATATTGTTTAAGCGTTAAAAAGAAAAACAAAGCTTCTACGGAGTGCACTACGGAGAGATAATTCACAATTTCGTCTTTATTTAAGCACTATGATATTTTTTCCAATGGCGGCGCTAGTGTGCAGACTATGCAGCCTTAAATAGCCCAAATTAGTTGTTAATGACGTAACGGACATTTCGGCACCCGGTAATATCGGTCACAGACATACAAAAAGCTAACGACCTCACAATCCTTGTATGGAAGTGGTCGGCTCAGAATCGAACTTGACACCGAAGATATAAATAATAGCAATGGAAACGATATAATGTTTTAATGTTTTAAATTTTCATGGTTATTGACGTTATTAGAAAAATATAACCACTATTGAGGTATACCCTTTCAAACAAAAAAAGAATTATCGAAATCGGTTCATAAGCAAATAGTTACAAAGAAGTTACACCTGAAAATCCGTAAAAACTCGTGCGATGGTAAGCTAAATAATTGATATTTTTCAGGATTATGAAAAAACTACTAGCCAGATCTCTGTATTTTTTTTATGGGACCACACACTAACTATGTTCTTTCAAATAAAAAAAGAATAATTGAAATCGGTTAACAACACTGGTGAAATTGTATTAAAACAATCATAAAAACCGGTACATGGTGTAAATCCCGATATAGTTTATTTTATAAGCAATGGAAACGATCTACAAGAAGAGTAGTAAGTGAATAAATCTTAATAAATAGAATCAAGAGTCAAAACTTTATTCAAATAAACTTAATAATTAAGCACTTTTGAATCGCCTGTATTTACACCCGTTCCAGATTTTTTTTAACTGATAAGAAGAAATGGGTGAAATGGAGACACTAACTATAATAGTTATTCAAAGATTCCTTATGTCTGCGAGCACAAGGAATAATAAAAAATACTGTATCAGACCTAATAAATAAAATTGAGGAGCTCGATGGCGCAGTGGTTTAGCGTCTGGCTCAGCGATTGCGGTGGTTAAACAACGTCACAAGGGTCAATCATGGGATGGGTGAGCAAAAACTTATTATCGCTCCTCCGCGTGCTTCGTAAGGCACGTTAAGGTCCCGGCTACAATTGCAGTCATCAACACCCACCAATCCGCATTGGGCCCGCGTGGTGGGTTATTAAAGATGGCTGATGGTCAATAAATAATCCATAAACGAACTTTCGACAACTTTTACACGAAAATACATTTTTTATCAGCAACTCACTTCGAAAGTCACCTCACTTCGCACGAGTTTGATATTAGAAATAAGATAATAATATAATAATTTATTAAGGGGCTGACATGAGCCAACTAGCGCCGCCAGTCGAGTTATTCAGTAAACATTAGACGTCATTAACAAGACCTTGACTTATTCCTTTTTTTTAAATGGCTTATTTAGAATAAATAAAATAATATCGACTGGCGGCGCTAGTTGGCTCATGTCAGCCCCTTATTTAGTATTTATCCCATTTGAAATTAAGGTTTTTCTCAATTATAAGATTTAAAAACATTCCCTGCATAAGTAAGCAGTAACTCTAATCTCCGTCACGCGTGATTTAGCTTAGCCACTTCCAGTATTTCTAACTCGTTTAACATAACGGTCAATTTTATGTTAATTTTCGGACCGCTAGCTCGCGTGGGCGCGAGAACTATATGGTATAAAACGTCTGCTTACAAATATGCTAAAATATGGTTTATTTAGCCATGTAGGTAGATGATCGTTTAAAAGTAAGTTATGGCCAAAAATACGCAGTCTAGTCCAGTGCCTTCCGAGTACGTGTTTTTAATCCAGTTTGGAAGTTCCATACTCAATCTAGCAAAACTTCTGAAGTAATGTCTATTACAGCTAACTATTATTACAGGTAACTATTACAGCTTTTGAAAAATATCAAATTCTACTAAAATCAGATTGATTTTATCAGAAAAATATTAGAACTTAGCTCCTTCGTATGGAAAATCGAGACCCCTATTCGCGTAGTGATTACATTTTCTTTGCCTCTATTTTCTTAGATGTAACGTAGTGATTACATTCGCTTTGCCCCTATTTTCTTAGCTGTAACGTAGTGATTACATTCTCTTTGCCCCTATTTTCTTAGCTGTAACATAGTGATTACATTCTCTTTGCCCCTATTTTCTTAGCTGTAACGTAGTGATTACATTCTCGTTGCCCCTATTTTCTTAGCTGTAACACAGTGATTACATTCTCTTTGCCCCTATTTTCTTAGCTGTAACGTAGTGATTACATTCTCGTTGCCCCTATTTTCTTAGCTGTAACACAGTGATTACATTCTCTTTGCCCCTATTTTCTTAGCTGTAACGTAGTGATTACATTCTCGTTGCCCCTATTTTCTTAGCTGTAACACAGTGATTACATTCTCTTTGCCCCTATTTTCTTAGCTGTAACGTAGTGATTACATTCTCGTTGCCCCTATTTTCTTAGCTGTAACACAGTGATTACATTCTCTTTGCCCCTATTTTCTAAGCTATAATAAGGTATATTATACAGTCAACCAAATTGAATGCTATAACTGTCTGTGTCATTCATTATATTTTCTCATTGACTGACTACTACTTGATATCTGACACACTGTCATAATGTTATTTTATTTTTATATTATAATACTTTTTTTCGCCGCTAAAAGTGGTAGGATTATGAACAATAATTATCTTATTTTAAATTCAAATCAGGACTGCTTTATTTAAAAACATATCTAGTGCAGTTATAACAAAGGTTAAAATTGCATAGATCTCTGACCCGTAATAATGCCTTTTAATTCATATTTGAAACGTACTAAGTGCAACATACACGATAGAGAAGAAAACCTAACTATTTTAATGATTTCAAAGGAATTATCAGCAAGTGGGTCATCATGACTGAGTTGGGTCGACTGTACCTGCGTTTTAAAACGACTAGGTAAGTCTCTGTTTAGAATTCAAAATTCAAAACTCATTTATTCAGACTAGGCTGTTATAAGCACTTGTGAATGTCAAAAAAGCTACGCCATCGGTTCGCAACCCTAAGCGGGAGACCTTGTAACGAGAAGAACCGGCAAGAAACTCGTCAAGGGCTGCTTTTTTCTCCCTGTATATTTCATACAGCCGTCAAAATTTGAAAAATGAGGTCGGCATTTAAAGTGACGTCATTTTCCTCCATTTTTTTTTGGAAATAACAAAATTATTATTTAATTGCAAATTCATTGAAAATGAATTGAAAAAATATGAGAATTAAATTATGTGACATTCATAATTTAATTTGGAAAAATTGTAAAAAAATAATTTTATTTGAAAAATTTAAACAATATTAGATATGTACTTTAAATAAATACATATTTGACAACATCACAAACATTGCTCTGATCCCAAAGTAAGTAGATAAAGCACTTGTGTCATGGAAATCAGAGACAACGGTAAACGCATACACCCAGACCTGAGCAAATATAGAAAAGATAGTTTTCTAAATTGACCCAGCCGGGGATCGAACTCGGGACCTGAGAGATGGCGATACCTTGAAAACCGGCGTACAAACCACTCGACCAAGGAGGTCGTCTTTACGAATTCAATTTGCATGCAGAATAATCTAAACTAGGTATTAAAAGTATAAATTATTAATGCATTTATTTTATCTAAATTACAAGCACAAAAAGTCATAAAAATATTTTTCGTTTTATATACACTTCAAACAATTCACTATTTAAAATGCTCATTTATTTTTCTATAAGTAAGTACACACAACAGCACGTCAGGTCATACAATTAAACTGCGAAAACAGCTTTTTTTTTACGTAGGGCATAAAGGCGGTCTCAAGGTCAACATGTGTTGTAGAACCTATTTGGTACTTCATTACACTATTATAAGTTCGATAATGAAAAGTGAAAATTCTGTCATTCTAGAAGAATGTTTCTATGTACTTGTTATAGCAACCGTCTAACGTGCTTTTAAAAGGATAACTTTTTAATATATTTTTCTCACAATTCCAACATATAGTCTGAAGTGCCGTCGTGTGTACCTACTTGAGTTATTATTATAGGCCTTCAATATTAACAATTTCTTTAGGTTATTGCCATTAAAACACATTATCAGATTTTATTACAAACAGCTGCTTTTACTGTTTTTCACTCTCCTTCTTTTCCATTATCGTGAAATTGAATTCCGATAAGTATCTGATGCTTACTGTGTTATCGAGTTATGTAAGTACTTTACATTTATGTACTTCCCCGCATTTCGAAGGCAAAATAGGGGCTTTCGTCGATTCATACCATGAGTGTTTCACACCACGGTATAAATCGCACAAGGACGCTTTTTGAATTATTATTATTTATTATTATATTAAATATATTTTATTTACGCCGGTGTTTTATTCTATGTTCGTGCAGAGCGACACTTAGCTACTTTTTAGGGTTCCGTAGTGAATAAGGAACCCTTATCTGTTTGTCTGTCTGTCTGTCCGTCCCCAGCCTAGCTCATAGACTCTTAGTACTAGAAAGCTATAATTTGGCATGGATATTCATATTAATCACGCCGACAAAGCGGTGAAGTGGAATTTTGAAAAATGTTTTTTAAGATTACCTCCCCTAAACGTGAAGTGGGATTTTTTTTTCTTGTGTACCCTATAGTGTAGGGTGTCGTTGGATAGCAATTTTAAAAATATTGCGGGTTTGCCTGCACATGTACCATGTCACAGTAATACACGTACTGGCAGTCAAAGCGCTCGGCAAAAGCGCACAGGACACTGTTTGGGCTGGCCCGCACCCTGCGCACCAGGGATGTGCATCTCTTGCGCATGGTTGTGGAAAAACAATCCACGCGCGCTTCAGCGAACATCCCTGAGGCGCTACAGAATCGAGGCAGCCCCAACAGAGTCCTGAATGCATTATTGAATTGGACGCGTAAGGCGCCGTACTGCTTCTGTTAAAAGGAAATCTATCACTGCTAAGTAGGCTTTACAAGTTTACGAATAACAGTCGACCAACTTATAAAATGTACTCGGCGCAGTACAATTTTTTTAAATAAAACAACACTGTGTGTTGAAATGCACTTTCTATGCAATGAACAGTCTCTAAGGTGACAGTATGTGAGTGCAATTCAAACGGTTTTCTTACACGTGATTTTAATTTTAACAAATAGGCCAGCATTTTCAAGGAAAACTACGACAATAAAATTGTTGTTTCCATTAAACGCTATTAAAATAACTACATGTAAATGGGCAGCGATTTAACTTTAGATATGTTTAGAAAAGCTGTTTTTCTCTCTCTAATAAAATGTTTTCTACATATTTCCTCTTTTTTTAACCGACTTCAAAAAAAGAGGAGGTTCTCAATTCAATTGTATATTTTTTATTGAGAAAAGTTTGGTGGAATTACAGGTATTTAAAAGAAGCACAATAACTGTAAGCACACTTACTGTAAGTAGCGTAAGAATATATTTATTTTATTTGATTTAATGAATTTTAATATATTTTAAACGTACACTCATACCATAATTATTTAATCACATCACACTAAATAATGACTGGATCTAACCTTTGTTCTGTAACTTAAGGGGCTGACATGAGCCAACTAGCGCCGCCAGTCGATTTTATTTTATTTATTCTAAATAAGCCCGATTTCTTAAAAAAGGAATCAGTCAAGGTCTTGTAAATGACGTCTAACGTTTATTGAATAACGTTACAACATTACAAAATGCGTGCAATAGTTTAAAAACGGGTTTGAACCAACAGTGGCCACTTTTAACAAAATCGCGTTTTAAAACTGTTTGAATGCCTTTTCAAACTGTGTGAAGTTATTCAATAAATATTAGACGATATTAACAAAACCTTGACTTATTCCTTTTTTAAGAAATTAGGCTTATTTAGAAAAAATAAAATAAAATCGACTGGCGGCGCTAGTTAGTTCATGTCAGCCCCTTAATGACTGGCTCTAACCTTTGTTCTGTAACTTAAGGAAAACACTTCTATAACAATTATTATAAGAATCATCGAATGCTTAGTGTTATTACAAGTAATTTTACGCCCCGGTTGTATCAAAACAAAAACTGTCATTCTAGAAGTATGTTTCTATGTACTTGTTATAGCAACCGTCTTACGTGCTTTTAAAAGGATAACCTTTTAATATATTTTTCTCACAATTCCAACATATAGTCTGAGGTGCCGTCGTGTGTACCCTACTTGAGTTATTATTATAAGCGTTCAATGTTAACAATTTCTTTAGGTTTATTATTATTATTAACAATTATTATTATTTGCGTGGTTAGCAGTATCGCGTATCGTGCTAATTTTGATTACATTTTGTCTATACTGGCCTTTGAAACTTTGTACCACAATTTTAAAATTGTAATAACTTTTAAAATACACAAGATCAATTTTCGAAATAAAAAGGACTAAAAAAGAGTGAGTACATTTTTTAAAATAATAACTTCACAATCGATAATCTTATTGAAAAACCTTTACCTTTTTGTATTTTTAAACTAACTTATATTGTTTAAGAGAAGTTGTTATTTTAAAAGTGTGGTACTAAGTTTTGAAGGTCAGTGTATATTACAATATTAAATAAAATTCACCGCGGCTCAACTTTCGGTCTGGGTACTGTCGTAATCATAAAATGCCGGGTCTCCTTTCAATAGGTAAATCGCAGCCATAGTGTAACATCAAAGAGTCTATCATTTCCAAGCGTCAGTATCACATACTCTGTGGTACGGAACGTCATTCCAGCATGACGCGGCAACTGTTGCAGTACAGACGACCACACATCAGATATAACATGTTGACCTTGAGATCGTCTTTACGTCCTACGTAATAAAAGTTGTTTTTGCAGTTCAACTGTTTAAGTTACTGTCGTGTATTATAAGCAAGGAAGTGCAGTCAAGTATGGTGAAGGCGTTTGTTACCGTGACGAACGCTATCAATGTTTATGAAGATACGTAATAGGTGATTACTGTTATTGCAATATATGGTATAAAACAGTTAGTTAAGAACCAAGTATAAGTTAGGTATATCTTAGTAAATACTACTAAAACTAGACTAGAACTAGAACCCGGACAAACATTTCAAAAACTCTGGACATTTGAGTGAAATAAAAAATTTACCCGGACGCACATGAAATTCTTTTTACAATAAAATAAAAACCTAACACCCATTTCCCAACATAAATAGTGTCCGGGTTAACGGGACACTATTTAAGAACCCCGCCCGGACGCCCTACAAAGTAGGAAAATCTGGGGAAAGTGGCCACTTTTCGCAAAAATACTCCATTAAACTAAACGCAAGTCTAGAAAATATTGTTTAATCTATAAAAGTACCACGAAGCTTCTAGGGAGTGCACTACAGAGAGATAATTCACAATTTCGTCTTTATTTAAGCACTGTGATTTTTTTCCAATGGCGGCGCTAGTGTGCAGACTTACGCCCTCTTAATTATTTCTGTCATGGTTTCTATTAGATATTGTTTTGAAATACTAAATCCTTTTTCGTATTCTTGAAATATCATTCCCCGGTTGAATCAATATACAAATTAGAAAAATGTCTTTACAGTCAAACCAATTGTGTGACTGTAAGTACAATGCAACGATTTTTAATAATATTTGTGTCATTTTTAATAGACATTAAAATTAGACATTATCTCTAATTAGAGATATTTACCTATCAAAATATACTAAAAACTGTAAGGGTACAGTTTTTGGTATATTTTGATCACGAACATCTATCGAGGGAAAAACGCGCGTAAATGTACTCGATACAATAATTATTCTATGGAAAATGACATTTCGAATCATCGTGATTGTCTATGGTGAGAGCCATCTTACGTCAGTTACATACAATTTTGAATTCTATTCGGATTGCAGAAAATAGTTGGCTATAGGGCCAGGGGCCGTACCGGTTAACGCATCGAACTTTGGAGAGTCTGCCGGGCTTCAAATTAAAACAGATAAATCGAGCCACAATTCGGCCAAAATGGCGAACCCCAATTCATGATGTCACACGAACATTGATATCTTCTAAATAACTTCAGCGAATACAGTACGAATCTCCTTACTTCGATTTATCTGTTTTAAGTTGAAGCTCGGCAGACCCGCCGAAGTTCGAGAAGTTAGCCGGTAGGTATCAGGTATCAGGATTGAAGTTATTCCATAACACTCACCAACATAGGTATATTCGGCACCACGACGGCGTCGTCCTCTGCGCCTGCGCTCATGTCCGGTTGGAACGTGTACGTCCGTTTGTAGTGAAACGACAGGGTTCCATTCTCGTTGTCCGTAATGTTCACCTTTTCCCACTCTTCCCTGTGAAAGAGAGAGAGGGAAAATCTCATTAAAACATCTCCGTTTGAACGACAAGGTTCGAATAACAGCTATTATACACACGACGGCACCTCACACTATACATGTTGACCAGGAGACCGCCTTTATGCCCTACGTAATAACAACTGTTTTCGCAGTTTAACTGTATAACCTGACGTGCTGTCGTGTGTACATATTAATAATAAATGCCACTGTCACTCTTTGCTTATTTTATTTGACACAGTACTAAAGTGATCAACATTTTGAAATATAGAAAAGTTTGTTTTCGAAATTGATTCAGTTGGGGATCGAACTTGGGACCTCAGAGGTCATGAAAACCACAGTGTACTAGCCACTCGACAACGGAGGTTGTCAAAAACAGGGGATGGAAGTTCGCATGGAGAGGTGGAACAACATGCATGGTCACGGGCGGCCACTGATGAATAAGTAATAAATAAATAAATAATAAATGCTTAGACAATTCCACACAGCGCCATCTAGCCCCAAACTAAGCAAAGCTTGTAATATGGGTGCTAGACAACTGATATACTTCTTATATACTTTTTAAATACATACTTATTATGCATAGTAACACCCAGACCCGTCACAGAAATTAAAATTCATCATTTAAATTTCTGCCCGGCCGGGAATCGAACCGGGACCTCTTGCGTGGTAGACCGGCATGTTGACCACTGCACCGCTCAAGTCGTCAAAAAAATAGTAACCGCTAGTTTTCTATAATAGGTGTAATACATTTTCAGTTTTTCTCGTGTATTAATTTGTTGTGTCACGCAAACTTGCGTGTTGTAAAGATGTTATTTAGATGTATTTATTTTATGTGTAATTTCAAGGACTGATCATAGAGGTGTATACAACATGATGTTTGTAACAACTGAAAAAATATTATAGTTTTAAGTTGGGTATAGACTGTGTTGGGTTCGGGTTCGTGCTCGGGTTTGGTTCAGGTTCGGGTTCGGGTTCAGGATAGGGTTCTGGTTCGGGTTCGGGTTCGGATTCGGGTTCAGGCTATACATGATGTTTGTAACAACTGAAAAAATATTATAGTTTTAAGGTGCGTGCAGACTATGTGACATGTTAAATAACTTGTGTTTTAACACGTCCACATTATGTAATCTTGTTAATCAACATGGCAACATAAAACAATACTGTTCACATAGAATAACAATGTTATATAACCATTTTTGTTTCTCGTTCTTCAGTGCTATCCGCACAGTAACATTGTTGTACAAATTAATAACATGTTTTATAACATTCAGTGTCCAAATTATCTGAAACATATTATAAAACAATGTCGTATAACATGTTATGTTATAAAGTTTGTACGCAACTTTATTATTTACACAATACGTAACGGCAAATCTTGAATATTTTGCCCAATTTTGCAGAAGCGATTCCGAAGATGTAAGTATTTTGTGTTTATTGACATAAGTTTCCGTAAACCATTTGAAAAGTCAAACCCATAAAAAGAGACGATTTTTACATAGAAAAACACATTTTAACATTTTAACATAGAATAAGGTGGAAAGGTTGAATAATTTGAGTATTCTATTTTCATCTTGCCTTTTAAAATAACAAGTTACCAAATAACTTGTTTAACTACAAGTTTAACACAGAACGACTTAAGTTATTACTTAACATGGCTAAGGAACTCGTTTTGACGGAAATCAAATAACTTACTTAGGCAAGGCCAATTATTTGTAAGTATTTTCTTACTCAATTATAAATGTTATCTTGGGTACCATTACAGTAAAATGTTTTGCAAAAAATATAAAATCTAAATAAATCAACATGTTTTTGTCCTCTAAGCATTTCTAAACTATTTATCCGATTGCGATGCAACTTTGGTAAGTTAAAGTAACTAAAAGTAACTAGCAAAAGTACTAATTAAATAGATTTTTCCGAGAGGAGCTCGGTGGCGCAGTGGTTTAGCGCCTGGCCCAGCGATTGCGGAGGTTAAGTTTCGCGAGGGGCGGTCATGGGATGGGTGACCAAAAATGTATTATTTCGAGTTCCTCCGTGCTTCGGAAGGCACGTTAAGCCTTTTAAATTTTGAGATTTAAGCATTCACAATGCTATTTTTATATAATACTAAATAATATACTAGAAAAATAGGACTCGCACCAGATCATGTTCTCGGACGGGAATCGAACCTGCGATCTTTGGATATCCGGTCCAATGCTGCGGATATCCGTTAAGCCATTGGTCCCGGCTGCATTTGCAGTCGCTAAAACCCACCATCCGCATCGGACCTGCGTGGTGGTGGACCATCCTCTTTATCCACCCATAAGGAACAAGGACGTCTTTAACATATTTGAAGCCCCGGGCACATTAAGATAAAGGGGCCCCTATGATCTTGACTTAAGCTAGTGAGCAAGTAGTATTTGTAGCCAGTAATTATTGTTTAAGTTTTCGAAATACCTAAATATGTTTTATATATCTTTTGGTAATAAGCATCCGTTATCGTTTAGCGATCTGGCAGGAACTAGGGGGCCCCTATCCCTGGGGACGTGCCCAGAGTGCCCAGTGGGAAAGATGGGCCTGATAAGGAAGGCCTGTGCCCCAGCAGTCGGGACATTAAAAATGGCTGATGTCGGAATAGTTTTTCAACACATCCTTTAGATTAACAAATCCACTAGAATTTTCCATACAAACAAAATTATTTCAACAACGGAGAAGCCGCTAGACTAGACTAACTTGAATTGTAATACACATGGCAATTAGTATGCAATTAGTAAAAATGACGGTTCGGGTCATGTACCTTATGCTTTTGATTAACATTGTAAGTAAAGCTATTTGTTATTTGGTGGTGGTGAAGAGTGAGACTAGTGTCCCTACCATGAGTTGATGCAAACTGTTCACGCTACCGTAAACTATCGGATAAACTGCTTACAGTCAATGCGAATGAAAGAGAGAAAACGATAGTTTACGGTAACGTAAACCGTTTGCATCAACTCATGGTAGAGCCACTGTGCCCTAAGCACGAAAAGCTATCAAGAAAAAAACACGCGCAAAAGTACTCAATAGAGTAATTATTTATGAGAAATATAATTTCGCTTTTCGGCGCTAGATGGCGCTGCACAAATTTCCCATACAAAATTACTCTATCGAATGTTTTTACGCGCGTTATTTTTTTCGATAGCTGTTCGTGCTAAGGTTACTGGTGAGACGTACCACAGGTTTTTTTTAACTTTCTTCGGGTGCCAGATCTCATTTAAGATAAAGAAACTGTACTATACATATATGTTATATTAGTATGAGATAAATAAATAAATATATATAAATATTTGACAACATCACATACATTGCTCCGATTCCAAAGTAAGTAGCTAAAGCACTTGTGTTATGGAAATCGCAGACAACGGTGGTATCACAAACACCCAGACAATATAGAAAAGTTCTTTTTTTTAAATTGACCCAACCGGGGATCGAACCCGGGACCTCAGAGATGGCGACACCTTGAAAACCGGTGTACAAATCCACTCAACCAAGGAGATCGTCAATAAATAAGCCTACTTATGAATCAAAATTCTTGAAATATCATAGAAAACTGTACCTAATCTAAGGGCTGTAACTAAAATCCGCATGCCTGCATAGAGTTCGTAAAGATGGAAACATCCTCCCACGGGAGAGGCCTGTAATGTCCTGGGGCCGTACCGGCTAACGCATCGAACTTCGGAGAGTCTGCCGGGCTTCAAATTAAAACAGATAAATCGAGCCCAAACCGGGCCAAAATGACGAACATCGATATCTTCTAAATAACTTCGGCGAATAGTACAATACGAAACTCCTTACTTTGATTTATCTGTTTTAAGTTGAAGCTCGGCAGATCCGCCCAAGATCGAAAAGTTAGCCGGTAGGGCCCTGATGTGGCAAAACTGTAGGTAATGATGATGAGGATGGTGGGACACACAGCGAGAAGAACCGATGGCCGTTGGGGCGGAAAGGTTTTGGAATCGCGAGCGCGCTAGAGTTGAGTCATTCGTGAATGAATCCTTCAATTGAACTAGTTCACTTATCAAGTATATCTCCTTCACTCGTTCATTCGGGTCCCAATTACTTCAGTACTTCATTTAGTTCACACTTCACTGAAGGAGAGTAAAGCGGACAGATAGATTACGAACACCGCGTGCGGAAGCGAGACAGTTGCACAGCTCGGCGGCCAGCGGTCGGTCGGAGTCGGAGTCCGCCCGCCCGCACTCAATTTGACTTCAACAACCCCTATTGCGCATACATTAAGGCTTAGTTATACATAACTTCAAAGTGACTCAAATGGACTACTGAAGTACAGAGCCAAGTGAACTAGATGAACTAAATGTGTGATATACTTCATCTTGTCCAATTGAACTATATCATTCTTTACACTTCAGTGAAGTATTTTGCGCATGTCTAGAGTGCACCAGACGACACTCCGTAGGCAGGCCCCCGACAAGGTCAGCCGACTATCTGGTGAAAATCGCGGGAAGCCACTGGATGCGGGCAGCGCAGGACTAAGTCACAGAATAGTACTGACGTACAGGTAGGCCACGCTCCGCCTCCCGCCGAGCCGAGATACCGCACCTCCCCCGACAATCGGCGGTAAGATCAGCGGTTCATTCTCGGGCCGTGTCGCGCGCGCGAGTTGTCAGTGGTACGAGCACAGACTAACATAGAGCTAGACAGATGTCAAAAGTCAACCCTAAGGTTCACGCACACATTCGCAGCGTGTACAAACGTAATCTGTTAATGTTGTAGTTGAATCTCACTTTTTGTGTGGCGTGTCCGGGGTGTGATTAGTAGCGACACCTACCTACGCCGCACATACCACGACACACGGCACAACAACAAGGATTCTTCACCGTGTTACTAGATGGCGCCAGAAACATGATCATTAAGTATGGAATAGCACCTCGCAGTATGGAAATCCTACATCTCGCTAACGAAGTTCACTCAGCGACTTAGCATATATACAACTTCCAACCACCATCGATTGGACCGCGGTTCCCGGGCTAATACCACACAGCCCGGAGGAAGATCTTCCCTTGGGACTTCCTACCCCTTGCATCTTCCACTCCTATAGACTTGGTGGTGATCCTTGGGGGATACCCAGTAGAGGAGGGGGGGTGTCAAGCGACTGATGAATTGTCATAGGTACTTACAAGTAAACATAAGGCCCCAACTCATCCAAAACAGGTTTCGAGCCGTTATTGAGGAACTCATCGGCATTGGTCACGTTGTATACGTAGACTCGGACGAACGGCCGTACGGGGGGCCGCGCCCACCACTCGAATGTCATCGAGCCGGGGCGAAGCACCAGCTCCTGGGAGACAAGAAACATATATTAGAAGAGAAGAACAATGACAAGAAACTGACAGATGAAAGTAATTAAAAAGATTCAAGATATTGTAAAAATAATGGGAATGATAGATTGGTATGAGCAAGACTGTTTACTATCACCACCACCAGGGTGAGTAGTGCAAGATTTTTAGTTACTCGACCGCGCTAACGTACTTTATTTCGTATGGGATTGGTGGCCCGCCATCTGGCGGTTTTCGCGATGAACATTCATCATTTATCAACGCCATACAAAATTCTAATTTTTAACACACTCACGATCGAGCATGAGGTGAAAAAATCCACACAAAGCACTCAGAATTCATTAAAATTAGTCATTAAAATTATCTTTTTATTTTTTTTATTAAGGAAAAGGTATTCAGTGCTGTGTGCTAGCTTATAATGAATGACCTTTGATTTTGCTGATATAATAGATATTAGCATTCATAATGCTATTTTTATATTATAATAAACTGACCTACCGAGTCACTTGGAAGAAGAGCATTGGACCGGACTTCCAAAGGTCATGGGTTCGATTCCCGACTGAGAAAATGATCTGGTGACGAGTGGATTTTTTTCTAGTACATTATTTAGTATTGTTAATTGTTTGTTTTATATGTGTTGCTGTGATGTACCTAATTAAAGAAATAAAGATGTTTTTAGGCATTGATGGTTCAATCCCTTCTATATGACGAGCTCAATTCAAACCGAAATGTTAAAAATGATTTCCCGATGTTGACAACATTTTATCGGTTCGAGAATTCGTCATACTAAAGATAGGTAGGTGTCATATAATGAATTTACAGTTCTTGGTAGGTAACTATACTTGCTGGTGATTGGTTAGGTTAAATACATGCCCCAACTAAGACTACTATTTTAAGTGACAATGTTATGTCTTTATGAGAATAAAGTTCTTTAAACATAACTAAACTAAACACAGAGGTTAAAATATTCTATAGAATAATTTTGTATGGAAATTTGTACAGCGCCATCTACCGCCGAATAGCGAAATGAAATTTTCCAATAGATAAAATTACTCTATAGAGTACTTTTACGCGCGTTTTTTTCTCGATAGATGATCGTGCTAAGGGTAGGGATTATTCTTGACAAACTCGGACCACTGGTACAAATAATTCTTTTTAATTACAGAAACGATAATTAATTCGTGTTCAACTTAATTTAACGTGTTCATTTATACGAAGCGTAAGTGAAGCGACTTAATAATCGAATTATGCTTGATTACGAAACCAAATCAATTAGTCGCGGACGCATCTATTGTTAATCGATTCACGCTTATTATTGAGTTATTCGAAACGAATTTATGTTAGCGTAAGGGACCATAGATATCGCTTTTCTCTAGACAGAATTTTCCCATTAAGATAATAAAATAATGAAAAGTAGATAGAAAACATCATATTGGAAAAGCAAAAAAAAATTTTACAACCTTAAAATTGGTGAAAATATCGCAAAATCTTTCATATAACTAAAGATGTCTATGGAGAGGTAGGGTAGGTAGATTAGATATTATTTAATTTATATTTTTAACTATTTTAATTAGATTATAATCGACAGACGAATTTGTTGAGAATTATTGACACATGCATGCAATTTCAAAATAATATCGCTTTAAATTATGTTCGCCGAACAAAAGACTTCAACGCACCAAAAGATAAGTAAGTCAGTAATTTTAAGTAAATGACTGTGTCAGTTTTTCTTGATTGTATACAATAATTTAATTGTTATCTATAATCCTACCAACTTTTCTCTAATCTATAAATTTTATATATTGGCCTATTTAAGTGTTATTTTGTAAATAATTCATAGCATTGATTTGAGATACATTAGATTAGGTAGTGGATTGTGAAGTGTTTATGAGATGTAGAATTTGATGGTAATGATGATTCTTGGAAATAAAAGGTTTTACTATCTAGATATGAATGAACAATGAGATTAATTTAACAACGAGCAACTTCAGAGCGCTTGCGGTACAAAACGATATTATTATTAATAATAATTTATTTGCATAAAACTTGATGTGAAAAGATGTTACGTAAGATTGATGTAGGTACACAAGTTTTGCTCGATAATTAGCATGCAAAAATTATATTATTTTTAAAATTAGATAAGTAATCAAAATGTCTAACTTCATTCTTAAGCTGTTTCAAGTCATGAAAATTATTTTTATTTGGCCACATATACAATTTTCTATTAAATATATGATTTGGCACACATTGCGAGACAATTTTTATTATACATGGCTGATCTTGGATTATTTTTTAAAATTAGCCTATTAGGATTCCTTTTTAGTCTCGAGTTCTAAATGTATTTTAATCTGTAAAAATTACTCTTTGCCGTACATTCTCGAGTGAAGTTGCCGCTGATCACCGTCTATTGTCAATTTAATCACATTGTATGTATCTACATTATATTCTAGTATAAATGTTGCATGAATTGGAAGAAAAGATATAAGGTTCATGACTAAGTAGTACCAACAGGTTTACGGAAGCGGTTCGCCAATAGCATTCCACAACTTCGCCGTCAGCCGATCGCCGAAAGGAGGTCAAGGCGAGATTAATATAATGAATACTGGTTGCCTACACGTTGATCAGTGAACGTGCAATACATAACGGGAAATGTAATGTGCAATTATTGTGGGTTTCGCAACGAAAATGTGAGTCGGGCGTCCCCCAGGGATCTGCTTTTGGGCCAGTGTTATTTATGAAATAGACTGTGTCTAATTACCGCTTCTAAATAAGATATAAGTCTTTTATTGACAAGTTGTAATTTTCCGTCATTAAAAAAAATATTTAAGCGGCAGTATCTGCCTGTAAGGGCAGTAAGAAATTTTTAAGACGACCTCCGTGGTCGAGTGGCTTTGTACACAGGTTTTCATGGTGTCGCCATCTCTGAGGTCCCGGGTTCGATCCCCGGTTGGGTCAATTTAGAAAACGAACATTTCTATATTTTCTCAGGTCTGGGTGTTTGTGATACCACCGTTGTCTCTGATTTCCATAACACTAGATCTTTAGCTACTTACTTTGGAATCAGAGCAATGATTGTATGTGATGTTGTCAAATATTTATTTATTTTTTATTTTCAAATCATGCAAATAAGCATTTGTAGAAGTGAAATGATCAGAAGTCCATAAAGATTTTTCGATGAGAGTGCCAGCCCTTCTAAACAGACCATACACGTCTGTGAAAGTGAAAAAATATTAGTGAAGTTTTTATACATAGCAAAATAACTTATGACAATCCCATACATGTACAGTCAGCAGCATGTCAGATTATACAAAATTTACGAAAATCTGCAATTTATTTTGAACCTTAATCTCTTCGACTTTAAGTATTAAATTGATTGAATCTGATTACCCTGTCGTAGTAACTCGGCGTGTTATCTGTACTTATACTTTACGGAGTTCTTTAATCATATTTACAATATAACTTTGTTTATGGGGCAAAAATAGTACTTTCACTTGTCAAATAAGCGACTGGTAAAAAAAAAAGTGTTTTCTAAGACTTTCGCGCGTTCAGTTCATTAGAAATAAAACACTTTTACGGATTACAGCGCGTATATTATTAATTCAGGTGTTGTTTTGGAATTATTTAGTTTGTATTTATTGTTTTTTAGAATTCCCGACGTTTCGACACCCTTCCAGGGGCCGTGGTCACGGGAGGACTAAAGCAAAAATAATTCCAAAACAACACCTGAATTAATAATATACGCGCTGTAATCCGTAAAAAGTGTTTTATTTCTAAAAAAGTATCTATTGTGTCTTGCTTAAATCTAAGTGAAAGTCTTCCAGCTTCCAGCAAACCCAGACATGTCGGTCATTCGGCGATCCAATTAACCGCACAAGAAACGGTTAGTCTACACTTTGTTCGTTTAGTCCACGTCTGAGCTAAACCAGCATGACGACCTCGAGAGCGGTTTTGTCTACGTCAAAATGTCAAAAATGACATCCCAACGTAGACTAACCTTTTAACTGTCAAAAATGACATTTAGGGTAGACAAAATCTTTGTCGGGACAAATGCTACGCCTGCAGTAAGACGTTATATGGTGGCCAGATAATTAATAATTATACAGGTAGCCAGATAATTAAGGACACCAGAGTCCCTCTGGCCCACTGACCCACAAATGAGTTAGACAGTTGAAATTTTCACCTATGATGTATTCCTGTTGCCGCTACAACAACAAATACTAAAAAACAAAATAAAATAAATATTTAAGGGGGCTCACATACAGCAAACGTGATTTCTTTAGCTCGTTTTTGCTCGATATTGATACCGGCAACAGGTAGACGCTTGAAATATTCACAGAATATTTAGTTATACATATATTCAATGTATGTATATACAAGGTGTTACAAAAGTACCCCTAATGCCGAATATGGTAGATAGGGACCATCAAACTGAACAACTTTTACTATGGGACCAACTTTGAAATCGCGAAAAAAAAATCAGCTGTTTCATACATTTTGATATTTTTGTAATTAATTTTTGTATGAAACAGCTGATTTTTTTTCGCGATTTCAGAGTTGGTCCCAAAGTAAAAGTTGATCAGTTAGATGGTCCCTATATACCATATTCGGCATTAGAGGTATATTTGTAACACCTTGTATATACAATGTATGTGATGTTGTCAAATATTTATTTATTCACTTTAAAAATAAATATTAAATTAAAATAAAAAAATATTTAATGGGGGCTCCCAACACATATCATCACAACAGATATTACAACAGATATCTTTTTTTTGCCATTTTTATAAGTAAAGGTACGGAACCCTTCGTGCGCTAATCCGACTCGCACTTGACCGGTTTTAATCTGTTAAGCACGCACAGATATAGCTAATCACACATAACATGTCTGTCGCAACTCCGTGGGAGATGCAGCCGCCTTGACACGCATACTAACCGTAACGAACCGATCTAGTGAATGGGTATTTAGAACGAATCATGAAAAACGACCAATGAAAAAACACCTGTTTCAATTTGGGATGTAGGTAAGTATCAGGGACATTAACTGAAGCCAGTATTAAAGTTGAAGACGTAGACGGGCGAATCTACGTTATTTCTTACTTCCTGCGTCAATGTCGTTACTCGAAAATCTTTAAAAATAAAATGGATCGCAATAAATAAATTAAAAATATGCAAATAAATATAATTTATTATCGTACTCTAACGTAAATGATGGCATATTTCCTTGTGATGCATTGGATTTTTAAAGATTTTCGAGTAAAGACAATGACGCAGGAAGTAAGAAATATAAGAAATAACGTACATTCACCCAGACGCTGTTGGATTTTGTCAAGAGATCGATCGTAATATTAAATCCGGACAAGTGCGAGTCGGACTCGCCCACCAAGGGTTCCGTACTTTGTAGGTAGGTACACACGACGGCACCTCAGACTATACATGTTGACCTTCAGACCGCCTTTATGCCCTACGTAAAAAAAGCAGTTTTCGCAGTTTAACTGTACCACCTGACGTGCTCTCGTGTGTATTTAAATAAATAATATTTTTTTGATTTAATTACAAATGTATAGTTTTCAGAGTTTTCCTTATACTTGTATTAAAAGACGATATACTTGCCTTTCATAGTTATAGTTCAACGGAAAGTACCTTATAAATATTAGACAACATCACAAACATTGCTCTGATCCCAAAGTAGCTAAAGAACTTGTGTTACGGAAATCAGAGATAACGGTGGTAAACACACACATCCAGACCTGAGCCAATATAGAAAAGTTCGTTTTCTAAATTGACCCAGCCGGGAATCGAACCCGGGACCTCAGAGATGGCGACACCTTGAAATCCGGCGTACAAACCACTCGACTACGGAGGTCGTCAAATAAATTTCGATCCCTTTGAGAGTGTCGAAATATGCGTTTATATTTTCTAGCCTGTCGTTTAGTTTATAATTGAGTTTTATTACTAAAAGTGGCCACTTTTCACAAAAAAAACTCTACTAAACTAAACGACAGGCTAGAATATATTCTTTTTGTGATAAAAAGTACACAAAGATAAATAATCTAAGACACAAAGCTTCTTCGGAGTGCACTACAGAGAGATAATTCACAATTTCGTCTTTATTTATGCACTATGATTTTTTTCCAAAGGCAGCGCTAGTGTGCTGTCTATGCGCTCTTAAGGCCGCTATATACCTCAAGTAGCGCCCTCGTTTTAATTAAATTTATTGCTCGCTAAGTACATAATGTATCGAAAATTCACATGTACAGATTGAAGCTAAGGTTCTATAGTTTATTTACAAACAATAACCTCAGTAAAATTTTGTTCGTTGCAATAGTAGTTCGCATAAGTGCCAAAAATGGCCACTTCTACATTATGTACTTAGCAAGCAATAAATTTAATTAAAATGAGGGCGCCACTTGAGGTATGCAAGGTGTTACAAAAATACCCCTAATGCTGAATATGGTATATACATTTTGATATTTTCGATTTTAATTTTTGTATGAAACAGCTGATTTTTTTTTCGCGATTTCAGAGTTGGTCCCATAGTAAAAGTTGATCAGTTTGATGGTCCCAATATACCATATTCGGCATTAGGGGTATTTTTGTAACATGTTGTATAGGAGCCTTAACGTTAGTGGTCAACTGTACATAAACTTGGTACTATTATGTACACTCGACCTCGCTAGTACTTAGTTGCGAAGTCGCTATCGGTTTAGCAACGACGCTGTGGCGCAATCGTTCGCGCTAACCGCTAACTGTCTGGGCAAGTTAGTTTTAATTCTAGATTCGGGTAATAAGTATAAATAATAATAATATGACAACATCACATACATTGCTCCGGTTCCAAGGTAAGTAGCTAAAGCACTTGTGTTATGAAAATCAGAGACAACGGTGGTATCACAAACACTCAGACCTGAGCCAATATAGAAAAGTTCGTTTTCTAAATTGACCCAACCGGGGATCGCACCCGGGACCTCAGAGATGGCGACACCTTGAAAACCGGTGTACAAAGCCACTCGACCACGGAGGTCGTCAGCACTATACTTTTATGAATAACTTTGTTAACTGACTTTATGAGTTTATTGAAACATTTAGAAATTCAATTTAATGGATACTAACGCGGTTTTATTGAAATTACTTTGGTTGATTATTTTGTATTTAAGGGGCTGACATGAGCCAACTAGCGCCACCAGTCGATTTTATTTTATTTATTCAAAATAAGCCCAATTTCTTAAAAAAGGAACCAGTCAAGGTTTTTTTAATAACGTCTAATATTTATTGAATAGCTTTACACAGTTTGAAAAGGCATTCAAACAGTTTAAAACGCGATTTTGTTAAAAGTGGCCACTGTTGGTTCAAACCAGTTTTTAAACTATTGCATGCATTTTGTAATTGTAACGTTATTCAATAAACATTAGACGTCATTCACAAAACCTTGACTGATTCCTTTTTTAAGAAATTGGGCTTATTTAGAATAAATAAAATAAAATCGACTGGCGGCGCTAGTTGGCTCATGTCAGCCCCTTAAGTCGCATAATTATACTTTCATGAATAACTTTGTTAACTGACTTTATGAGTTTACTGAAATATTTAGAATATTAATTTAACGGATACTAACGCGGTTTGATTGAAATTTCCTTGGTGATTAGTTGGTTTAATTTTTATTTTCAGTTGGTGATTGTCAGTGTTTAAAAATGATAACAGGTTCGTTGTCAAGGCAATGTAAGTTCAAGCGAATTTCAACCTACAGGTATTTGAATGACTGTATGAAAATTAACTTAAGGTGGGTAATGATTCAATTTGGTCGACTGTACATTCACAAGTTGACATTAGGCAAGAGTCACAGAGCATGTTCAATGAGAATATTATAGAGATGTGCACAGATTATCTAATATCTATACAAGTATTACACAGGCCAAGCACTATCCAGGGGCCCTACCGGCTAACTTTTCGAACTTCGGCGGGTCTGCCGAGCTTCAACTTAAAACAGATAAATCGATGTAAGGAGTTTCATATTGTACTATTCGCCGAAGTTATTTAGAAGATATCGATGTTCGTGTGACATCATGAATTGGGATTCGCCATTTTGGCCCGATTTGGGCTCGATTTATCTGTTTTAATTTGAAGCCCGGCAGACTTTCCGAAGTTCGAATCGTAAACCGGTACGGCCCCTGTTGTGGGTTAAAAAAAAACACTCAAGTATGGTGTTATTTGTGGTAAGTATACTCACATGGTCTATAAACAGCCGCACCCACGTGCCAAAGAATATCGCGCAGATGATCCCCAACAGCAGCAGGATCACAGCCATTGCTAGCACGAACCCTGAAGACAAAACAATTATCATAAACATTTTGTTTATATCAACACCCTCATTATACAACGTGTTACAAAAATACGCCTTATGCCGAATATAGTAGATAGGGACCATCAAACTGAACAACTTTTACTATGGGACCAACTCTGAAATTGCGAAAAAAAAATCAGCTGTTTCATACATTTTGATATTATCGATTTTTTTTTCGCGATTTCAGAGTTGGTCCCATAGTAAAAGTTGATCAGTTTGATGGTCCCTATCTACCATATTCGGCACTAGGGGTATTTTTGTAACGTGTTGTATAATTTACACAAAGAACATAACTCAGGATTCTAGAAATAAAAGTGAATAAGTATTGCCAATAGTCGTTTTATTACGAACGAATTAGTCACACGTATAGAATAAGTCTTGTTATTTCTAAAAAGGTTTATAAAAGAACCGGATGCAGAAAGCTAGATGTGAAGTCTCATGTTTACCCGACTGCAATTAAAGGGTTATGTTTTTCGCGCGTATCTTGTATGCATGTACCTATGTATGTTTGTATGTAATATTCTTTATTACCTCATATCTATCAAACGACTGAAAGGATTTCTATTATTAATATATATACAGCCCAAGTGTGACTTTAAAAAAACCAACATGGCGGCTGAGCGGTGCTATTATTTGAAGTAAAAAAAATGTTTTTTTGGAATACCTACTGCCAGGTATCAAATTAAAAAGCTTAATCATAAGGATTTCAATTAGGTATATCATAACCGTAATAATATAATAACTAAAAATACATAAATAAAATAAATTAAAAATTAATAAACCCGCCTGCATCAAAAGACAAGTCAACTGAAAAGATGGAAACAAGATTAAATATTAAAGGGTTCGTATAAACCGGATCATTTCAATTTTTAGGTAGATTGTAAAAGACCGGATGATTGGAATCTTATCTATCTTTTAGGATCTTTGTAATAATATCACAGTATGTTTCGGACAATTGGAAATTTGAATGCTTATTGGATAATCTAGAGTCGATTTATAACATCTTCAGTCCGATTGGTCAGAACATGACTTCTTAAAGGACTATTAGCCGTTAGCCAATCAGAGCATCCGTCTCCATAACATTGACGTCAGCCAATCAGCGCGTTCAAAGTGATGTTCATTCTAGAAAGATACGTTGGATTTTTGTAAAAATCCTAAGCATTATTCGGACGATTGCAAAAATCTGTCTCAGATTCTAATTATCCAGTTTTTTGCAATCATACTAGGATTTTTGTAAAGATTCGATTTGTACGAATATCCTACGACATAAAAACTTAGCACTTTAAAATCTGCACTACACGCATGACGCAGCGTGATGCGATGCAAGCCAGCATGAGATCCGTCTTGACATTTATAAAAGAACCGGAAATGAATAACAGTGCCTCATTTACTATTTAAATGTAATCTTATTTCCTTGTTGCTGTAATTAAATGTGAATGACTAGCGACATTTGACAAATTATTGTCGTTAAATGAAGAAATCATTGTTGTTAGCTAGTACCTACTTTTAAGTAATGATGTCATTTTAAACTTCAGTTGTCTTTAATTAACATCGGAGTAAGAGCATTGGACTGGACTTCCGAAAGATGGCGAGTTCGGTTCCCGTCCGAGAATATGATCTGGTGCAAGTCGTATTTTTTCTGGTATATTATTTAGTATAGTATTGTATAAAAATAGCATTGTGAATGCTAAAATCTCAAAATGTAATAACACCTTTATTTTTAGAATCCAACTCGATAATATGTTTAGTTAAGGGGCTGACATGAGCCGACTAGCGCCGCCAGTCGATTTTATTTTATTTATTCAAAATAAGCCCAATTTCTTAAAAAAGAAATCAGTCAAGGTTTTATTAATAACGTCTAATATTTATTGAATAACTTTACACAGTTTGAAAGGCATTCAAACAGTTTAAAACGCGATTTTGATAAAAGTGGCCACTGTTCAACCCATAGACTTATAAAAATTTTCGCTGCGCTCAAGAAGACCAACAGAGCGTGGAAAAGAGAAGTTATCGTTATACGGACACGGTCTATGAAAAAAAGAGACATAGGATCAAGTGACAGTGTGCCAACATTTTTTACAGTAAGAGCCCCTAGCGTCCCGTCTTGCAAATGAGCAATCACATTTTGCTTAAAATATTTGAGAATCTTAATTAGAATTTTTAATAAAGGTAACGTGGAGCCACGGTGTCTTGTTCTTTATGTAATTGTGATGTGACAAAAAGAAACAATCTAAGTAATCACACTTTTCACAGGTAAATAAGATATTGCCACACATTTCTTTAAAAACAAAATTTTGCTACATTTATTCGTTTATCGACGAAGAAAACAGTATGGAACATAGTTTATTAATTTCATTTGCCATATATAGTCATATTTTATATGTACAATAAATAATTTAGTTTATTTTACGTAAAATAGTAAAATGTTGTTTTACGATAGGGCTTGACTAACTGATGACGTCACGAGTATCGATAAAATCGATAAACTAGGACTGGCAGTCCAATTGGCCATACTATTTATTTTTGATGTATTTTTATTATATTTCTTTTTTTAAATAAAGACCATTTTAAGAAACTGATTTCGTTATTTTCAAGTTTTATTGATTCTGACTATTTTTAATACTTTTCTAAAATTTTACCAGATGTGACGTAGCTAGAGCTTGAACAACGAAATATGTCTTTGCCTACACACCAGAAAAAGGTGAGCATGCGAACGTCCGTGCCACTTGCATAATTCCTTCCTAAAACCACCTAGAAGTAATGTACCGATGATATACGTTCCTATTTTAGGTTTCGTTATGATTGTGACGGCTTCCCCGGCAGAATTATTTACAAAAACATGTGGGCCGGAGATCCGCCACTTTTTGAGTTAATGTTTTGGTTAAATCGTCGAATTCCAGATCGATCCGAGCCTATACCGGTGGGTTGATGTATTTGTAGCCGTCACATATTCATTGTGACAGCTACGAATACATTCGTTGCTCATGTAATGCAACCGGGACAAAGATATCGCGATCTAAAGTTTTAAGAGCATGCGAACCTCCAGTTCATACTATTTTTGTAATGTAAAGTCTAAAATATTGTTGAAAATTGTATTCAGATTAAAAATAAACAGATTTTCTTAACCGTTTGATCACGATAAACGTCCCGAAAACATATTTCCACGATATCTTCATTCGTTTTAGAAAATTTGCAAATTTATTTACTATGAATAATCAAAGTGTAGGGTGACCATATCGTCAGTCGGTCGGTCGGAACTGGAGGAGCGGCAAGCGAATTCGGTAATCGGTCGAGACGACGAGCTGAGAAGTCACCATCGATATAGTGTGCAGTGATTATTGAATTCGCTTGCCGCGCTGGTTGTTTCTAGAAAAATTAAGTTAAAGTTTTTAGATATTATGAATGGCTAATTTTGTTGACATATTTGTTGAGGTTTGATTTGCCTACGTACTCGAATCGTAAAAAAACTACTTATAGTTCATTAATCAGATTGATACTGACTAGGTAGGTACATATCTAAATACCTATGCAAAAGGTAAGTATCTATTTTTGTTTATGGTGGGTATTTTGCTTAGGTTGTAATTTAATGAAGATGTGCCAGTAGTAAATTTACTAATATTATAAATGCGAAAGTCCGTTTGTTTGTTACGCCATCATGTCTTAACTACTGAACCGATCATCATGAAATTTTGCATACACGTTGTCAGAGGTACAGAAAAGGTTAAAGGGTACCTTTCATCCCGAAAAAAAAATTGTTCTCGAGGGATAGCAAAAAAACTTTCCACGCAGACAAGGCGCGGGATAATCCTTTATTTACCAGAATATGATAGTATACATTGATGACATATAAGATAAGATCTGCTATTCTGCCTCCGTCAGGTGTGGAAATATGTTAGTACTTACCTAATTATAGAATTTAAGAAATACCTAATTAGAAAAATCAATTTACTTATTTACTCAAATAAAAAAGTACGTGTACGTAAGTGAAATCACGTTAATACTGTAGGTATGATATTATTTTGTGTTTGTCCATATAAATATATTATGTCATACATTACACACCCATTAATAATTATTCGAACTATACGCAATGTTTTAATTACCTACCTACGAATCCTACGATACTGAGTTGAGTGCACTAACCACCTGAAACTAACCAGATGAAAAATTGAAAATGTCAATATCACCACTATGTAAGCCACACAGTAAGTCATCGATAACATTATTAAGTAGTGTACACAACACTATTTCACTCACACATTTGCACTTCATTTTTCGGATCACTTGTTCATTGACATTGTTGTTCTTTGACATTCTATTTCTATGGTTCAACCCGTTTTTAAACTATTGCACGCATTTTGTAATGTTGTAACGTTATTCAGTAAATATTAGACGTCATTCACAAGACCTTGACTGATTCCTTTTTTAAGAAATTAAACTTCTTTAGAATAAATAAAATAAAATCGACTGGCGGCGCTAGTTGGCTCATGTCAGCCCCTTAAATTATGAGTAATGTTATTTTTCACAAACTTCTTCCCAATAACAATGTTGTCACGAACGCTACGTGATCATTCAATAACTTTTATTGACAATATTCACGTTTTGTTCTGATAATTATTTAAACTACTTTATTAACACTTCCGGGAAAGTTTGACCTTGCCGCGTGGGGTCCAGCATGGTGGAATAGCACCAAATCTTCACATTAAGGCTGACATCAGACGGACTGCATCACAGCTACCGCGCGTGTTCGATATATTTAACTGCATGCAGTTGTACGTTCAACTTCGTGCAGTCATGATATCAACTGCACGCGGTCGGCTGCAGTCGAGTGAAGTCAATATCAACTGTATGCAGTCGTGCCTTCAACTTCGCGCGGTCGGCTAGTTGTGTAGTGTCGCCACATGCTGTCCACCGCCGTTCGCATGCAGTTTATGCAGTTAGTCTGCAGTCAAACCTAACACTGAGCTACTGGTCTAGATCTAGATGCTTGGCGTCAACTGCGTGAAGTCAGATCCGACTACAGACAACTGCATGCAGTTGAATATAGCGACTGCGTGCGGTTGCTGATGCGAGTTTGTGCGGTTGTTGTGGTGCAGTCCGTGTGATGGCGGCCTTAAGGTGTCAAAAACGTCATAACTAGTTGTACTTCTAACACCTCCGTGGACCAGAAAATGGGCTGCAGCGTTTCTGATGAGAACGGTCCAACAATGCGATCTCCCCGCCGCCAAGCGGGAGGTAATGGCAACATCCTCCCACGGGAGAGCCCTACCCTGCAGTGGGCTATAATGGGCTGTGATGATGATCACATTACTAAGATGACAATTCTGTAGTGATGACATCTGTACCACCGATTAACGATTTAAAATACAATACAACAAATAATGATCATAAGCCATCTTTAGTCCCCACTGCTGGGGCACAGCCCTTCCTTATGGGTGGATAAGGTGGATAGGCCATAACCTACGCGGGCCCAATTGGTCAAATAATATTATGCTTCATTTTTAAGTCTGTGAGTTACATTACATACCAAAGCTATTAAGTATTATATAATTTATCAAGTAACAAGATTTTTTTAATTAATGCCTTTGTTTGTAAAGAGGAGCTCGGTTGCGCAGTGGTTTAGCGCCTGGCCTAGCGATTGCGACGGCTAAGCAACTTTCGAAAAGGTAGGTTATGGGATGGGTGATCAAAAATTTCGTGCTTCGGAAGGCAAGTTAATCCCGGCTGCATTTGCAGTCGTTAACCAATCCGCATTGGGCCCGCATGGGGGGTTATGGCCCATCCTCTTTATCCAACCGCCTGTGCCCCAGCAGTAGAGACATTAATAACGGCTGATGGTCAAATGCCTTTGTTTTAACACACAAATAAAAATGTAAAAGTCTGTAATTTTGAATGTTTGTTACTCCTCAATTTACGCAAAAACGGCTGAACGGATTTAGGTACACAAATAGTGTGTAGCCTGGATTAAAACGTAGGACATGTACACACGACAGCACGTCAGTTGAAGTGCAAAAATAGATTTTATTACGTAGAGCATAAAGGCGGTCTCAAGGTCTACATGTATAGTCTGAGGTGCCGTCGCGTGTACTTTTTATCCCGGCCAAAGGTTCCTTAGAGATTTTCCGCACGTCCACGTGGACGAAGTCGCGGGCGGAAGCTAGTTGTTAATACTATTACAAACAAAATAATTAATATTCTTCTCATCTTCCATTTGTGTGACTTTAAGTAGGTATAAGTACCTAAGTGCTTCTAAACCAGTATCTTGTCCGCAAAAGGTCAGTGACTGTATGTTTTTGCTACGGGTTTAATTATTTCAACGAGTTTCAACTTTATTGCCTGGACATAAACGCTATAAGATTGAAAGTCACATACACACGACGGCACCTCAGACTATACATGTTGACCTTGAGACCGCTTTTATGCCCTACGTAATAAAAGCTGTTTTCGCAGTTTAACTGTATAACCTGACGTGCTGTTGTGTGTACATAAACTGCAAAAAACTTGTTTTTTAGGGTTCCGTAGTCAACAAGGAACCCTTATAGTTTCGCCATGTCCGTCTGTCCGTCCCCAGCCTAGCTCATAGACTCTTAGTACTAGAAAACTGTAATTTGGCATGGATATTAATCATACATATTAATCACGCCGACAAAGTGATGAAGTAAAATTTTTAAAAATATTTTTTTAGGTTACCTCCCCTACACGTGAAATGGGGATGTAATTTTTTTTACTATCTACCCCATAGTGAGGGATGTCGTTGGATAGCAATTTTAAAAATATTGCGGGTTTGTGGCAACAGGTTTTTGATTAAGGCGTCCGTCCGTTTGTGAATTATTAAGTAAGTAATCTTAAAAATATTGTAAGTAAAAAATCAAAAAATTGGTTGCCAAAACGATTACGTATTGTCTTGTAACATTTGAAAAAGTAGCGGGTTTTTCCCCCGCCATAAATATTCGAGCAATTATTATTTTTTAAATTTCTAAGGCTGCGGTTGCGTGCAGCCTGAAGTATAATGCCAAGTGTTGCAAGTTTAGTGGTTACACAAACTTCAATTTTCTCAATACCTATTTTTTATCGTTCAATACTAAATTGTTTTCAGTTTGGTGGAACGTAATAAAGTTTTATTGTAAAAAAGTACTTATTCGATTAAATGTAGATTTCTTGATGACATTTTAATGGATTTTCTCGTCTTTTCGTCACATCAACTACAAAACTCTGCGTTTTCCTTAATAATTTATGATCAATTTATTAAAATATTGAAAATAAAAACAATTTTAGTATCGATTCATAACACCTCTTACTTATAGTCAAAGTTGTTTTCATTTTACCGTAATATACTAATGAAAGATCTAAGTTTATGTAAGATAGATACTTATAGGTAATTAATGTCCTTCTATTGTCTACCTATTTTAAAACAATGAACCATTACTCCTGCAAAAATGTCACTTAACTACATTTCTCAAATAGGTACAGTTGCACCGAAATCCCTTACTGTTTTGCAAAACTGTAACCACACTGTAAAAGGTCAAGATTACGAAACAAACCACACGTAACAAATAGTAATAAAACAATAAAAAAAACACACACAGCACAGACACTAAAAAAACTCACTTATTTTTCGGTTCGATCTCACGTTATCCAACATGCGTGAAACGGAGCGGGGCGGAGACATTTTTGAAAAAGGGGGTCACAGAATCACAGAATTCACAGATTAAATAAAATTGCAATAAAAGTACGAAGGAGGTTAACACCAAAAAGGTTTTTATTTTAAGCGGCAAACGACATTTTGTTTCGAACGCGCGGCGGTGACTGGCGAGCCAATCTAACTAGACTAATAAACCGATTTTTTTGTCCGATGTACGGTACAATCTGTCCGTTTTCGTAACAACTGAAGTTACGGACGCAGTAACTGTGAAAAAAAGTTATGAATGTTGGTAAATAAATGAGGATTTTGTTTCATAATTAAGTGGTATGTTTCTTTGGTGTTATGAATGGGATTTCCTTGTTTCAGCTCGTTGTCTTTTTGAGAATGAAATGGCAAAACATTTGCGAGTTCAAGGGTCACGTACAATTTGAAATTTTGAGATTTAAGCATTCACAATGCTATTTTTATATAATACTAAATAATATACTAGAAAAAATAGGACTCGCACCAGATCATGTTCTCGGACGGGAATCGATTCCCGTCGACGTACGTCACGTACAAGTTGACTGAAATTTTATTAGGAACTAAGTACTTAGTGGCCGTCCGCGACCTCATCTTCGTGGACAGTTATATTTCTATCCCTCGAGAACAGTACATTTTTTCTGGAAGAAAGGTTCCCCGATGTCCTTTTCATATACACCCCTGAGTGTATGCATGGTGATCGGTTCAGTTCACGTGAAGGCGTGACAAACAAACTTAATTTCACAATTATAACATTAATAAGAATATTATAAGCAAATGATGTACAATTATAGAAGACTATTGATATTCACTACAAATAATTTATTATAAAAAATAATAATGTTTCACAACTTCACATCAACCAAAAAAAGGAAAACCTCTTTCATTAAACCTGATAACAAAAACAGCTTCAAAATTAAATACCTCTAAAAAGCAAGAAATAATATTAAAATCGTTAGTTACATCTGACCACACCTGAACAGTAACTATGGTCTTTCAGATAAAAAAATAATTATTTATATCGGTTAACAACTGGTGAAGTTAGGTAAAATATGCATAAAAAAAACGGTCAAGAAAGAGTCAGACTTGCGCACCGAGGGTTCCGTACCATCATTCTGAAAAAGTTTACTATTTAAAGACTTCGTTTTATTTTTCCTGTAATCTTTACATGAACTTCTGTCGCATAAAATATTTTCAGATTTTTCTCTATGGAAACTTCGGAGATAAAAGGGGGAGGAGGGAGGGGACGGTATTTATTTTTACATTTTTCATCAAAAGTCAAAAACTATGCAGCCTAAAAAAATGTTTGACAATGTGCAAGCAGCGCTCTTTCATATGATACCCCATATGCCCTAGTAGCCTCACTTCGAATTTTTAAGACCCCCTTTCAGTCCCTGCTTGCAAAAAATATTAATATTTTTATTTCTCTCTTATTTGCAAAATAGTTGGGCAAACGTCATCTAAAACTATTCCAAATTTCAAGTTGATAGCATTAGTAGTTCTCGAGATATCCAACTGTGACAGACAGACAGACTGAGCCACACCATAAGGGTTCCTTTTTACCATTTTGGTACGGTATCCTAAAAACATACCGTCGACTTGATAACCTCCTTTTTTTTGAAGTTAAAACTCGTCATTTTTCTTATTAGAGCAATAAATAAATATCATAGTTGTATCTGAAAGTTTTATTTCAAAGGTAACAAAATGGTAGAGTTGGTAACCTTTCTTCACTGTCATTTACCCGCCCCCTATGTATCTCTGTTGCTAACAATTCTCGATTGAAATCGATTGAAACCGCAATTACATTGCTGCTTCAAGTAAGGTAGTTGTCACATTGGTTCTTACTAAAGCAGCAATGTAACTGCGATTTCTGTAAGAGTTGATTGCAACAAAGTTACATAATCAGGGGGCCAGCCTTTTTAGGGCTTATACCATCATAATTTCGCTTAAAAAGTGAATATCAAAAAGTCGTTAACCTATCTAATTTCGCGGTCAACTTTTATGGCTCAAGCTGATAAGTAAATTGATAAGAATTACCATTAAAAGTGCTCAGATACCAAAATTAATTATGAAGGCAATTCTAATTAATCAAACCGAAAGAGTGAATTGATTATCTTTTAATGTCAAAAATTCGGACCCGAAACTTCCGCTATAAAAAGGTACCATTTTGGTAGAAAAATGTTAAAAGCTACCAAAAAAATACTCCAAAAAGAATTAAAATCCACCGCTCTTATTTCATTGGAAATAAGATTGAAAATCCTTGATACGGTCAACGTTGTATTCACCAATGAGGATCTTATGTGTAGGAAATTGTTTCTGGTCTGTAATTTCGTGTACCGGTGGCCATTTTGAGGAAATCACTAATTTACCGCCTATGGAAATGGTTTCCTTCGCATTGGTACAGCAGGCATGACATTTAAGAATACTTAACATTGTTGTTCTATTTTTAACCGACTCCAGAAAAAGAGGAGATTCTCAATTAGTAGTAGGTACTCAGACGGCTAGACCGATTCGGAAAAATATTTTTTATATAATACTAAATAATATAGTTGGAAAAAAACGACTTGCACCTTGACCTTTGGATATCCGGTCCAATGCTCTGACCGCTGAGCTACCGAGTCACTAGTGGAAAGGTCGAATTTCTTATAGTATATCAACTCTTAGGCTGCAAGCCAGCGCCATCTCACCAATGTAGAAGGAATTACCTCGAGATTCAATTGAATAGCATTATGAATGTTAAAATCTCAAAATTTAAAAATTATATAGCTTTCTCATCTTATTCAATTGTTTAAAAATATCTGGAAATTTGAGAATGGAATGGAAGATTTTAGAATCTCAAAATTTTAATTTTTTTTTTGTTTGAAAGGGTAGTTAATTCTCAGGTGGTCCCATTGTCATCAGGCTGATCTGATAATGGAATTTTGCAAAAATTGAGGGAACTACTATAGCGATCTAGGATTTTTTATACTTCGTAGGCGTAGGTACGTACGTATAGCTTAATACGCGCATTTTTTATTTAATAGGCGAGTGGTTTTTAATATTTTTTTAATATTATCTCAAATTTTTGACGACCTCCTTGGTCGAGTGACTTTGTACACCGGTTTTCAAGGTGTCGCCATCTCTGAGGTCCCGGGTTCGATCCCCGGTTGGGCGTTGGGTCAATTTAGAAAACTAACTTTTCTATATTGGCTCAGGTCTGGGTGTTTGTGATACCACCGTTGTCTCCGATTTCCAAAACACAAGTGCTTTAGCTACTTACTTAGGAATCGGAGCAATGTATGTGATGTTGTCAAATATTTATATTTTATTTATTTATTTAAATTACCTAACTACTACAATGTTACAATAAAATATTGATTTACAATTTTACACATTTTTTACTGTAATGATTACATAATTACCCCGTAGCGGATCGATTGTAACCTCGACTTCAATCTGGAGGTCGGAGGTTCAGTTCTCAGTTTACGCATTATCTTACGATTATTATCTTTATGGCCTAGCAGCTAAAAGAATTTCAGAGCTATGTTAGCTCCTTACTAATGAAATCTAGAAAAAAATAACAGCTAAAATGATGTTTCCGAATGGAAATTAAAATAAACTTTTTTTTTCGAGACTGGGTGATTGAGATATCATTTTGAAAATCCGTGAAAGCCAAAGCCACACGGGAGAAGAAAAATTGCTGGTTTGATTTCCGCAAGTGACAAAATAATGATTAGATTAATTAAAAAAGACCACGGTAAAAAAAGAGTGCGCTTAATATTTTTGGCGATCTTTAAGAAACGAACATATTAACTCCTACAGATTTATTAAAGCAATCCTACATATTTACAAAATGATGCTCTGATGTAATAATAGCATAATATCATTTTATTCTCTGGTAATAATAAAGAAGCATTGGCGCAGTGGTTTAGCGCCTGGCCCAGCGATTGCGGAAGTCAAGCAACTTTCGCAAGGGTCGGTCATGGGATGGGTGACCAAAAAGTTTTCATCTCGAGCACGTTAAGCCGTTGGTCCCGGCTGCATTTATAAATTATAAATTTGACAACATCACATACATTGCTCCGATTCCAAAGTAAGTAGCTAAAGCACTTGTGTTATGGAAATCGGAGACAACGGTGGTATCACAAACACCCAGACCTGAGCCAATATAGAAAAGTTGGTTTTCTAAATTGACCCAACCGGGGATCGAACCCGGGACCTCAGAGATGGCGACACCTTGAAAACCGGTGTACAAAGCCACTCGACCACGGAGGTCGTCTTGCAGTTTTGCAGTCGTTAACACCCACCAATCCACGCGGGCCCGCGTGATGGGTTTATGGCCCATCCTCCTTATCACCCATATTAGGACTGTAAAGTTATAATGACGACGAAACAAGTTATTAACGCAAGTTAAAGAACTAGTAACTTAAGTCTTTTTTATGACTATTTCCTCCCGTCAATGTATTGTATGAAAAAATGAATGACGCAGTCATTCTTGGTTCATCGAATCATCGAAGACTGGGACTGGAACCTGTGACCTCGGTACAAGGTCACATATATTTATACAGCCTTTCCGTTTCCTCACATGTACTTAAGTTAAAGTATAGATAAGTATAATGTATGATCAAGTATGTCAATATTTAAGTATTATTGGTTTCTATTGCTAAAGTGTGGTTTGTGGTTTGGCGCTTGTTTTTATTACCTATTTTCAGTGTGGAACGCTAGAAATGTATGTGTGAAACATTGACATTACAAAGTAGTCAATCTGTGCCGAATTGTAGATAATATAGTTTTTAATGGGAACAATATTTACTGTCACCTAAGTTTAGAAGTGTCACTAATCTGCAATACCCTAATTATAATATCTATCCCCAAGAAATATATTAGTCATCATATTTATCAAAATTGTCTCTAAGTATAAATCACCGTTTTAATGTAAATATGTCTCTTAAATTATAGTTTGATCACTTTTTTCTATAGCCTAAATATAAGATCTGTCCTCTAAAAAGTAAGTCCCTGGCAGCAATAATATATTTGTACCTAAAATAGTAAATCTATCATCTTATAAATCTAATCAACAAACTATTAGTATCATTTTAATCGTTCAATCATCAAAATAATAGATGTGTCACTTAATTCATAAAATTTTTTTTAGTAGGGGCGGAGTCAAATTGGCGGGCTATGAAAATTTAAATGCACTAGGTAGGTTAGGTTAGATTAGTGTTTAGACCACTCGCAGCGGAGCGAGCGAAGCGAGCGAAGCTCCATAATGCTTATATCAGGATCAACTAGTTTGGCCTAGCCTAAACTGGTTAATCCTATCGGGATTAGGACAAACTAGTTAGAGTATAGAAAAGTTCGTTTTTCTTAATTGACCCAACCGGGGATCGAACCCGGGACCTCGGAGATGGCGACGCCTTGAAAACCGATGTACAAAGCCACTCGACCACGGAGGTTGTCAAAAAATTATTAGTACCTATTTGCTTTGTATCTCAAGTCCTTTGGAAAATTATTGGAAAAACAAGTTTATGACGTTAGCCAACATAATTGATTCTTGGAACAATAACGGAAACTTTTGTCAGAAAAGCGAGTTTTCATTTTATTTATATTGTAACAATAAGTTCCTTATTTCGGAACTAAAAACTACGGCCTTACCACAAAAGATTTTAATTTAAAACACAGTTCAACAAGTGTTTAACTTAGACACTGTTTAAATGTGATGCTGTCACTTTTTAGACAATATTGCTTGAAAGAGACGGCATCACATTGGACGGTATTTTTTTATATTTTACATCAAAAGTAGAAAACTATGCGGCCTAAAAAAATGTTTGAGAATGTACAAGCAGCGCTCTTTCATATGATACCCCATATGCCCTAGTAGCCTCACTTCGAATTTTTAGGGCCGCCTTATTCAGACCCTGTTGCAAAACAATATAAATATTTTTAATTCTCTCTTATATTATTTGCAAAATAGTTGGGCAAACGTCATCAAAAACTATACCAAAGTTCAAGTTGATAGCATTAGTAGTTCTCGAGATATCCAGCTGTGACAGACAGACAGAGCCGCACCATAAGGGTTCCTTTTTACCATTTTGGTACCGAACCCTAAAAATGCTTATTATGTGAGCTTATTTGAATAAAGAATTTCATTCATTAATATCATCATTAGCTACTTACTTAGGAATCGAAGAAATACATGTACACACGACAGCACATCACGTTATACAGTTAAACTGCGAAAACAGCTTTTATTACGTAGGTCATAAAGGCGGTCTCAAGTTTAACATGTATAGTTTGAGGTGCCATCGTGTGTACCTAAATTAGATGAGATAATAAAGTTTTCGTTTATGAAAACAAATTCGATATCTTGTTATTCCATAGGTAAATTCTCAAACACAGATGACGTCTGTAAAGGTTAAGAAAATTAATAATTCATCTTAAAATAAGAATTTTGTATTTTGAATTTGTTATTATTTGTTGCGGCCTTGCAATAAATGCGTGAACATTATCTAATCTGTGGCGTGAACACATGAAAATTTTAGTCTATAAATAGTCGTTAAATTTGTATTGTCTATACAAATTTAAAACTCTAAATTGATTGATTGATTCATTCATTCATTCATTGTCAGGATACGCGTAGAGCCCCAACGGCTGAAGGTAGAGACACCATTTTTGGAGGGTGGATACCTTTCATGGGGTAGGTGGACACTAAGAAAAGATTTTTAAAAACTATCCTCCTAAGGGGATGAAATAGGGGATGAAAGTATGTATGGGAATATGTACCTATAGGAAAATTGAAATATGTAATAGAGCCCTACCGGCTGAAGGTAAACATGGTATAGTTGAGCAGTCTCCCCCTCCGTCCCCCCCTCCATAGATCCGCGCTTGGTGGGAGGATGTTGGCTTAAGGTCATAGCTCAGTAGACCCACCCGGCACCACCCGACCAGGGGCCCTACCGGCTAACGCATCAAACTTCCGGAAGTCTGCCGGGCTTCAAATTAAAACAGATATATCGAGCCCCAATCGGGCCAAAATGGCGAACCCCAATTCATGATGTCACACGAACATCGATATCTTCGAAATAACTTCGGCGAATAGTACAAAACGAAACTCCTTGCTTCGATTTATCTGTTTTAAGTTGAAGCTCGGCAGGCCCGCCGAAGTTCGAAAAGTTAGCCGGTAGGGCCCCAGCACCACCTCGTCGTTCTCATTGACAACAGGTGGTCGAGTGTACGACGCGTTGTTACTTGTGAACGTCGCGTGATCAACGAGTGAACATCGTGTGGTGGTGGACCGCTCGTCTTCGAAACATTCGAGGGCAGCGCGCGGTCCACTCGGACGTACCAGTGCGATGTCAATGCGCAGTCAACGCAAGGCAAGTGCGAGCAGCGAGTTGTCACCGAGTGGTCCACGCGACGTCCGCTCGAGGACAGCTTGCGAGCGAGGCGATCCAGTAACGATACGGAGTTGATGTAATGAGCGCATATCCATAGGAATCCATATAAAGAATAATAACCGCGGTGCTGGTCGTGCCGGGTGGCTCTAATGAGCTATGACCTTTGATCGCAGTGTATTGGACTGTTTTCATCGGATACGTTGTTGCCCCTTTTCTGAACGCTCTTTGAATACTCGTAGTTGACAAACATTTGCTTTGTATTGTGAATTATTGATCAACTTTATTTGTGTCATATTCACTGGGATATTGGCTGCGGCCGTGACCGCATTTCGTTCATTAAATATTGTACAACACATTTTCAACTCAAGTGGATCTGCGCTATTGCGTTTCGTTACACCAGAATTTAAATTATGCGTAAGTACCTACCTAGTGAGGAGCTCGACGGCGCCTGGCTCAGCGATTGCGGAGGTTAAGCAACTTTCGCAAGGGTCGGTCATGGAATGGGTGACCAAAAATTTATTATTAAGAGCTCTTCCGTGCACGTTATGTCGGTGGTCCCGGCTGCATTTGCAGTCGTTAACACCCAATCCGCATTGGGCTCACGTTGTCTCACCCATAAGGAAGGCCTGTGGCCCTACCATGAGTTGATGCAAACTGTTTACGCTACCGTAAACTATCGGATATACTGCTCACAGTCAATGCGAGTGAAAGAGAGAAAACGATAGTTTACGGTAACGTAAACAGTTTGCATCAACTCATGGTAGGGCCACGGTACCCCAACATTAAAAATGGCTGATGGTCACGTACCTACATAATAATGCTGTTTTAATAGAGATGATTAAAATTTCTTGTTTCTACAAGAAACGTGAAATTTAAATCATCTCATTAAAAATATAAAAAAGCGATACGTATGATTGTAACTGTTACGTAGTCTATTTATTCTTTAGAATATGCGATTAAAGTACCTACCATGTGTAACGTGAAAATTTCATGAAATGTCACAGTTTCATGAAATGGTCAAGCAATAACATGACCAATATTATAATAAGACCGCGGCATATTCTTAAACACTAGGTATGTTTGTTGCTCAATCACGCAAAAATGGCTGAATGGATTTGGATGGGACACAGATAAAATAATGGGATACTTTGTATCCTGCCCCCTGATTATGTAACTTTGTTGCAATCAACTCTGACAGAAATCGCAGTTACATTGCTGCTTTAATAAGAACCAATGTGACAACTATCTTACTTAAAGCAACAATGTAACTGCGGTTTCAACCAATTTCAATCGAGAGTTATTAGCAACAGAGTTACGTAATCAGCCCCCTGGTCAAAGGTCCGCGTGGACGATGTCGCCGGCAGAAGCTAGTAGGTACACGTTTGTTAAGCAACGATCGGTCCGGCCAAGTGTCGGATGGGTGACCGTTAAGTGGCATTACAACTGAGGGCACTGAACTTCGGAGGGCACGTTAAACCATCGGTCCCGGCTGTTGTCATCTGATAACAGTCGTTAAGCCAAGTCAGAAGCCTTACAGGCGGCTTGATAAACTCAAACACCAGATGTGGCCACTAATCCTCATTTGATAAGAAGCTAGGAGGTACATACAGGTGTAAACATTACCCTTCTTGCAGTCGGGTAAAAAGAAGTAAAACCATAATTAAATTAATTTAATCTTAAACACGCGGAAACACTGTTATTTTCCATACACAATAACATAGTGTTTTATTTTAAGTGTCTGCCGCAAAAGATAATACCCGTTGTTAAGTATTTATGTTAATTTTCTAATTATGTGAATGTGCAACATAACCTTGGAGTAGGTACCTAACTGAAGTTAAGCAAAGGTGACGAAACTCAAAGTAAATGCAATGAGTTTAAATGTTGAATTATAGTACACTTTTGTAATTTACGAATAATATGTATTTTTTTACGGCTTGTGTTTAAATGCCTACTAGAAATGCACTTATATTAATTTATGTATGAAACAGCTGATTTTTTTATCGCGATTTCAAAGTAGGTCCCATAGTAAAAGTTGTTCAGTTTGGTGGTCCCTATCTACCATATTCGGCATTAGGGGTATATTTGTAACACGTTGTATATGTAGACAGGATCGGATAGGATTATTGTGCCCGAAAATAGAACGGATGGCTAGTCAGCTGGGACTGACTTGCGAGCGAGAAGTCAGCACTAGAAATTAGGTTAAAACTAAACACAAGCCAAGTAGCAAGTCAGCGCTGGACTGGTTTACTGTACTGTCATGTTACTGTCCCCGTATAAACCAGGCATTAGCTATCATCGACAAAAAAACGACTATTATTAAAACCCGTTCATGGCAACAATAATAACAATATTTTTTAAAACCACAGACTAAACTTGTTCTTAACCCAAAACAGGTCTTAAATTACATGAATCAATTAAAAAAAAAACGAAACATCTTTAAGAAGATAACATAAACATTATTTCACTTTAATCTATGTATTTTAGTTAGATCTGTGTACAACAAGTTTTGTGTCCAAAGTTCAATGTCATTTAACGAATACCTACTTAATATTTGCTCAGCCAATATGGCAGAATACACAAAGCTTGGTGGGTTTTTATTTTCAAAATAGACAAACTAGTAACTGGTATTCTCAATTATGGCGTCAAGTGACATCCGGCAGTAGAAAAACACCAACCCTTCATAAGGTGACATATGACGACCTCCGTGGTCGAGTGGCTTTGTACACCAGTTTTCAAGGTGTCGCCATCTCTTAGGTCCCGGGTTCGATCCCCGGTTGGGTCAATTTAGAAAACGAACTTTTCTATATTGGCTCAGGTCTGGGTGTTTGTGATACCACCGTTGTCTCCTGATTTCCATAACACAAGTGCTTTAGCTACTTACTTTGGAATCGGAGCAATGTATGTGATGTTGTCAAATATAAAAAAAAAAGTGGTGACGTAAAAGGCGACTAATGACTAAAAGATAGTACATCTAACACTTCCGTAGACCAGAAAAATAAAAAAGAAAAACCTCCTTCAAAAAATCTTTTAAAAAATTGCTATAAAAACAGCTTCAAATAGCAACAGCTCTAAAAGCAAGAAATAATATTCAAATCTGCATAATTACTATTCAAGTACCTACGCATATCTGATATTAAAAAAAAATCTGGCGTTTGAATCATGTCAATCGGTTCAGCCGTTTTTGAGTAATCGGTGGACATACATAAAAAAAATAACAAATAAACAGACTAACATAGAACCTCCTCCTTTTTTTGAAGTCGGTTAAAAATGGACACTAGCGGCGTCGGCGTTTTCCGTCAGAATGGAACCTTCACACGGGGTGACGTAGATAGCTATCATATGCTATAGCTATGACATAGATAGATATACAAGGTGTTACAAAAATACCCCTAATGCCGAATATGGTAGATAGGGACCATCAAACTGAACAACTTTTACTATGGGGCCAACTCTGAAATCGCGAAAAAAAAATCAGCTGATTCATACATTTTGATATTTTCGATTTAAATTTTTGTATGAAACAGCTGATTTTTTTTTCGCGATTTCAGAGTTGGCCCCATAGTAAAAGTTGTTCAGTTTGATGGTCCCTATATACCATATTCGGCATTAGGGGTACTTTTGCAACATATTGTATATACTAACTTTGAGTCATTAGTCGCCTTTTACGACTCCCTGTGATGGCGCTGATATCAATCAGCTGTTTCATACAAAAATTAAAATCGAAAATATCAAAATGTATGATTTCAGAGTTGGTCCCGTAGTAAAAGTTGTTCAGTTTGATAGTCCCTATCTACCATATTCGGCATTAGGGGTATTTTTGTAACTTGTTGTATATCTAAAACCTCCGTGGACCAGAAAATGTGCAGCAGCGTTTTCCGATGAAAACAGTCCAACACTGCGATCCCAACCCGCCACCAAGAGTGGATGACAATCCTCCCAGAACAAAGAACGCCCTCTGCATTGGGTGGATGGGATGGTTATGCTGATTAAGAATGTTGGTGAACAATTGAGTAACATTTTATTAAGCGATATTATACTTTAAAATGAATGTCATAAAGCTTATATTTGCCTACCGGTCCATTAATAATTGCATTGCGTCAGATTCTCGTGTCTCGTAAGAGGTTGGGCAATGACAGTTATGAGGTCTTATACAATTAGAGCTTTGTAAGACTCCATCTTGGTTATAGTACTCGGCAAAAACTTTTAAGATAGGAAACATGAAGGTGCATAGGTGAATATAATATTTTAAATTTTGAGATTTTAGCATTCACAATGCTATTTTTATATAATACCAAATAATATACTAGATAAAATACGACTCGCACCAGATCATGTTCTCGGACGGGAATCGAACCCGCGACCTTTGGATATCCGGTCCAATGCTCTGACCGCTGAGCTACCGAGTCACTAGTGGGAACTTCGATTTCTTCTACTATATCAACTCTTACGCTGTAAGCCAGCGCCATCTCACCAATGTACAAGGAATTACCTCGACATTCAACTGAACATCTTTTCAGATATTTTTAAACAATTGATTAAGGTGAGAAAGCTATATCATTTTTTAAATTTTGAGACTTTGATTCCCGTCCGAGAACATGATCTGGTGCGAGTCGTATTTTTTCTAGAATATTATTTACTAGTTGAAATTTATTTTACCTACCCATTGAATGTAAACTTTGTTAATTATTGTAATGGAAAATGACGTCACTTTAAATGCCGACCTCATTTTTCAAATTTTGACGACTCTGTATGAAATATACAGGGAGAAAAAAGCAGCCCTTGACGAGTTTCTTGCTGGTTCTTCTCGTTACAAGGTCTCCCGCTTAGGGCGCGCGAACCGATGGCGTAGCTTCTTTGACATTCACAAGTGCTTGTAACAGCCTAGACTGAATAAATGAGTTTTGAATTTTGAATTTGAACTTTCTGAATTATATAAAAATAGCATTGTGAGTGCTAAAATCTCAAAATTCAAAAAAACAAGTGATTGATCTTAATTTGCATTCATTTAAAAACCATGTTAAAAAGACGCTCATGGGTAAAGGTTATTATAAAGTAGACGATTATCTAAAAGACCGAAATGCGTGGCAATGATGTAACATGTAAAACATAAGTACTTTGCTGTTAATAATCCTGTTGTACTGTATTTGGTAACGATATAATATTTAAGTTTGTAAATATCGTTACTTATTTCTTTTAAAGCTAATAAGTTTCTTGCACCCGTCCTTTATCAGTTAAAAAAGTCTGAAATGGGTGCCGGGTGGTAGGAAAATATAGACGATTCAAAGTGCTTAATTATTAAGTTAATTTGATAAATAAATTTAGACTCTTGGCTCTTGAAAGCAAGTGTATGTAATGTACACCCGACAGCACGTCGGGTTATACAGTTGAACTGCGAAAACAGCTTTTATTACGTAGGGCATAAAGGCGGTCTCAAGGTCAACAGTCTGATATGCCGTCATGTGTACTTATTGAAATAAAATAAAGTATCAATGCAGTTTACAAGTGTTTCATAATTGGGTTTTTCGACATTTCAACTTTAACTTCATAATAGCAAATCGTGACCACGGCAAGCTAAAAATCAATTAAAAAACCAATTAAAACATCATAAAACCTTAAGTTAAACCGTGTTAAGTTAACCTATGTTATTTCAACGTATGTATTTTTTAATCTTAGAAAACAAGTTAAATGATGGTGTGTGATGAATCGTCAATAGTGTCCAAACTATTTCTTATACTAATAAAATAACCTTTTTATTATAGAATTAACATTTTAATTCAAGTGGTCTTAATAAATAAAAAAATAAAAAAAAGTAAACTGTCAACGTCATACTGACACTCAAAACTTAGCGGGAAAAAACTATATAACCTTTTTTGCTCTCTCATGTATAACATTCTGAAAATAAAGAAGTGTTGTAAATTAATTCAATAGTATCTTTTCTAAAGTTGTGCTATGCAAATTGAAAATCTTTGGAGTGAATTATTCAATAGTGTAATTGAAATAACAATTCAAAAATCAAGTAAATGACTTCCGTGAGTGCAGCTTTAAAACACTTTATGAATTTGATCTGAATTAAATATTAAATGTAGTGTTTGTATCTATGAAATAGATATTATACTCGTAGAATATACAACATGTTACAAAAATACCCCTAATGCCGAATATGGTATATAGGGACCATCAAACTAAACAACTTTTACTATGTAGCCAACTCTGAAAGCGCGAAAAAAAAATCAGCTGTTTTACATTTTGATATTTTCGATTTTAATTTTTGTATGAAACAGCTGATTTTTTTTCGCGATTTCAGAGTTGGTCCCATAGTAAAAGTTGAAATATTCGGCATTAGGGGTATTTTTGTAACACCTTGTATATGGAATATTATATTAGATATTGACGACCTCCGTGGTCGAGTGGCTTTGTTTTTATCTAAAAATAAAATGGGGATTTCAGATTACGTGAATGTACAACTTTAACTATGGGGCCAACCACGGAATCGCGAAATAAAAGTCAGCTGTTCCATACATTTTAGCCGAGTCGATGTTGTACTTTTCTATGGAACAGCTGATTTTTTGTCGCGATTCCGTGTTTGGCCCCGTTTTAAAAGTTGTTCATTCACGTGGTCTGAAATCCCCATTTCATTTTTAGATATACTTAAAATTTAACGGTGTATATTATGTAACTCTAAAAGATATATAATATTAATGTCATTTATAAGAATTATACCAAAATAGCCTCTTTGACCTCGATAGAAACACGAGAATCACCAAAATCCATTAAAAATAAATCAGGAACCTAATTTAGTAGTACTTAATCTTTTAAACTGGCAACACCAAACGTTACGTACCTATTATAATAATATAACCGCTTCCGTGCTGTTATGTCTAATGTATGTAACTATGTAATGTTTATAATAGTTTCTCCATTGTTCTAAAAGTCAATATTATTAGTTAGCACGACTGATATTCGGTTGACCTTGTCTAATAAAACCAATTGAAGCGAGAAGTAAGCATTTCAATTTGCTTCTATCATTGAAGTGTTAAATAACACGTATCTTTGCAGTCGGGGGACTGGTTTGTGGAACAATTTTGAACCAAGTAGTAGGTAGTAGTTAGTTATATTCGTCCTTTTCAGGACAGGCGAAGGTCTAAGCCATACTGCCAGTTCTTGAGTTTAAATAGTTCAGTGGTAGATATTGTTTAATTTTTCATTAGAATGCGGGTGCATCGCATTCCAATGCTGCTTGGAGCATTTGGCACCAAGTATATCAAGACTGTTTACTCGGTTAGTTCTGCCGAGGAAGCCACCACTTCAATAAAAGTCTCAGCTTCACACAACCAAGATCGCGCCTATTTCAATTATCCCACATATTGTTCAGTTGCGTAGACACTTGTACCATATAACTGCACCAATTTTAAGACACAATATCCACTATGAATCAATTTGAAAATAATTAAAATAGACACCTAACCGAACTCGACAAAATGGCGCCAAAACTTAACCAAATAGGTCCCCAGACACTTTTTATTTAAGTTTCTAGTTTGTTAATGGATTTTTTGTCAAAAGTCGAAAGCTATGCGGCCTAAAAAAATGTTTGGCAATGTGCAAGCAGCACTTTTTCATATGATACCCCATATGCCCTAGTAGACCCCTTTCAGTCCCTGTTGCAAAAAATATATAAATATTTTTATTTCTCTCTTATTTGCAAAATAGTTGGGCAAACGTCATCTAAAACTATTCCAAATTTCAAGTTGATAGCATTGGTAGTTCTCGAGATATCCAGCTGTGACAGACAGACTGAGTCGCACCATAATAGTACGGAACTATTAAAACCACAGATTAGATATACTCAAACTATGGATACGTTTTTATTACTTATGTCAAGTAAAGCATCTTTTCATCTAACTTTTTAATTTAGTAGTTAGCTTAAGGTTATTGCTAGGGTTCTGTATAATGATTGTTTTGTGTGACTCAGATATGACTAAGTTTAAAATACAATTTAATTTACTCTTAAGGCATTTTATTCAAAGCAGTGATTAATTTGCAATGCATTTTATTGTCTGGTGTACTGTGGAATAAATATCGTTAGTCACAAAATGGATCTCGTAGCTATTAACAAGGAAACTTAGAATAATAACAACTTGAACCGATAGTTCCCTACAAAGCGCACTGTCAAATTGAGGCAAATAAAACTGAGCCAAACTGGAGCCGTACCGGCTAACGCATCGAACTTCGGAAAGTCTGCCGGGTTTCAAATTAAAACAGATAAATCGAGCCCCAATCGGGTCAAACTGGCGAACCCCAATTCATGATGTCACACGAACATCGATATATTCTAAATAACTTCGGCGAATAGTACAGTACGAAACTCTTTACTTCGATTTATCTGTTTTAAGTTGAAGCTCAGCAGACCCGCCTAGGTTCGAAAAGTTAGCCGATAGGGCCCCTGGCTCAGTTTTCAGATTTTTATATATAAATATTTGACAACATCACATACATTGCTCCGATTCCAAAGTAAGCAGCTAAAGCACTTGTGTTATGGAAATCAGAGACAACGGTGGTATCACAAACACCCAGACCAGAGCCAATATAGAAAAGTTCGTTTTCTAAATTGACCCAACCGGGGATAGAACCCGGGACCTCAGAGATGGCGACACCTTGATAACCGGTGCACAAAGCCACTCGACCACGGAGGTCGTCAGCCTTCATTTTGTGATGGTGTTAAGTATTATTACCTACTTTATACATAGGTTATTAATTTATGTAAACTTAAGACTTTTTAACAGGTTAACTAATTACATTTAATTATATTTTCAACAAAAAATAACTTAATTGTTTCTAAAACATAATTTTGTAAGTGAGATATAAAATTATATTTCAAGTGAAAAACTTTTATTCTTTTAATTACAATTAATTAGTGGTAATTTTTAATGATCGAGATAGGAAAACATTCAGAAAGTGCCATTAAATTGAATGATTCGTTCTCGCTTACTATTAAATTTGCACGCACAATTATGAAGGCAAATTACTGTTAAATTACTCCATCTTTCGGTGGAAATCAGAACTACTTTCCCGAAAATATTATAGAATTTCATGAACCTACATATTTTTTTTGAACCATTACATTTTCACTTTTAAAAACGTTTGGAAGAAAAAAACTGTTTTGGCATTTTTAGAATTGAAATAATATTCAAATATATTAAGCAACTACTTGAATATTTAGTTTTTGTCCTGTTGACGTCATAACCTTTTTTACATCTAAAAATATCTCATACTTTGAAAAAACAGCACAAAAAACTAAGCAAATTCGACACCTTTTCCGACAATTTTTCTAAAGGAAGAGCTTAGATTATTGCCAAAATAATGGATATAAAAACATAATAAATAAACATCCATGATTGTCTATGAATATAATTGTCTATGAATTGTCATATGAATATAATATGTCCCTACCTGGATTCGAACCCAGACTTGTATAGTCTGTGATCCCGGACAGGAGTAGACACGGAAAAATACTTTTCACCATTCCCCCTCTAAAAAGCTTATTTTTACCGACTTCAAAAGGAGGGAGGTACTCAATTCGACCATTACTTTTTTTTATATTCACTGAAAACAGTGAATAAAAAGCACTTTCAATCACTATTTTGGTATTTGAATTTAGAACACAATTCGACCTCCATCTCAATACTATACAACCTCCTTGTGCAAAAAATACTCGATACAAACTCCTTGTGCAAAGAGTACTCGATATACAAACTCCTTGTGGAATAAATATTTTCGCTTAAATCTTTCTTTCTCTCGTAGTCATGGTATAAAATATAGTATGCAACTCTTGAATAAAACGAAATAAAACTTGAATAAAAAATAAAATAAAATCACTCGCGTCGTTCAGGATTCTAAAACTTAAATTCCTTCACTTGCTCGTGATTCATCTATGGCCCTCGCTTTAAATCCGTCTTTTATTCACTAATTGCATAAAATACTATTTTAAAATTCCTTCTCAAAGTAGATTCTTTGTTGTAAACAAAACAAGATTAATTAAAATATTTTCGCTGGTTCTCAATTAAACTTGGAAAATATATCCAGTTGTACGTACAACGCAAAATGTGACTTCTCAATTTTAACCTTTTTAGATGTTTTTTTTTTTATATTTAGTGAAGTTGTCGAATATGGCTCAGACCTAAAGTGGCACCGGGGTGAATTTTATTTCATATCGTAATAATAATTAAAATACATAATTTTTATAAAAGTTTACGAGGAATTTTTAAAATATTTTTAGAAGGTATCATTTCATTTCCCTCGTAGTCATTTCCAGAAGTAAATAGCAAATTTGCGAAAAGTGGCCGTTTTTTACACATTTGCCATCTACTTCTACGAATAACTACAACGGAATGTAATAATGCCTCAAAAAAATACTAGACTATGGGTCCTTAAAATTCCACGTAAAGTTTTATAAGATCATTTTATTTTAACAACTTATTAAAATAAAAACCTCTGAGGACTCCAGTCTCGATATGGGATGCACCTTAATGAGCTTAGCATCAGAAAATAGTTAAGTATATCAGGACAACGCAGTGCAATCAACTCTTACGCAGTCATTGGACCATTGCATTCTGCAGAAGAATTTAAAAACATTGCGTGCGCGCATGCATAACATAGAAATTCATACTTACACCATTTCCTCAGGAAAGCGCTGGTGAGCTTCGCACACAGCTTATCACGGCCCTGCATTTTAATTTATTTTTAAACTTTGACACAAATGACACGATCACTCAACACTGCACATCACTTTTTTATTCCATTCGGCACGTAGTGTGTCTCCTGCGACGGGCGGCGCGCGACTGGCGTGGCGGTGCTTCGCAGCAGCTAGAAGAAAAAAAGTTTGATAAACCATAGAGGTAACGATCGTGTTTTAATGGTGTTTGAATGGTATAGCTCTTTGACACAGTTCTTGAGCCATACTATTCAAATACCATTGAGACATGTGGTAAAAATAACAAATTAAAAAGGAAATATTTGTTTTTTTACTAATTTCCTACACCACATGGATTTAGCCAATCAGTGATTAAAAATTACTCGCTCTGGTGTTCTTCATCGAATTTCATAATTTTCTCAATCCGTTTTCCGAAAAAGGTATACTTTTAGCACCATAATTCATAAAAAGTATTTTTTTGACTATCTCATCTCCGTAATTGTTTATGATTATAATTTCCGTCGGTTACTTATTGTACATACAATTGTTTGTCATGCGTGTAGCAAAATACGTAATACTTATGCGAATTTACTACGATTACAAATTGCGTAAGTAACTGATTATTATTATTAAGCAACTGTTTGTAATAAAACACGGATGAATGTATTTGAAAGGTGGTGTAGCTGTGTGGCAACTGCCAAAGAAGAATAACATCAATCCTTCACAGTACGAGATGACAAAAATAACTGAAGAGGTTGTGCATCTAAGACCTCCGTGGACCAGAAAATGGACCAGGGCCCTACTTTTCGAACTTCGGCGGGTCTGCCTAACTTCAACTTAAAACAGATAAATCGAAGTAAGGAGTTTCGTATTGTACTATTCGCCGAAGTGGTTTAGAAGATATCGATGTTCGTATGACATCATGAATTGGGGTTCGCCATTTTGGCCCGATTGGGGCTCGATTTATCTGTTTTGATTTGAAGCCCGGCAGACTTTCGGAAGTTCGATGCGTTAGCCGGTACGGCCCCAGCTGTGATTCCCGATGAAACGGGCGAACATACACTGCGATCTCCAACCCACCGCCTGCCAAACGTGGGGATTATGGCAACATCCTCCTACCCTGCAGTGGGCTATATGACCTGTTAGTCAAATAATAAGGATAATTAAATTTAGATTTTTTGCATTCACAATTATTATTATTATTATCATTTATTTCAGAATATAAATTCCATATTTTGTTAGTAACAATGATGTCTTAGCCTATGTTAGTAATTTAAAATACAAACAAAAACAAAACACTATTACAAAAAAATATATATATGAAAAAAAAACAAACTTTAGCTAAAATGCCTCACCTTGCAATTGTTTTAATAAGATAAATAATATTAGAAAAAACACTACCGAGGTGACTCGGTAGCATAATTGCTCAGTGCATTGGGCCGGATTCCCAAGGGTGCGGGTTCGAGTCCCGTCTGAGGTGCTACGGGTGAGTCGATTTTTTCTAGTGTTTTTTCTAATATTATTTATCTTAATAAGGATCAATCAAAAAGTATCATCTGAAGTAACTAATAATATCGTTATCAAACTAAATTGATTTAATTTTCGACCACAACTTGAACGTAGGTCGACAGGTATCAATTTTGGCACTCTAAGAAAAATCTTCCCTTTTGTTAACCGACTTCAATTATTCTTTTTTTATTTGAAAGAAAAAAGTTCGTGTGTGGTCCCATAAAAAAAATTACAGAAATCTGGCTAGTAGTTTTTTCATAATCCTGAAAAATCAATTATTTAGCTTACCATCGCACGACTTTTTTACGGATTTTTTGATTATAATATTTGTAACATACCTATTTAGGCGTAGTTTACGACTTTAACAATACTTTAGAGTATTTTTGTTGATAGTAAACTACATAAGGATTTGACTTGTCATCTTAATATGCCCCCACCCAAATTCAAACCCTTAGTAGGACTAGAAATAAAACACTTTTTACGGATTACAGCGCGTATATTATTAATTCAGGTGTTGTTTTGGAATTATTTAGTTTGTATTTAGTAGTAGGACTTAGTAGGACGTCAAATTTAACTTAAAAATCATCATCCCCCTACCCTAATCCCAATTTATTTGGGGTCGGTGCAGTGTGTCCTTCTCTTCCATTCTTCCTGTCACTCGTCATCTCCTCATCCACTCCCTTTACATTCATATCATTCCACACACAATCCATCCATCTTTTCTGCGGTCTTCCTCTTACTTTCCAACCCTCAACATCCATATCCATTTTTAAAATTTTGAGATTTAAGCATTCACAATGCTATTTTATATAATAGGTCTCGGTAGCTCAGCGGTCAGAGCATTAGACCGGATATCCAAAGGTCGCGGGTTCGATTCCCGTCCGAGAACATGATCTGGTGAGAGTCGTATTTTTTCTAGTATATTATTTGGTATTATCCATATCCATTACTCTTCTAGTAACATATTTGACAATATTATTTGACAACATCACATACATTGCTCCGATTCCAAAGTAAGTAGCTAAAGCACTTGTGTTATGGAAATCCGAGACAACGGTGGTATCACAAACACCCAGACCTGAGCCAATATAGAAAAGTTCGTTTTCTAAATTGACCCAACCGGGGATCGAACCCGGGACCTCAGAGATAGCGACACCTTGAAAACCGATGTAAAAAAGCCACTCGACCACGGAGGTCGTCAAACATGCCTTTCATCCCTTCTCACTTTAACTTAAAAATATGAAAAAAAACAAACTTTAGCTAAAATGCCTCACGTTGCGTGTTGTAATATTAAGTCAAGGCGTTATTTTTGCCTGAGACTTCGAATAACCCGGTCAGACAAGAATTACCACACATCTCACAAAACTTGCCGGTCAACATTTACAACAGACATAACTAGTTTTATAATTGATAAAATATATAGGTATTTGAATGGTATGTTTTAATTTTGAACACGAGTAACTTAGACTTTATCAATAAATAAATATTTGACAACATCACATACATTGCTCCGATTCCAAAGTAAGTAGCTAAAGCACTTGTGTTATGGAAATCAGAGACAACGGTGGTATCACAGACACCCAGACCTGAGACAATATAGAAAAGTTCGTTTTCTAAATTGACCCAACCGGGTATCGAACCCGGGACCTTAGAGATGGCGACACCTTGAAAACCGGTGTACAAAGCCACTCGACCACGGAGGTCGTCCAATCAATATCTATACATATTATAAAACTCTAAATGTTTGTGCGAGAATCACACAAAAACCGCTTAACTGATTTTAAAGAGACTTTGTTATTTTCGTAGCTTAGAGTCCAACTTAAAATCTAAGCCATGTTTAATCTAATTCAGGTGGGTATTCAATCAGTTTAATTAACAACTTCAAAAAAAGAGCAGGTTCTCTATTCGTCTGTATGTTTATTTGATTCATAATCCAAAATATCTTGTCTTCAAACATCCGCATGTTATTAGAATAAACTATATCGGGATTTACACCATGTACCTGTTTATTTTTGAAGAGCAAGCCCTCGCGACTGCACCTGCCGAGATCAAACTATGGAAAAGGTACGTTGATGATGTTCTCTGCATAATGAAGGAAAACAAACAGGATGTTGAAGGTTATCTGGCATATTTAAACAAAATTCATCCGAAAATAAAACTAACCTGTGAGATGGAGGCAGACAGAAGCTTAGCATTCCTAGATGTCAAGATTAAGGTGCGTGTTGACGGTACGCTCAGCCACTCTGTATACAGAAAACCTACACACACAGATCGCTACCTCAAAGCCACTTCGCATCATCATCCTGGACATCTGAACTCTGTAGTGGCATCACTAACAAACCGTGCATATGATCTTTGTGATGATGAACACCTGCACAATGAGTTACAACACGTGCGGCATGTCCTACAAAGCAATGGATATTCAGGAAAGCTTCCACCGAGACACAAGAAAAAGCACCAGTTACAGAGGCAGGAAGTAGATAGACAGCCAGTATTTTTACCATATGTAAAGGGAGTGACGGATAAGGTCTCAAATATTTTAAAAAAGTACGCAATAAAAACTATCTTCACTCCTTTGAAAAAGGTATCGCAATGTCTACGGTCCCCGAAAGATAGTTTTCCTTTGGAGAAACCTGGTGTTTATAAGATCGACTGCAGTTGTGGTAGTTCATATATCGGCCAAACTAAACGCACAATAGCATGCCGTATAAAGGAGCACATAAAAGCGGTCAAAAACAACGAAACGCAAAAATCGGCCATCGCTGAACATTTACTTCATTCGGACACAAATCACTGGATCGAGTTGCATAACCCTCAGATTATCTCAACAGAACGCCACTACATACCAAGAATGGTCAGAGAAGCGATTGAAATTACCAAATACAAAAATTTCAATCGTGAAGATGGGTTTAAATTGTCGAGTGTTTGGAACCCTGTAATCCGTTTGTGTAAAAACAACATGAAATGTAAAAGCGCCGTTTCGCGTACAGATACAGTGAGTGTCGTGTATCGTGAACAGATTCGAGTGAGTAGTGAGTTTGCAGACAGTGGTACCGGTATCGAGCGTAATAATAAAAGACTTAGACGGAGGGTAGACCGATTTGTCTGCCAATAACATCTACCCGTACGCAACAATCGACAGTTCTTCCGTGACCATGGCGCATGCAACTGCGCCGAAATATCGGAGTCTCAAAAATAAATAGGTACATGGTGTAAATCCCGATATAGTTTATTCTAATAGCGTCAAAAACCATGGAAATTTAAAACATTATATCTGCATGTTACATTCGTATATGTGGCGAATTTCAATCACTCCCAAATTGCGATATCATGCACACATTTTTGCTAGTGGAATATTCCAATGTGTTTCGCAAAGAGCAAAGTAATTAATTAATTATATAATTAGGTATGCTTCATTAAAATAAAAGCTTTGGCAATACGAACTGATGATACGCAACCGCACAAAATGAAATTTTATATCTTAACGTGTACAATCCCATTAATGTCCAAAATACTGATTTTATTGTAGTAAATAAAAGTAAAAACAAAACCAGTGTATAGGTCGAGGATAGTTTAATAGGTGCATCGACAAGACTACATAAATCACCAAAAAATCGAAACACCGCGGTTTAGCGTTAGGCACGTTGGCTACACCGCCATCTATTGACAACAATTAGAACTAATATTTCAATACAAACAACTTAACATAACGTACTTAGCCGCTTGACCAGCCATGTGTTAGTATGAGTTATTTTTTGTTTTTTTTTCTCTTTCCAGCTAACTGAAAACATTGTGTGTACGTACAGTTTGTTGCGACAAATAATTTTATTAATAAGTATTTTTAGTCAATTAAATAAATAAAATAATATTTGACAACATCACATACATTGCTCCGATTCCAAAGTAATTAGCTAAAGCACTTGTGTTATGGAAATCGGAGACAATGGTGGTATCACAAACACCCTGAGCCGATATAGAAAAGTTCGTTTTCTAGATTGACCCAACCGGGGATCGAACCCGGGACCTCAGAGATGGCGATACCTTGAAAACCGGTGTACAAAGCCACTCGACCACAGAGGTCGTCTGTGAGTACATTTTTTAACCAAAACAAAGTTGGTTGGTTTATTATTATTTAGGCGCCTAGCCAGGAATTTTTCAAGATGTTTTTCTTTTATTCGCATAAATAAAGAAAATTTAATTGATAATTATATATAAATAATGATTCGTGAATGTATGTTTAGAGCTTATCCTTCTGCGAAGTTTATCTAGATCCAAACCGAACTTGCTAAACTAACTTCGTTATCAACTTCTCGGAAAATGGTCATTCGCAGTCCAAAGACAATCAGTATGAAAAACTTACGCAGGCAGGTGATTTGACGACCTCCGTGGTCGAGTGGCTTTGTACACCGGTTTTCAAGGTGTCGTCATCTCTGAGGTCCCGGGTTCGATCCCCAGTTGGGTCAATTTAGAAAACGAACATTTTCTTTATTGGCTCAGGTCTGGGTGTTTGTGATACCACCGTTGTCTCTGATTTCCATAACACAAGTGATTTTAGCTACTTACTTTGGAATCGGAGCAATGTATGTGATGTTGTCAAAAATTTATTTATTTATTTATAATTATCGAAAATTTTCGGGAATGCCGACTCAAATTCCTTTGAATGCATTTTTGGAATAAAGCGTTCCGGTAACGATCATTTGCGATTGTCAATTTTTATGACGCTCATTGATGCGAAAATTGGTCGTTTACATTTTGTGGAATTGTAGCGATTGTCAATTGCTCTAACAATGGCATTCACAGAACAATTGACAATAGCAATTGATCGTTACCGGGGGCCTTAAGACGCCGGCGAACACTGAGCTTCCCATACAAACGTAATACCAAAATGATTTACAATTTGAGCATAATTAACTCTTCCTGTGATGTTATTCGGATTTTTGGATTAAGACAGTATTTGTCTAGGTTTCTATTAAACTAACCCCATTCAAAATAAATGCCAAAATTTTTTTTCGTATAAAACTGTAAATCGTATTAATTTTTATTTGTTTTAGTGTTTTGGATTTTTTGTTTAATAGAAACCTAGACAAATACTGTCTTATTCCGAATAACATCACAAGAAGAGTTAATTATGCTCAAATTGCAAATCATTTTGGTATTACGTTTGTATGGGAAGCTCACTGTTTGCCGGACTCTAAATTAGCTGATTTTGAAGCAGGGATGCAACGTAGCTCCGTAACCGTAATTGTTACCGTAATTTTCGAATATATTTAAATAGGTTGTGTACAAAGTACCTACTATAAATTTCTAATCTGAAATTAAAGTTACTTTCTTTCGAGAACTTTTGATACTTTACCTGTACACGTAGCACGAACAGCTATCGAAAAAAATAACACGTGCAAAAACATTCGATTGAGTAATTTTGTATGGAACCTTTGTACAGCGACATCTACCGCCGAAAAGCGAAATGAAATTTTCCATAGCTAATAGTCTATCGAGTACTTTTTCGCGCGTTTATTTTCTCGATAGATGTTCGTGCTAAGGGTAGGCTACTGAGTCCAAAAAACACGCTAGTATCAGTAAAATATGACTTATTTAAATAAATACATATTAGTCATATTAGTAATAAGATACCAAGGTTGCCTGACGTCTTCTGACTGCTAAGAAGCATGTAATTAAATCCTGACCATGGTTTTCTCAAGTATTTTTAAATTGCTCCATTAAAATTCGACATCGTTACTGGTAGCGCTTCACTATGGTTGAATATTGTTTCAGACCGGTTCCATAAACAAAGAATAAAACAAGTGCGAGTCGTACTCGCGCACGAAGGGTTCCGTAAAAGTTACGTTTGTTGTATGAGAGCCCTTTTTAAATATTTGTTTCATTAAGATAAATAATATTAGAAAAATACTAGAAAAAATCGACTTACCCGTAGCACCTCAGACGGGACTCGAACCCGCACCCTTGGGATTCCGGCTCAATGCACTGACCAATTTTGCTACCGAGTCGCTTAATATAAAAATAGCATTGTGAATGCGTAAAATCAAAATTTAATATTTGTTTTATTTTAATTTAATTTTTTAAAGTCAATATTTGACTAATTATTCTGTAAATATTCTTTGAAATTTTCGTTTACCTGTTGCCGTTATCAATATCGAGCAAAAACGAGCAAAAAATCACGTTTGTTGTATGGGTGGCCCCTTCAATATGTATTTTATTCTGTTTTTTAGTATTTGTGGTTATAGCGGCAACAGAAATACATCATCTGTGAAAATTTCAACTGTCTAACTATCACGTTTCATGAGATACAGCCTGGTGACAGACGGACAGACTGACAGACGGACAGCGGAGTCTTAGTAATAGGGTTTCCGTTTTACCCTTGGGGTACGGAACCCTAAAAACTAACAACCAATACATAACAACAGGTATCCTTCAGTTAATATACTGACTTAAGCAGTAATCACAAAAGTACAAAAATATTTCTTGTTATGGTTATTCAATAGCCTTTTTAACATTGACAAAGAAAAAAATATACATCTTCAATAAGATGTTGACAACCTCCGTGGTGGAGTGGCCATGGCTTGTGTTAAATTAAAAAGATTAACAAAGATAGAACCCGGGACCTCAGAGATAACGACGCCACTAAAACCGGTGTAGGGTTCGTAGTAAACATATATTTGCTCCCTGTTTTACACGATTCGATTGACGACCTGAGTGGTGCAGTGGTCAACAGGCCGGTCTACCACGCAAGAGGTCCTGCGTTCGATTCCCGGCCGGGCAGAAATTGAAATGATCAAATTTTAATTTCTGTGACGGGTCTGAGTGTTACTAATGTATAATAAGTATATATTTAAAGAGTAGATGTAGTATATCAGTTGTCTAACACCCATATTATAAGCTTAGCTTAGTTTGGGGCTAGAAGGCGCTGTGTGAAATTGTCTAAGCGTAATGATTAAACCAACAGAAACAAAAATTAAGCTTTGCGTTGCTAGCCGTACTAGAGAGGCGACGCAGGGGGTGCGGGATGACGAAGCGGGCCGGGAGGTAGCGGCAATGATGAAGTGAACGCGTAGTAGTTTTCCTTTTAATCCCTCTATATGCACTATTGTATTGTCCTGATTGTTTACTTAAATAAATAAATAAATAATAAATAAATATTTGACAACATCACAAACATTGCTCCGATTCCAAAGTAAGTAGCTAAAGCACTGGTGTTATGGAAATCAGAGAATTCTTTTGTAGTCATATATTAAAATTCATACGGTTCAACATTTCGGCGTTTTAATTATACAACGGTGGTATCACAAACACCCAGACCTGAGCCAATATAGAAAAGTTCATTTTCTAAATTGATCCAACCGAGGATCGAACCCGGGACCTCAGAGATGGCGATACCTTGAAACCCGGTGTAAAAAGCCACTCGACCACGGAGGTCGTCAATTTACTTACTTATCCAAAAGCAACCGTTTTCCTTGTAGAGGGAAAGGAGGGACACTTATTCATTCATTCATTCACTTGACTCCAACAAAATTTAGCATATTTTCCAAGATTTTATTCTACCACTTTTTCGGCGTGATTAATATACATATATATCAAGTTACAGCTATCTAGCACTAAGTAAGAGCCTCTGAGCTAAGCCGTGGACGGACAGACGGACATGGCGAAACTATAAGGGTTCCTTGTTAACATGACTAGCGGAACCCTAAAAAAAAAATTTTTTTGTTTGTTATGGTTTGTTTACCAGAAGTTGACAGAATATATAGCGTAAAATTTCCACATATTAGTCTAACTAAAAAACAAACAAATTTTGTCACGTGCCATAAAACAAGTTATAAATAGTGATTAAACAATAATGTATTTTTAACTAGGTACTTAAGAACCATTTTAAAATCGTAATTTTATTGTTCCTGCACCAATTCTAATAATGAACTATCATTAATTTATAACTTTCTTAAACGTGGAATGTCGTAATTCTCAGCACTGACAGCCTTACTACAAAAGATTTAAAAACACTGTTTAATTTATTTAAATGTGATGCTATCTATTTCAAACAATATTGTCAAAAAAGTGACAGCTTCACATTTAAACAGCGTCTTAGTTAATTGAACAGTGTTTTAAAATCTTTTGTGGTTAGGTCGTAAGAGTCCGGTGGACAGTGAGCTTCCCATACAAACATAATACCAAAATGCTTTGCAATTTGAGCATAATTAACTCTTTTTGTGATGTTAATCGTATTAAGGCCCCTATATACCTCAAGTGGCGCCCTCATTTTAATTAAATTTATTGCTCGCTAAGTACATAATGTATTGAAAATTGTACAGATTAAAGCTAAGGTTCTATAGTTTATTTACAAACAATAACCTCAGTAAAATTGTACTAATTGTGGCCACTTTTAGCACTTTTGCGAACTACTACTACAACGAACAAAATAGGAGCCTTAAAACAGTATTTGTCGAAGGTTCTATTAATGTAATAAATCCAAAATACCAAACTAAATAAAAATTAATGTGATTTACAGTTTTGTATGGAATCATGTAATTGGCATTTATTTTGGATTGGGTTAGTGTTTTGGATTTTATACAATAGAACCCTAGACAAATGCTGTCTTAATCCAAATAACACCACAGGAAGAGTTAATTATGCTCAAATTGCTAATCATTTTGGTATTACGTTTGTATGGGAAGCTAGCTGTTCGTCGGACTCTTAAGGGGCTGACATGAGCCAACTAGCGCCGTCATTCAGTCGATTTTATTTTTGTTTAACTTTACACAGTTTGAAAAGGCATTCAAACCGTTTAAAACGCGATTTTGTTAAAAGTGACCACTGTTGGTTCAAACCCGTTTTTAAACAATTGCACGCATTTTGTAATGTTGTAACATTATTCAATAAACATGAGACGTCATTCACAAGACCTTGACTGATACCTTTTTTTTTTAAACTTGACTTATTTAGAATAAATAAAATAAAATCGACTGGCGGCGCTAGTTGGCTCATGTCAGCCACTTAATTATGCTCAAATTGCAAATCATTTTGGTATTACGTTTGTATGGGAAGCTCGCTGTTCGGCGGACTCTTAATGCATACTTTCTTTGCAAATTAGTCGTAGTAGCAACTTGCGTAATTTTATTATGATCGTTATCAAATGGAGTTGACTCAATTATTGTGTGAATTAAAAGAATAGATTATTTTAATAGCAAAATGTCTCACAGGACACGTATTGGAATTAGTGCAAAAACTTACACTCGCCTTCAAAACTTAGTACAGCACTTTTAAAATTGTAATAACTTTTAAAATACACAAGATATACGACAATAAATTCAAACATTTGTGACACTAGTTCATAGGAGTATTTTAAAACTATCAAATAATTCCTAGGAACGAAATTTTTTTTTTCTCAAACAAAATCAAAAAGCACGAAAATTAATTGTACTGAAAATTGTAACTGAAAAATATTTCCTGTGACTAAACTATCGGATATTTTTAATTGTTTTTTATGAGACTGCATGGGAGCGTTCTTAGCTATAGGATATTAAATTTATTGTCGCATTGTCGTCTCCAGGTTGTATATTTTCGAAATAAAAAGGACTAAAAAAAGAGTTTTTTTTACTTTTAATGTATACTAGCGCTAAAAGTAATTAATTTCATTATAAGACGCATCAATCTTAGAAGTGATATAAAAAAAGTTTTTAACTGTTTCCTAAAACTTTTTGAACTTGGCAGGATGGATCTTGAAATGGCAGGAAACAGCTTTAACTTTATTCGCGATTTCAGGGTTGTCTCCACAAAAACTTTACAAACGATTTTCAGATTTTGTGTCAACATAGTCTCACATAAGTTTATAATATAAACGAATCAAAGTTACTACGCGTTACTGGGACAACTTGCGTTTACTAGAGTTTACGCAACTGATGTGAAAGTTATCTTACACAATTATAAACAAACAAACACCATACTAATATCGACTCTAACACGCAAGACTTAAAGGTGATAATAGCATGGCTGCGTATGCGCATGTAATGTTGCCATCTCAGTATGAGCCTTATTTGTGACGTCGTATGTCATATTTTTTGCAACAAACCCGTTCGTTTCTTTGCATCATTTTTTTATTTGACCTTCGATATCGAGTGATTACATGGATAGGCTAGGCATCTTTGAAGTAGTATAAAGGTATGGTTTAACTGCATTTTTTAAATTCAATGATGTGTTTTAAACAATGCCTTCAATTACACGAGCTGTTCAAACTAAAATTGAGTCACAACCAACCTTCGCGGCGCATCAACTGTTTTTATCGGTCGGTCGCAATAGACTAAAGGAGTTGCGGTGCATGCACCGTAACTTAATAAGAAATTTTTCGGTACTTTACAGCCTGTCTAGTGTAGTATACACATAGAAGTCTTGGTTTTAAATATGCGAAAAATAACAAAATACTAAACCGAAAAGCGCTAAAAAATTCACTAAAAACCTATTTCGAAGTTTAACACTATCTTCCGGTTTAATGCAAAATACCCTAGTTCTAGCTCATGTTTATGGAAATCGGGGTCACCGATAATACCATAACCCCAGACCTGAGACAATATGAAAAGTTCGTTTCAATCAAACTAAGGACCTTAGAGATGGCGACGCCATGAAAATCGGTGTGCAATTCAATTCAAAAATCAAAACTCATTTATTCAGTCTAGGCTGTTACAAGCACTTGTGAATGTCAAAGAAGCTACGCCATCGGTTCGCAAACCCTAAGCGGGAGACCTTGTAACGAGAATCCACCTGACCACGGAGGTCGCCAAACAAAAATGGCTGGTGACGACATAATACTTCAAAGAAATTAGATGAATGAAATATCGGCCTTAGCGAAACGTCTACATATCCAAATGGCCGTTACACTACGCCCAAGTACGACCAACCTCAGTGTGGTAATAGCAATAATTCGTGGTTAGAATGCTAAATAGACGCCATGATGGTTTGACGTCAAGACAACTTATGGGACGCGTGATCTTCATGTTGAAAGAGATTGCGTAAGAATATGTGAAGAGTTTGATGGCCTTCAAGCCCAAATTGTATTAATCATCTGCTGGGGCCCTACCGGCTAACGTTTCCCGCTTAGGGTTTGCGAACAGATGGCGTAGCTTCTTTGACTTTCACAAGTGCTTGTAACATAACAGCCTAGACTGAATAAATGAGTCGCTCCAGATCATGTTCTTGGACGGGAATCGAACCCGCGACCTTTGGATATCCGGTCCAATGCTCTGACCGCTGAGCTACCGAGTCACTAGTGGGACCGTTGAATTTCCTCTAGTATATAAACTCTTACGCTGCAAGCCAGCGCCATCTCACCAATGTACAAGGATTTACCTCGACATTTAAACAATTGATTAAGATGAGAAAGCTAGGTATATAATTTTTAAATTTTGAGATTTTAGCATTCACAATGCTATTTTTATATATATATAGAGAGAGAGAGAGAGATTAGTTTTAGACCAATAAAATTGGTCCATAGTTTTGCTCAACTTTAGATGTTACCAATCTGACCATGTAAATTATTAAATTAAGGATCAACCAGGGATTGCTTGCGATTGTTAAGTTTTTTACGGTTACTATAGCAGTACCGAAATATTCTACCCTTACTTAAGATACTGATAAATAAAAGTGCGGTATAAAACCACCGAAATATAGCGGTACCGAAATTACGGTACCTATGTTGGTACCGAAAATTAAGGTATCAAAATATGAAAGAATAGTTTTTAATAGGTATTATTTGACGTCATACCGATAAATAAAAGTACCGCAATATTCCGGTAAATCAGTACCTGGGGTCGCATCTGCGGTTGTATATCACATTTGAGTAATATTAGATGAAATATTTTATGCAACAAATAAACATGAAGAACTCGATTTCAGCGTGATGTCTCTGGATTTTAGTCAGTTCAAATACGAAAGAGATTCTCAATTGGGTTTAGAGGTTATGTGTGTATGTTTGTATGTTTGTCTGTTAACATTGTCCTCGAAAACTACTGGACTGATTTCGATTAGGTTTTTATTATTTTAGCATCCTCCTAGATAATTTCGTGAATTGTAAGCCGAATCCAATATTTATTTTATTTCAAAGAGTAGACTAAATTCTATAAAATCTTGAAGCCTCGTGGATTAAGTCAATGCGTGGCTGAATCTATTAAAATTCTCAAGCCGGTCAACCGTGATCCGCCCTTGATCCAAATAAAGATGGCCGTTCGATCAAGCCTATTCATAATTTCACTAGATCGTACTCTCGATAAAACAAGGTACACTTGTGTAATGCACGACCTTCGGTGACAACCGTCGGGTATACCGATCATGAGGAAAACTCGCATAATAGTTAGCTGTTTCAACAAATGAAGTTGCATTGGCAGATATTAAGCTTGTTGTTAGATCGGCAAAAGTCAGGCAGGTCCAGAAAATTTCGAACAAAACACTCTTATTAAGGGGCTGACATGAGCCAACTAGCGCCGCCAGTCGATTTTATTTTATGTATTCTAAATAAGCCCAATTTCTTAAAAAAGGAATCAGTCAAGGTCTTGTGAATGACGTCTAATGTTTATTGAATAACGTTACAACACTACAAAATGCGTGCAATACGGGTTTAAATAAAACTGGTTTGAACCAACAGTGGCCACTTTTAACAAAATAGCGTTTTAAACTGTTTGAATGCTTTTTCAAACTGTATAAAGTTATTCAATAAATATTAGACGTTATTAACAAGACCTTGACTGATTCCTTTGAATAAATAAAATAAAATCGACAGGTGGCGCTAGTTGGCTCATGTCAGCCCCTTAAGATACTCCTCATTCAATAGTTCTCAAGTTTAAACCTCAAATTGAAAGCGCAAATCCCTACTAATCTAGAAAGAAAAGGACATTATGGGAAAGGACATTCTGAAATAAGTATTTTTTTTAATTCTTTGTTGTTCTGCTTAGTCCATAAGTTGAATGCATGTCGCATGCCGTGGCAGCCTTTAATTAAGACATCACTTAAGATTGTATCCCATAGTTAGGTATAAAATACTTGACAGGTGGAGGTGCCTTTATGCCCTAATGAATAAAAGCTGTCTTCGCAGTTTAACTGTATAACCTGACGTGCTGTCGAGTGTACTTGTTGGTTGTCCTTAAATAAACAAAATAAAATAAAGACATTTGAGAAAAGGACTTTTTTTATCCTCTACGGGTTAATACTTGGCCTTCACCTCACCTGATGTTAAGTGACGAAAGGCCGAAGGTGGAAGCGCTCTACACCCGGAATCCTCAGCACTGAGGAACTGGCTATCTTCCCTCTAACTGCCGGAACACAAAAAAATTAAAATTGATGTTATGGCGTCAGATTAAAGTAAGATGGTGGTAGCTAGCCAGGCGGACTTGAAGTAAGCCCTACCACCAACCAAACCGAGTAAAATGTACCCCCTACTGGGAATCGAACCCGGGACCCCTACGTCTGACACGGGTGGGCGAACCACTAGACCACAGAGGCGGTTAGACGCGGACGCCTAGACGCCTCCATGGATCAGCAAAATTGGCAGCAGCGATTTCCGAAGATCAGTCCAACACTGCGATCTCCAACCCGCCGTTAAGCGTGGAGATTTTGGCATCTTCCCACGGGAGAGGACTGCGTCCTCCTGCTAACTTTACTGGCTGTATGATGCTGATAAAATTCAAAATTCAAAAATCATTTATTCAGTCTAGGCTGTTACAAGCACTTATGAATGTCAAAGAAGCTACGCCATCGGTTCGCAAACCCTAAGCAGGAGACCTTGTAACGAGAAGAACCGGCAAGAAACTCGTCAAGGGCTGCTTTTTTCTCCCTGTATATTTCATACAGAGTCGTCAAAATTTGAAAAATGAGGTCAGCATTTAAAGCTACGTCATTTTCCATTACAATAATTAACAAAGTTTACATTCAATGGGTAGGTGAAATAAATCTCTGTCTAATCGATAACGCATAGCTAAGAAAATCCTCATCTAAGATTAAAATATTTGACAACATCACATACATTGCTCCGATTCCAAAGTAAGTAGCTAAAGCACTTGTGTTATGGAAATCGGAGACAACGGTGGTATCACAAACACCCAGACCTGAGCCAACATAGAAAAGTTCGTTTTCTAAATTGACCCAACCGGGGATCGAATCCGGGACCTCAGAGATGTACAAAGCCACTCGACCAAGGAGGTCGTCAATTAGATGCGTTGACCCTTTATTCGATAGTTCCCCAAGGTCAAGCTTCAAATTGAGTAAATCCAATCCCACGAACGCTTTCACTGATAATCAAACACCATAACCAATGGTCACGGACCCACGGTTCATGGTATTCGACGCGGTTAGTTCTTATGGAGTTTTAACTTTTTGAGGGGTACCGCGAAAAAAGGCTGTTTTTTTGCGCAATTTTGATAAAAGAAAAAATATATGATGCAGATTTTTAGTAAGGAAATGATTTGATTATAAATAATCCGTTTGTTAGGTAATAATTTTAGTAATTAGTCAATGTCACTAAATACTAATTAGTAAATTTAGTAAATCCAATGGTTTTATTTAAATTATGGAATTAAAATGTGATGTTAATGAGTCGTGTTTTAGATTATTTAAAAATGATTTCAACGGCATAACATTCATCGTAATATGATCTTTTTACATTGACGACCTCCGTGGTCAAGTGGCTTTGTACACCGGTTTTCAAGGTGTCATCGCCATCTCTGAGGTCCCGGGTTCGATCCCCGGTTGGGTATATTTAGAAAAACGAACTTTTCTGTATTGGCTCAGGTCTGGGTGTTTGTGATGCCACCGTTGTCTCTCATTTCCATAACACAATGTATGTGATGTTGTCAAATATTTATTTATTTATTCGCGGGCCGGAGATGGCCCACGGGCCGTATTCTGACCATCTCTGATTTAAAGGATCTCTTTACCGTAAAGTGGAATAAATAACAATATTCTTCAGTAAGTTAATGTAAAAAATATATAAAACAAGAAAGCGTGTTTCGCAACTTGTGACCCAAGATATCTGAGGTCCCTGGGTTCGATCCCCGGTTGCATGGGTCAATTTAGAAAAACAAAATTTTCTATATTGGCTCAGGTCTGGGTGTTTGTGATACCACCGTTGTCTCTGATTTCCATCACACAAGTGCTTTAGCTACTTACTCGGGAATCGGAGCAATCTATGTGATGTTGTCAAATATTTATTTATTATTTATAAGTATTTATTTAATGTTTTTCTTGAGGGGGAACTCAAATACGTCATTTGCAATTAATTCGCGAATTACGTGACAGTTGTCCGCCATTTTCAAAAGTCCGTTAAGTACTTGATTTCATAAATAATGTTTATATGAAAGCTAGAAATACACCACTTTCTCAACTAACATCTACTTCTTGCCTCCAAAATTAATCACACACATATAATTATGTTATACAAGTTTCAAAACTACCACAGAATACATAATAGAATACAGCATGAATACATGAATACAGCTAATCAAGATATACCTCAGGTTTTCCTCAATCGATCTTACGTAAGCTAATCTGTAAGATGATTGGCAAATCTTGTAAAGTCTGTCTGACTTTGATATTGTACTAAATGCTAATATTTGAACGGACACTGTTGGTCATTGGGCATTAATGTCTCCACTGCTGGGGCACAGACCTTCCTTATGGGTGGATAAGGAGGATGAGCCATAATCCACCTCGCAGGCCAGATAAGGATTGGTGGGTTGATGAAAAGATTTTGTCGACGAGCGAAATTCATTATACTTTTAAAAATATGACTACAGTTAGGAAGGCAAAACATGAATATTTCATTTAGCTATATCTTAAAACCTGTCTTTGGATGTGGTGTTGTGAATCACCCACCTGTGTAAAGTCGCACGAGCCCCGGGTTCGATTCCCAAAGGGGGTACATTTGTACTGCATTTGGTTGGTCGTAGAGCTTGTTTCAAACCCGCCTGGCTACCACCACCATTGTTGTGTTCCGGCAGTTAGAGGTAAGATAGCCAGTTCCTCAGTGGAGAGTACATTCCGGATGTAATGCGCTTCCACTAGCCTTTCCGTCACTTATCATCAGGGGGTGATTTTGTAACTTTGTTGCAATCAACTCTGACAGAAATCGCAGTTACATTGCTGCTTTAGTAAGAACCAATGTGACAACTATCTTACTTATAGCAGCAATGAGACTGCGGTTCCAATCGATTTCAATCGAGAATTGTTAGCAACAGAGTTACGTAATCAGGGGGCCGGTGAGATGAAGGCCAAGAACTGACATGTGAATAAAAAATCTAGTTCTTACGAGCCCTTAAGTGGAACAGAGGATTTCCGTTCGCTCCTGAACTAGTAGCGGAAGAGACTAGTTTCACAGGCAGCACCAGTTTCGGAAATGAACCGATGTCGAAACGACATTTCAGCAATCGGCTTGGCAGTAGCGATGTGTAAGTTGTAATCTATCGATATTGATTTAAAATGATTTAAGATGTTACCGGCCAAACCCGATTTCAGGACAAACTATTTTTGCCTAGGCTAAACTAGTTCTAGGAATAACTGGTATAGCTTAGAACAAACTAGTTTGCCCTAAGCCCGATAGGATAAACCAGTTTAGCTACAAAGAAAAACTTTTAATGCACTAGGTAGGTAGGTTGGGTTAGGTTCTTCTAATGCACTAGGTAGATTAGGTTAGTTTAGTGGTCAGACCACTCGCAGCATAATGCTTATATCAGGATCAACTAGTTTAGCCCAACTTAAACTGGTTTATCCTATAGGGCTTAGGACAAACTTGTTTGGTCTGGACGACACCAGGTAATCCCAACGCGTATAGGAAGAACTAGTTTAAGCTAGGCCAAACTAGTTTGTCCTGAAAATCTGGTTTGGCCGGTAACATAGACATGGAATAATTGTGATTCGGTATGAATCTGGAGGTTTTTAGTAAAAATATCTTTGTAGCCAAGAGTTCTGCTATCAATAGGAACTCACTAATAGAATACAAAGAATGTTTCAACATAAGCATGGTTTTTTCCAATAAGTAAAAGTATTTTCGGGATTTCAAATATCGATATTACGGAAAGGCGGTTAACATTTTCTCCATCACTTCTTCTTCGCTTCATTATTATCAATATTTAAATCAATCGATATATTTCTACAATCACACGCGCAGCCATTATCCTGCGGTAAAGGATTCTATAATAACTTCCATTGTTTCACAAGCGGCCATTTTGCAATCGTGACCCGCTGTAAAGGTCGACACACGGAAGTGTTGCGATGCACTCATGTAATTGGGCTTTACACGTGATCGGACACAGAATAAAATTTATTTCCTTAAAAGTTTTAATTTGGCTTACAATGCAGTGATCACATTCACTTTTTAAACTCTTCGTTGCTTTTGAATTAATTTATCTACAAACTATTCGCCTTTTCACTTTGCCCACTCCTGGGCATAAGCTTCCCCTCATCTTTTATGTTCGCTGCAAAGTATCAGGCTTGGCAGCGATGGTCCTTGTGAGAATAAATATGTATTAATGCGAAAAATTTCTAATAATAAACGAAAACTGCAGTTGTTTTTTTTTGTGGCCGCGGGCCGGATTCCAACCATTCATGACGACCTCCGTGGTCGAGTGGCTTTGTACACCGGTTTTCATGGTGTTATCGCCATCTCTGAGGTCCCGGGTTCGATCCCCGGTTGGATCAATTTAGAAAAACGAACTTTTCTGTATTGGCTCAGGTCTGGGTGTTTGTGATGCCACCGTTGTCTCTGATTTCCATAACACAAGTGCTTTAGCTACTTACTTTGGAATCGGAGCAATGTATGTGATGTTGTCAAATATTTATTTATTTATTTATTCGCGGGCCGGAGATGGCCCGCGGGCCGTATTCTGACCATCTCTGATTTAGAGGATCTCTTTACCGTAAAGTGGAATAAATAACAATATTCTTCAGTAAGATAATGTAAAAAATATATAAAACAAGAAAGCGAGTTTCGCAACTTTTGACCCAAGATAAAATTGGCATTCATAATTTTTAAATAAACCGCCATTTTCGAGACAATTGCGTGAATTCGAGACAATAACGTTGAGTAACTATGATTCTCACGTCTCTCGTGAACTGAGTGCATACAATTAAGATATTGTTCTAAGGCGCCATATTTGTTTTTTTAGACTTTTAAACTTGGAACAAGGCTAGATAAAGATTTGGTGCATTGAAAACTTTTAGGTCTAATTAAAATATTGAGGTCAAATGCACAGATTAATATTAATCCAATAAAAAAATATTAGCCAGTTAGCCATCAGCCATAATGTCTCCACTGCTGGGGCACAAGCCTTCCATATAGGTGGATAAGGAGAATGGGCCATAACCCACTACGCGGGCCCAATGCGGATTGGTGGGTGTTAACGACTGCAAATGCAGCCGGGACCAATGGCTTAACGTGCCTTCCGAAGCACGAAAAAAGCCTTAATTTATATCGTTTGTTTGATGCATTAATTTTGTACTTTTTATTTAGTCTTATTGTAAGGTTTTCAATGTAAAATACATGTATTAAAAGAGGAAAATCTGATGTATATCATTAAATCATTAGAGAGAACATGTGAGATTTAGCTTACACATGCAAATTGCGCGCAGTGGTCATATCAAAAATCGGTCAAGAGCGAGTCGGACTCGCGCACCGAGGGTTCCGTACCACTATTCTGAAAAGTTTACTATTTAGAGACATCGTTTTATTTTTCCTGTAATTTTTACGTAAACTTCTATCACATAAAATAATTTCAGATTTTTCTCTATGCAAACTTCGGAGATAAGGGGGGTATATTTTTTACATTTGTCATCAAAAGTCGAAAGCTTTGAGGCCTAAAAAAAGGTTGAGAATGTGCAAGCAGCGCTCTTTCATAATGATTGATACCCCATATGCCCTAGTAGCCTCACTTCGAATTTTTAAGACCCCCTTTCAGTCTTTGTTGCGAAAATTATATAAATATTTTTAGTTCTCTCTTATTTGCATCATAGTTGGGCATGCGTCATCTAAAACTGTTCCAAATTTCAAGTTGATAACATTAGTAGTTCTCGAGATATCCAGCTGTGACAGACAGAGTCGCACCATAAAGGTTCCTTTTTACCTTTTGGTACGGAACCCTAAAAAGGGGGTCGATCAAGTAAAGTCATCGTTATATGCACTTTATTATCTTGTTTTAAATTTCCATGGTTAGGTATTGACGTTATTACAATAATAATAATATCGGAGCCTCAAAAATAAATAGGTACATGGTGTAAATCCCGACATAGTTTATTCTAATAACTTTATTATCTGTTCATATGGCACGAAATCCGGATCACCCGAATCGAGTAATTTAGTATCGATTTTTTTAACAGCGCCACCTATTTCAGAGGAGGTAATGAACACCCACCAAACTGCATCGGGTTCGCGCAGCCATCGATCCCTCTCGCTGTGTACCACCCACTGCCAATTAAATATTTTTGACAACATCACATACATTGCTCCGATTCCAAAGTAAGTAGCTAAAGCACTTGTGTTATGGAAATCGGAGACAACGGTGGTATCACAAACACCCAGACCTGAGCCAATATAGAAAAGTTCGTTTTCTAAATTGACCCAACCGGGGATCGAACCCGGGACCTCAGAGATGGCGACACCTTGAAAACCGGTGTACAAAGCCACTCGATCAAGGCTTCGCTGAGCAATCCTGCGATATCAGTTTCTCTCGGTAGGTTACCTCCTCTTTTCTAATTCAATCACGCAGCAGACAAACGCCGAGCATAGCTCTCTCCATTGGTGACCTTGAACCTTCTTATGAGACCCATAGCGACCACGTTTCACTGCCGACACTATCGTTAATCAACACCTGGCAAAGTGGCAACTGGCAACAGACACTGGTCAAAGTAGTCTTAGTTGGTCTAAGTAAGGTATTATCGGCTAGGTAATTGGGAAAATTGAGGAGCTTGGTGACGCCGTGGTTTAGCGCCTGGCCCATCGATTGCGGAGGTTAAGCAACTTTCGCAAGGGTCGGTCATGGGATCGGTGATTAAAAAAATATTATTTCGAGCTCCTCCGTGCTTCGCAAGGCACGTGAAGCCGTTGATCCCGGGTGCATTTGCAGTCGTTAGCACCCACCAATACGCATAGAGCCCGAGTGGTGGGTCATGGCTCATCCTCCTTATCAACCCATAAGGAAGGCCTGTGTCCCAGCAGTGGGGACATTAAAAATGGCTGATGGTCAATCGGGAAAAATTAACTCAAGAAATTACCTATACTATGAAAAGACATAATGTTTATCATTTGGCATAAAATCCAGGAAGTGTTTGTTAATTCATTAACACACAATGGACAAGGCTCATTTGCGATAACATGACAAACGATGCGACCATTGTTCACCTTTGATAATGCTGTTGTAACAACATGTTACAAAAATACCCCTAATGCCGAATATGGTATATAGAGACCATCAAACTGATCAACTTTTACTAAGGGACCAACTCTGAAATCGCGAAAAAAAAATCAGCTGTTTCATAAAAAAAAAAATCGAAATATCATTCTCACCCCGCAAGCCGAATACGGATTAGTGGGTATAAACGACTGCAAATGCAGCCGGAACCACTTTCCGAAGCACAGAGGAACTCGAGATGATACATTTTTAGTCACCCATCCCATAACCGACCCTTGCGAAAGCTGCTTAACCTCCGTCATCGCAGGGCCAGGCACTAAACCACTGCGCCACAAAGCTCCTCAATTTTCCCAATTACCTAGCCGATAATACCTTACTTAGACCAACTAAAACTTCTTTGACCAGTGTGTGTTGCCAGTTGCCACTTTACCAGGTGTTGATTAACGATAGTGTCGGCAGCGAAACGTGGTCGCTAGCTATAGGTCTCATGAGAAGGCTCAAGGTCACCCAGCATGCATTGGAGAGAGCTATGCTCGGCGTTTGTCTGCTGCGTGATGGAATTAGAAAACAGGAGATAACCTACCGAGAGAAACTGATATCGCAGGATTGCTCAGCGAAGTGGCAGTGGGTGGTACACAGCGAGAGGGATCGATGGCTGTGCGAGCCCGCTGCAGATTCTCGGTGGCCAGGGGCCCTACCGGCTAACTTTTCGAACTTCGGCGGGTCTGCCGAACTTCAACTTAAAACAGATAAATCGAAGTAAGGGGTTTAGTATTGTACTATTCGCCGAAGTTATTTAGAAAATATCGATATTCGTGTGACATCATGAATTGGGGTTCGCCATTTTGGCCCGATTGGGGCTCAATTTATCTGTTTTAATTTGAAGCCCGGCAGACTTTTTGAAGTTCGATGCGTTAGCCGGTACGGCCCCAGGGCGCCACCGAGGTCCTCCTCCACACTTAAAGAGTGTAAATGACAGATTAATCTAACACCTCCGTGGACCAGAAAATGAACAGCAGCGTTTCCGATGAATAACTCCGGTTTCCGGTCAACACTGGGGGATTATAGCAACATCCTCCCACGGGAGAGGCCTACCCTGCCGTGGACTTTAATGGGCTATGATAAATTATTCAAAATTAAGTAACACTTTACTAAAGCTTGTTTTTTCTAAACCAGAGCAATGAATGCAATAATGTCCCACATTTATTTAGTTATGTCTATTCCAACAGATTGCACAGTAATTTAAAGTATACATTGACCCACACGGCGACGGACGGAAGACACAATATGCGACCAAGCAATATTGGGGTGTGGCCCCAATGATAGCGACGAGCGGAGCGGATTTTGAAAGAAAGAATAAAATATATTATGAAATAAATCGACAACACTGGAGACAATAAATAAAATCAAAATTGTATCGATCCCTCAGAAATGGTAACGCTTGAGAAGTATATTCAGCGTAGCATTATGACTTACTAATGATGTCTACTCATGTGGAGATAGCAACTTGCCAACATGCCCAGCAGTGGGTGTCATGCAGCTGACAATGTTTATTTTTTTTGTAAAATAACCAGATGATCTAATAAGACCCTGTCCAGAGCTACGCGCGTATTAGACGCGTTTCGCTATACAATGTTCGCTTAGGACCAGCGATGTCAGCAACGTGTACAATATTAACAGCAGTGTAACCAAAATCGCGTGTCAAATCGCGGCGAAATCGCCCTTTCTGGACAAGGTCTAATTAATGACACTGATCTTAGTCATTGGTTCTAATCACTCAGCGAGAAAATAGGGGATAAAGAAGAGGAGGGTGGAAAAGGCAAACGATTTTTATCCGATAAAGACACAAATTCTGATTGTTTTCTATCTATATAGCGAAGAGCAGAAGACTTTGTCCCTAACCTTATTTAAACGAGAAAGGCGTTATTGTTATATTGGGAGTTGAAGCCGCATCTATCGCTATCTGGGTGAATAATATTGTCCCTATCATGAATATATCATCAATAAATGGAAAACATTCGATGCGTTTGAATACTACGCTAACCATTAAAGCTTTAAAATAAGAGTAAACAATGAAACTACGTGCCCTAAGCTTGTCAATTCTATACAATACATCAAAGTCAGTGATTTTCATAAGTTTGTGACATGTAATTTAATCGTCTATTGCTCATACTTAAGCTTTAATAGTTAGCGCAGCGTTCAAACGTATAGAATGTTGGCATTTGGAGTGGGGGGCTGTTGCATTTTCTCTTTTACCTTTCCTACATGTTTATTTTTGCTATAAGCTAGCATTTTAAGAAATATAAAGTGAACGTAAATGCCAATTATGATTAAGACAGATAAAATAGTATTGATTCAAAATCACTTAATATTCTGGTTTATTCAAATAAAATAGTTTTTACATTGACTCTACCACTATCCACTTTCAAACATATCTTCCAATTAAAACGCTAAGTATCTACCCAATAAGTTTCAACCCGCCACCACTACGACCCCACCTCACTTTCCGCGGTTCCGGTTGTGCAACCGTGGTCCACTTTCCACACTCGACGCATGCGTAATTGTGCGCGCGTGGTTGTATCGGTCGTGTTGAGATGCTTTCTGCAGAGGCAGGGTTTAAGAGGGGTGACCAATATAAAAAAAGGCAACAGGGTTGCTCATAACTGGTAATTTTTCATGCATCACTATTTACATAGAAAACAGCGAAGTCTTTTATAAAAAAGAAATATACTTAACCAAAAAAACAAGTCGCTTACATTATAAATAATATGCATAGTGTATTTTACCGATCATTTTAAGTATTTGCGCTCCTACTTTCAGCAATATTAGTAATAACATTTTTGTTTTTTTTAAGTGAGCCCGTTGATGTCTTTTGTATAGAAATCGTATCGAAATTGCTATCTTGAACTAACATCCCTTTTGCCGCGTAGATAACCGAGATTGGATGACATAACAGAGTATCTATTTAATAGAATCAAGCGCTACGTTGCGAAAGTCTGAAAAATTAATATTTAGCAACAACTTTTACACAATAGATGGTTAAATATGCAAGAAATTTAATAAACGCTATATGAGATTCGGTGGTTATGCTAGGGGGTTGATGATGTTTTCTGTAAGGTCGAATCACGTGTCGAGTAAGTTGGTTTTTATTATAATCAATTTTATATCTACCATATTCGACTTTATAATCCCTAATACCCCATAATAATCCATGTATATTTCTGTAGGAATGTTTGATGATGAATGTAGTGAAACGGAACGATAGGTGATTGAGTAAAAGGGACAAATGCAAGGTGGTTGAGAGGGATGGAATGATTTATTGATTTAAGATATCTGTAATATGTCAATGTCAATTTTCTATGGTCATCTCGATTTCCGTTTCCGGTTTCACTTTACTTTTTGTGTGAAACGACGAACATTGTGCGTAGTGTGTGCAAAGTAAAAAATATATATAAGATTCAATTAAAATACTGGTGTTTTAAATCGGTGCCAAAGCCGCCTGCCTCCCCACATTTCTATATGCGTTTTTCCAAGAGTTTATGTTCCAATAATTGGTTCTCAGACTTAGTACTATTATGTATTCTGTGCGTCAGGTCAAATAATGTTTAGTATGAAGTAATACAAATGTTACTAACATCATACGCAACGTTCTACCGCTATAGTTACAATAACAAGATTCAGTTGTCAAAACATAATTGGATTATGTTTTGGATAACAGAATAATACCTACCGGGCGAAATAATTCAATATCGCACTAACAATAATGACCTAGGCTAATCTACAACTTGAATTGTCATATAATATACGTAATCTATCTATAATATAAAAATAAATCGCAAAATGTGTTGCTAAGCGCATAACTCAACAACGCCTGGACCAATTTGGCCAATTCTTTTTTTAAAATGTTCGTTGAAGTTCAAGGATGGCTTTTACGCGAAAAAAAATTCGAATAACTGCCGGAAAAACCTTTAAAACAGCCCTTTTCTCTTTCCCATACAAACGTTTTCTAACTAAAACGTAGAGTCCATTTGAGCTTTATTACTTTTTTATAAAGTTCATATTAAATTACAAGCACTCACGGTTGTTTCAGGAGAATTTTTTGCCCCGGCTTTAAAGTATGTAGGAACAAAAAACTGTCACATTACAAATCTTTATGACATGACGAAGTCTGTCGGGTCCGCTAGTTATTGAAATAAATGACATAGGCAAAGGCCACAACACGAAGAGCCTCGCTTTTTTTTTGTATAAAAATAAATATAAACTTATTGCTAGAGTCAAGCTACTCTCTCGGCCTTACCACAAAAGATTTTAAAACATTGTTTAATTTAGACCATGTTCAAATGCGATGCCGTCTCTTTTAAACAATATTGTCAAAAAAGTGACAGCATCACATTTAAACAGTGTCTAAGTTAAACACTTGTTGAAGAGTGTTTTTAAAAGTTTTGTGGTAAGGCTATCTGTTGCTAGTTTCACATGAGGGCAGAAAAGTGAGGAAGAACAGTGAGGCAGAACAGTGAGGCAGAACAGTGAGGTAGAACAGTGGGGCAGAACAGAGAGGCAGAACAGTGGGCATCACAGTACTGCTACTGTTTGAACGCACACGCTGAGACAGAACAGTACTGTCTTGACAGTAACCAAGACAGAACAGTTAATAGCCCGCCGGTCTATTTTTTCGGGGCAGTTTGCTCCCCCCACCACCTTTCTCGCTCGTCTGTCTTCGTGTGAACGCGAGGGCATTGCAGGCAGTGCAAAAAGCAGAGCCCGTAGCCGTGACATTAGCTTACAAATTTTCGCTATCGCTTCGCTTCGAAAAATGTATGGATTTGACGTTTTAAATTTCGATTGATAACGAAACCTTATGTCAATCCCATACATGTTTCAAAAGCGAAGCGATAACGAAGATTTGCAAATGTTACTTTGGCTAGACCCCCTGGACAGTGTGCCTGCGCGCGTCCCGACTTGTTTTGCATGTGGCGAGTGGTTTCTTCTCCTACTTGTTTGTTTAATTGACAGTCCTATTTGGTATTTGAACACCACTGTCCTTCCAAACTGTTCTGTTCTACTGTTCTGCCCTCATGTGAAACTAGCATGTAATACGCACACATCGCCGTTGGATAAATTGCAGTAGACCTCTGTCTGAAGGCAAGCGAGCCCCTTGGTGGTCACACAAATTGCGGAGCGAATCTCTGAGCTTGGTACATACACACGACGGCAACTCAGACTATACCGGCCTTACCACAAAACACTGTTTAACTTAGACTCTGTTTAAATGTGATGCTGTCACTTTTTTGACAATATTGTTTGAAAGAGACAGCATTACATTTAAACAGTGTCTAAATTAAATAGTGTTTTAAAATCTTTTGTAGTAAGGCCGTAAATGTTGACATTGAGACCGCCTTTATGACCTATTTAATAAAGCTGTTTTCGCAGCTTAACTGTATAATCTGACGTGCTGTATCAGCATCACAGCTTAGAAAAAAATCAAGGACAGGTGCTGAAACATCAGGAAATTAAAACTCAAATGCTAGCCACTGACGAGCCACCCAAATTGAATTCATCCAAATAGCCGTATACAACATGTTACGAAAATACCCCTAATGCCGAATATGGTATATAGGTACCATCAAACTGAACAACTTTTACTATGGGACCAACTCTGAAATCGCGAAAAAAAAGTCAGCTGTTTCATACGTTTTGATATTTTCGTAATTAATTTTTGTATGAAACAGCAGATATTTTTTTCGCGATTTCAAAGTTGGTCCCATAGTAAAAGTTGTTCAGTTTGATGGTCCCTATCTAACATATTCGGCATTAGGGGTATTTTTGTAACACGTTGTATACTATGGAAGTTACGGCGTTGGTGCGCAAATGGAATATTATCCATTGCTTTTCCTACTTTCAAGACGTGAGAGGCCTACCTCCTCCAGTGGACTGAAATGGCCCGTTATGATGACGAACAGATTAAATTGCTGATATATTTGTAAATAACATACCTGGAGTATTCCGTCATATCTGTGCAATTGATCTTCGACTGAATCTCAGGTTTTAACATAACAATTAACTACATAAACTTGAGTTAAGACGGCGATACACTCGGAATAAGTTAACTCAATAATTTTGACCATCAGCCATTTTAATGTCCCCACTGCTGGGACACAGGCCTTCCTTTTGGGTGGATAAGGAGGATGGGCCATGACCCACCACGCGGGCCCAATGCGGAGTGGGTCCTAACGACTACAAAAGCAGCCGAGACCAACGGCTTAACGTGCCTTCCGAAGCACGGAGAAGCTCGAGATAATAAATTTTTGGTCACCCATCCCATGACCGACCCTTGCGAAAGTTGCTTAACTTCCGCAACGCAGGCCAGGAGCTATACTACAGCGCTATCGAGCTCCTTAATATCTAGTGTCTCCGTATCAACCTTAGTCCCATCTGATCTTAGTGCTAAGTTAGAAATGTGTTATTCTCGTAAAAAGAGATTCCTAGTCCCGAAGTAACAACTAGGTAGGTAAATAAAATTATAATTGGCCTGTTTAAAGACCTCAGCGATTGACATAAACAACAACTATATTTTGACAACTATTTTCTTATTAAATTTAGATTTTTCGCATTCACAATGCTATTTTTATATTAAGATAAATAATATTAGAAAAAAAATTGAAAAGTTATCTTGTGTATCTTTGAAGTCCAAGGTCCAATGTGAAGGAAATTTAAATGAAAACACCCTTAAAGTATCCCCTTTCTAACAATACAAGAATCACCTAAATAGGTTTATAAACAAAGAAGTTATGTCTGAAGATCCGTTAAAACTCGTGCAAAAGTTACCTAAAAAATTACAGCATTTTCAGGATAACTCGAAAACTACTGAACCGATTTAAAATTTTCCAAAAATGGGACCAATTTAGGAACAAACTTGATAAAGTGGCGTTTGAATCATGTCAATCGGTTCAACCGTTTTGGAGTAATCGGTGGACATACATAAAAAAAAACAAATAAACAGACGAACATAGAACCTCCTCCTTTTTTTGAAGTCGGTTAAAAAATCGACTCACCCGCAGCACCTCAGACGGGACTCGAACCCGCACCCTTGGGATTGTGCATTGGATTTTATTGAGGTGCTACGGGTGAGTCGATTTTTTCTAGTATTTTTTCTAAAATTATTTATCTTAACTATCTTATCAGTAAATTATTTTGATTCAGAATAAATTAGAAATATAGATACTTAATACACGGTAAATACCAACTTATTCGTTTATAAATATTATATTTTTTTTCAGTGTGCGGACAGCCTAAAGTCTTTGATGCAATTAAATGAGTGATTCTTGGAACCCTAAATTTTCGATGTCTTTAGGTTTATTTTTGTAACTAACTGACAAATCAGTCTGCAATTAATTTTATAACATACTTTAGACTATTGTCTATCTTGCACAAGTTAATTTTTTTAAATAATATTTATATAAATATTTCAAAAAAATATTTAAAAGTAGTTCTTCTGACTAATATGGTGTGTCCGTAACCCAGTTTCTTGAACATTAGTAACAATAACATTATTTCATATTGAGAAATTGATGTAAATTATAATTATTACGAAAGAATATTAGTTGTTTCTTTACACAAAAAAAAATGGTACTAATATTTACGATTGTTTATTTATAAATAAAAAAATAGTGAGTGTCCGGCACAAAAGTCTGATTCATATTCACGCGCTTCACTCGAACGTACCCGGCTAAATACGAAACATCAGGCGACCCCTCCCCGCGCTGGCGGTAGCCAGTGGCTCGGCTGACGTGGTCGCGACGAGACGTATGGCTGGTTCGTGTCGTCGCGGAGATAAAAAGGTAAATATCTGATTCATATAGCCTTGGTACACCTGTGTTTCTGATTAGTATGTTCGTTTTTATAATTAAGGTAAATGGTTTTCAAACTTGAATCTGCGGGAAATATAATGCCATTGGGGAACAGAAACCTATGTATAAATAACAATCTTTAATTGCATACGTGTGATGATTTATCGATGTTAATGGGTAAAATTCTGATTGATATGTGTCTGATTCATATGGTAAAAATACCATATTAATCAGAATGTCACACATATTGTTAATGAAACGTTACATTGGCGGCACGTTACGCCTGTAACAAGTCATTTCGTATGAACCTAATGTTATTTACGTGTCTCAAAATAGTAGCTGTAAATTTCGCAGCAGTCCTAATAACGTCAAAGGGGTTTCATATCTATCGACGACTAAATTTTCGAAAATTAGACTATGCCTGAAATTAAAACTAATATATTGGTATTAAACTCCGTTCGTCTAGGTAATAAAATAAAGGTAAACAATAAAAAAAAACTTCATTTAAATAAGAGTTTAAAAATAATATTAATTAACTAAATAACATAAATAAAAAAATAACGAGTGGTTAATGAAACTAACTACCTACTTACTTAACTATTAGTTTTAGCGGTAGTTTATAGGCTCAAACTACTGCTTAGACGAAAAGGGTTAATATATTAACTTTTAAGACCGTTATAACGTAACGTGATAAGTCGTGGGTTCAATTCCCGCTCAAGAATTTTTTTCTTACAATTTTTACCCACCTTTTATATGTAGTGAAATATATATTATACATAATTTGGTTAAAACGTCAGGTCAATAATAAGGTATAAATTTCATAATATTGAAATTTCAGTCATGTGTCAAACAGTGTATTATTTGTATACATACCTACTGTAGTGGCAAATGCCTGCATGTTGTCAAAATTGAGACAGACAATTTATTTAAAGGCATTTTTAAGTATAATTATTAATAAATTTGTAATCTTCGTTTTTATATTACAGTACACTAAAATGCCACCAGTACTATCTAAGGAAGAAAAAAGAGAGAGAAGAAAATTGCAGAACGTATTAGGATGGAAAACATACGGAAAGATCCAGACAAGTATGCTTTATGGCGAGTGAAAATGCGAGAATCCTATTTAAAAAGAAAGATACATAAAAATAAAAATACATCTAATAATTCATAATAAAAATACTTATGATAATAAGATATTGTCAAGTGCCATATCATGCGGTTTTTAACTAGGTTTAGTTTATATGAAACAAGACGTACAACGTTCATTAAAAAGTAATTAATATTGTGATGATTGATATTGTCAAGTGCCATATCATGCTGTGATTGACTAGATTTAGGTGTTATGATAAGCATCATGTGCATTTACTGTGATTTTAATAAATAATTGACTGATTTTTCTAACTAGAATTTCATTTCTATCCCTAATTCTGATTCATATGTCACAGATTCTGATTCATATGGCCCCAACAATTTTAAAGTTAATTATCTCGGAAACCATTTGATCAAAAAGTGTGCCTTTTTCAGACATTGTATCTTAGGTTACCATCTTTCGTAAAAATATGTTTTATAAGCTTAAATGTGAAAAAAAAATTGGGTCATATGAATCAGACAAAGAACGCAATTTCTAAGAAACACTCAAATGCATGACGGTACTCTGCCGGATATCAATAAATACCACAATATCTTTAATCAATAACTTGACATGAGCGAATACCAATGACAATGTGACAACGGAAATAGTACGTCTGACTTTTAATGTTTTTTAATCAATCACGACCTCCTTGGTCGAGTGGCTTTGTACACCGAGTTTCAAGGTGTTGCCATATCTGAGGTCCCGGGTTCGATCCCCGGTTGGGTCAATTTAGAAAACTGAACTTTTTTATATTGGCTCAGGTCTGGGTGTTTGTGATACCACCGTTGACTCTGATTTCCATAACACAAGTGCTTTAGCTACTTACTTTGGAATCGGAGCAATGTATGTGATGTTGTCAAATATTTATTCATATTTAATCCAATGGGTAAATAATGAGGAGCATGTTACGCGAAAGGAAAGAGCGCGTAGTCTGCACACTAGCGCCGCCATTGGTAAAAAATCACAGTGCCTAAATAAAGACGAAATTGTGAATTATCTCTCTGTAGTGCACTCCGAAGAAGCTACTTGGTACTTTTTAACGCCAAAACAATATTTTCTACCCTTCGCTTAGTTTAATGGAGTTTTTTTGCGAAAAGTGGCCACTTTTTTGTTTTTCCGTCATTTTGAATAGGGGGCTGATCATCGTAGGATAAGTGCACTTTGCATTATTAGAGAGTTGGTCATCATAATAAATGTAAGTATTTATTTGACGGAAAAGATTTTTAAAACAAGTTTCACTAGAACAATAGCTTGTAGAAAACAATCAATGTTTTAACTAAAACAACTTTGACATCGACCAATCGCTGGCGCATAATTTAGATGTCAACCGTATGCTGTTGTAATATAGATCTTGACGTTAAGACATAAAGTGCTAAGTGGAGAAGCTAAGTTAAATAGCTTACGTTTCGCGGATACCAATGTGTTTGAGATACATTACACGGATGTCGTGCGTGGCACAAAAGTGAGCGACTAGCGTTTTTGTTTACTTATCAGTTATTTTTGATAGGTCTGTGTTAAACACTACATATAGCTAAAGGAACCGATGTTGGGACAAAAAACTATGGAACGACGTTACGTAGGTTTCGTAGGCGCTTGACAGGTGGACCGGCAACCTGGCGAAGGCCACGGGAAGCCGCTGGATGCGGGCAGCGCAAGACCAATAGTTGTGGTGATCCTTGGGGAGGCTATAACCCAGCAGTGGGCGTCTTATTATGACTGATCTGATGGGATGAAGCGGGCAACTAGATTATTAAATGAATAGGAAATAAAAAAAATACATATACCTACTGTGTTTTCAAAATAGGCTTGCCCACAAAGAGACAAAGTAAATAAATTAGATCTCAAATCAAGTTAAAATTTTCAACTTAACTTTTTTTTAATTAAAATTACTAAAAACTTTTGAAAATATCAATAGTGATTATGGTCGATTTTAGACACTGCCCTATTGTAAGAAACTATCTAACTATCCTGTAATGTAAAAAAAATATTTTTCACATTACAAAATGGCGTCACGCAGCCGAAATATTGTCTTTTTCAAAAAATCTATAGCCTGTGTCACTCGGGGTGATGTAATGATTCTAACGATCTACACATCTAAATCTGTCTAGGCATTAAGAACTTATGGTGGAATAAAGAAACACACATTAACCCTAAATACAATACACTCATCCTTTTTTAGGCAGTCGTGTAAAAATAGCTGTAATAAAAATAGATAAAAAATTAAAAAAAAAAATAATGAAACGCGATCCCTCCTGCCTTGTAATGTGCACAAAATTCGAGCTACTATCTACTTTCTCCCAACGCCGTTTTTTGCGTGCCATCACTTTCTGGTGGATGTTCTGTGTAGACAATTAATCTGCTGGATTATTTTCGGTATGCCGTTTTTTTACTGACTCTACGCTGTCAACACGAGTAGGTATGAAGATTTACAGTCGGTTTCAATAGAAATTGTTAATTAGATAAACAATCTTATGTATGTCTTCCATTAAAATTTTTTTTAGTTAAGAGTCCGGCGAACAGCGAACTTCTCATACAAACGTCCAAAATGATTTGAAATTAACTATTCTTGAGATGTTATTTGGATTAAAACAGTATTTTTAGTCTGGGTTCTACTAAACAAAAAATCCAAAATACCAAACCAAATAAAAATTAATGCGATTTACAGTTTTGTATGAAAAATTTAACTGGCATTTATTTGGAATTGGGTTAGTATTTTGGTTTATTTAACGAAGTTTAATTGCGTGTGTGGATGTTTACCTGACGACCTTTGTCTTAAGCCCGTATTTATAAACCGCTCTCAACGTTGAGAGCTATCTTGAGATCATACTGAGTTCTTATAGAAGAGCATCTCAAATGATCTCAAGATAGCTAGCGGTTTATTAATACGGATCTTAGAGTCTGAGACTTAGACGAAGATTTTACTTTATGCACTAGAGCATGAAAAGCGATTTTATGCAGCCTATACCCAACATAAAGACGAACTTTACGAGCATGAGAAGTGAAAAAGAACTTAAATTCTTAGTCGCCCTTTTCGGACACAGCAATTAGAGGGGCTCAATAGTACACATACACGAGGAAACTTTCATACAATTAGTTACAAGTTTATTACTGACTCAGTATTTATTAAAACACTCACGTACCATTTGATGACTTGGCATGGAGACAAAGGTTGACCTTTGAAGAAAGGTTAAGGCACTTTTAAGGACTTTTACCTTAAATTTTATGGACAAAGGGCTTTTGTTTGTTTGACGTATTGTTTATACTGCTAAAGGAGGTAGCACGTATTTGAATCCCACAAGTATTTTTAAAAAATCTTGACAAAAGAGTACCTACAATGATTATACTGATAGTAAGATAGGCATGAACCCTGAACACATTACTTATAACACGGTCAAGTTAAGGCGACACATCGATTTTCGTATCGACTGTCTCAAACTCTCGTAAATACACTTAACTATCTCACTCATGGCAAGCAGTTTTGCGACGCCAAACCGGTTTTTTTCGTGTAATTGAAAATCTATAGTGTATTTAAAAAAAACCAACTGGCATTTTAAAGTGTGTGTTTAAACTAATCTAGTAAGAAAATTTAAAGGCTCGGTCAAGTTTGTCTGTAAAATGCAAATCTCTGTTTTAACAGAGGATTCTTTGATATTTTTTTCTCTGTTATAAAAGTTAACGAATCGTTTCTGCAACTGACAAAATGAAGTCAATGAAATAAATAATCAGGTTATTAAATATCACTTTTATAGGTTTTGTAATTGATGAGAAAAATCGAGATCCCTGCTACCAAAATGTCCGATGCGTCCTGTTAACTCGGCACCTAGTTCGCATGATTTTTTCCCTCTCGAGACGACATTATGGTCTAATACATTATTGGCTGAGTAATTAATGGTTAAGATTAAATAGGCAATATGGTAGTGGAATGATATAATATGGTAACAGCACTTGCAGCACAATATGTGAACAATTATAAGAAAACGACGTTTTCGACTCAGGCGCAGAGTTAATTTGACCGGGTTGTACATACGACAGCACGTCAGGTTATACAGTTAAACTGCGAAAACAGCTTTTATTATGTAGGGCATAAAGGCTGACTCAACGAGATCAAAACAACTAGAGAGACCAACAAAAGATGGAGGGAAAGAAAGGACTGCAGACAGACTAAGATCTTCATCAAATCAGTTGATAAGAAGAAAACCAGAGAACTGCTGAAACGAAGCATAAGAAATATAAGAACCATAGTGGGAGTACTGACAGGACACTGTCCACTAAACAGACACCTGGCAGTTATTAAACGGACAGAGGACCCCATCTGTCCGCCAAGAAGAGACAAGCTACCACTTCATGGCAGAATGCCCGATGTACGCATCGCTGCGTTGGGAGCTCTTTGGAGCGGACAAGCTAAAGGAAGAGGATCTAAAGCAGTTAACGATAAGTCAACTCAGCAGGTATTGTAAGCGCACAGGTAGGTTCGAGGGTCCGACGCCGGTGGGGTAAACGATAACCCGCCTCCCCCAGCTTCCAGCTTTCAGGGGACTTGGGGAACTGTGTGAAATGGTTCCGATTAGGGAGACTGATCACCCGTCTGGCTTCGCTGGCGTCCCCTCTTCCAAATAATAATAATAATAATAATAAAGGTCGACACACGGAAGTGTTGCGATGCACTCATGTATAGTCTGAGGTGCCGTCGTGTATACATTCTTTTCTGGGCAGACGTGTATAAATTGTACATGGCCACAATTAATATAGTAGTGACGTACAGAATGGCCACTTGACTCCCCTCCTCCCACCGACCGGCGGTACCTTTCCCGCCCCGCACTAGGTTGCCGAGTTAGCTGTATCATTATTGAGGGCTCACACTACCGGTGGTGCAAGTCGGTGGTGCTAAGGGCCCAAAAGGCGTGTTTCTCGCTCTTTAGTCGCTCGGTTCGACAGTTGCAAAGAGTACTTTTGTAATATGACAGTTGATACAGACAATAAGGTTAGTAACCCTGACCACTTCACACACACATACGCAGTGTGTACAGACAGACATAATTCTGTTTATATGTAATAGAAGTCGGAGATATACAACGTGTTACAAAAATACCCCTAATGTCGAATATGGTAGATAGGGATCATCAAACTGAACAACTTTTACTATGGAACCAACCCTGAAATCGCGTAAAATCAGCTGTTTCATATATTTTGATATTTTCGTTTTTAATTTTTGTATGTAGCTGATTTATTTTTCGTGATTTCAGAGTTGGTCCCATAGTAAAAGTTGTTCAGTTTGATGGTCCCTATATACCACATTCGGCATTAGGGGTATTTTTGTAACATGTTGTATAAACGAGACGTTTCTATGGAGAGTCCGGGGTGAGACAGAGCTACAAAATGAGGTTTGAATTCCTAAAAAGTTACGACTTGATCAGAATCAGTAAGGAAGTAACACATAATATGTTACGAGTAACATATGGATATCGCGCAGTGTGTCAGTTTTCTAATGTTTACGCACTGATTAGTTTTAACTCCGACGCGGTACGCTTAACGCCACGCCGCCATCTTCGACTGGGTGTTTATATCGTTTCACTGCTGGGTGTCAAAGCTAATAAGCATGGCCAGTGAAAACACCATCAGGTGACCATAGAAACTTTTTGAAGTTCCGTAAGTTACGCCTAGACACTATTGGCCTTACCATAAAAGTTTTTAAAACACTGTTCAACATGTGTTTAACTTGACACTGTTCAACATGTGTTTAACTTAGACACTGTTCAACATGTGTTTAACTTGTTTAACATGTGTTTAGCTTAGACACTGTTTAAATGTGATGTTGTCATTTTTATGACAATATTGTTCGAGAGAGACGGCATCACATTTAAACAGTGTCTAAATAAAAGTGTTTTAAAATATTTTGTGGTAAGGCCGAATGTCTTCACAATTTAGTCATCAAGTTAATCCTGTCTTGATCGGAGATCTTCGCGACAGTTGCTCAAACATTGAGCAAGTCTCGCTGTGTTAAAAAGGCGTAATATTTTTTATGAAATCTCGACTTTTGCGGTGTGGTATTGACTCCGTATTGTTGGGTGTGATGTTATTTCTATGCCAAAGTGATGTATTGTTGGCCTGAATAACTGGACACCTTTGAGGTCAGGGATTCAATCCTCAGTAAATGTGTAGGTAAGTTGAACTCTATTTAACTTTGTAGGTAAGTAAATACTGTGTAATATATTTGTGTGGAAATACCGGGATTTTCAAATGCTTTAATTACCTAGGTATTTATTAATTGCAAACAATATTGGTTTAAGAAACTGCAATTTTTTAGTCTGGAGAAGTGGCATGGCATGACATTTTTTTTCAAAAAAGGGGAGTTTAATCTATAATGGACAATTTTATTTTAATGGAGATTTCAAGTTGAAAACCCATAACTTAGGGGGTACTTTGTAGCTGCAAAATATAAAGTTATTATAAAACAAAACCTGTTACCGTTGATCTAAGAATCAAGAAATTACGGCAGGAAGCATAATTCGAAAAGTTCCGAACATTTTCATACTAAATCACTCTGTGGTTTGACACTTTGGTTTTGACATTAGGTTTTTTAGTCTGTGATCGTCTCTTGATAATGTTATGAGCGCTTTTCTGACCGCTGACATTTTTTTACATAATTATATGTTGATAAATTAATAAATCCAAAATTCAAAATAAATGCCAATTAAATTTTTTCATACAAAACTGTAAATTGCATTAATTTTTATTTGGTTTGGCATTTTGGATTTTATAGAACCCTAGACAAATACTGTTTTAATCCGAATAACATCACAAGAAGAGTTAATTATGCTCAAATTGCAAATCATTTTGGTATTACGTTTGTATGGGAAGCTCATCTGTTCGCCGGATTCGGATTCAAGTTTTATACATTTATTTACTAGTACAGTCACGTCTATAAATATGTATACAGTTTAGAACGTTGTCATTCTAAAAGCTATTACTTTTTTGAGCAGAAGTCAATGAGAAATCACAACTACAACGAAGTGACAAAGTTCGAAACTGTATACATATTTTTAGACGTGACTGTACGTAACCTTCGGATTCCGTAATTGTCCGATTTTCCCGATTTTTTTTAAACTTAAAATATCTACTTAGCAGATTAGAATAATAGCCCGCAATATTTTCAATAATAACTTTTTTTCATTTAGTCGTGATATTTTGCAAGTATCATTAATAGCTGTTGTCCTTGATAAATGTACAAATACTTTAAATTTCGTGACTGTGCGATCAATGAACATCGACCGGTAAAAATATTAACGAAAAAAAATCTACTATTGCTTCGCTAGCTAGTCTACTGAAAAGGTCTATTATTACTTAAAAACAATCGCGATAAGCAGACGATAATGGCGTAGTCTGCACACTCTAAGAAGAACATTTCTGACCAATATTCTATATTTGAAAATATAAACAGAATTATTAAATTTAGATTTTTCGCATTCACAATGCTATTTTTATATTAAGATAAATAATATTAGAAAAAATACTAGAAAAAATCGACTCACCCGTAGCACCTCAGACGGGACTCGAACCCGCACCCTTGGGATTCCGGTCCAATGCACTGACCAATTATTGTCATTGTTATTGTGGCGGTATTTCCTCACATTGATGAAATTGCGCTGGCTTGCAGCGAAGAAGTAAAAAGTACTAGAAAATTTCGCCGCTCTCACTAGCGACTCGGTAGCATAATTGGTCAGTGCATTGGGCCGGAATCTCAAGGGTGCGGGTTCGAGTCCCGTCTGAGGTGCTACGGGCGAGTCGATTTTTCTAGTATTTTTTCTAATATTATTTATTTTAATATAAACAGAATTTATGACTGCGTATATTATTTATTTGTTTTAAAACAACATACAATTTGAGCTACTTTTTGACGCGAGGTCTACAGCTCACGGAGCCACTAGTGTCTATGTGTGGAACGGAACGTTGTACGAAAAACAGCGATTATTACGAGCGGATTTTCTTTCTACTTTATATTCTGTGCCATAGGGTTGTCAAACCTAAATGGCGAACTCTTTCGTAAGCATCTTTAATCTAATAAAGGCACAAGGGCGCAAATGTCGACAATACGTGTCATACGTGTGATCACGTATCGCGTACGATCGTGACTGACGGTGATGGATGTGTCATTGGGGTTTTAAATGAACAGTCGAAGTAGTTGAATACTTTAGTACAGTACGGATCACGAAAGATGACCACAAATGGCGGCCGTCTGCGCATGTACATGTGAATGTACTCGAGAGTACTGGGAGCGCGTCAATGCCGCGATAGGCGAATAGCGACTGAGCGGCCTATCACGCGTGCCGCGACGCGCGCGCACCAATGGCGTCGCTCCGGTCTTGCCGCATTCCGCCCGCGCCTCACCCCGCACCTCAAAGTGGGCCTAAAAAATGACTTCTGCGCAGTGGTCATCTTTCGTGATCCGTACTGTACCCACCACGGCACACTTAGCGATCGCGAAGACGTACGATCGGCATCTCTCATGCTTTACCACTTTGCAGAAAAAAATGCGTGCGCGCGTATCGCCCCTGCACGAACTAAATGTATGTTAGTGACGGCACGGCGTACAAACGATTTCAACCTTATGAGTGGTAAAACGGAAGTGTTGTCGATAGTACATGGCCCAAGGGCCGTACCGGCTAACGCATCGAACTTCAGAGTCTGCCGGGCTTCAAATTAGAACAGATAAATCGAGCCCCAATCGGGCCAAAATGGCGAACCCCAATTCATGATGTCACACGAACATCGATATCTTCTAAATAACTTCGGCGAATAGTACAATACGAAACTCCTTACTTCCATTATCTGTTTTAAGTTGAAGCTCGGCAGACCCGCCGTAATTCGAAAATTTAGCCGGTAGGGTCCCTGAAGATCGACTGGAGATCATTAGTAGCTCGACCGGAGCTTGGTGCGGCGCGGCGGGGCGCAACGCCGTAACTCCGTAAGAGACAATTGAGATCCGGCTCCGGCAGAGCTCCTGTTCCTGTCGATCTCCGGATGAGATCGCTGACCCATCGAACTCCACTTATCGAACCTCCCAGACAAGTATTTTTTTAAACTTTGAAATCTAAAGACAACATAAAAGTTAAGTAACAACAACTTAAAAATTAAGCAAAAAGTAGAATTACATGTCGTAAGCTTAGAATAATATCAAGTCGTAAGCTTGTTGTCAATTCGATAGAATATATTAGTGTATGTAAATGAAATGCTGTGACATATGATTTAATCATTATTTGCTTATACTTATAATAAACTGATATGAATAACAAACAAATAAATGCTTGGACAAAGCCGCACAGCGCCATCTAGCCCCAAACTAAGCAAAGCTTGTAATATGGGTGCTAGACAACTGATATACTACTTATTTACTTTTTAAATATATACTTATTATACATAGTAACACCCAGACCCGTCACAGAAATCAAAATTCATCATTTTAATTTCTGCCCGGCCGAGAATCGAACTCGGGACTTCTTGCGTGGCCACCGGCCACCATGTTGACCACTGCACCACTCAAGTGGTCAATATAGTTTGCCACTTTCAACAACTAGCACCTTACAATCACAACTTCACAGCCAACCAGTCACTTGACTATATCTTGGCTGCCATCCGTCCGGCGGGTTTCTCCGGATTTGCCCTAGTTTGTAGGGCGTCCCGGGAGCGTCTTAAATAGTTCTTAAATAATGGTGGTTTTTAATTTTTTTCTTCTTAAATAGTGTCCGAGTAAAACCCGGACACTATTTGTGTTAGGGGAAAGGGTGTTACGTTTTTATTTTATTGTATTTTTTTTTTCTAGTGCGTCCGTGTAAAATTGTTTACTTCACTCAAATGTCCGGGGTTATTGAAATTTTTGCCCGGGTTCCGTAATTTGGGTGATGGCAGGCCTAACTATACCTCTTTATCGTGACTATATATACATAGTTTAAATAATAGCAGGTAGGTACCTAACGTTTTTATAATTATGACAAAAAATACATAATAATAACCATTGTTCAAACACCAGACCAAATAATTTTTAAAGCACACAATGACTTTAAACGAATTCATATGTCACGAATCACGATCCTAGCAAAATTACTTACACTTTTATATTATACTTAACTACCTACTTACATTTAAGTTTTTACTTTCACCTATTCGGTACCCAAGTTAAGCAACTTTCGCAAAGCTCGGTTATTAGATGGGTGACCATCAAATAAGTACCAATCTAGAGCATCGGAAGATTGTTAGAAATCTATTTAAATTATAATTAAGGGGCTGACATGAGCCAACTAGCGCCGCCAGTCGATTTTATTTTATTTATTCTAAGTAAGCCCAATTTCTTAGAAAAGGAATCAGTCTGGGTCTTGTCAATGACGTCTAATGTTTATTGAATAACGTTACAACATTACAAAATGCGTGCAATAGTTCAAAAACTGGTTAGGACCAACAGTGGCCACTTTAAACAAAATCGCGTTTTATTCTGTTTGAATGCCTTTTCAAACTGTGTAAAGTTATTCAATAAATATTAGACGTTATTAACAAAATCTTGACTGATTCCTTTTTTAAGAAATTGGGCTTATTTAGAATAAATACAATAAAATCGACTGGCAGCGCTAGTTGGCTCATGTCAGCCCCTTAACTAGCGACCGCTCGCGACTTCGTCTGCGTGGTCAATTATTTGTCTTTCCCTCGGTTACTTATTTTCGGGTTAAAATACCCTGTCCTTTGGGCTCTTAGCACGAACAGCTATCGACAAAAATAACGCGCGTAAAAACATTCGATAGATAATTTTGTATGGGAGATTTGTACAGCGCCATCTAGCGCCGAAAAGCGAAATTAAAATTTACCATAGACAATTTGTTCTATTGAGTACTTTTACGCGCGTTTTTTTCTCGATAGATGTTCGTGCTAAGAAGGGTACTCCTGACAACGTGAATGCAAAATTCATGATGACTCGTAACAAAAAAAATTACTTTAGTAAGGATTAACGAGGATTGACACTGGCATGGCTGATAATTAAATAGTTATGAGTGTCATATTATAATAATAAATAATACTTGATCAAAAAAATAAGTATTTAAACTCGGTAAAATGAGAAACAATAGATACTTCATTGCTGTCCGCGCACATGTGCGCACGAAGTGACGCAAAAAACATACTAGGGAGAACCCATCTATACCGAAATAGTTTGTTCTGTTTTCAAATTGGTTGACGCAATAACTACAAAATTGTCATGACAAGTGACAAATTGTCACGTTTATTAAGAGGACGCATGGGACATTTTGGTGGCAGGGATCTCAATTTTTCTCATCAACTACAAAACATAAAAGTGATATTAATTAAACTGATTATTTATTTCATTGACTACATTTTGTCAGTTGCAGAAACACGATATAACAGAGAAAAAATATCAAAGAAACCTCTTTAAAACAGAGATTTGATAATTTTACAGACAAACCTGACCGATTTAAGCCTTTAAATTTTCTTAGTAGATTAGTCTAAACACATACTTTAAAATGCCAGTTGGATTTTTTAAAATATATTATAGATTTTTATTTAAACAAAAAAAACCTGATTGGCTTCACAAAACTGCTTGCCATGACTGAAATAGTTAAGTGTAATTTACGAGAGTTGAAGCGAGACAGTCGATACGAAAATAGTTTCGATCATCGCCATAAATAGGGCTATGACGTCACACAGCTTATGACGACCTCCGTGGTCGAGTGGCTTTGCACACCGGTTTTCAAGGTGTCGCCATCTCTGAGGTACCGGGTTCGATCCCCGGTTGGTTCAATTTAGAAAATGAACTTTTCTATATTGGCTCAGGTCTGGGTGTTTGTGATACCACCGTTGTCTCTGATTTCCATAACACAAGTGCTTTAGCTACTTACTTTGGGATCGGAGCAATGTATGTGATGTTGTCGAATATTTATTTATTATTTATTTTATTACTTAGAAAAGTAAAGCACTCTTTTAATGATAATTCATGCAAAATCTCATGTTTCTCCTACATTAATTGTATATTGTGGCACATATGACGCAAAAGCGACAGATTAAGAGTGAGATTACGTGTCGTGTCGGTTACGTCACTTTGTCGTTGCGTCGTCGTCACGTAACGCGATATTGGGTACATTTAAAGTCGACTCGACGATTAATTTACCTATGTAAAATTTGCCAGCGCGTAGAAAACTAATTACAATCAAATATGTAGAGAATGCTTTTAGCATTAAGTCCGCCATTTGTACCTTACTTTGTGTATATGTACAGTAAAGATTTATAAATAAATAAAATATTGATAAATCCATGACTCGGAATGTATAAGACATAAAATGAAACGGGAAAAAGTTACCTAAAAAATTACAGTATTTTCAGGATTACTCGAAAACTACTGAACCGATTTAAAATTTTCAAAAAATTTCATGTCAATCGGTTCAGCCGTTTTTGATTAATCGGTGGACATACATGAAAAAAAAAACAGACGATCATAGAACCTCCTACTTTTTTTGAAGTCGTTTAAAAAAAAGCCCTTGACGAGTTTCTTGCCGGTTCTTTTTGTTACAAGGTCTCCCGCTCCGCTACTGGGCTTGAGAACCGATGGCGTTGCTTCAATGACGCTCACAAGTGCTTGTAACAGCCTGCATTAAATAAATCATATTGAATTGAATAGAATTGATACCGACTCCATCATTATCGCACAATGTATAATTAAAAAAACATAAGTTTTAAGATTTAGCGTTTCAAAGATTTAAAAAATCATATTTGAAGTATTTATGGCCTGATTGTTATATCGTTAGAGCTACATTCCTCTACTTTGTAAACTTCAAAAATAAATGTCTTTGGGACTAGTATACAGGGATTTACAAGCTAGTTTCTAGAACCACACACTCTTACTAATAAAGATTGTATAGCAGATGCATAATTACAGTGTTTTGTTGCTTTCCCGGAAATAAAACTTCTATTTGCATATTTTATCATCGGTACCTACCTAAGTAAAACACTTCTAATGTAAAGTCGCAATAATTTTAAACATTACTTATGTATTCAAGTTTTATTATAAAAAAGAACTAAACTGGTTTGTGTATTTTCCTGCAAGTTATAAAAAATAACACGTTTTATTAAAACTAATATTAATCTAAAACTGGTCATTGACGTAAGCACAATAATAATCCAATGATTTAGTTTGATATTAAATAGTTACATTCTACGGCCTGTTTCCCAATCAAAAAATAAGTTCTGAGTAGCTTACTTGACAGATGATTTGACAGTATAAAAACTATGTCAAATCAGAATAAACTATATCGGGATTTACACCATGTACCTGTTTAAACAGGTACATGGTGTAAGTCCCGATATAGTTTATTCTAATAACGTCAAAAACCATGGAAATTTAAAACATTATATGTCAAATCATTTGTCAAGTTTACTTTTAGATTGTGAAACGCCCTCAGTCATTTAAAATTGTATGACGATTCGTTCCCAATAAGAAATAGGTCCAAATGGATCAGACTATCATCACAGCCCATTACAGTCCAGTGCAGGACAGCCTCTGTTTGTGTGTGAAGATGTTGCCATAAAAATCAACATATCATACCTTTAGTGACGAGAAGAAAAGTAGCTGATATTATGTATATTCTCAAAATAATAAATGGCGCCATCGATTGTCCTGATCTTCTAGCAAAATTATCGTTATCCCTGCCGTCGAGATCTATGAGGCATTATTGGCCCATTGCAGTTCCATTTGCGTCGACCAACTATAGGCAAAACAGTTTTATTCCCTGGTCTATCAAAAGCCTTAACGCGGTGTTGGCTGGGTAAGTTTGATGTATTTAATTGCAAATTAGATTCTGTTAAACGGAAACTTATTGAACATCTATTTATTCAATAAAAGCTTATGCTGGTATGGTGTGCATAGCATACACATATAATTAAGTACTTTTTGTTTTTTGTTTAGGTAGGTACATACAATTGTTGTTTTGTAAAATTACATATTGTTACTATAAGCGAAAACCTATAATTAGCTTATTGTTCCTACGCTTTTTCTACACTTAATTGTACAGCTGCTGGTTTTCCATGAAATAAATAAAATAAAATAAAATAACCTCCCGCTTGGCGGCGGGGCGATCGCATTGTTGGACCGACGCTGCAGCCCATTTTCTGGTCCACGGAGATGTTAGATGTACCACCCACCTCCGTCATTGGTCGCCTTTTACGATATTCCTAACTGTGAACACTTGGTGTGTTGGATTTGTCCTAGTTTGTAGGGCGTCCGGGGAACGCCCGGACGGGCTTCTTAAGGCGACGCATCGATAAACTATTTTCGTATCGACTGTCTCGGTCAAACTCTCGTAAATTACACTTAATTATCTCACTCTTGGCAAGCAGTTTTCCACGGCAAACCGGTTTTTTTCGTTTAAATAAAAATCTATAATATATTTTAAAAAATCCAACTGGCATTTTAAAATGTTTGCTTAAACTAATCTACTAAGAAAATTTAAAGCCTTAAATCGGTCAGGTTTGTCTGTAAAATGCAAATCTCTGTTTTAAAAGAGGTTTCTTTGATATTTTTTTCTCTGTTATAAAAGTTAACGAATCGTGTTTCTGCAACTGACAAAATACAGTCAATGAAATAGATAATCAGGTTATTAAATTTCATTTTTATTTGTTTTGTAATTGATGAGAAAAATCGAGATCCCTGCCACCAAAATGTCCGATACGTCCTCTTAAATAGTGTCCGGTTAAAACCCGGACACTATTTGTGTTAGGGAAAAGGGTGTTAGGTTTTTATTGTCCTGTAAAATTTTGTTTTTCAAGTGCGTCCCGGATAAAATTCTTTATTTCACTCAAATGTCTGGGGTTTATGAAATTTTTGACCGAGTTCCGTAATTAGGTGATGGCAGGCCTGGACGAATCTACGTTGTTTCTTACTTCCTGCGTCATTGTCGTTTACTCAAAAATCTTTAAAAATCTAATGCATCGCAATAAATAAGTTAAAAATATGCAAACTAATATAATTTATTATCGTACTCTAACGTAAATGATGGCAAATTACGTTGTGATGCATTGGATTTTTAAAGATTTTCGAGTAAACGACAATGACGCAGGAAGTAAGAAACATAACAAAACAACGTAGATTCACCCGCCTATATGTGAACCAAGGTTGGTGCTTGGATCACCAATAGAATATCAATTCTACACAAGTTTTCAACTTTTTTATTGACTTTCAAACAATATATTTAATTGCATTGCATTGCTGCTGCCAATAATAAGAAGGTAAAGGTATCTTTCATTCTTAGCCTAGGCTCTGCACTTGTTAATGAGGTTGAATCCCACAAGGGTCCCTCAGGGCCAACCGGCGGCGAGAGGGCAAGTGCCGGAGTTTTTAGTGGGTATTATATTCCCTCCTCCTAAGGTCCAACCGAGCCACCCGGATAAGTGAGATCACGGGAGGCAGTCGTGGAGGGAGTCGCAACGTTGAATGTTACGGTCCCCTCCTGGCGAGTCCCACATACGAACCCCTCGCTCACCTGCGGGGGGGATGCGTAAATGGGTTAATCTACGTTGTTTCTTATATTTCTTACTTCCTGCGTCATTGTCGTTGCTCGAAAATCTTTAAAAATCCAATGCATCACTAGGAAATATGCCATCATTTACGTTAGAGTACGACAATAAATTATATTCATTTGCATATCTTTAATTTATTTATTGAGATGCATTGAATTTTTATAGATTTTCGAGTAACGACAATGACGCAGGAAGCAAGAAACAACGTAGATTCGCCCAAATGCATTTTCTTCGCCATACAAAAAAAAAGGTTCTGCACTTGTTATTATGTATTATGTGGTTCTGCACTTGTAGGTACTATTATGTATTCTGTGGTTCTGCTTCTGCGTCATTAAAAGTCATCAAAACTTTGACCTTTAAACACGTTTTTCTAAGCAATTTACCGGTTTTTTAATATTGTAAATAAGAATTTTATTTTTCCCTACCTAATGAATTAAAACAATTAACTAAAAGACTCTTCTTTAAACTTATATAAATTTGAGGATTTCAAAAAAGATGTTTTTAAAAGATAGTACTTTGCTTTAATTGAACGTGTCTTTTAAGAATTAAAAAAGCATTTTTAACAAAACTGCAGAGGAAAGTTGATTGTTAAAGTTTTTTAAGGTCCTCCATAGTCTATAAAACGCAGGGGCCCCGGGTTCGACTCCAAGGAGAGGTAGATATATTGTACTCGGTTTGGTTGGTACTGTAGGGCTTGTTACAAGCTCGCCTACTGGCTAGCTACAAACATCTTCCCTAAAACCCTAAAAAAAAACTACCATATTTTTAAGTCGTTACTCACAATATTGGATCTTTGTTATCTGGAATATAAATAAATTATTACTATTATTTTTAAAGCGGGTATTAGACCTTCCTGAATAACGGATCCGATATTCAGAGTCCGATTTAGCATCCGTTACGTCGGAGACCCATTTCAACCTGAAAACGTATACTAAATCGGATCCTACCTTCCTGAATACAATTAAACTTCTCTGAATTTAGAAGCGACTGAATATAGGATCCGTTATTCAGGAAGGTCTAATGACCTCTTAAGTCTGATGCCATGACAGTAATTTAAGATTATTGTGTTCCGGCAGTTAAGGGTTGATAGCCAGTTCCTCAGTGGATGAGGATTCCAGGTGTAGCGCGCAGTGCGCTTCCATCTTCGGCCTCATCATCACTTAACATCAAAAGAGATGAAGGACAAGCATTGATCCGTTTGCAATAACTAAACCACAAAATATTTCTGCACATCAACAAAATAACAGTTATGTTTGATGTTTACCTCGTAGAGAAACTCGGCGCATCTTATAGAGAATCTAAAATAACTTATTCCTATAGCTGGGTATGTCGCTTTCTTCGTACATTTGTATGGAAAACAATGCTTCATCAACGCAAAAGAAAGTTTTTACAACAAACTTAACAAGTTCCCAATACATGGCTAAGTAACCTAGTTTTGCAAACTCGTTCATTATGTAATATTAAGTATCAATGAATTGGAATAAGCATAAATTGTTTGAATCTAGCAAAACCTTGGATTTTATTATTTGTGACAACTTTAAAATAGACATCTTTGATTGAATCTTATTAAAAAAAACAAAAAAAAATCGAAATAAGATTCAAAAATGCTAAAATTCTGGCTTTATTAGTCTGCGACATCTTAGGCTTTCGGCAATCGACCATTGATTGAAACTAATTAATTAAAAAGTTAGCAAACATTTCGCGCCTAAAAAATGTCCGGTTGGTTTAGAATGCAGACTGCAAGATATTGTACCAAGAACTTTTTCTTTCATCCTCTATCGTTGTTGTAAAAAGAAATAAAAATTATCTATGATCAATCCATGATGAATATAGTAAGTACTTAGATTTTATAAGCTTACCTTTCGACAAAATGACTGCAACCTGGTTTATTATTTCGAAAAAAAGCAGCGTAACAGCGTCAAATATTTTTCTTTGTTATTATCGTATCCACTCACTAAACACTAGAATTTTGCCACACCCGAAAAGTCAGTTCAGTTTGTTTTGATAGCTGTCAAAATTACCCGCAAAGATTTAACTTTTTAATACAGAAATATTTATACCGGCCAGTATTTCTGTGTTGTCTAGACTTTTCTCGTGCGATGCGGGCTGCGCCGCTGAAGAAACTGGCGTATGACCAGTGACCACTTTCCAATCTTGTGGCGATCGCATTTCCAAACCTAATCGACAGTCACTGAAATAATCTTTCGCTTTTATTACCATGAGACAAGGCTTAATATTGCAGTGTACTGTTTTATAATAACTGCATTTTTATTGTAAAACTCATACGCATCTTTGCTAAGTACACGTTTAAGTTTTTATAAAACCTGCTTTTATTTACCTACCTACGTTGACAATAAATATTGTCGAATACAAGAAACTACATTCATTAATTAATGATTATTGATTTTATATTAGGTAGGTACTTAATAAACATGTAAACATACATACTAGATACGCGCAAATAACATAACCCTTTTCTTGCAGTCGGGTAAAAAGTACCTACCTAGCTATAAAATAAATTCATCTGTAAATATTTTAACCCTAAACTTACAGAATTTTTAAACCTAAGAACGTGGGGCGCATTTTGTAAGATTTATCATCAATTGTCTTTAGCATGTGCGCCACTTTTATTCTATTTACCGACGACGGATTATGGCAGTCATTTTTAAACTGTTCAGATCAGAAGTCGCCGTTTCCTCGTGGTCATACTAGTTTGTCATACCAGTATGACTACGAGGATCTACATGTCCACTATCATACTATCATTTTTGAACATCCTGTTAGGAAAACAAATGCCGGACTATGAAAAATAAATATAAAGAGCTAGAAGGAATTAGACAGAACTTCGTATCAGAAGTCACCTTGTCTGCTACAAACAATACATCTGACGGCGACTGTACATACACTAGCGAGATAATAATTATCTCGCCAGTGTATGTACAGAGGTTGCCAGATGTCTAAATCGGTAAATCGCAGAAAATCGGCTCTCGGTTAGCCCAAAATCCCGCTAATCCATTTCTGATTGAAGTATCCCAAAATAACAAACGTTTTCATCGAAATAGCCCAAAAAGTGACCAGTCATGAAAATCTCACTTATTTTGAACGCTAGGTTTAATTAGCTAACATCATAACAGCCTATTACAGTCCACTGCAGGGTAGGCCTCCCCCGTGGAAAGTCGTTCAAAATTCAAAACTCATTTATTCAGTCTAGGCTGTTACAAGCACTTGTGAATGTCAAAGAAGCTACGCCATCGGTTCGCAAACCCCAAGCGGGAGACCTTGTAACGAGAAGAACCGGCAAGAAACTCGTCAAGGGCTGCTTTTTTCTCTGTATATTTCATAGTCGTCAAAATTTGAAAAAATGAGGTCAGCCTTTATGACGAATTTCGTCGCTCCCACTAGCGACTCGGTAGCATAATTGGTCAGTGCATTGGGCCGGAATCCCAAGGGTGCGGGTTCGAGTCCCGTCTGAGGTGCTACGGGCGAGTCGATTTTTACTAGTATTTTTTCTAATATTATTTATCTTAATGAGGTCAGCATTTAAAGTTACGTTATTTTCCATCACAATAATTAACAAAGTTGACATTCAATGGGTAGGTGAAATAAATTTCAACTAGTTGAGAAATCGCTGTCTACTACTCGATAACATATAGCTAAGAAAATCATATGGTACGATATGAAAAATTTGGGCGACTTCACGAATTTGTTGCCATAATATCCACGCTTAGCGGGTTAAGATAGCACTATGCGATGAAATTCGTCTTCTAGTGGGGATTTTAAATCAAACAAAGAACTGAGTAACTTAAGTATTTTTAATTGGATACAGTACAATTTATAACATTTAAACAATGAATAAAATAATTAAAAAATACTTGATCATAAGACTTAACTCACTTTTGATACCAGGGGCCGTACCGGCTAACTTTTCGAACTTCGGCGGGTCTGCCGAGCTTCAACTTAAAACAGATAAATCGAAGTAAGTAGTTTCGTATTGTACTATTCCCCGAAGTTATTTAGAAGATATCGATGTTCGTGTGACATCATGAATTGGGGTTCGCCATTTTGGCCCGATTGGGACTCGATTTATCTGTTTTAATTTGAAGCCCGGCAGACTTTCTGAAGCTCGATGCTTTAGCCGGTACGGCCCCAGTCAGGACATATCTGACGACCTCCGTGGTCGAGTGGCTTTCTACACCGGTTTTCAAGGTGTCGCCGTCTCTGAGGTCCCGGGTTCGATCCCCGGTTGGATCAATTAAGAAAACGAACTTTTCTATATTAGCTCAGGGTCTGGGTGTTTGTGATATCACCGTTCTCTGATTTCCATAACACAAGTGCTTTAGCTACTTACTTTGGAATCGGAGCAATGTATGTGATGTTGTCAAATATTTATTTATTAATTGTGATCTAAATAATAGTTTTGAATGTCATGTTATTGAAACAAATTACTTTAATAAATATTTTGGAAAAACTACGATTTTTTTTACTTATATTCGAAATGAAAAGTAGTGTTTAATATGGGTAAAAGTCATCAATTCCATACTCTAACTATAGCGTCTAAATATCTCGTATGGTAATTGCTTCCTTTTGATCCTTGTCTCACAATATATCTATATCCTGATTTTCTTTAGTGATAAGGGTGTCACTTAAATCTTCATTTTCTATATTATGTACTTTTAACATGTGTTTAGACAACCTATATTTTTGCACATACATTGCGTTGCAATAACAACACTTATATTTCAATCCTACATGCACTGTTCTTTTATGTCTATTCAAAACATTATTCTGAGAAAAAGTCATGTTACAATATTCACATACAACCTTTTTGCTAACGTGGCAACTCGAGTTATGTCTTTGTAAATCCACAACATATATTTTGCATATAGGACATTCTATTTGTTTGTTTTTAGTTTTAGATGTGCCGCCATGTTTTAAAATTGTATGACGGTCTAATAAACATTTTTGCGTGTACTTTTTTTGACAAAGTTCACATTTAAACGGTTTTAAACCTGTGTGTGATCGTTCATGCCTGTCTCTAGTGTATTTTGATATAAAATCTTTAGGACAAACACTACATTTGTATGGTTTTTCACCTGAATGCGATCGTTTTATGTGTTTAGTCAGTATATGTCTAAAATTAAAGGTTTTAGTGCAGATTTTACATGTATACGTCTTATCTTCTAAGCTACTAAGACATCTGTGTATATTTTTCTCGAATAAGGTGTAAAAATTCTTTTGACAACTATCACATTTAAAAGGCGTATAACCCATGTGTTTATGTATGTGTACAACTAAATGTTTTTTGGCGGGAAAACTTTTTTGACATATGTCACAGATATAAGGTCGTAACTTCTCATGCACCGCTTCTATGTGTTTTAACATACTTGTTGAATCATTGAATGGGTGCCCACATATATAACACATACATTTCTTTTTCGTACCATAGTGAATTTTCAAATGATTTTTTAATGATGATTTGTATAAAAACTCTTTTGAACACATACTGCATTTATATATGTTGGATTTTGTATGTGAATTTATATGTTCTTTTAAAAGGTATGTTGTAGCAAAAGTTCTAGGGCAAAAGTGACACTTGAAATTTCTGTCATGTGTTTGTTTATGGCGTGACAAGCTGGCTTTATTTTTTGATGTTTTTTTGCAAACATCACATCTGTATGGGTCTCCTATCAAATGATTTGTCATTATGTGTTTTTTTATAAGTTGTCTTTCGTTGTAAGTCCCACCGCATGTTTTGCACGAATAAATTATGCCAGAATCGGTTTTCACAAGGACTTCTTGGGAAAAATCGTATTTAGGTTTCATTTCTTTTGCAGTACGTTCTGAAAAAAAAGAAATAAATTAATTAATAAATAATAAATTTTTGACAACATCACATACATTGCTCCGATTCCAAAGTAAGTAGCTAAAGCACTTGTACTATGGAAATCAGAGACAACGATGGTATCATCAGACCTGAGCCAATATAGAAAAGTTCATTTTCTAAATTGACCCAACCGGGGATCGAACCCGGGACCTCAGAGATGGCGGCACCTTGGAAACCGGTGTACAAAGCCACTCGACCACGGAGGTCGTCGACATTATGGTCGCAAGATTAAACTCCGCGAGGGTTGAGTGCTTCTATACTATTCTTAGCGTTAGCACATGCTACATTTCATTTTTTTTATTCACAACGTGTTAGCGCTTGGCCTTCACCTCACCAGGGACCCTACCGGCAAACTTTTCGAACTTCGGCGGGTCTGCCGAGCTTCAACTTAAAACAGATTAATCGAAGTGAAGAGTTTCGTATTGTACTATTCGCCGAAGTTATTTAGAAGATATCGATGTTCGTGTGACATCATGAATTGGGGTTCGCCATTTTGGCCTGATTGGGGCTCGATTTATCTGTTTTAATTTGAAGCCCGGCAGACTTTCCGAAGTTCGATGCGTTAGCCAGTACGGCCCCTGATGTTAAGTGACATTAAGGCCGAAGGTGGAAGCGCACTACACCCGGAATCCTCACCACTGACGAACTGGCTATCTCACCTCTAACTGTCGGAACACAACATTTCTTTATTGTTGTTATGGCGTCAGACTTACAACTAGTGAAAGTTACAAAATGTTACAAGAGGACTTAATGCTAGTAGCATTTTCTACCAGTCTACCTTTAGGAAAAACGATATACACGAATACTTTACAGAATATATATTTAGTATGACTTAAATAAATAGGTAGGTACTTACTTTCTCGGGTTCCTTTTTTCTTATTTCTCATAATTGATTTGATTGTATCTGCTTTCTTAATTTCATTAATGACTCTTTTATCACTATCTGAAAAGAACGTAACTTTTAGAAGCCCGCTGTTCCGTCCAATTAAAAATAATAAAAAAAATACCGTCGCGCGTCGACTTGAAAATGACCCACTTTCTATTCTTTTAAAACTCTAACGCTTAATTAAGGGCCCTGTAGGGCCAACATGTTACAAAAATACCCCTAATGCCGAATATGGCATATAGGGACCATCAAACTGAACAACTTTTACTATGGGACCAACTCTGAAATCGCGGAAAAACAAATCAGCTGTTACATACAAAAATTAAAATCTAAAATATCATTTTAAATTACAACAACAAACAAGTGTTCAACTTAGACACTGATTAAATGTGATGCTCTCACTTTTTTTACAATATCATTTGAAAGAGACGGCATCACATTTTAACAGTGTCTAAATTAAACAGTGTTTTAAAATCTTTTGTGGCAAGGCCTTCAGAATATTGCATACAAAATCACTTACTACAGTTCTGTTGCTATCGAATATAGTAAACGTAACTGTGAAAACTCATAGTACAGACATTGAACAATACTCACTTTTAAGTATATCTTTCTTATTGTCATCAACAATTGGTTCAACCTCCACTTCTATCTTATTATCTTCATAGTCATAGTCTGAAGAAGAAATTAATAAATGCTTGGACAATTTCACACAGCGCCATCTAGCCCCAAACTAAGCAAAGCTTGTAATATAGGTGCTATACAACAGCTACTTATATGCTTTTTAAATTATAATTTATCTTTTCAATTTCTGCCCGATAAACCCTGAAAATCACCACTTTTTTTAAAAAGTAAACTTTTTGTGTATATTGGCTTTAAAACCAGGGTTGGCATGATTAAATCACGACTTAAAGTAATTTTTGAATAAAAAAATAATTAACACTCTCATTTTAAGTGGCATTTTAAAGGCTCAAGCAGAAATTGAAATGATGAATGTTTATTTCTGTGAAGGGTCTGGGTGTTACTTTGTATAATAAGTATATATTTTAAAAAGTATATAAGTAATATATCAGTTGTCTAGCACCCATATTACAAGCTTTGCTTAGTTTGGGGCTAGATGGCATTGTGTGAAATTGTACAAACATTTTATTTGTTATTTATTCATATTTACAATAATTTTCCAGGGTAGTATGCACAGTACCCTATCTACCATATTCGGCTTTAGGGTATTACCAAACAGACTGTATACTTAAAAAAATTTTTTTCTAGTCATTTACAATTTGCGATTGGTCGCCAGACCATAAGCGAATTGGTTGGGAGGAAGAAAGGGCGAAAATAGTGAAGCGTTCGGAAATTTTTTATTTACATTTATTTATTTAATTAACTCACCATTATCATCCATTTCAATTTTGATATTATCATTATTTGCAATTGAGACCACTTCATCTGCAAAAAAAACATTAAAATCAATCAATTATTCCATGTCTCGTCAACAACACCACTTGGCGACACCACTGAGGTGTGTTGTTTACAAAATGTTTTGGTAACCTCACCACTGTAGTGAAGTTCTAATACTAAACGTGCATTTATCAATATCAATTATTTAAAAAAAAAAATTATCAACCGTAAGATCATGATATGACATGTTATACCTACATATAACTAGTTGGCAGTGGTGTGGTTACCAAAAAAAATTGTAAGCAAATTATTCATTTAGGGTTTCTCAAACTTTTTGAAGTAAAGCTTCCCTAACAACTTGTGAAAATCTTCACGCCGCCCTATAAACTTTAGGTAATTTAGCTCTCTAGTTTAGTTTATTTTAGGAGTCTAGTATTTTTTTTTGTAAATAATGAAATGCTTCACACCCCCCCTGTAAACTGGCCAGGCCCCCCCACTGGTTGAGAAACCTTGATTTAGAACTATGAACTATCACATACTTGTTATGAGTCCCTATCAGAATACCGACGTTGTAAAATGACAATATCGCTCAAACGTCTTGATATTAAAATGCCATAGCTACTAAATAGACATGAACGTTAAACGCCTTAGTAGCAAAACGTCTGGTTCTTAAAATGTCGTAATTCAAAATACTCTAGTAGCAAATCGTCTTTATATTAAAACGCCATAGTTACTAAATAGACATGAACGTTAAATGCTCACAAAGATGCCGAGTTTGTTGATATAGTTTATTATTTGTTTGCCTATGACCATCAGCCATTTTTAAAGTCCCCACTGCTGGAGCACAGGCCTTCCTTATGGGTGGATAAGGAAGATGAGCTATAACCCACCAAGCGGGCCCAATGCGGATTGTAGGGTGTTAACTACAATTGATAGACAAACGGTAGTTGACACAGAAAGTTCAGACTATTTTCTTTTCCAGACGTTTTCGCTAATATCTCTTTCTGTGTTTTTGTCATGTAACTAGTTTGACATCCGGCTAATAAGGTGTTCTAAACATACGGACTATTCGCAATTCCAGACGTTTTGCTACTAGCTCATTCTGCTTTTATGTCGTCCGGCTGAGTTGACTCTCTGCTGGCTGGGTACTCTGCTTTTATGTCATGTAGCTGAATTGTCTTTCGGCTATCTAGTTACCTTGCTTTCATGTCATCCAACGTCAATAGTCTTTGAGCGAAAATGTCATTCTGATAGAGAGGGCTTGTTATGATACATCATGGTTCAGTTTTAGTTGCCTAACTTTACATAGGACTTAGCTTCTAGGTGTTACGTGTTCTTGCATTAAATATCATTATTCTATTATATATTTCATTTGCAGTAAAGCAGAGGCAACATTAAAAATAGCTAAATAACCCAATAACTTTAATACAGATAATTTGTTTTTAATACGTAATTACTTTTGCAGTACTCCTCAAACTTCTCCTCACACAAAATGACTTGTTTCTTAAACTGTGACGCATCACGAAGCTTGATGATGCAGTCTTCGCATATTGTGTAACTAGCGTTTAATAATGGCATTGTTATCTGCAAAATATTAGACAAGTTAAGTTTTTGTAGAAGTAAAGAAGACTTTATGCCGTTTTCATTATAGTTCCACATTGTTTTTAAGTTGAGTCAATTAAAACCATATTAACCTTTTGAGCGCCAAAGTCGTCTATACTTGACCAGCACGTGCGAGCCCGGTGCGCCAACGACATCTATAGTTGACAAAAAACCCGGCTTACAAAAATTATAATAATAATAATTTATCGACTCTTGGCAGCACTATATTTGTCGTAGGTATTTTTGTTTATTTTATGCTCTGGCGTGCAGGACACAGGAATGCGTTTATGGCGTGGTGACCAAAAGGTTAATCAACATTAGTAAGCTATTGACATGCATATATTTTCATAAAAAGCATAATAATAAAATAATTAGCTGAAGTAGGTTTTATTTACTTGTAGCAGAAGTTATGCAAATTATTGGGATACCGTTCTGTTAAAAATAATAAATAAATAAACTCTTGGACAATTTCACACAGCGCCATCTCCCCATCTAGGCCGGGAATCGAACCCAGGACCTCTGCGTGGTAGACCGGCATGTTGACCACTGCACCACTCAGGTCGTCGATGGATTGGTGATTGTCGATAAATGGCATAACTTGTGCAACTTTGAAATGATTATCAGTAGCTTAAAATTGAATATGTTTGGGTCAGAGAGTCGTGTTCGGTTGAGCTCTGAAAGGCATGCCTTTCATGGACAAGCTGTTGGTTGTTTTGTATTGTGGTCGTAGCAGCTGCTACAACGTACAAGTTGTGAACTTTTATCACACTGCTTTGAGTGAGATGGTAAAAATATCACTGATTTGCTATGGTGTTGCTATAATCTATTCAAAATGTGCATGTAGTATAAGAATAAGTAGGTGAACCTGACTCTCCGACCTAGGTATTTATCCTATAATAGGTATCGGTCAGATCTTTAGTTCTTCTATAAAAAACCATTCAAAACCTGCCTTTACATTAAAAGTATCAAGTAACATTGTGGAATAAACTTCAGTCTCTTCCCCATACACATACGATTCGCCAAGACTCAGAAAGTTTCCGTAGGTGTGGCAACAACGACACAACGCACTTAAATTCCATATTTCTGAAGCAATCGACATTTTACAACAATATATTGCATTTGCAAAAATGCAGTGAAAGAAATGGGTACGAATTTTTTTGACATTTCTTTTACTAAAAACAAAACAACTTTAGTGATGTACGTACTTTACGTTTATTTGGTAATCGATTATCTGACTTTTACTAATCGATTCAATAATTTAATTATGAAGAAAAGCAATATTCAATCAATCAATCATTTGTTTATTTGTCATGATGTCATGGTGAATTCATACAGGTTTTACACAGAGTTTATTTTTAAGAAGAGGTTCAATTATTTTTAACAGATATTATAAGGAGCTTTCCAAGAGATACTCGACATCCCCAAATTATTATGGCCTGCGCATTATACAGTTTAGTAAGTTAGTCAGTCAGACTACAGAGTGAATGTTTAGTTACTTTACAAAAGCGCTTGAGTGGGTTACTTACAGTGCAGACGTTCAAAAGTCAAGTAAAAGTTAAAGACAGTTAAAATTAAACGAACGTCTGTTACGTGATTTAGTACGGATTTAAAATCAACCTTGAGCAATTGTATAAGTTAAACTTGTGTTTAACTTTTTAGTCATTTTAAGACAGACACAACATCAATAATAGGTAGGCGGTTATGTACAGCTTGCCTACTTGGCAACAATGACTTTATTTTGTTTCACCCATATATTAGTACCACGTGACTTGCGCAGTAGCGTTTAGTGCGCAAGCCTCCTTGTCTATTGGGTTCAATTTATATTGCGCGAACTGTACCTACTGAAATTGTTAGTTCTATTTTATTTAATTTTTACTTTCTAGCCAAGCTGTACAATATGTTGGCCGTCAATAAAATAAACTAATAATCGATCACTTTATCGAAGTCACCTCACTTAAGTTAAGCTGTCACTGTCACCTATACTTTTATATTTTTATGGCAAAAGAAAATAAAGTTTACAGCCTTTCTTCCGTAACTTGTATAAGAAAAAAAATACATATTCTAACCACGACTTCGTATATTGATGTGATCATAGCCTAACTTGTACAGTCAGCAGCGCGTCAAGTTATACAAAACTGACAAAAATCTGCAATTTATTTTGAATCTTAATGTCTTAAGTATTTAAATATGATTGGTTGAATATGTTGTGGTAGCCCAGAGTGCCGTTGACTGTATGTTGTACATCTTTCGAGTTTCGATCGATGGCGACATTTATACTCGTTTCAGCAAATATGACTACTTAAATTACTTACAACCTTTAAATGAAACTGCGTTTGAAATACCTCAAAGTTATTATATTTGTATCAAAATATTTGAAATAAATTAATACTTAAATCTTACACAATGTACAATAATGAAGCTGCGGGCGTAAAGCTAGTAATTATTGAGAATAAATAAACTTATGCCTATTCATAAAATAATTACTGACGAAAATACTTGAGTGTCTTTTAATTCATCTTACACAGTTTTTCTTGCTTTTCGTAAAAGGCTTTTCAAAATAAATAAATTAGGGCCTTCTCAGCAAAGAAAAATGTTTGAACCTTTGATTTTCTTAGGTTTACGACCTTTGAAACTTACACGAAAAATAAATAGTGTAATTAAAAAAATCTCTTCAACTATCACTTTTTCCAGTATAACACCTATGTCTTTTCAAACCACTGCTTTGTGTAAACTGACTATTACAATTGTCACAAGCATAGGGTTTCTCGCCAGAATGCACTCTCATATGCAACTTTAAATTACCATTTATAGAAAACTGTTTATTACAAATGTGACACATGAACGGTCTAACATCGGAGTGTACTCGCATATGTTTAGATAAATTACCAATTTGTTTATTGCAAATTTTACACGTATAAGGTTTAACACCAGTATGTACTCTCATATGTCGTTTTAACTGCCCCGTTTCCCTAAAGCACCGGTTACAAATCTCGCAAGCATAAGGTTTTTCTCCAGTGTGTACTCGCATATGTATTTTCAAGTAACCGTTGTCAGAAAAAGGTTTTTTACACACTTTACACGAAAAGGGTCTTTCACCTGTATGTGTCCGTTCGTGTAATTTGAAACTACCCATTTGAGCGAACTGTCTACTACAAAAATTACACGAATACGGTTTCAAACCAGTATGAACACGCATATGCACTTTCAAAGATGTGTACGCACTAAAATCTTTTTTACAAACATCACAAGAAAACGGCCTCTCTCCAGTATGTTGTCTTTCATGTATTGCTAAATAACTTTTGCTTGAAAACTGTTTTTGGCACACTTTACACGAGTACGGTTTCACTCCGGTATGAATTATCACTAAATGTCTTTTCAAATGTGTTCGCTGGGGGAATCTTTTCCCACAAATATCACAGACATAAGGCCTTTCTCCAGTATGCGTCAGTTTGTGCGATTTCAAAGTCTGATTATGCCCAAAAGCCTTATTACAAACATCACAAGTGAAGTTCTTTTCACCGGTATGCGTTTTTAAATGCTCTTTCAAGCCTTTTTTCCGTTGAAACTCTTTTTCGCAGTGAGTGCACTTGAATTTTTCTTCGGTGAAATGGATTTTTATATGATTTTTTAAGAACCTTGCCTTTTCGAACATTTTAGGGCATATAGTGCAAGGGTATTTTTCACCATCTCCGTGGGTTTCTTCGAAGTGTTTTGTTAAATCTTTGTTGTGAACAAATTTGTTGTTGCAAAGCTGGCAATGATAGGTTTTCTCTCCGCTGTGGATCCTCATATGAACTTCTAGAGAACCGTTATATGTAAATCTTTTTTGGCAGACTTCGCATGAAAACTTTTTCGTTTTCGCCTTGCTGGGTTTGGAGCTTTCATCTGAAATCATTATAGGAATATGAATCTGCTTGCTTATCTATAAACGTAATGCTGTCCTAAATTGAGATTTACAATGTGCATATTATGGGATATAGGGGCTGATTACGTAACTCTGTTGCTAAAAATTTTCGATTGAAATCAATTGAAACGGCAGTTATACTGCTGCTTTAAGGAATATAGTTGTCACATTGGTTCTTACTAAAGCAGCAATGTAACTGCGATTGCTGTCAGAGTTGATTGCAACAAAGTTGCATGTTCCCGGTTATTTTTCAAATATGTCTAAAAATTGTTGATATTAATAATTACTATTATGGAAGTTGGACAGTAAACGAATCAATGATTGAAGAAAACCAAAATGTGTTGGAAGAAAAATGTATATTCACGAAAATTCGCTTCCAACATTCAAAAATTGATAGCAAACAACAAAATGACATCTACTACGCGTTCACTTCATGATTGCCGCTACCTCCCGGCCCGCTAATTTTTGTTTCTGTTGATTTAATCATTACGTTCGATATTTGTGTTGTTAATAATGATTAAAACTGTAAAGTTCCTACATAATGGCGAACCACTTGTTATATAAACTAATGACACTCTTTGAACAAGAAAATAATGAAAAACAGTTGAAAAACATGATTACTTTTTTGTCTACAGTATCGTTAGCTGTGACGTAATAACGGTCGTCGACGGCAATCATGAAGTGAACGCGTAGTACACTAGCGCCAAGTTAGCGCTAGTGCGCAGATTGGTGGACGATTTGTAAATCAGCAAAATTATCCTGCCATTGTAGCGATTAGTAAGCTTTAAACGCTTTTCTCTAAACGCCAAATTGGGCCAATATTGTGAGGTCACTGAGTGAATGGACAACCTTCCAAAAATATAATAGTATAATGAAAGTAGATAAAAAATAGGGGACATATTTTTTATTTCTATTTTTTATCTTTTTTTTCTATAGGTATTAAATCACTGTTTGAAATCTTACTCATTCTAAAAGAGCGTAAGTACACACAATAGCACGTCAGGTTATACAGTTAAACTGCGAAAAGAGCTTTTATTATATAGGGCATAAAGACGGTCTCAAGGTCAACATGAATAGTCTGAGGTGATGTCGTCTGTACAGTGTCAGGAAGTTTAATGTGTAGCGCTTTGTCAATTCAAGATTAAAAAATTTAAAACTGACTATGTCCATTGCGATTGAAAGTGGAATCGTCCAATCTGTTAGATTTGAAGGAATTTGGAAGGGATTGGATATTGAATATCTTATTATTCTATATCGTCATTCATTTATCAATATTTAAAAATCTAAATCAAAATTAATACGATTTACAGTTTTATATGAGCAAGTGTAATTGGCATTTATTTTGAATTGGGTTATGTTTTTGGATTTTTTATTTAATAGAACCCTAGACAAATACTGTCTTAATCCGAATAACATCACAAGAAGAGTTAATTATTAGAAATAAAACACTTTTTACGGATTACAGCGCGTATATTATTAATTCAGGTGTTGTTTTAGAATTATTTAGTTTGTATTTATTGGTATAAACTAAATAATTCTAAAACAACACCTGAATTAATAATATACGCGCTGTAATCCGTAAAAAGTGTTTTATTTCTAATGAACTGTACGCGCGAAAATCTTAGAAGAGTTAATTATGCTCAAATTCCAAATCATTTTGGTATTACGTTTGTTTGGGAAGCTCACTGTTCGCCGGACTCTTAAGTAGTCAGGATGCAATAATATGCAATTTTACCATCACTTTGGTTCACCGGAGCCCAATCAGTGTCAACATCGCTATCAGAATCTTCTGTCTTTTTTCTTTTGGAGCGGAGAGAAGAGAGAGGCTGATCCTCTAAATCCATGACTGGCTGAATGAATATCTCCATGGAAGGTATTTTCTCATCTGAAAGTTTAATTAGATTTAATTTATTATTATTAGTTAGATATAATATAGTTATTAGTTAGAATTATACAACATGTTACAAAAATACCCCTAATGCTGAATATGGTATATAGGGACCATCAAACTGAACAACTTTTACTATGGGACCAAGTCTCAAAACGCGAAAAAAGAAATCAGCTGTTTAATACATTTTCATATTTTCGATTTTAATTTTTGTATGAAACAGCTGATTTTTTTTTTCGCGATTTTTGTAATATGTTGTATAATAAATGACATATTTAACATTAATGTTTTTAGCCGATACGATTTAGTCTATGGCGTAATCTAGGTAACAATAATGTAATAACACTTAGGTAGTTCCAGTTTTGGACACCGGCTCATTTAATTTTGTGTCATGTAGGTACTGTTGTTAAATTAAGATGATGCAACCGAGCCTTAAAGACGTGTGACAACTGTCATAAACTTTCGACGACCTCCGTGGTCGAGTGGCTTTGTACACCGGTTTCCAAGGTGTCGCTATCTCTGAGGTCCCGGGTTCGATCCCCGGGTAGGTCAATTTAGAAAACGAACTTTTCTATATTGGCTCAGGTCTGGTTGTTTGTGATACCACCGTTGTCTCTGATTTCCATAACACAAGTGCTTTAGCTACTTTGGGATCGGAGCAATGTATATGATGTTGTCAAATATAATACATATGTATATATGTATACAAACTGTTTGTTTAACACAAGAGAGGGTAAACAGACTTTACTTAATTTGAGATATAAATTGTGCAATAAATAACCTTCATCATATTTAATTTCTTTTTCTTCTTCAATAAAAGCAGTTTCTTCATTTGCATCTGAAATAAAATTAATATTTTCTCTTAGGAATAATTAAGGTAATTTTTTTATAAACATTTTAAGCTTATAACAGCCATATTTTTTATAAAAGTTTTTGTTTAATAAAGCTAAAATAAGCAGCTTATTCATAAACATTACTGTGAGGTCTCACAGTGCCCGCAGACGCACAGCGTTCCAACTACCAATCACACGTAAAGCTTTGTCAGACATGTATCATTTTGGAGTGTCAGATCACCGTATCTATATCATACGTCGAATCTTTAATACAGTCTTACTTTATCGCACGCCCAACCAAACTGGCGATGTATGATAAAGATACGGTGACCTGACAAGCCAAAATGCTTAACCTAAGATATTCTATTGTTGTCCGGCTGCATTTGGCTGCTCGGGCATTGATGAATTCATACGTAAGACATACGAACTAAACATAGAGCTCTATTTCAACGCAGTGCGTTCGCACAGGCAGGGGTCGTTTGAATATGTGTGTTAGTCTTACCATATGTATTACTTTCTTCCTCAATTTTAATTTCACCAGGAAACAATTTGAGATCTGAAAGATAACACAATAATTATATTAGTAGCATTTTCATTTAGGAAGTCATTAATGGTAAGATTTTAACTTGCCTAATCTAAATTTTTCTGCAAATTAATTTTCTGATGGTCACAACACAAATCTAACTTCGCTTAACTAAATCACTTAATTATGTTTAGAATTATACATAAAAATCTGTGAATATCAGTATTATGGCTTATAATAAATAATTGGAAGAAGAAGCACCTTTTTATTAAAACTTGAACTGTAAATTAAAAAAAAACTGTTGTATTGTTAAAAAAACACTTAAAATTATTATGTGCAGTTATTTCATAAAAACATCAAAAACAACAAAAGAACAACAACCACTTTTCATACAAGCGTTGACCTGTCAAATTGCTTTTTAGAAAGTTAATGTAAATGATAATAAAATATTTGAATAGTTGCTATGACCGCAGAGACACTAGTATTTATTGAACTTTACTTTGGCAAACAGAAAAATATGTAATGATTCTGTCAATATGGTCTAGTTTATATTAGTTGTAATGATTGCCAAACTTTGTTATTAATTTTATACAACGTGTTACAAAAATACCCATAATGCCGAATATGGTAGATAGGGACCATCAAACTGAACAACCTTTACTATGGGACCAACTCTAAATAGCAAAAAGAAAACAGCTGCATTTTGATAATTTCGTAATTAATTTTTGTATGAAACAGCTGATTTTATTTTCGCGATTTCAAAGTTGGTCCCATAGTAAAAGTTGTTCAGTTTGATGGTCCCTATCTATCATATTCAGCATTAGGGGTATTTTTGTAATACATTGTATAGTTCTGTACTTCCGATTTTTATTTTAGTTAGCAATTTATAAATAACAATAAAAATGCAATTTTATGAGCTTTGTTACTTCTTTATACACAATAATTGATAAAAATCAACATTTTGACAACTCTGAAACAGTCATTATTATAAAAGAAATCTCCACATTTAAAATAATTTTAACTAAAATGATTAAGTTCACTGTTCTAAGTTTATCTCTCTCTGAACGTCGACTTGAGTGGTGCAGTGGTTAACATGCCGGTCTACCACGAAAGAGGTCCTGGGTATGATTCCCGGACTGGCAGAAATTGAAAGGATGAACTTTAATTTCTGTGACGAGCCTGGTTGTTACTATGTCTAATAAGTATATATTTAAAAAGTGTATAAGTAGTATATCAGTTGTCTAGCACTCATATTACATGCTTTGCTTAGTTTCGGGCTAGATGGCGCTGTGTGAAATAGTCTAAGCATTTATTATTTATTTAATCAAAATAGACAAATAAAATAAAAATATATGTACATGTTATGATCTATTCTCTACCGCCAACTCACCTTTAAACCCATTGTCATTATAAAACTGTATCAATTTCTGTTCACATGTCACCACTTGCCGTTTGAAAAGAGTAGCATCTGTAAGACGACTCTCACATACTTCACAAATATTGTAAGATGATGTGGTTTCAGTAGTTATCTGCAAGTTATTTGTAATAAAACAAGTATAGGCTAAATATTAATTAAAAAATTAATTTCATAATGATTTAAACTTTCATTTTTGATTGCTCTCCCTATCAAGCTTGATAGCATTTGTCTGCTAAAAACAATAACAGTCATGAAAAGTAAAACATTAAACAATATAAGCAGCTAAACTATCTCACTGACAATAAAGAATCTTTTAATGCTTGTAACACAATGATATTGAGGTTTTAACATAAATAAACTAGAGGAAATTAGAGCATAAAAACTGACTTAACTTTTAGCCTTTTTATCATATAACTACTTTAATAAACAGCCAACTAAGAGGATCACTAGAATTTATATTGGCTTTTCTATAAAGTTTTTAAAATAAAAAGCACCAACTTGAATAAATAAAAACTCACATGGACATTGAAAGTATCACGAAGCATAACGGAATAAACCTCGTCAACTCCATTAAAATTATAAGTAACGCCAAGACTCTTAAACACGCCTTGAGCGTGACAGCAGCGGCACAATCCAGCTATAGATGATTTCGACATTTTTCTTTTGAAATTACTAAAATAAATTAGGAAAATAAAATAAAGTCAACATCAACATGATTCGCCACATTGGCGACTTTTTTTTTTTGGTTCATTTTTTTCCGCTATACGCAGAAAAGGCAAGGGCTCATTTGCGCCATACAGCCATGACTTCAGAGTTATTTTACAACATATTTGTACAGCGTATGTTTACAAGTTTTCAGTCTTCATTCTTCTCATATGTCTTCCATTGTGCTTCTTATAAAATTGTATAGAGCAGGATAGCATTTAAAATTTTTAAGTAAATCCGGAAGAGAGCGCGGTATATTATCAGGGGTATTATACAGTTCAAGTAATTTATTTATCAAAATAATCCTTTGGATGGAGAAGTTCGGACAGTCGAAAAAGATATGATGTAAAGTTTGATTAGAGAAGTTGCAGTACGAACATGTAGGGGAGGAGGTCATGTTCATCCTGTGTAAATGTTCATTAAAGCGTCCATGTCCAATACGCAAGCGACACATTATTCTGTAAAATGATCTATTAGCGTAATTCTTATTAACAAACCACGGCCGTTTAATTTCTGAATTTACTCTATGGTACCAGGTACCTTTTTCCCGCAAAGTTTCATGCCAATGTTGGAGCCACTTCTTGTGAAAATGATCTTTGATTATGCTGATGCAATCAGATTCAGGAATTTTAATGTCTTTTTCAGGAACTACTTCAGTAGTATTTGTAATGAATTTAGCAAAAGTATCAGCTTCTTCATTGCCGACTACTCCAATATGGGAAGGAGTCCAAAATAGAATAATATCTATACCCGCTTCTTTCAGTTTGTATATACATTCTCGTATGTCATAAACTAAATAATTGGTTTTAGCGTTTAAAGACGGATTATTCAAAGCTTCCAGTATGCTCAAACTATCAGATATAACAATCCATTTGTTGTAATTCGACTTTTCAATATATTGTAATGCTGCTAATATAGCAGCAGCCTCTGCTGTATATATGCTCGCACTTTTAGGTAACTTTAAACCATGGCAGATTTTAGACTGTGCATCGTAAAAGGCCATTGAAACAGATAAATCATTTTTAGCTCCGTCTGTGTATATTTGCTTATGATCCGCCCATAGACTTAAATCATTATAAACATCATATTTACAAGATAACGTTTTAGAAATGACTATTAAAATTTCATGAAATTTACTACTATATACACCACTATAGCAATTTAACCTATTACTACTATGAACATTATTGTCTTCTTTCATCTTTAAGATTTCGTTCAAATCATCGTGCAAGTATGATCGAATGTTAGCAGTTGATAATAATTTCAATAAGAATGGATTATTGTTTACAGACAATAACTTGAGAATGAATTTGTATTTAAGGAATTCAAAACGTATACAAAGAGGTGGCACATTACATTCTACTTGCAAAGAATTTATAGGAGACGTTTTGAAGGCCCCCAAGATAATTCTAAGGTTTTTATTTTGGACTTTATCAAGTTTATCAACTAAAAGTTTATCTGAAGCGAAACAAAATGATGCATATTCAAAATGACTTTTGACTAAAGCTTTATACAATATTAATAAGATTTTTGGGTCTGCGCCCCAATGTGTACCAACAAGTGATTTTAATAAATTGGAGGCTCTTAGTGCTCGTTCGATTAGGCAATCGACATAACCCTTCCATTTAAAGTACTGTTGAAATATCACTCCCAAAAATTTTGCAGATGCAACAATAGGCAATTTTTCATTTTCATAACATAGCTCAAACTTTGATAAATTAATATACCGTTTCTTGAAGACTATAACTTTACTTTTATTAGGACTTACATCTAAATTTAAACACCTAAAATAATCACTTAAACGAGAAAGAGTGTTATTTAATTTATTTTTTATTTCGTTAAGTGAAGAACCCTGAGTATAAATAGCTAAATCGTCTGCAAATTGAAGATTACATATAGAAGGATCTGGACCTAGAATAATGTTTAATCTATTTATATACAAAATATACAACAAAGGGCTTAATATACCACCTTGACATACACCTTTATGAGACAAGCGTGGACCTTGTAGTTTGTTGTTCATCTTTACAAACACTTTACGTCCATTTAAAAATTCATAAATCCAGCTCACTAGTTTTTGAGGAATACCTAAAGAAGATAAGATTGTTCCCAGAATAGAGAGATTTACATTATTAAAAGCACCCACTATATCAAAAAATACACAAACAAGGAATTTATTTTCACTCAAAGCTTTTTGAATATCTACAAAAAGATATCCAATACTCTCTCTTGCAGAACGACCACGCCTAAAACCAAATTGGTTGTTTGGTAAAAGATTATTACTCTCAATATAAAATTCTAACCGTTGTTTTATTAATTGCTCGAAAATTTTTCCAAGACAAGAAGTTAAAGCAATAGGTCTATAAGAATCTGGACAATCTTTACTTTTTTCCGGTTTCAAAACAGGGATAAGACAATCAGTTTTCCATTCTTCAGGTATCATATTATTAAGCCATAGATTGTTTAAGATATTTAAAAGTTTTTCTAAATTATTATGTTTTAACTTTTTTAACATTTTATACGATATACCATCTAAACCACAGGATGAATCTCTTCTAGATTTGATTGCGGAGTCTAATTCTGCTATACTGAAAGGTGAGAGTAAATACGATTCATTTTGATCATTGTGAGATTCTGAATTATAAGTGAAATTGGGAGGCTGATCTACGTAATCTGGTGTAAATTTTTGAAGAAAATCGTTCACCCAAACATTATCATTATATTGATCAGAAGGTGGGACAAAAGATTTATTGAATTTTCGCATAGTCTGCCAAATCTTTGACATGGAAGATAACCTATTTATATCTAAACAAAACTCTTTCCAACTATCACATCTTTCCTTTTTGATAACCAATTTCTTTTGAGCTTGTAAATTCTTAAAATTGATAAAATTTTCAGTGGAAGGATTGTTTTTAAAAATTACATAAGCTTCTTTACAGTTTTGTACAGCCCTAGCACACTTTTCATTCCACCAAGGTAGTGAAAGACGACGTCTATGTTTTGAATGGATAGTGTTGTCATTGTCACTATTATTGTCATGTTGATGGTGTACGGTCTGTGGTAGTTGTTGACGTTGACGTGTTTTTTTATTATGTTTACAGGGAATAGAATTATCTATTGCAAATAAAATAATCTTACAAAAATCATAATAAGCAGAAAGCGAATCTTCAGAATTTACAGAGAATTCTTTTAATAAGTTATTAACTAAGTCAGAGTAATATTCCCAATTTACCAAACGTAAATTGTTTCCATACGGTAGATCGTGTACAGAAGGTGAAGTAAGCAGAGTCTGCGAACCTTCAAAAAGTAAACTTGTTAAAGTAGGCAAGTGATAGCTTCCCAATGGATCATCATGTACATACCAGTTGCTATTTAAAGCTATGCTAGAACTGACCATTGTTAGATCTAAACCATTTGGTCTCCATTTATCAGTACCTACAGTGGTTGGTTGTTTATCATTTAATAAAACTAAGTCATAGTCAACTAAGCAATCTAATAAATCTCTACCACGTGCATCTATAGAATGACACCCCCAAATAGTATGATGAGCGTTGAAGTCTCCAGCTATATAAGCTGGCTTAGGTAAGCTATTGACTAAATCTGTAAATTTCTTTATGGAAAATCTAGAAAAACTTTGACTTGGGCAATAAGCTGATACTATAGTTATATGCTTATTATTAACTTTTACTCTCACTGCTACATTTTGTAATGAATCATCAAAAACTGTTTGCACTTTTTCATATTGTAGTTTATTATTTATAATTATAGCAACTCCATTATGTTTGTTGCCACAGTCATTACGTTCTATATTATAACCTTTTATTTTTAGCTTTATATGAGGTTTCAGCCACGTTTCAGAGATAACTGCAATATCTATAGATTGATCATACATGAATCTAGTTAAAGTATGTCGATTGCACATCAAACTTTGAGCATTCCATTGTAATAATTTTAGTTGCTGAGTGAATTTTAAAATCTTTTATTTTTATTACATAGAGTTTCAGTCAAAATTTCAATAATATTCTTTGAAGATATAGCAGTATTCTGTGTCTTATTTAAAGTAATAAGTTTAACAATAGTTTCCAAAAGTATTTCCATGGACAATGAATCAGAATTTAACATTGAAAGCAAATTTTGAGGTTCAGTTCTTTTAGTAGTAGTATTAGTAGTAGATTTCATTTCAGGAAATTGTTTTTTGTCAAATAGACTAGAAAAAAGAGGAGGTTGATGTTTGTTTTTGTTTTCAACAATTTTTTGTTGTTTTACTGGACATTGGCCAGAAATACTTATATGGTTACCATTGCAATGAGCACAAACAGCTTTTTCTTTTGGTGTTGTACATTCCTTAAAATTGTGATTTTTGATACAGATGGAGCATCTTTCTGGATTCTTGCAATATTTAGAAATATGGCCGTACCTTAGACATCTGTAGCATTGTTTGACCGGAGGTACATACTGAGAGACTGAGTGTCTCCATCCATCTAAGTCCACGAAATCAGGCAATTGGGTAGCTGCAAACACGATGGCGACGGTCTGCGTCGGCTGAAGAGAAAAACCAGAACCATCATCATTAAACTGCTTTCTGAAAAAACGTCTAATACTTATAATTTTCTTGAAACTTGAAAGCATAGTAAAAATTTTTTTGTTGGTATATTTAATGGGGACATTTCTTATTATTCCTGTTATTTCAGTTGAAGAAGCTGGAATGCTAGCTTTGAAATTGTTTTCTGATAAAAAAGTTTTATTGTTTAGTAAAGCATTAGCCAAGTTTGGCTTTTCAAAGTATACTCCAATCTTGTATCTATTTATAGATTTTAAGTATTTGACTCCTTTATTAAATCTTCGAATACAGTTAGAAATTGAAAGTAAATCCCTGGATCCAATAGGTCTTTGAGCGTCAGCAGACTCCACAAAGACTATGTATTCAGAATACATAGAGTCTTCCTGGTATAACCGGGTGTAATCCGTAACAAAATAAGGTTTTCGCGAGGCCTCCTCCCCTTCTTCATCCGAATCTGAAGAGGTAGAATCGACAGGAACTTCGCCGTCATCATCTTTATCTGGGTCAAGTTTTTTCCGCTTTTTTGCTGCTTTACTCCTCCCCATTTTTCACAAAACTATACGAAACTACAATACAAAATAAGTAATTCTGCAATAAATTATAGTTAATAAACTCGGGAAAATTTATTTATTTAAAATTATTTTAAAAGATAACTTTTCCACTTTAAAAGTTTCCCGCGCTCCTTGGCGACTTTTTTCACTTTGTTTTGACAGGCCCCTGACAGACATCTATCAGTGTCACAGACAGCAAAGCCAAGCAAGTAGGTAAATAGAATTTTGTCTCTGTCTATGGGTGCCAGTAACGAAATAGTAAAAAATGTAAAAGATAATTTCTGGATAAATGCTCGGTAATTTATGAAGATTTCCTTCCTTGAGAGTTTTCTTTCTGTAATCTAAGACAAACACAAACACAAAACGTCACTAATGCGATAATATTATTCATAAATAGTAAATTATAAATAAATAATGAAACTTTCCATGGTTTAGTTAATGTACATCTAAGGCGATCGAAGACAGCGATTAGTCTGCTGGAATGCATTTATGTCAACGTCAGATATTGACCAACAAATTGACGGGTGTTTTTGGCGCCATTTTGTCGAGTTCGGTTTGGTGTCTATTTTAATTATTTTCAAATTGATTCATAGTGGATATTGTGTCTTAAAATTGGTGCAGTTGTATGGTAGAAGTGTCTACGCAACTGAACAATATGTGGGATAATTGAAATAGGCGCGATCTTGGTTGTGTGAAGCTGAGACTTTTATTGAAGTGGTGGCTTCCTCGGCAGAACTAACCGAGTAAACTGTCTTGATATACTTGGTGCCAAATGCTCCAAGCAGCATTGGAATGCGATGCACCCGCATTCTAATGAAAAATTAAACAATATCTACCACTGAACTATTTAACACTTGACACTGGCAAAAATTACTTCCTAGAGGAAAGTAGATTGCCATAACAAAAAAAAGAAGAAGAAGAGAACAAACAAATTGACAATGACGTTCGGCTTGTGTTGAGACTGTATAGTTGTTGTGTGATTTGTAGTACTTAAATTTTAATTTTCCTGCAAATTATTGAAAATATTTGTGATCTGAACAAGATTTACCTCTCCTTCTTTGGTTTAAAACATTAGTTATTATAAAGACTTTAAAATATTCCGTAATTTCAAAGATGTGTGTGAATAATCAGACCATGGAACATACGCTAATCGAACAACAGAAAGCTCACGTATAAATTAGCATAATTAATTACATATAAACTTTATTTCAGCAACTATTGAAGGTTTCTAATATGGAAAATTTAACGTCGTCAAATAGTATAGTATATAGAAATGTAACAATAAAACGAGTCACAAAGGAAAAAGATGTTAAGCAAGAGATACACATAGAAGTCGAAGTAGACCCATACACACTGAGCGAATCGATAGAAACCATAGAATGCACACCAAGTATATCACACTATGAGTATCAGAGTTATAACGCAGAAGTTGATGGAAAAGTCGAAATTAAAGTGGAGCCCACAAATGAAGCAAGTAAGTAACACGACAAAGCTAGCAATAGCAAGCAACATGAACTGCTTAATATTATTTATCATTATTAAATATGAGACAGCATCACAAATATTGTTCTGATTCCAAAGCTAAAGCACTTGTGTCATGGAATTCATAGACAGTGAACTACAAAAACCTAGACCTGAGTCAATACAGAAAAATTGATTTTTAAATTGACCCAGCTTGGGATCGAAATCCGGGATCTCGGAAATGGCGACACCTTAAAAACCAGTGTATAAACCACTTGACCACGGAGGTCGTCAAATGAGAATGAAATTATTAAAATAATAATGATAACAATGACAAAAATCCAAGTAGATTTGTTTTTGTAATTTTTATATTTTTATTCATAATTATAATTTTCAGATAGCCAGCCACAAACATCTAAAGTAAAAAAAAAGAGTCCTGCCAAAAGTAGTGGGAAAGTTACAAAAAAAACACTTCCTAAAAAAGTTAAAGACAAAGAAGAGAGTAACATAGATACTGAAAAACCACACAGTTGTCAAACCTGTGGGAAAAGATTTAGAAAGAAGCAAAAACTTACCGTACACTTAAGAATACATTCTGGAGAGAGACCATTCAAATGTGACCTTTGCAATAAACAATTTAGAACCATAGGCACACTGAATGTTCACAAACATTTGCATTTAGGTTTAAAACCATTCGGTTGCGATCACTGTGAAAAAACTTATACAACAAAACAACAATTAACTATCCATATAAGAAGCCACACTGGAGAGAAACCATTTTCATGCAAAACATGTGACAAAATGTTCAAAGACAAATCGAAATTGACATTACACGAAAACACTCATTCTGGTCTCAAGCCTTTTGAATGTGACAAATGTGATAAAAAATATACAACTAAGTATCAGCTTACTGCACATTACCGTCTACATACAGGCGATAAGTTATTTCCTTGTGAGGTTTGCACGAAACAGTTCACCGAACGTTGTAAGCTGAAATTGCATGAGAAAATACATCTTGGTGTGAAACCATATTCTTGTGATTTATGTGATAAGACGTATTTGAGTAAGTCTCATTTGAAATTTCATATTGAAAGTATTCATTCAACTGTGACTGTGACACCTAAGAAGCTAAGGAAAAGAAATAAATAAAATTAAATGTAATTATGGGTCTTTTTATAATAGGAAGTACTTATTGTGTTCAAAACAATACAATATACTTCTCTATTCTTTATGACATAAAGGAATCGATTGGAGGTGCATTCATTTTAACACCACTGAAGAGGAATTAAATAGGTACCTACTGTATTGCTCAAGCAACCTAGGCATTATGCCACAACCGTTTGAACCATAGATCTTGTATGTTAACCAAGGGCAATGCAGTTATCATAATATATGACTGCAATATGCAAGTGACCAGCCTAAAAACACCACTAACATATAATAACTTTTGTTTTTTAATTTACTTACACTACAATAATGTTGAATACGTACTATGTTCTTTAGTACCTACATTCTTTAATTCATTAACGCCCAAGCGGACGCATGCAGCCAGATAACAATGGTATATCTATTGTGTCTCATTTTCTGGGCGTTGAAGGGTTAAAGTAGTTATGTGATTACCGAAATATTATGTAAATACTACACAGTGAAAAATATATAGGTATAATAGCAAGAAAACAATATCAATCATAAACATAATTCTTTATTCAACAAACTTAAAATCAAATAGTTTTTCCATAATTACTAATGCAACATAATTACTTCTTATTCTAACACCAATCACTAGCCATTGATTAATTTATAAAAACAAGATCATACTTTGAGGACTCGTTGAACACTAATAAAACTTAATTACTTCTTATTTCAACAATGGAATAAAAAAAAACAAAGCATAAAACTTTAAGAACTTGCTTGAACATAGAATCACAGTGTTATACATAAGGGTTAATTTACAAGCGTTCTGAATGCCCGGCGATTCTCCTGAACATATTTTCATAGGTATGAGAATTCTGTCCTTGCAGTAATGTGAAAATTTCCCAAACAAGTAATGTTTACTTATTAGCATAAGCTTTATTATTTTCGCAGCCAATCATGACAATTTTATGTTCAGAAGAATGATAAGTGTTCAAAACACCAGTAAATTAACCCTTAATCATATTTTCTTACTATTGTTTTGGTTTAATTATTTTGTTGAATCAAACTGGTTTAAATTATTTTGTTACTTAGTTCTCGTTAAACATTACAAGGCTACACTTCTATATCTTACTTATGTGATTGCCTTTTATGCTTCATTAGATCGGATCTTTTACAATATGATCGTTCACACAAATTACAAGCAAACCTTTCCTTCACACTATGTCTTGATCTATGGAAGTTCAGACATGTCTTTCTCAAGTAAGTTTGTCCACAAATATCGCAACTCAGAGAATTTTTAAATTTATGGCTTATCAAATGCTGTAATAAAGAATATTGTGTCATGAAAGTATTTTTGCATTTATCACACACAAGTCGACCATCCTGTTTGATAAACGAAAAATGTTGGATGAAGCTCTTCTGGTTTGGAAATTTTAGGCCACAAATACACCTTATTAACCTTGGAAAATTCATTATTATTTCTTTCTGTGAACATGGATAGGCGATAGGTATTTTAGTTATTGGTTGGTTGGTATCGTCGGCACAAACTGTTCGCCTCGCCGCTGATGATGCGTTTGCTATGTAGTCTTGCACAAATGTTGAGGCATTTTTCCTGGCTGAAAATAAAAGGCCTAAATTAAATACGTTACATGACCTACCAACTGGTACATACATTGGATGTTTTTCGATTTAAGATAATACTTAGCGAAGCTTTAAAACGCAGAACTCACTTAAACAATGCTGATATGATAAATATGATTAAATAAACTAAAGATAGTAACGGATGTCGGAGGTTTGTGGTTTGATATTTTTAATTTGGGTAAAGTTTTCGAAAATTTTCGCCCGCACTTTTGTTTGTCAAGAGTTACAGTGTACTCTATGGTCAAGAGGCACAGACTCGATAGAGGCCGGCCCATAGAGAAAGGTAAAAAATCGAGGCCACAGACAGAGTGAACAAGTTACACAAGCGGCGGTATCAGCTAAAAACATTGAAGTTCATGTCATGTTAACTGTGTTTTGACAGATGTATGTGATACATTGCTATTTTTCTTTGTTAAGTTGTTATTTGTGCCAAGACGAAGTAGCAATGTATCACATACATCTGTCAAAACACAGTTCACATGAACTTCAATGTTTTTAGCTGATAGAGCCCAAGTATTCTTCTTCTTCTTTTTTTGTTTTGGCAATCTACTTTCCTCTTGGAAGTAATTTTTGCCAGTGTCAAGTGTTAAATAGTTCAGTGGTAGATATTGTTTAATTTTTCATTAGAATGCGGGTGCATCGCATTCCAATGCTGCTTGGAGCATTTGGCACCAATTTCGTCAAGACAGTTTGCTCGGTTAGTTCTGCCGAGGAAGCCACCACTTCAATAAAAGTCTCAGCTTCACACAACCAAGATCGCGCCTATTTCAATTATCCCACATATTGTTCAGTTGCGTAGACACTTGTACCATATAACTGCACCAATTTTAAGACACAATAGCCACTATGAATCAATTTGAAAATAATTAAAATAGACACCAAACCGAACTCGACAAAATGGCGCCAAAAACTCTACACAAGTATTGTAGAAACATAGATACTCGGTGTCAAAGAGTGATAAATTGTAATTTTTCTGAGGATAAATTAACTTTTTTTCAGAAACGTTCATCTGACATTGCCAGTGACAGCTGCGATGTGATACAATCGCTGCATTCTAGCAGATTACTTCCATCGATGCACTCTGCAAATAATATTTAGTTCATTTGAAATAAAAGTTTTTGCCATAAAACAACTGGCAGAAAATCAAGTAAAGCTGCTAATAATCGGAAATCAAAAGCGATGGAAAAAATGGTGTCCGAGTCTCTGAGTCCCATTAAACGTTGAATTGTCATCGAATTTTTGGAGTATTTATAAACTTTAAAAGGTTTTGACAGACAATAACTAACAGCTAGCTACTTGCAAGTACAACAGCTGTTTCTCATCTAAAATCAAGAGCGACGGAAAAAATGGCGTCTGATTGTCATCAATCGCTTAAAGTCATCGGATTATTAAGCATTCAGCAAATAATAAGCAATCGATGGTTTAGCGATTTGTCTGCTGGAATGCACCCAGTGACAGAAAGAAAATAAAAATACTAGCTGGCGATTTTTATTTTATCTTTGTCTATGGTATGGATGGCGATGCGATCAGCGTTGCCAGAATGTTACAAAAGTAACATTTTACGTTACTTTTGACCCTCTCATGTTACCTCCATGTTACACGACTCAATATGTTACTTTTGTGTTACTTTTTAGATTTTCCAGCAAACAAAAAATATCGTGAAACGGAACTCATCCAAAAATTTGTTTTGTTCGTCATCTTGCTTGGCGCACTTGATTTTGTGGACTGACTGAATGCGACATAATTCACTCACTCGCATGTATTTCTCAATTTTCCATCCCGTTTATAAGCATGCGCAAGTGAGTCGAGTGGTGACTAGCAGCGAATGATTACAATCGATTTTAAAATTTTAAATAAGCAAAATCATTAGGTACAGGTTAATTGTAATGATTTTTTGACCAAACCGTCATCACCGCAAGGCCCGGAGCGGGAGCGCGCGGTGTGCTACGCACGCCGCGACTAGGCTTTTACGCGGATGGGTACGCATAATATAGGCATCTTTCAAACACAACCCACCTATGTAGAATTTTAATATAAAAAACTAACTAAAATGTTTTTTAAAACTGATACTAATTAGTTTACTAGTGGATAGGGGCCCACATCAGGCTTTTTTCAGCATCGCCAGTCGATTATTCGATCAACATTTATTACGATTGTGTAATAAAATGCCATATATGTATGTATTGTGTCGTTTTCCACAATAAACAAGATAGGTAATGTTAGTTTTCTCGTGAAAATGTTACTTTTTGAGCTATCTCATGTTATATTTGACTATCTGCCACTGGCAACACTGGATGCGATGGCGAATGAATGGCAAGTTTAAGCGCGCAGCTCCCAAAATCGATTAAAATTGTAAAGATTCAGTCTTACTACTTGAAAATATAATGCCTGAGACAATTATTGAAAGTGTCCTTTCTGGAAAGTTAGACAGCGCTTTGTTGTTAAAATGGTTGAACGATGAAAAAGCGGAGGTGAAGTATAACCTAAAAATTTGTGTTTTTGGTTTTGTCTAAAATATGTTGGGTGTTTTTACATTTTACATTACATTGATTTATTTTCAGGACTCTGACAGTGTGTTGTACACTTGCAACAGAAACGAGTTTGTGGCATACTTTTTATCTTACTTGAGAAACCAAACCAGCAAGTAAGTTTTAGTGTAGCCAAATAGCATGGGTACTTAGACTTGAAGCATTGTAAACAATAGATACATCAACCGAACCTGACTCTCCGACCCAAATTTTTGCCAGTCCTTATAAAAAGATAACCTGACACTGATAATTATATAGTAGAGCGGTGTTTTATAAACTTTTTGCAGCTAACTGAGCTACTGCGGACCTCTTATACACATGCTACAGACCCCTTTTTTTATCAGATTGAGGGCAAATACATTTTTTTACTAAACAACATGTTGGACTCAGTCAGCGCGCAGAAGCCACTCCTGGGCTGTCTCTCGCCGCCCCCGGCGCCCACGTCAAGTCTAAATAGTAGGCTCAGGGAGAGAGAAATGCCTTCTCCCGAATTCCCCATAAGGTTACCCACTCGGGTGGGCTGACCAGATGGGGTGGTTGAAAGAAGGCACCACTACCAATTAAACCCCTCACTACTTGCTCTCTCCGTCAATCAGTCATAGGGGATGTGGTGACAGTCTCCTGATGCTACAGACACTTTAACCTGTGGTAGAGCATACCATAATACTAATTTGTGAAGAACTTGTAAACAACTAGAAATATCCTAATATTTATGCGATAAAGATTAGGTGTTATTAGGTTAGGTACCTAGTAAACAATGAGAGACAAAAGATAGCCCTGGTTTTTTCACCTAGATTTCAGAAAGAATGGGATATTAATGACAACTGATGATTTACTGATCTACAACTCAAATGTTATAAATTTTAAGAAGGCAATAAAGAGATATGATAACATATCATAAGTATTAAATATTTTTTTCATTTAAGTATAGAAAATATAGCTATGAATGTATACAGATTATGGTCGCTATTATGCCACCAGTGTTCAGTCGCTTTGAACTGCATAACTAAATGCCAGCATTTTTAACCACACTTGGTTGTAATTTATGTGTGGTGTTATTTTTTGAGCGGAACGCATGTTCAATAGATTTTAGTTCACTGTGATAAATTGAAATGTGAAAGTTTTAGAAATATACCGTTATTACTAAATATTTTTAAACACTGTTTAACTTAGACACCTCGTTAAATGTCATGCTGTACTTTTTTATTATTTGAAAGAGACAGCATCATTAGAAATAAAACATTTTTTACAGATTACAGCGCGTATATTATTAATTCAGGTGTTGTTTTAGAATTATTTTTGCTTTAGTCCTCCTGTGACCACGGAAAGGTGTCGAAACGTCGGGAATTCAAAAAACCAATAAATACAAACTAAATAATTCTAAAACAACACCTGAATTAATTATATACACGCTGTAATCCGTAAAAAGTATTAATGAACTGTACGCGCGAATGTCTTAGAAGTGTACACAGCATCACATTTAAACAGGTATCTAAGTTAAATACAGTGTTTGAAAATCTTTTGTAATAACACAGATAATCTTTGGGGCGATTTTTTGCCTGTACACTGTTTGTACATCAGCCACACTTTAATGGCCCCACTGCTGGGGCACAGGCCCGTTGGCCCGGGACGCACGCCAAAACTTCGTCTCGCCTTAGCTTCATACGTGAAAGCTATAAAATTATGTCCCCTTTTCAGCATCCTCCAAAACAGCATCAATACTTTACCCCCACTACACCAAACGCCAGAAAAAGTCTACAACTCCCGCAGAAAACACAGACGATCTATCAGCGACCCAACCAGCGACGACAGGAAAGATTCCCTCTCAGTCAAATCCCAAACACAACGCAGCCATGAATCTCCCAGCAAAGACCGCAAAAAAACCGGCAGACGAGTCAAAACGAAACTCTTCCCTGAAGACAAAAACTTATCAATATCTTCAGATGAATCCAGATTAAGTTTAGGCATGGAAAGAGTCGCGTTGTCCAGTACACCCATGAAAAACGGTGTTAAACTTTCCGATTACCCTAATTTGGCTAGTCCGGTCACACCAAAGAGTTTTAAAGAACATGAAAGGTGTGATACGCCCAGGTTAAGTCACAGATCACACAGGTCTCATGAGAAAACCTGCTTAGGTGACTTCATGGTGAATGTCCAGAAAAGTTCGAAAAAGAAAAAGACTAGCAAAAACGCGTCTGATGATAGTGAATCGAAAGTGGAATTGGATTTGAGCAATTCGGAGATTTTCCCAGAAATAGGGGCTAGGAAAGCAAGTTCTTTGAGGTCAGATAAAAGGAGAATTAAACCTACAAACATAGATACTAGTAGTTCAAGAAAAAGTCTGTCTTTAAATAGTTTCAATTCAGACTGCTTTCAGCAACCTTCGCCATTAGCTCTTGAGGACAACGCAGCTTTCAAACCTCAGAATTTTCAACTGAAAGAATCTTCCAGCACTTTTGATGCGGAACGGAACATGCTTAAACTTGAAAGGCACAAATTGATGGAGAAATTCAACATTTTAAACACTTCTACGTCTCCGAAACCTCAAACGCCTACAATTAAAGTTACCCAAAAAGATTCTTTTGAAAAATCGCAAAGTTTCATCAAATCGGATGCAACGAAGGTAGTTTTTAAAGAGAAATTGGACTTTTTGGTGGAAATATACGATGCTCTTTTGACCTCTAATTTAATTTTGAGCTTAAATACGGAAATATACTTTTTGATTACTATCCTCTTATCGAATCAGTTTGAAGACGACTATGCTCACGTGGAAGCGAATTTAAACGAAAAAGACGTAAATTTTCTACTGAAATCTATACATAATTGCACGTATTTTGCTGTGAAAGCATTATGGAATTTGAGAGGTATACTCGAAGTTATTTTGGATAAAAACTCTTTAAAAATACTTGGAGAAAACAAGAAAGTTCGTTCTTTTTACCCTGATTTAGCCAAGTTTTTGTTGAATTCTTATGGTTTGAAGTGTGAATCGGAAAAAAATCAGGACAAGAAATCTTTGAGTATAAGTAGATGTTCAAATGGCATAATATGCTTTAACCATGAAACTGATAATGTTGATAATTTTCCATCTGTGCTGAGTTTCCAGAATTTTAAGAAGCAAAGGGATATGTTCTATGAAATACTTAGGTAAGTTTGCTTTTTATTCAAATTCATTAATTTAAATTAGCTGTTACAAATTCTTGTGTATGGTAAAGACTACGTCATCGAAAACCCTAGGCAAGAGAGCTTATAACGAGAAGAACCGACAAGAAACTCGTCAAGGGCATTCTCTCTGTTTTATTTAGTACAGTCTTCAAATAGTCCATAGAGTAATGTTTTCATTTTCATGGTGTCGCCATCTTTAGGTCCCGGGTTCGATCTCTGACTAGGTCGATTAAGTAAACGAGCTTTTCTATGTTGGTTCCGGTCTAGGCGTGTTTTATAGCCTTACTACCGACACCATTGTCTCTGATTTCTATAACACAAGTGCTTTAGCTTGGATTTTTTTTAAATTTGAGCAATATTATATTAAGTTTAACTTTTAAGTATATCTAAAAATTCATTTTCAAAATTTTAAAAGTAAAAATCTACCACTATTGTAAGTTTAAACTAAATCGGTTTGATAACAAAAAAGTTACAAACCTCGCCACAGCCGCCATTTTGTTTTTCCCAAATGTTATAATTTTTCCCCAGTTCGAGTGGGGTTTTGCACATTTCCCCCTCATCATTATACTCTTTTCCACCTCCTTCTGGGAGAACAATTATGTCAATGAGTCAGTCAGTGAGTGGTAATCGAGCTATATACAACATGTTAAGTACATGTTTCAAAAATACCCGTAAAAAAATCAGCTGTTTCCTAAAAAAATTAAAATCGAAAATATCAAAACAAAATGTATGAAACAGCTGATTTTTTTTCGTGATTTGAGAGTTAGTTCCATAGTAAAAGTTACTTTGATGGTCTCTATATACCATATTCGGCATTAGGGGTATTTTTGTAACATCTTGTATAGTATAATGAAATGGGGATATCAGACCACTTTACTGAATAAGTACGAAGATAAAGTCGATGATGACCACTGCACCACTCAGGGGGGTTATTCACGATTGCCGGAAATCAACTTTCCGAATCGAATCGGAAAATCTTCCGATATAGGTCTTATTTTCTACCTTATGCTACCAAACTTTGTAAATGCATTACGCTTTCCCGTCGGAAAGTGAATCGAATGTATTTGTGAATAGCAGTTTTCGAATCTTTTGGAGGATACGTATTCGAATCGAATGCTTTCGAGTAGTTTTCCGACAATCGTGAATAACCCTACAGGGGCCCTACCGGCTAACAATTTCGAACTTCGGCGGGTCTGCCGAGTTTCAACATAAAACAGATAAATCGAAGTAAGGAGTTTCGTATTGTACTATTCGCCGAAGTTATTTAGAAGATATCGATGTTCGTGTGACATCATGAATTGGGGTTCGCCATTTTGGCCCGATTGGGGCTTGATTTATCTGTTTTAATTTGAAGCCCGGCAGACTTTCCGAAGTTTGATGCGTTAGCCGGTGGGGCTACAGGTCGTCGAATGTATTTGTTTACAGATGGTATCAAGAGTCCCAATCTACAGGTTGTTCTCGAACAACCTTCCGCGCGCGCATTAAAACGTTGCTATCTTGTGGAATTTCTCCCGCCAACTTTACGCATTTGGCTGCGTTATTTATGCAGCATATGGTCGCCGAATGTTTACCTGCTAATATACAGGTAATATTTTTTTATCCACAACGAGTCAGTGTTTACTGTTTGGCCTTCATCTTGGAATGGTTTTTTTTGTACACACGACGGCACCTCAGACTATACATTTTGACCTTGAGACCGCCTTTATGCCCTACGTAAGTAAATTGTATAAAAATAGCATTGTGAATGCTTAAATCTCAAAATTTAAAAAGTTATATAGCTTTCTCATCTTAATCAACTGTTTAAAAATATCTGGAAAGATGTTCAGTTGAATGTCGAAGTTAATTCCTTCTACATTGGTGAGATGGCGCTGGCTTGCAGCGTAAGAGTTGATATACTAGAAGAAATTCGACGTTCCCACTAGTGACTCGGTAGCTCAGCGGTCAGAGCATTGGACCGGATATCCAAAGGTCGCGGGTTCGATTCCCGTCCGAGAACATGATCTGGTGGGAGTCCTATTTTTTCTAGTATATTATTTAGTATTGTATAAAAATAGCATTGTGAATGCTTAAATCTCAAAATTTAAAAACATTGTGTTTTTCTATAACAGTTATGCATGACAAAAGTGTAAAATTATAATAATAATTATTGCACTCAACTGTACTGTTCTTTAAATAATAAATTAAATAATTTATTTTGAATTATTACACAGGAATCAAAACTAAGCAAGCTACAACGCAGGCTTACGTGCCCCAACGCACCGGAATCCCACCGGCTCCCAAACTTCTCTGCCAAAGAAACATTTTACAAGTAAGTGGTTCTCAACTTTTTAAATATAAACACCGCTTTTGTTTATTTTGAAGTACAATTTAGAGAAAAACTTGTCTGTGAAAAGTAGTTGAATTAGATTTGAGGCAGTTTGTTCCGCAGAGCCTGTGCATTTGGTTATGTTCCCGGTTAATTTTCAATTATGTCTAAAAATGGTTGATATTAATAATAATTATGGAAGTTGAACAGTAAAAGAATTAAAGATTGAAGAAAACCAAAATGTGTTGGACATAAAATGTATATTTGCGAAAATTTTTTTTCAACATCCAAAAGTTGATAGCAAACCACAAAATGACGGATACATCTACACTAGCGCCAAGTTAGAGGTATTAGGCCGACTGGTGGACAATTTGTGAATCAGCAGAATTATCCTGCCATCAGCTGTTGGTCCTATTCTCAAATGGTGTTATTCGCTGTTGGTCCCGAGTTATTCCGGTCGGATCCCCTGCTGGTTATTATTAGGTTTAAATTCCTGTCTGAACCACTATAAACTTTGTCATTCCGGTCTGATCCCCTAAATAAGCCCCCCATTAGCTGTTGGTCCTATTCTCAAATGGTGTTATTCGCTGTTGGTCCTGAGTTATTCCGGTCGGATCCCCTGATCTGATCCCCTGCTGTTTATTATTCGGTTTAAATGCCTGTCTGAACCACTATAAACTTTGTCATTCCGGTCTGATACCCTAAATTTATTTGTCCACCTGCATGGTGGATCAGACCGGAATAGAAAATATTATAAATTAAAACCGATCCCCCAGGGTATCAGATGCGGGGTATCCGACCGGAATAACTTGTTCATATTCGCGTTGGGTCCCATTTGATAATGTGTGACAATTTTCAAATGGGATCTCAGATCGAAGTAAAGCAAGTCATTGTTGTCTGTATAAGTGTATATTTTTATTATTATTACAGTATTCATATTTTAATCAATATGTATAAACCTATTTTTATGACACTTTTTTTTTTACAAATAAAATTGAATTATGTCTATTATTTATTGTAGAGAATTCATAATGTACACAGAAAACGAGCCGTTTAGAATTCACCTGAGAGATGCGTTGTGTTCAGAAATCACAATTTTGGATTCAACACCTATCGGTGCCGAAGACAGAGGTAATTGTAGATATTTTACACCATAGTAAACTCGACAGCACATAAATAAATATTTGACAACATCACATACATTGCTTCGATTCCAAAGTAAGTAGCTAAAGCACTTGTGTTATGGGAATCAGAGACAACGGTGGTATAACAAACACCCAGACCTGAGCCAATATAGAAAAGTTCGTTTTTCTAAATTGACCCAACCGGGGATCGAATCAGGGACCTCAGAGATGTAAACATGTCGGTCACAAAAGAGGTCGTCAATGTAAACAGTTGAATTGTAAAATCAGCTTTCACTTTAACAACAATACCGTACCATATTTTTTACAGCCATTAACTCGGACACAAACAAAAAATACCAGAATGCTAAAAAGCTGAATCTTCTATCGAATTGCCTCGGTATTCTTACTTCTCTGCTGTACACTTATATGTATACCGTAACGTAACCGGACAGTGACCTTACCGTAAATAATCAATCTCTTCAGCAACTAACTCGGACATTTAAAAGGACTACCATAATCTAGCAAAAAAATTAAATCTATCAAAACACAGTTTTCTCACATCCCTAGTAATCTCTACCATACACTACGTTTGGTCACTATGGGCATGAACACAAGCCTATTTAGTCTCGCCTGGTGCATCTTACTTGCTGGTCATACTATACTTACGACTCCTGAGTCAGCGTCAAGATACCTATTTACCTAGTCTACAGGGTTATTTTTAATTCATTTAAGACCTCTCGTGGGGTTGATCAGACCATCAAAATGAACAACTTTCATTATGGGACCAACCTTGAAATCGCGAAAAAAAAACAGCTGTTTCATACATTTCGATGGAGTAGGCATTGTACTTTTGTATGAAACAGCTGTTTTTTTTTCGGCCCTATATTGGCTTGGAAATCGGTTTGGTATTTAATCGAAACTGTTTGACTATTTAATTATACGAAATCGGGTCTGACTTCCTCCAATGATGATTTCCATTCCTAAGGCCAAAGTCCTGATGCGCGGAAAAAAGGAAATAATCACATTCAAAAGTCGTTCATGAGTCATGATTGTTCATGAGCGAGTTCGTACTCCGACTCGCATTTGGCCGATTTTCGGGTGGCTGTGACCACAACCTTTTTTGAAGGCTGGATCCGCGCCTGTACACTATATGTATACCAGAACCGAGCCCTAAGGACCTTGTGGTACCGAGAGATGTGGCGTCGCATTATATGTCGCCACTTATACACCGTACCGTATAACCGGACTGCGACCGTACCGTAACCGTAATGCAATATTACCGTAATCGGACAGTGACCGTACCGTAACCGTACCATTTTATTGCAGCATACAAGCTCGTACCGTAACCGTAACGCAATATTACCGTAACCGTACCGTAATCGGACAGTGACCGTACCGTAACCGTACCATTTTATAGCAGCAACTAGCTCGTACTGTAACCGTAACGCAATATTACCGTAACCGTACCGTAATCGGACAGTGACCGTACCGAAACTGTACCATTTTATTACAGCAACTAACTCAGATACTTCGAAAGAATTCCACAGCCTAGCTAAAAAGCTGAATCTCTTATCGAAATTCCTCGGTTTTCTCACTTCTCTACCGTACACCTATATACCAGAGCTGAGCTCTAAGAACCTTGTGGTACCGAGAGATGTGGCGTCGCATTATATGTCGCCACTTATACACCGTACCGTATAACCGGACAGCGACCGTACCGTAACCGTAACGCAATATTACCATAACCGTACCGTAATCGGACAGTGACCGTACCGTAACCGTACCATTTTATTGCAGCAACTAACTCAGATACTTCGAAAGAATACCACAGCCTAGCTAAAAAGCTGAATCTCCTATCGAAATTCCTCGGTTTTCTCACTTCTCTACCGTACACCTATATACCAGAGCTGAGCTCTAAGAACCTTGTGGTACCGAGAGATGTGGCGTCGCATTATATGTCGCCACTTATACACCGTACCGTATAACCGGACAGTGACCGTACCGTAACCGTAACGCAATGTTACCGTAACCGTACCGTAATCGGACAGTGACCGTACCGTAACCGTACCATTTTATTGCAGCAACTAACTCAGATACTTCGAAAGAATACCACAGCCTAGCTAAAAAGCTGAATCTCCTATCGAAATTCCTCGGTTTTCTCACTTCTCTACCGTACACATATATACCAGAGCCGAGCTCTAAGAACATTGTGGTCCCGAGGGAAGTTGCATCACATTATATGGCACCTAAAGAGAAAGTTCTGGAAAATAATATCGCTTTGAGGAATAACGTGAGTATGAGTGAAATTTTATTACGAAAATTATTTAAGGGGCTAACATGAGCCAACTAGCGCCGCCAGTCGATTTTATTTTATTTATTCTAAATAAGCCCAATCACTTAAAAAAGGAATCAGTCAAGGTTTTGTTAATAACGTCTAATATTTATTGAATAGTTTTACGCAGTTTGAAAGGCATTCAAACAGTTTAAAACGCGATTTTGTTAAAAGTGACCACTGTCGGTTCAAACCCGTTTTTAAACTATTGCACGCATTTTGTAACGTTATTCAATAAACATTAGACGTCATTCACAAGACCTTGACTGATTCCTTTTTTAAGAAATTGGGCTTATTTAGAATAAATAAAATAAAATCGACTGGCGGCGCTAGTTGGCTCATGTCAGCCCCTTAAGAACTTTGTTAAAAATAACAGTTCCATTCCATTGAAACCTTTTTGCCATTTTATACTAAAATTATGTAAATTAAATGTAGACTTTTCTGGACAATTAATTAACTGTTATGCTATTTTGTACTAATTTATGAACTCATTTTATTAAATTATTGAATAATCTGACTTTGATTATTCTTACTCATTCAATATGTTAATAATTGTGATGTTTAATTAAAATTGATTCTTATGTTTATGTTATTAAAGTTGATTTTTCACAGCCGAATTATAAAAGTTTATTATTTATTATCAATTCCATTGTCCGTAAAGATACTAACCCCCTTACTAATAAAGATTGTATAGCAGATGTATAGTTACACTGTGTTTTGTCCCTTTCTTTTTAATATCAAACTTAAATAGTGAGTAACCATTTCTTATGTATGTGTGTATCGTAGCAGTCAGTCCGCATTTACCACACTCGCCGAGCCCGAACCTATTAACGCCTTCTGATAGTTCGGTAACATTTCGCTCCACCGCACTTGCATGCCGCTCCGCAGCTTCCAATGAGAAAGCCAAGGTTATGGCCCGATTTTTTTTTTTCGCTCTCAACCAGAGGGGTTCGGAGCACCCTCCCCTTTGCGCGGGGGAAGGAGGCGGAAATCCTCATTGGACTTCCCATAGCCGGCTATGGGGGCATGTCAGACTCCTACTGACTAAAACCGCCTTGAGTTTGGTTGCGTGCCCGGAGAGGCAACGAACCTTCGTCGCGAACAAAGCGACCGCCCTCCCTCAGGGGAGAGGACGGCGCAGACGTCACATTTCACCTAGGTGATTGTGCGTCGAGAAAAACGACCGATTCACCCAGAGGGGGCGTCGATCGTGCTGTTAGCAATTGAGCTGACTCCCTGAGGGGGATCGATCAGCCAAAGAGGGCGTGGGGTTGACCTGAGGGGTCGGGTTTGATGGGGCGTCATCATCCTCCGTCGCCTCCAAAAGGAGGTTCAGGTCAGACGAGATTTTGTCAGGAGGGTCCGTTAGAATCGATCTGGGTCTGCGGGAACGAGGGATGGAGGAGGTAGGCGGGACATAGTCTGCTGCGGAACGGATGAGGGGGTTAGGATGGTCTCCTGCCGTTTTGAAAAAACGCTCAGAGGCCTTAGTGCTCCATTGCTGGAGGGTGGGGAGGTCTAGGTCCCTGTGTAGGTCCGCATTGCGAACGTACCAGGGGGCGTTGGCCGCTCTGCGGCAGAAAAGATTTTGCACTATTTGCAATTTGTACATTGTACTGGGGACGGAGTGGGCAAATACGACAGAGGCGTATGTCATCACTGGTCGTATGCAAACTTTATAGAGTGTTCGCTTGTTACGAAGGGACTATGGCCCGATTGTAAACTAAATTCTCTTCGGCGAATAGTCTTTGCCTTATTATTTCGCTCTTTAAGCCGCATACCAGTTGATCCCGCAGATTTTCGTCTAAATTTGAAGTAAACTCACAATTTTTAGATAGCTTTTTCAACTCCGTTACGTAGTCCGCTATAGTTTCGTTGTGCAGTTGTCGACGTTGTCGAAACTTATATCTCTCTGCTAATACCGAAGGTTTAGGTTGCAGATGGGCGGATAATAATTCTACCGCTCTATTATATGTAAATTGGGATGGTTTTAACGGGCTTGCTGAAATTCCATAAAATCCTCGTCGCCAGTGGAGAATAAAAGGCGTGCGCTCGTACAATGGTTTATTGCGGACTGACTGCTACGATACACACATACATAACACCATTGTGTAACTATAATTCTGCTATACAATCTTTATTAGTAAGAGGGTTATATTATAAGTAACGCAATAAACAACAGAAAAATACTTTTTTACAGATTCAACCATCAATTGACTTAAAAACCATTCTCACAACCGCATACACCAACTCCCGTCTAATAATAACTGTTCCATGGATTGTCCATTTCTTATCTATGTTGGACTACGCTTCTCTCCGTACAAAATACTACCAAGATATACTCAGAACACTCAACCATATATATGTTCACCGGTTAAAAATCAACCATAACATTCTCAAGAAAAACACAGTGATATTTCTCAAAAGTGTGCTCGGTTGGTTGTTCGACTTACCCCATTACCCTCAAGGTATAATCTGTGACAGTGTAAGTGTTGCCAGTGAAGTGAATATAGATTCCTACGATATAATAGACGAAGTGATTCTGTTTGATCTGTGCCCGTATATGAGGGATGTTAATGTGCTGTTGTCTACATGTAAAGTTAGTAATGAACAGAAAGATGTGGGGACGTTCAGACACATTACACCGGTCAGTCTGAGCTTGAATCCGGAAGACAGAATTAAGAACAGAGAAAGGGAATTACAGGTGCGTTAAAAAATAACTAAATTTATCTTAATTTAATACTTAAATTTTTACTAGGACAAAAATTGTGAATGGCTCCTAATAGTATACCTAAAACGGGCCTGGATTTATAAATTCATGTCTTTAGAGTTCAATGCTGTACTAAATCTTGTCCTTAGAGGTCAATACTGTACTAAATTCATGTCTTTAGAGGTCAATGCTGTACTAAATTCGTATCTTTAAAGGTCAACATTGTACTAAATTCATGTCTTTTAGAGGTCAATACTGTACTAAATTCATGTCTTTTAGAGGTCAATACTGTACTAAATTCATGTCTTTTAGAGGTCAATACTGTATTAAATTCATGTCTTTTAGAGGTCAATACTGTACTAAATTCATGTCTTTTAGAGTTCAATGCTGTACTAAATTCATGTCTTTTAGAGGTCAATACTGTACTAAATTCATGTCTTTAGCATTCGAATTTGTACTAAATTACTAAATAATATACTAAAAAAATAGGACTCGCACCAGATCATGTTCTCGGACGGGAATCGAACCCGCGACCTTTGGATATCCGGTCCAATGCTCTGACCGCTGAGCTACCGAGTCACTAGTGGGAACGTCGAATTTCTTCTAGTATATCAACTCTTACGCTGCAAGCCAGCGCCATCTCACCAATGTAGAAGGAATTAACTTCGACGTTCAACTGAACATCTTTCCAGATATTTTTAAACAGTTGATTAAGATGAGAAAGCTATATAACTTTTTAAATTTTGAGATTTAAGCATTCACAATGCTATTTTTATACAATACTAAATAATATACTAGAAAAAATAGGACTCGCACCAGATCATGGTAGTAGATTGGTTTTACACTCCGTTTTCCTTCCACTTCCAGCATTATTTAAAAAATATGCTGTCTTGAATAATCAATCACTGTTTCCGTAATTTGTTTTCTATATTAGATCTATGTTCTTAGACTACTAATCACTAATGTGTGTAGTGTAATGCACTGTACGGCTTTGCCAGAAAGAGTAGAAATTAAATAAAATAGAACTGAAAGATTTCAAAACAAAATGTAGTCAGTGTTGCCAAGTTATTCGTGATTTTTACGTGTTTGCTTAGAAAGTGGCGTTCTCAATTTTTGTCAACTCTTTATGGTCAAGCTGCACAGTCTATACAAGGTGTTACAAAAATACTCCTAATGCCGAATATGGCATATAGGGACCATCAAACTGAACAACTTTTACTATGGGACCAACTCTGAAATCGCGAAAAAAAATCATGAATACATTTTGATTACTTTGGGATCGGAGCCATGTTTGTAATGTTGTCAAATATAATAAACATGAAAAATCGATTTTAAATTCTATTAAATCCGACCACAGTGGACAGTTGGCATCTATTAAAATCGAAAATATCAAAATGTATGAAACAGCTGATTTTTTTTTCGCGATTTCAGAGTTGGTCCCATAGTAAAAGTTGTTCAGTTTGATGGTCCCCATATACCATATTCGGCATTAGGGGTATTTTTGTAACACCTTGTATAGATGGACTCTATACAATGTTAAGAAACAGATCTACAGCTTGGCCAGAAAGAGAAGAAATGAAATAAAATGGAATAAAAAATTTTCAGTACAAAATATAGTCAGTGTTGCCAAGTTATTCGTGATTTTTACGTGTTTGCATAGAAAGTGGCGCCCTCATTTTTTGTCAACTTTATGGTCAAGCTGTACATACTGTTTAATCCATTCTACTATCTACTGCTTAGTCTATGTTATAGACTTTCCGTCTTATTCATAAAAAGTTATGGGAAGCATATAAGCTTGACTAAAATAAAATTAATACAAATTATTTTTTAGGCCCGTCTTGAAGAAGAAATGCTAAAAAGTCAGCCGTCATCTTCTCGACGCGTGCTAGAAATGGTGACAGAACGAGTAGCGGCGGCCATAGTGAAGGATCTAACGGGTTCATTGGCGAGCACCCGCGATAGAGTTAGGGGGCTAGCGTCCACACTAGTTAGAGAAAAGGGGCATATGGGACAGGTGAGAAAATATTATTTAGATCTTTGTATTTCAAATGTTATTCAACTTTATATGTACAGTACTCCCAAATTAATAATGCACATGCAGATCTTCGCTTATTGTCGTATTCCCGGAAACATCCGAATTATTATACATAATTCTACTAAATTATGCATGAAGAAAATGCACTTAACCACTCTATACAAGGTGTTACAAAAGTACCCCTAATGCCGAATATGGTAGATAAGGACCATCAAACTGAACAACTTTTACTATGGGACCAACTCTGAAATCAGGAAAAAAAAATCAGCAGTTTCATACATTTTGATATTTTCGATTTTAATTTTTGTATGAAACAGCTGATTTTTTTTTTCGCGATTTCAGAGTTTGTCCCATAGTAAAAGTTGTTCAGTTTGATGGTCCCTATCTACCATATTCGGCATTAGGGGTACTTTTGTAACACCTTGTATACATATCGTCTTCCTTCGGGGAATACGACTGCTGCCGAACAGTGACGAAGATTTCTATGCGCATTATCACTTTGGGAGCACTGTAAGAAAGTGTTTGTTTTTATAAATTACTTTTTAATTAAAAAGTAAGCTATAGTGATGATTTTTACGGGCACATTGACGAGCACCCGCGATAGAGTAGGGGGGCTAGCGTCCACACACGTTAGAGAAAGGGGGCATATGGGACAGGTAAAATGTGTTATCAAAAAAAACTAGTTTATATATAGATTTCGGATACGCTTTTGAAGCATATATATTTTCCTACCACCCGTTCCAGACATTTTTAACAAGAAAAACTGTCAACTAACTTATATCAGCTTTAACAGAAATAAGTAACGATATTTACAAACTTAAATATATCGTTACCAAATACAATAGAACAGGATTATTAACAACAAAGTACTTATACCGGCAAGTTATTTTTTTTGTATAACTTCTATTTTATTAATGAAAAATGTACATTAATTACTTGATATCAATTAAATTGTATATTAATTAAAAATAATAAATAATAATAAATTTCAAAAATCTAGCGAAATACACTCTATTAACACCAGATACAAAAACAGGCTTCACCTACCACAGTCCAGAATAAAAATGTTAAACCGCAGTCCATACTATATGGCTATCAAAATATTTAACAAATTACCACCACAAATAAAAAATAATAAAACCCTAAAAGCTTTTCATTGCCAATTAAAATACTATTTAATTGAAAAATGTGTGTATTCCATTAACGATTATCTAAATTAAAAGTCTGCTTGTTTTCCTCCTTTAATTAAATATTAGTACGACGATCAATCCAAACTGTAAAGTTCTGTCGTTGTTTCTAATTATTATTGACTCTGTTTTTGTGCTTTGTTTCTATTTTATTATTTGTAACTTAGTGTAATAGGCAGCCCTCTCATATATTGCTGTGTCCGTATAGGGCGACTAAGTTTTTAAGTTCCTTCTAGATTATAACACCTGTATACACTTAGTTTGCAATAAATATGTATTTTTTTTTTATTCTTTATTTTTTTTAGGAACTTTGTTTTTTTTAAACACGTCAGTTCCATCGAACCCAAATATAATTATTACAGTACAGGGTACATATCATTTGTATTTGTATTTGTAAATTAAATCTTTTCAGGCAGCCCTTCTACAATCTCTACAAATCCTCTACAGCGAACAGTTGCAACAACTTCGCACAAACGCCATAGAAACATCTAAAAGTACAATAAAAAAACGCATAAATTCAGCGCTTTTAGCGCTATTGCCGTCCGCGCCGCCGCCGCTTCAAGCGCTGGCGGTCAACAACTGCGTCAATAGACTTAATAAATGGGTTGATGATCACTGGAATAGTACAAGTAAGATATTTGTTATTATTAAACATAATTTCACTATACAACATGTTACAAAAATACCCCTAATGCCGAATATGGTGTATATAGGGACCATTAAACTGAACAACTTTCACTATATTTTGATATTTTCGATTTTAATTTTTGTATGAAACAGCTGATTTTATTTCGCGATTTCAGAGTTGGTCCAATAGTAAAAGTTAATCAGTTTGATGGTCCCTATATACCATATTCGGCATTACGTATTTTTGTAACATGATGTATTTTCATCGTCATTTAAAAAAAGTTATCATAATTCATTTTTAAATTTGAGATATTAGCATTCACAGTACTATTTGATAATATGCAATAAACTATTTGATTTGATTATTTTTATACAATACTAAACAATATACTAGAAAAAATACGAATCTCACCTGACCAAATTCTTGGAATCGAACCCGCGACCTTTGGATACCAAAAGAAAAGTTTACTATTTAGAGACATCGTTTCATTTTTCCTGTAATCTTTACATTAACTTCTATCACATAAAATAATTTCAGATTTTTCTCTATGGAAGCTTCGGAGATGATGGGGTGGGGGGTTCATCAATAGTCGAAAACTCTGCGGCCTAAAAAATTTTAAAAAAAAAGTTTGAGAATGTGCAAGCAGCTCTCTTTCATATGATACCCCATATGCCCTTGTAGCCTCACTTCGAATTTTTAAGACCCCTTTTCAGACCCTGTTGCAGAAAAATATTAATATTTTTTTATACTACCTGCTCGTCAATGGCATATTATGTGTCATGCAAACCATTCCTAAAGTAAGTCATTTTTCCCATGGGAATAATGTGATTTGAATTTGGAATGCAACCCTTGTAGTCGTGCTTGATCGATGTTGGTTTCAAAAATGTTAAGGTGCAATGAGATTTTATTCAGAGTTAGGCTGTATGTTGACGACCTCCGTGGTCGAGTGGCTTTGTACACCGGTTTTCAAGATGTCGCCATCTCTGAGGTCCCGGGTTCGATCCCCGGCTGGGTCAATTTAGAAAACGAACTTTTCTATATTGGCTCAGGTCTGGGTGTTTGTGATACCACCGTTGTCTCTGATTTCCAAAACACAAGTGCTTTAGCTGCTTACTTTGGAATCGGAGCAATGTATGTGATGTTGTCAAATATTTATTATTAAAAAAAAATAATGAGATTTTATTCTGAGTTAGGCTGCATGTTATCATTTTCTTTGCACTGCCTATACAAATTAAAAAAAGAAAAACGTAAACTTTTTACGAAATTATTTTCACCAGTGCATTAAGGAGGATTTATTCGAACGTCGAACTGACCACTACAGAATAGATGAAAAAAAAAACTTAAGTACTTTCTTTATAACAGTCATTGGTTTCAGTTGCCTCGCAGAAAGTATAAAAAGTAGAGTATGCATCGCGGGCTTAAATGTGTATTTGTCTTGGGCGATCTTATAATATAGCGCCCGGGACATAATACACTACTTTAAGCCCTTATTGCATAATCTACTATTATTTCTCTCTTATTTGCAAAAAACTATTCCAAATTTCAAGTTGATAGCATTAGTAGTTCTCGAGATATCCAGCTGTGACAGACAGACAGACCGCACCATAAGGGTTCCTTTCACCATTTTGTTACGGAACCCTAAAAATACAACGCTTAAAATGATTGACATTTATTTTAAACTATTGTTCCAGCGATCCTTTGCAAAGACATAGAGGCAGAATTAAAGAACCTCATCACTATCGGCGAGGCGTGCACTTCACCTAAGCCCAGCGTAGGGCTAGAAGCGATCGTGGCACCTGCACAAGAGTTTGAGAAGTACAACATTAGTCCCACTATGTGCATTATTAATTTGAAGGTAAGTTGTTGTATGTTCTTCTTGTTGTATGTTGTTTTTGTTGTTGTATGTTCTTGTACGTTCTCCGAAGCCTGGCGTATGTTTAGAACAATTTTAGTCCCACTATGTGCATTAATAATTTGAAGGTAAGTTGTTGTATGTTGTTGTTGTTGTATGTTCTCCGAAATCTGGCGTATGTTTAGAAGCAGTCGTAGCACCTGCGATTAGGATAATTTTAGTCCCACTATGTGCATAAATAATTTGAAGGTAAGTTGTTGTATGTTGTTGTTGGTTCTTCTTGTTGTATGTTGTTTTTGTTGTTGTGTTCTTGTACGTTCTCCGAAGCCTGGCGTATGTTTAGAACAATTGTAGCACCTGCAATTAGGACAATTTTAGTCCCACTATGTGCGTATGTTTAGAAGCAGTTGTAACATAAGATATATAAGATAGAAATATAAAACAATTTTTGCCCACCTGCGATAAGAACAATTTTAGTCCCACTATGTGAATTATTAGTTTGAAGGTAAGTTTAAATAGTAATAATAATGATGGGTAAAAACACAAATAATCTTTTTGTACTTTCTCGTGCGCCTCTCCAAAGCCTATAGCGTATGTTTAGAAGCTGTCGTGGCACCTGTCCAAGTCTAGAATGATTTTTTAAATATATTTTAAATTAATAGATGCCACAATTTTTTTTTCAAATTTCTTGATGATCGGTTTAGTACTTAAGACGTGAAGGCGTAACAAACAAACAAACGACTTTCGCATTTATAATATTACTAGCAAGGATAGTGTGGCTATTTCATTTCGTTTCCAGGAACAAATCTGTCTCCTCCTAGAGGACGAAGAGCCGTCAGACGTAACCGCCATATTGTCTGCGTGCGCCGGTTGTTGTAACCCCAACAATTTGTTCAATCGACCGCCCACTAGTAGAGCTATATTGCAACTTAGCGTCGACTTCTGTATTGTTTATGGTGAGTGTTAATTATGAATAAAATAAAATAATTATTTACTACAGAGTGATTTGAAAATCTGGTGACAAAGTCTCATAGGTGTTCGGAGTCGGGAGGGATAAGGCGCATATGCCTCAATTCCCAAACTGACATCTTGACGCAAAATGTCACATTCGCAAAATGTCTATTTTCAAAATGTCACATTAGCAAAATGTCTTTTACAAAATGTCACATTCGCAAAATGTCTTTTTTTTAAATGTCGCATTTGCAAAATGTCACATTCGCGAAATGTCTTCAAAATGTCACATTTGCCAAGTTTCTTTTTTTTTTTAAATGTTATATTCTTAAAAAAGATGTTGTTAAATAAATTAAGAAAATGTTAGTATGGAAAAGGCAACTTTAAAATTCTCCGTATAATAATTTACAATTTCACAGGCAAGCATCTAATGTAGTTATTATCTACCCACAGTAAGCCGAAAACCGGAAGAAATAACGGAGGACTTCCTAACCACCCTCCACGCAATCTGGAACATCTGCTGCCCGGACCGGAAACGGAACGAACCGGAAGAGCTCTTACTACCAGAACGGAGACCGGAACTATCACCGGAATTCCGGAATTTCGAAGACGATCGCGTTCCCACTCCCGTTTCCGACGACGATGGAACTAAAATTGTGAATATAAAAATCGTTAGTGATGTGAAAAGTGTTTTAAGTGACAAAAGTGCGGAAAGTGTCAATAATGCAAATGTGACTACTGTGGAAGAAAGATCTGATGCTTTCTTAGAGTTTTTTGATAGGATTTTGTGTCCAAGAAACATAGTGCTATTAAGTTCAACGAAAAGTAAGCAGACTGATGTGTGGGAGGCTTTAGCTACGGTTTTGGTGTTTTTGTTGAAAAATGACTATTTAAGTGAAGATTCTCTGACTGAGCAATGCTTGGCTGTGTACAGACAAGATTGGCCACAGGTAATTATTCTTTTTCATATAAATATACTTCTCATCAAAAGAAAAAAAGAGGCCACTATATGGTTTTCTTTTTTTCTTCTATTATGGTTGCTGAAGCACTTGTGTTATAGAAATCAGAGACAAGGAACATTTAAATGTTTTGAAGCCTTTTTAGACAAATATTTGCTGCAAACATACTTTATATCAAGTGTTAATATTTTTGGAGTTATAGGTATTTACATCATTTATTACTGAAAAGTGGCTGTGACGGATTTGGATTGGCATACAGATAGTTGATTAAAACATGATACTTTTTATTTGATTTGTAATAATCTGATATTTTCCATAAAATTTTAAGTAAACCAACATATTTTTAAGTCGTTACTAACAATAATGGATCTTTGTTATCTGCAATAAATAAATTATTATTATTAAATTATTTTTTGGATCAAAGGTTCCCTAGGGTCCACGTGGATGAAGTCGCGGGCGGAAATCGCGTATGTACAGTCACATCTACAAATATGTATACAGCTTAGAACCCTGTCACTCTTAGCGCTATTACATTTCTGACAACTACAGCATAGTGACAAAGTTCTAAACTGTATACATATTTTTAGACGTGACTGTACCTGCTCGTGCAATCTACACCTCATTTTGAGCCATTTGTTGAGTGGACTATCCAGTTTATTTGAATAACGAATAATATTATTAATAATAATAATAAATATTTGACAACATCACATACATTGCTCCGATTCCAAAGTAAGTAGCTAAAGCACTTGTGTTATGGAAATCAGAGACAACGGTGGTATCACAAACACCCAGACCTGAGCCAATATAGAAAAGTTCGTTTTCTAAATTGACCCAACCGGGGATCGAACCCGGGACCTCAGAGATGGCGACACTTTGAAAATCGGTGTACAAAGCCACTCGACCACGGAGGTCATCAATTATTAATTATTATTATTTTGACTTTAAAATTTTTCTTTCACAGAACATTCTGGAAAACCTCTCAAACTGCATGAAATCTGTCTCTTCCCGATGGTCGCGTTCCTCCACGGGTAAGTTCACTCTGTTCCTGGACTTCCTGGCCGAGTACTGTGGGGATATGGACTATGAGATTAGTATGGATTGAAGTGAGTAGATAATGGATTGAAGCAAATTGAAATCTAAAAGATTGCAGTGAAGTTGAACTTTTATGGATTGAAGCAGAATTCGAAGTAAAAGAATTGAATTTAGATTGTAATCTTATGTGAAGTTAGATTTTAATCTGAAGAATTGAAGTAAGATTGGAATCTCAAAGATTGAAGTGAGGTTGTTGTGTAATGGATTTGGAATCAAAAGAATTGAATGTAGATTGTAATCTAAAGGATTGAAGTTAGATTTTAATCTAAAGGATTGAAGTTAGATTTTAATCTGAAGAATTGAAGTAAGATTGGAATCTCAAAGATTGAAGTGAGGTTGTTGTGTAATGGATTTGGAATCAAAAGAATTGAATGTAGATTGTAATCTAAAGGATTGAAGTTAGATTTTAATCTAAAGGATTGAAGTTAGATTTTAATCTGAAGAATTGAAGTAAGATTGGAATCTCATAGATTGAAGTGAGGTTGTTGTGTAATGGATTTGAATTCAAAAGAATTGAATGTAGATTGTAATCTAAAGGATTGAAGTTAGATTTTAATCTAAAGGATTGAAGTTAGATTTTAATCTAAAGGATTGAAGTAAGATTAGAATCTTATGAAATGATGCAGATTTAGAATCAAAAGAATTGAACTTAGATGGTAATATAAAGGATTGAAGTTAGATTTTAGTCACAAGAATTGAATTTAGATTGTAATCTAACTAAAGGATTGAAGTTAGATTGTAATCTATCTAAAGATTTGAAGTAAGATTGGAATCTCAAGGATTGAAGTGAAGTTGTTGTCTTATAAATTGAAGCACATTTGGAATCAAAAGAATTGAAGTTAGATTGGAATCTAAAGGACTGAAGTAGGATTGGAAACTATTGAAACAGGATAGGAAGCTGATTGATTAAAAACTGTGCGGTAAAGATTACAATGAAACCAGTGATTAAAAACATTACTTGAAAATTAACGTTATTTGGCCGTAATTACAGTTATTCCAAAAAAACGTTATTTTACCGATAAAAATAATGTAACCCGTCAAATAACGTTATTTTTAACGGTATTTTTTCGTAACGGTATAATTTTGTAACGATATTTACCCCTGGTTAAATCACCCACACAGTCAGGGTATCGTTACAACCACGTTATTAAAATGTTTGACAAAATCTGGAAACGTACTATTCAGTTGATATCTATTTGATCACTGTGATGTGATTTCGGAATTTTCGATGAAATGGTTAGTGGATTGAAAATTCTTAAAACAATTTTGTCTATAACAAAAGAATTGAATTTAAATTCCCTATTTTTGGTATACCACTGTCCAATTGTAAAAAACAAATAGATTGTATTACATATTTTGATTAATGAAAAAAACAACTCGCGGCACCTAACATGACACCAGGGCCCTATTAAAATACGACAATTTGTCAATTGTCACGACAATTTGGTTGTCAATGCGATATAGCTATGAATAGTTTGTTCTATTTTCTAATTGTTTGACGCAATGGATATGAAATTGTCATGACAGGTGACAAATTGTCACGATCGTAGGATTTTTGTGAAAAATAATCTGCATAGTGACAAATATTTATTAAATTATTTTTTAAGAGGCCAATATTTTATTGAAAACGGATTGAAAATGTCGATTGAAAAATATAATATTAGATTTAAAATTTTACCAGTAGTTACCTAGTTTGTTAGTAATAATACATACAATTCGATTAAATTGACAATAGACAGTGATCCGCTGCAACTTCACTCGAGAATGTATGGCAAAGATAAAGTTTTACAGATTAAATTATGTCGCTTTGTACCGCAAGCGCTCTGAAGTTAGTCACTTCAGTTGTACATTGTTTAATTAAGCGCATTGTAAGTATGCATTTTTTGCATTGTGCTTATTATATTCCTATAATTCGTTCATATGTAATGCCCCTATTAGACCACATAATTTTTAGTGAGTAATATTCGACACGGAACTGTGATCCATCGATGACGTTTAACTGTCATCCATCGATGTCGTTTAACTGTCAAAGACATGTCTTTTGACAGTTAAATGACAGTTTGAATACAAGGTGTTACAAAAGTACCCCTAATGCCGAATATGGTAGATAGTGACCATCAAACTGAACAACTTTTACTATGGGACCAACTCTGAAATCGCGAAAAAAAAATCAGCTGTTTTATACAAAAAATAATATTGAAAATATCAAAATGTATGAAACAGCTGATTTTTTTTTTCGCGATTTCAGAGTTGGCCCCATAGTAAAAGTTGTTCAGTTTGATGGTCCCTATATACCATATTCGGCATTAGGGGTACTTTTGTAACACCTTGTATATCGCTTTTACATATCGCGTTTCGGTGGTCATACTAGATTTGCAGACTGTCTTCATCGAATCGCTCGATATTCAGAGTCAGTCAGTCTTACTCATATTGCACTACACTGAGTAATACTAACACCCGTATCCAAAAACAATTCTCAAACGACTCTTGCCTATGCGCACTGCGTTGAAATGGGACTCTGTGATTGGTTCGTTTGTTTTACGTATTACCCGCGATTGGTAGTTGGCACGCTGTGCGTCCGCGGGCACTGTGAGACCTCATAGTAATGTTCGATTGGTAGTTGGTACGCTGTGCGTCCGCGGGCACTGTGAGACCTCATAGTAATGTTTGTGAGTAACCAAGGCAACAATTTAAGGGGCAACAATTAAATAAATCAATATTTGACAACACATGTGGTCTAATAGCGGCTTTAAAGGATGATTCTTCGGGCGTGTCAAATATTCTGCCATTTGCAAGCAACAGTTTTTGTCTTCAGAAAATGCTTGCATTTAATTTTTTTCTGAACACAAACATTATTGCTGTGTATAAAGCATTAAAACAAAAAACAACCTATGGATTGAACATCTCTAAAGAATCACCCTACAGCAGTTGCTGTAAAACTTAAGGTGGCACCACACCTGGCCACTCGTATTCGCGCAACATACTCGCCGTGTTCGTACAAATATTCGTGTAATGTCCAAACATCACAAACAGGGTTAATCTCAAATAGATATAAGACGCTTTGTTATGCGAACATTTTAAATTGTTGATAGTTGGGCCTGTTTCACAATGTAAAAGTAAGTTTTGAGTTACTTGACAGATAATTTGACATATTTTTCATATCACAACTGTCAAATCATCTCTCAAGTGCACTTCAATCCTTGAGGTTCTAATTAGAACTTACTTTTAGATTGTGAAACAGGGCCCTTACCGGCTAACGCATCGAAATTCGGTAAGAACTTCAGTTCTGCCGAACTTCAAATTAAAACAGATAAATCGAGCCCCAATCGGGCCAAAATGGCGAACCCCAATTCATGATGTCACACAATCATCGATATCTTCTAAATAACTTCTGCGAATAGTACAATACGAAACTCCTTACTTCGCTTTATCTGTTTTAAGTTGAAACTCGGCAGACCCGCCGAAGTTCGAAAAGTTAACCTCGGAAGCTCATTAGCGTCGGGTATTTAATTCGGTCTTTTGGCATTCAACATCACATAGGACACTCTTCAAATACATTATCACGTATAGTCATAAGTATGTTAATATGACAAATAATATTAGAATCATCAAACACCATATGGGATGTCTTATATTAAATAAAAAAAGATACAAATATACATTTCGAAGTATTTAAATGTGGTAGGATAAGACAGCATAATATAAAATGTCGTGTTGTGTGGTGTGTAGCTCTAAAAATACTTCTATTTGTTAGACTTGGGGCTGATTTTTCAATGCTCTGATATTGATTCGTTGACGTATTATACCGCCAAATTTAAAATATTTGTCATTCGTTTGTCGGTCAAATGTTTGAATGACTTTTATATTATTTGGTTAATTATTTAACTGACTGATGGCCGAATACTCAATCGATACTCAACTTTGAGGGGCGCTCAAACATCATGCTGTCTTTGTCGTATTTAATGCGCCAGGACGATGTTTGAGAGCCTCTCAAAGTTGAGTGACGTTTGAGTATTCGGCCATAACACCCGTATTTTAGAACAGTACTCAAACAACCCTTGTATACGCGAACGCACTGCGATGAAATAGAGCTCAATCTCTATGATTGGTTCGTTTGGTTTACGTTACGTGTGATTGGTAGTTAGGACGCTGTGCGTCCGAGGGCAGTGTGAGATATCATAGTAATGTTTGTGAACACGGGTGTTATATCTGTTATACAAGGTGTTACAAAAATACCCCTAATACCGAATATGGTATATAGGGACCATCAAACCGAACAACTTTTACTATGGGACCAACTCTGTAAACGCGAAAAAAACAGCTATTTTATACAAAAATTAAAATCGAAAATATCAAAATGTATGAAACAGCTGTTTTTTTTTCGCGATTTCAGAGTTGGTCCCATAGTAAAAGTTGTTCAGTTTGATGGTCCCTATCTACCATATTCGGCATTAGGGGTATTTTTGTAACACGTTGTATATCTGAGGATTGAAAAATCGGCCTTTATCTATATTGTTTTGCCATCGCAGCAATGTACAGCTTGGCCAGAAAGAGAAGAAATTAAATAAAATGGAACAAAAAATATAGTCAGTGTTGCCAAGATATTCGTGATTTTGACGTGTTTGCATAGAAAGTGGCGCCCTAATTTTTTTGTCAACTCTTTATGGTCAAGCTGTATGACGTGATTTTTTAATAATATTTCGTTATGTTAATCTTGTTTTCACTTATAATTGTAACTGTCGCAGGATTATTGTTAAATCTGTTTTTACACAAAAATAACTGCTTACCTATATTATCTTTGTTGGCACTGAAGGTGTATCTTTGGACTTTTGTAAGGGAAGTATTTTTTTTATCTGCCATAAATTATTCCAAATAGTTTACAACAATATATCAGCTGTTTAATTATATGGCTAGCAAACAAATAATTTGTTCGCATTAAATTTAAATGGAGGGCATCATGAACAAAGTCTAAAAGAGTTTATTAGATTAGGTTAGAACTGCGAAGACGCGCGAGCCGAGCGAGCGTAGCGAGCGTGCCGTGCAGCAGTCGGCAAAACGCCAGAAACGATGTTTTTGTAAAACCACCCCTTAAAATGGCGACTGATTTTTACCGGCGCGGAAAATGGAAAGAAATAAAATTCGAAATATTTTGATTGCTGATAGCTGGCCGTCATGATCATAATTCAAAATAACAATAAGCAACTGAATCGTCTTTAACATCAGAAACAAAAACAATACAACAAGTTACAAAAATACCCCTAATGCCGAATATGGTATTTCAGAGTTGGTACCCTAGTAAAAATTGATCAGTTTGATGGTCCCTATTGCCATATTCGGCATTAGGGGTATTTTTGTAACATGTTGTATATGAGGGACATTTTAATTTTACTGCAGTGGTAAGAAAATAAAGATGATTCAAAAGTGCTTAATTACTTTATTTGAATAAAGTTATTTTTTACTTTGACTAGTAAGGTTATAATTCCGGCTCTTAAAATAATCCTGCGACATATTTATACTTCTTGCATAGTGCAAATAGAATGTCTGTAAAGTTATTTTACGATTTATTCACAATGTTTCTATTCTGGCGAAATTGAAAATATGAAATGCCGTAATTTTAGCTTACATTTTTGGCTGTGATTTACAAAATTATACAAATAATTTATAAAATGTCATTTATTAAAATTTAAATGGTTAAAGAGGCAAAATATGACGCTCAATACTTTGCGAAAGATTTTTAATATTGTGTTTTATGTACCGTCGTGACCCCTTACTTCGCCTGAGTTTTGGCACTTATTGAACCACCCCTTAAATTTTAGAAGAAATTTCTTTTTGCGATGATAAAAAAATGATTTTATACATCGTTCTTTATCATTGTTTACAGTATCATGATTAAATTCCTTTATGATATTGACAAAATTAAGTCTTAAATGTCATAGGCGAAGTATGGGTATAGTTTCCTGACTTCGCCTACGTCGTGAAATGACGTCAAATAATTATTAATTGTCCGCCATAATGTATAGTAGACCGGATGTAAACGAATTGGAATAAGCCAGACGAAAATAAACTGTACTGTGATAGAAATAGAGTCCATTTAAAAAAAAAAATGGTTGTAGGCGAAGATAGGTATCAGTCTGAAGTTGGCTCCATACAATTGCTGGAGCAGTGTCAGGGCTGCCAAAAATATGGGGAATGACAAATAGAAAAAAAAGATGTCGTTTAGTCTCTTTATTGTTTTCATAATTATTATAACAAAAGCTTACTATTTAAATCCTCGTAGCGTAAAATAAAAGATAGCTGATAAAATATTTTTTATCAGCTATCTAGCTTAGTAGTAATTTTAGTAGCTACTTTTTCTTAAACAAAAAAATTACCTAAAATTAAAAAAAATATATATCTTTACGTGACAACGTAACAACTAAAACTAATTTTAAAAACATGTAATCTTAGCAAACCTCCATACTTTATGCATCAAAAAACAATATTTATTTCACTTCAGCAGTCTTATTCAAACATAAACAAATACTAAATCATCTAAAAAGAAAACTAAAATTAAAGCACAATTTTTAATACAGTACTGATACTTAAATTAAAAAAAAATACAATCTTAGCAAACCTCCATACATTATGTATCAAAAACACAATATTTTATTCACTTCAGCAGTCTCAAACATAAACAAATACTAATAAAACACCTTAAAAAATTAACAAAATATAAGGCACAATATTTGGCATTGATACTTTTTAAATTAAAACATACTAAATCAGTCTTATCTTAATTAGTCCGGAAACATCAAAAATACGTACGTAACTTCAGTCAAAACAGTTAAACCTATTGTACGTTGTAATTACTCAAATCAATATCAAATATGATTTGTCCTCGCCGGGAAATGTTGGGCGTTGGTAATATTAAAACAATATCATCCAAATGTTTCATGGTACAAATATCATCCACTGCAGGATAAGTAAACACCGATCCTCTATCCAATTTTGATTCCTTTACTTTCCTTACAAATTTCACGTCAGGTATGTTGTCTGTCATTAATATAACCTTTCCTACAAAATGTTTCAAACTCTTTTTCGTAGCAAATTTTGCTAAAATCCATGTATCGATATTTAATTTATTATTATCTTCTGTAAAATATTCAATTTCTGAAACGCCGTATGGAATTGATGGTTCTATATTTTCTTGTTCTTCTTCCGTGATAATATCTTCCATTGTTTCATATTCAGAATCATCCGAATCAGCCATACACAGTATACTTTCAGAAGAGCTAGACTCACTGCTATATCTCCTCCATTTTTCTTTGCTAGGAATGTGTTTCTGTGTCCTTTTTTTTGCTTTAGTAGCTGTTTCTCTTTTTATTTTTTTCTTCGGTGTTACAGTTTTTATTATATTTCCAAATTCTTTACTTTTTTGTGTAATTTCTTCTAGGACTTTTCTTTCTTCAGTTATATTTTCTTTCTTTTTCATATTTAATTTCATATGTAAAGCAGACCGCGTAATTTTAACATCACCTTTTTGATCACTGTTTATTTTCTTACGATAATGAATATTTTGAGACGATCCTGCTTTGAAAGTAACTTCCGATGTAATTATAGGTTTAGATTTAGTAGTAGGCTTGTTGTTAAGATTTAGTAGTAGGCATTCTGGCAATTCACCAATAAATGGCTCATTAGCTTCATCATTTTTAGTTTCGTACAAATTTTGAACAAATGATCTTTGTGCGGTTTGTTCATCGTTTTGAATTATCAAGTAAGTATTGACCCAACTGATGCATAACTTTTTGAGACTTTCGGGATTTTGGAAGGATGGCTCAATTAATAAACCAACGTTTAATTGAGTAGTTTTAGAATAGTCTGCCTTTTGCTTTTTATCTTTTTTTCCATTCTTTGGTTGAGTAATCAAATCTTTAAAGTCATTTGTGCCAACAGATTTTCCCGGGGGGACATTTAATTTCTTATTCCTTTGTTTTTTGTTTGGATTGGCACTTCTTGTCTCCTTCAGCCAGTCTAGTAGTGCGTTGTCGATAGTGTATGTAGCAGTAGATTCATTTGAACCTGGAAGTTTACTGATAACCTTATCAGGGTTAAATGGCGCAATTCCTGTACTTTTAAAAGCACTGTTTATATTATGGGACTTTTCGTTAAGCTTCTCCACGAGTTGTTTGAGTAAATCTGGAAAATGTCCTTTATGTATTGTTGTTTCCCTTGGGTTTTTTATCTTATAATTCAATAGAATTTCTCTCCATAACTTTTTTAGTGGGCCAAAATAACATACATCGAGAGGTTGCGTTAAATGAGACGAATTGGGGGGTAAAAATACAAAACGAATATTATTTTGTTCACAATAAGTCACAATTTTGTGATTTATGTGAGACGCTAGGTTGTCTCCAATCAAAACTTTTGTACCCGTTTTGTCTTTAGCCCAGGGCAGGATGATGCTTTCGAACCAATCTTCAAATAATAGACTGTCAAACCAGCCCGACTTTGAGCGGTTGAATCTGGATCCTTTAGGTCCATTTATGGTCCATTGGGTATATAAATGCTCGGCTTTATAAACTACGTATGGAGGGAGACATTCTCCTCCTGCAGTTATAGCGAACATTATAGATATAGCTCCCTTTGTATAATTCAACACCCTTTCGGGGTACTTTACTCCTCTTTTAAATAAACATTTTTGGGTCCCAGGATTATCACTCAAGTTGGTTTCGTCATAATTTAGTATGTTTTCATTAGGAACGCCCTCCAATGATGATTTTAAATATGTGAAATATTCTCTCATTTCACCTGGTGATTTTTCTGCTCGGCTCCTTTTTATATTTTGAATCACTCTGTAGGTTAATTTACATTTATTTCTTTTTAAGAAAGAGTACGCCCATTTTTTTCCAGGTAATTTGTTATTAAAAATTGAAAGTCTTCCATTAGCTTCTAAGTATCTGAAAAAAAAAACAAATCTCCAATCAACTGATAAGCAACTAGTCAAAGGTAGGTAAATGACGATAAATTTGAAATTTAATAAATCCCCAAACCATTTGACCTTGACGGCGTCCATCAACTATACATAGCTAAGAACACTCTTGACTGATTCACCTTTTAATATAAAGCTATGATGTCATAGATAGACACATACAGAGACAGACAAACAGACAGACAGGTCAAACTTTTAACACCCCGTCGGTTTTACAACGGGGTTTAAAAATGACAATTGTAGTTAGCTAGCACTAAATAACCTAATCCTAACTTGCTAATGAAACACATTCTGAAGTGTACGTTTTAGGATATAACTTTCGAGGGGTGACATTAGTGCCAGTTGAATCATTGGCAAAAATCACAACAAAATATTTTTAAACATCACCTGTGTACTACAATCCGCAAATCTAGAAGAGTCAAGGGGCTTCCATAATCGGCGGCTGCTATTAAAACTTTTATAATATCCGCTTCCTCCTGTTCAGTTAGCTTAGTAGGGCAACCGGGTCTATTAGGGTGTTTATTATGCAACTTGTCTAATAATGTTCGACGAGGTATGCCGAATACTTTTTCTGCACTGTAGGAGGACATAGTTTTTTTTTTCATCGCATCCAGTGCTAATTCAATCATATCTTCTGAATGTTTCGTAGTATACAATCTTTTGATGCGTTTCTTTGCCTGCTCTTTCGTTTTTCCCATTGCTGAAAATCCTGTAATGATCAGTTTATTGTATAGGACGTAAGAAAACCTCACATAGACATCGAGAAAATAATAATAAAAAAAAATGTTAACGAACTGCTTTAAATAATATAAGTTAAAATTATATTAGTTCTTTTGTTAGAATGCTTTTCAATATTACCTTGTAGGTTAATCGGGATATTTAAAATATAAAAGATAAAATTATCCAAAAGTACCTAGTGCAGGCATATTAACAAGCCGGAAGTAGCGGGTGAAAGATAGATAATAATTAAAAATCACGAAGTGGATGGAAATCCGATAAGTCACGTTATTCGCTATAAAGAGAAGTACGAAACAAAAACGTAACAGCAGCTTTTTAAAACACAATAGACAACAATGATTACACTTGGAATAATTAAAACTATTACCTATTACAGAAATGTAGAACATAAAAAACAATGATTGATAACCCTAGAGGTAGGCGAAGTTTGAAAACAAGATGTCTGCCGCAATCCCGTCAATAGGTTTTTGATAATTTATGAATAAAAATTGTAAGTAAACCAGGAAATAATAGTGTTAAATGAAAGGAGGTTAGTTGTAGGTGACAATTACTAAAAAACATTAAACTTACCTGTTCCGTAGCACTGTCTAAAAGTAAAGTTAAACGGAGGCAAATAAAATCTGTCACTTTCATCGTACGGAAAAAATGCACTGATCATGAACAACGTTACGTAAGCTACGCTTTATCTGCAAAATCTTGCCATATATGAAAAATACTTGGTATTTGGTAGTATTTTTTGCACCCTGTTCTAAAATTATGGTAGGAAACTACATTTATTTGAAATCAGGCGAAGATAGGTAGAACAGGCAAAGTTAGGAATCACGACGGTATCGAAATCGCCTTATACGAAAAAACATTACAAATTGCTTGCAGAAATAATTAAATCCAACGTGTTAAAAAAAACCGGTAATGCCGAATATGGTAGATATAGTACCACGCCCTAAAAATTGATACTTTTTTGAAAAAAAAAAAAATTATGATAAATTGCTTAGTGGCTATGGCAACCCTAAACCAAAATTGTGTTTTGTTTCCTTTTGCCCCATTCATTAAATCCCGAGCGGCTGCCAGTAGCCGGACAACTATGAAAAATCTATTGTGTCTCTTTTTCCTGGGGTTAGAGTTGATGGGATTGATAATCGAAAACTACAGTTTTGTGTCTAGGGTTGTCACTTCGCACTTTTCCACACCAATAACAAATCAAATTTTCCACACAAATAATAAACCAGCCATGTGGTGGTTTCCATGGTTTAAAATAATTTTCCGGGGCACAATTTTTGTAACACATACGCACAGGTAACGAATATAAAGTTGACCAAATTTGTAAAGACCCTGCGATTAAAGCAGCTAAGCAACTATCACAAACGTCGGACATAGGAAGGGTGACCAAAAATTTATTGTCTCGAGCTCCTCAGTGCTTCGGAAGGCACGTTTCATTAGTCTCGTCTGCATTTGCAGTCGTAAACACCCACCAATCCGCATTTGGCCCTTTTGCTGTTTTATGATGGCCCATCCGACCACATGAACTGTCCCGGAATACACGAGCCTTAACTCGCGAAAGTTTTAAAACTATATACAACATGTTACAAAAATACCCCTAATGCCGAATATGGTATACAAGATGTTACAAAAATACCACTAATGCCGAATATGGTCTATAGGGACCATCAAACTGATCAACTTTTACTATGGAACCAACTCTGAAATCGAGAAAAAAAAACAGCTGTTTCATACAAAAATTAAAATCGAAAATATCAAAATGTATGGAACAGCTGATTTTTTTTCGCGATTTCAGAGTTGGCCCTATAGTGAAAGTTATTCAGTTTGATTGTCTCTATCTACCATATTCGGCATTAGGGGTATTTTTGTAACATGTTGTATACAACAACATATTTTGTTCGACGAATTTTCCGCAAACGGACAAAAGAAATCGACTTTCCATACTGTCCCAAACAGCTGATCGAGCTTTGTATGAAAAGTTGTTTTTTTGTCTGTTTTCGGAAATGTTGTTGTTTATGATGTTAGTAATCTAGGTACTCCTACGAGGTTGTTAGTGTTTTACACAATAACCTTGTTTAATAAGTAACATGCATTTTAACAAACCTTATGTATACAAGGTGTTACAAAAGTACCCCTAATGCCAAATATGGTAGATAGGGACCATCAAACTGAACAACTTTTACTATGGGACCAACTCTGAAATCGCGAAAAAAAACAGCTGTTTCATACATTTTGATATTTTCGTAATTAATTTTTGTATGAAACAGCTGATTTTTTTTTCGCGATTTCAAAGTTGGTCCCATAGTAAAAGTTGTTCAGTTTGATGGTCCCTATCTACCATATTCGGCATTAGGGGTACTTTTGTAACACCTTGTATACCTGCCACGAGATATAATTAAATAGGTAAATAATATTATACATATAATTTACATTGTACATTATTGTCGTTTGTTTACATTTTACTGTAGGTATGTACCTACTTTTTTGTGTCATTGTAAAGTTATATAATGTAGATGCCTTATTATTTAGCTGAAGTAATGAATCAAAAAATTAAATTTCTTTTTTGGATATTTATGTTTTATTTTTTAAAATATTTAAGTACCTACCTATTATATTAATAATCTTGAATCACACGCATGCAAGGCCCTATTTAATAAAGTGACAATTTGTCAAATTGTCATGACAATTTCGTTTACATTGCGGTGTAGTGTAGCCATGAATAGTTGTTCTAATTTAAAATTAAATTGGTTGACGCAATGGATATGAAATTGTCATGACTGGTGACAAATTGTCACGTTTAATAGGACCGATAGTACCTACGTACCTGGATGCTATGTGCGTGATTTCTAAACAGTCTTATCACTATCTTTTTTTTTCAAAAAGTCACATCGGATAACACTTCAGCAAAATGCCATTTTCGCAGTCGCCAAGTGACGTAATGCAGTAGGTACCTACAGCTCTACTGTGTACGATTCAATTTAAATAATCAAAGGTACATATCTACAGATATCCTTTATAATCATTAAAATGCTTTAGGTACCTAAGTACCTACCTACCTGTAACTTTTTGAGAATGTGGCATTGTGCTAGTTAATGTTTCTTTCATTTTGAGAGTGTGACATTTTGAGAAATGCATTTTTGCGACATACAGGCTACATTGAGAACAGTGTTACCAGATTCAAATTATAAACTACCGTGCTGACAGATTAAAAATACCGTGTTTCAGGCTCAAATTACCGTGCGTACATTTAAAAAATACAGTAGAATTACCGTGTGAAATATAAGGAAAACTATTAAGAAATTTCGATATTTTATTTAAAAAATATCATTGTTTAAACATTCTATTATTACCTACATGACCAATTTTCATATGTGGATGGGTTAACGGCTGGCTGGCAATCGAAAAATCTTTTGAATTTGTATCGTATTGCGTAATTCCGGCATTACTGCCAAAACAACAAAAAAGTGCTGCCACGCCAAAGGAAGTAAATGTTTTTTTAATAATTATTTTGATAATATACATAGTACACGGTAGTGAATCATTACCGTAGACCGTGTTTTAGCCAAAAATACCGTGTTTCTACTGTAATTACCGTGTACCTGGTAACATTGATTGAGAATGTCTGTACGGAATAATTCCCGAAATCCTTTGTTTTTTTGTTTCATTTTTTCCGCTTTGAGCAGAAAAGGCAAAGGCTCATATGCGCCATACAGCCATGACTTCAGAGTATATTTACAAAATATTTGTACAGCTTATGTTTTCAAGTTATCAGTCTTCATCCTTCTTATTTTCTTTCTAAGTTTTCTTTAAATGTTCACGAATGGCCATATATTTTTCGGCTTGCATTCTAAATTCTAAATATTACCGATCGCGACAGAACTTATGGCCCCACTAAGTATTTTGATTTAAGAATACTTATTTAAATAAAGAATTATTATTATTATAAACTGCTCGACTGACAAAATGCAATTTATTGGATTGACAATGTTGCTGGCACTGCAAAAACTACACTAAATCGGACGAAATCCATTAAAGGGTGGTTCTTTACCCCGTTTTTCATCTTGATGACTCGCCCGCTAATATAAAAGTTTAATTAAACGCATCCAAAGAAAGGTATAGGTATTGCGTTCCAGCAAAGGGGACATTCAAAAGACTGATGGATGTTAAAGAAACAATAATAAAGAGGGGAAACAAAGAAATCTCTCTTGGAGATTCCGGATCCGACCTTTGATTATTAAAGGATCCGACCTAGGCTAATTGATTACGCTATGTGACAACCACAAAGTGACGAAGTTACAACTTCGTGGTGATCTCAGAAGTATTTATTTTTCTGAGGTGGTGATAACTTGCCGTTTGCCTTGGGACCATAGAGAAAGATAAATATAATTATATACCCTCAGAAGAATAATATACCCTCAGAAAAATTTATTCTTCTAAGAATATACCAATGTGACAAAAAATAAAAACTGTCATTTGACCATCCCGCTGTCAGACATAGGGATGTCGAGAGTGGGAAATCGATTTAGCGACACTATCTATTTCGATATATCGGAGAAATCATATCGAGATTTTTTTTAAGAGAATATTGAGGTTAAAATTTCTAGTGTTTAGTTTAGTTCAATAACGTCACTGACTACCTAATTCAAAATTTAATGGTATTTAAAAAAAAACAGTTTTGATACTGGAAAATTTATATCGATAATCGCTCAAAAATATCGATATATAGTGAAAAAAATATAGAATATATCGATATTTACCTTTGTTTGACATCCCTAATCAGGCAGACAGATCACAGATGCATGCACAGAATAATGACAGAATTGACAGAATCTATAGTACAAAATGCCTATTAACACCTATTACCTAATCTGTGGTACAATACAATGCAAAGGTAGGTACATACTTTACTCGCGATTAGTGATGTGCCGAATCGCTGTTTTAGTGGATCGAGTCGACTCGAGTCGGTTTATACGGTATTTGAATCCTGACTCGATTCCGCGATTCGAGTCCAGTACTCGAGTTGACTCGAGTCTAGTCTAGTCTAGTTCAGCCGCTGAACTATGAAGCAGAAGTTGGCCTTCTTCTTGATGTCTGTCACGTACCGGGGCTCCATCGGCTAACTTACATTGCTATCGTAATCACTCTGATTTGACAAATGGATGTGATACATTGCTACTTTTCTTTGGTAAGTGTTTATTAGTGCCAAAACGAAGTTGCACTAGCAATGTACTACATACATCTGTCAAAACACAGTTTACACTTTACTATATTTAGCCGATAGACCCGCCGGTCGTCCCCCGCGGTGACAGTGTAGTGCAGACGGGACAGGTATACCGCCGTGGCCAGCGAGATTCTTCCTGACTCGATTATCGGATTCGAGTCCAGCGTACTCGAATCAAAATAAATTGGTATTCGAGTAGGCGAGTCCAAGGCAGGAATCGAGTCTGACTCGAGTCAAGCCGTACCGGCACATCACTACTCACGATCGATTGATTTATTTTTTGACTAAAACATTTCTAAGCCTCGGTTAATTTATTAATAAGAAGCATAATATCCTTATGTAAATAATAAAGTGTTTCGGATGGCTTATTTACTTTAGAACAACAAAATGAGTAGCAATTTTATCGAAAATACTCCAGAATTTGTACATGTGAAACAAGAAATCATCGAACACGATATTACTAGGTAACTATTAACTATTTTATCAAGGAAAATAGTAGTATAGTTATATTATAGTTAAGTTATAGAATATTGTCAAATTCTCTTATTTTTTGTTCTCTAATTGTCTAAAGAAGTAGGTATGTATGTTAACCTACTTTCTAATATGCTACTTTTTAATGATTATTAGATAAATGAATGTTTATCAGTATGTTTGTGACCACGCAAAAATGGCTGAACTAATTTGGATGAAACTTCGTGTATAAAGATACCTATAACAATATCAATAAGCTCCGAAAAATTAACATAACTTATTTCGAACGTTTCAGAGTCAAACATGAAATAAAAACAGAAGTAGAGGCTGAACATAGCAAAGAAGTTGCTGAAAATGAATGTCTCAGTGTTGTTACTGAACAAGCGGCAACTGAGAGCGCTGCATACTTTGCAGAATGTGTGATAAAAGATGAACCAATTGATTATTGCGACCACAATGTAACTGTGAGTACTTTCTCAATACATGATACAAGTATTGAGTTTCCTGATAGAAAATAGAGCATAATATTTTATAACAGAGTCCATTAGTCCCAAACTCTTTATTTACTGATAATTATAATAAAGTAATATTTATTTCATATTTAAAAGTTACAAATATCCTCTTATGTATAAAAAGATTTTAGTATTAAATAAGTATTTTGGTATTGGAACTTCACTGCGGTGGTGTGGTTACCAAAAAAAGTTGTAAACAACACCCAAGGGGTGTGGTTGACAGTACACGTCAAATCTCTCAATTCGTGATTATACACTTGTGAGCAAAAATATGGAATCACAGGCCTATTTTCATAAAAACGAGGTAACTTTAAAGCCTTTGTTCTCCATCAGAGATTGAAAGGGGTGTGATCTGATGATGGCCATTCAAAGAGTGAATGGAGAAGGCCCAGATCGCTATAGAAATCCAACGAAACAGAAGAGACGTTTTAACTAGAGACCGTATGGAGTTTTTAGTGTTACATTTTCATACTTTTGATGTTATTTTTTAAGTTCAACCCTGGGCTAAACGACTCATCTAATCGTTAGGTTTACAGGCTCCCACCATTTTCAAAGGACCAAAACTTCCATAGTTATCTCGTTTGTATGAAAATAAGTCTGTGATTCCATTCCATTTTTGCGTAGTGTGTATTGTTTATCTTTGTAGGACTCGCATTATGATGGAATTATTGAAGAGACTGAAGAGTGGATAGACCAATCAGGTAATTATTATTATTCATAGCCTGATTAATAAAAATATGTTTGATAGACTCCTAGCTGTCAATTTATTATCATGCTAAATTAAAGTTGGAGGAGGTTGGTGGCGCAGTGGTATAGCGCCTGGCCCAGCGATTGTGGAGCTTAAGCAACTTTCGCAAGGGTCTGTCATGGGATGGGTGACCAAAAATTTATTATCTCGAGCTCCTCCGTGCTTCGGAAGGCACGTTAAGTTGTTGGCCCCGGCTGCATTTGCAGTGGTTAGGCCCACGTGGTGGGTCATGACCCATCCTCCTTATCCACCCATAAGGCAAAGCCTGTGCCCCAGCAGTGGGGACATTAAAAATGGCTGATGGTCACTGGTCACAAATTAAAGTTTGCCAATTTTCTTTGTTCTTTCTATAATAACAATAGAAGACATGAAAGATATCTACCATATTCGGCTTTTTAAACACCCTGAATTTTGCTTTTATATGATAAATCTAAAATATAGGTTTCCTAAAAAACCCGAATTTCGAATTTTCGAAAGACAAAAATTTTGCATTCTATGGATAGTATTTGAATGTACCACAATGACGCATCGCATTTAAAGAATCGCCAAATTTCAATATTTTGGACCTTGCATGTAGAATATGCTTAAGGGCGCATAGTCTGCACACTAGCGCCGCCATTGGAAAAAAATAGTAGTGCTTAAATAAAGATGAAATTGTGAATTATCTCTCTGTAGTGCACTCGATAGAAGCTTTGTGGTACTTTTATCGCCTAAGCAATATTTCTAGCCTGTCATTAAGTTTAATGGAGTTTTATTGCTAAAAGTGGCCACTTTTCCCAAAAGTGGCGCTAGTGTGCAGACCACGCGCTCTTAATTCATCAACGCCCGAGCGGACGCAGGCGGCCAAATAACAATAGAATATCCATTGTGTCTCATTTTCCGGGCGTTGAAGGGTTAAGGCTTATTGGCGGTTCGGAACATCGCACGAGACGATGCGTAGAACAAAATTTCGAAGCAAGTGAACGTCTTGGCGCATAATGTCCTTTTCTCGAAATGTCCTTTCTCGCGCTGCCTCGCAAGGCAAGAGGCCTCACACGAGGCTGCTTGTTTGGTGGGGACCCCCCTAATCACGTAAAAACGACTGATCAGAATTTAATGAAATTAAAACATAGAATATTGTTTATCCTGGTTTAAGCTTCTCTGAGGATTTTATCGAATTTCCACGCGGACGAAGTCGCGGGCGGAAGCTAGTCCCTAAATAAAGTATCTTAAACTCTTAACAAAGAACTTATTTGAATGTATCAGTCGATTTCTTAAATACATGTTTTTTGACATTTTGAGAAAAGGACATTTCGAGAAAAAGACATACAGACACACAGGTAGGCCACAGTCCGCCCCCCGCCTCGCCTCGCCCCGCCCCTCCCCCACAACCGGCAGTAACATCACAAGTTCATCCTCCGGGGCCGCGTCGCGCGCGCCAGTTGTTTGTACTAACATACGAGCGAGACAGATGTCAACAGTCAACCCTAAAAAGTTCACGCACACATTCGCAGCGTGCACAAACGTAATCTGCTATGTTGTAGTTAAAACGCACTTTTTGCATGTAATGTCCTGAGTGTGACGTATTACAGTTAATTGTTAAAACAACTCAATTTTATTTCAGACTCAAAGAGAGCGCACACAAACAAACAGCAAAAAGAATACAAATGCGACCATTGTGATAAGATCTGCAAGACGTCATCTCTACTCGGACAACATAAACGGTCACACATGACCAATCCGTACACTTGTGACCTCTGCGGCAAACAATTTTCTTTAATAGCCAACCTCCGCCGACACAAAGGCAGTAGTCGTTGCAAAATCCCCATACTGAACTGTTCCATTTGCCACAAGTCGTTCAAAACAGAATACTTACTAAAAAGTCATCTACGCAGTCACACAACTGAGATACCGTATACATGTGACTTGTGCCAAAAGAAGTTTAAACATAAAACTACATTGGCTCGCCATATACAAGTTCATAGTGGAATAACACCGTATAAGTGCAAATTCTGTGACAAACGCTTTACTCATATAACATTGTTGAAACCGCACATGATAAAGCATACCGGTGAAAAACCACACCAATGTCCAAAGTGTTATAAAGCTTTTGGGCAAAAACACAACATGCTCAGACATTTGGAGAACCATAAAAGAGAAAAGAAATTAACTTGTGATGTGTGCAACAAACTGTTCCCTAAAGAAAGCCGGTTGAAATATCACATGAAAATCCATGTGAATGAAAAATATTTCTCCTGTTTTATTTGTCCTAAGAAATTTTCGCATAGAGGGAATATAATTAAGCATTACCATGCAAAACATCCTAATGATACTTACGATTGTAAAGATACTGACGCTAGCGTAGCTTTGAAAATATGGAAAGAGGTGGTTGTCGATAAAAGTAGAAAACTAGATAAACTACCGGAAGATAATATTTGTATTCCTGTTGGAAATACAGAAATTCTTAAAACGATGCCCAGTAAATCCAAAAAAGTTACAGAAAAAACTGTTGAGAGAATTGAAGAGGAGACTCAGTATATATTACCAGATTTTATACCAGATTCGACTAAAAATTTTGTAGTTAAGGAAGAAAAGGCAACGTCAGATGTGGAATTATAAGATGTATGTGTCTCTGAAGAAAGTAAATTAAATACTTAAGCTTCTAAGACTTTCGCGGGTACAGTTCATTAGAAATAAAACACTTTTTACGGATTACAGCGCGTATATTATTAATTCAGGCGTTGTTTTAGAATTATTTAGTTTGTATTTATTGGTTTTTTGAATTCCCGACGTTTCGACACGTTTCCAGGGGCCGTGGTCACGGGAGGACTAAAGCAAAAAGGCTGCTCATATTTTTATGAAATTACCCGCTCGGAACTTTATAAAAACGTATTCAAGTTTATTAAATTATTTTATAGCTGCGTTCTGATTTTAATCATTATTACTGAATTAAGTTGAATAAAGTTAATTAGAAACAAGATCTAGCTACTTTCTAGATTCGGTAGTAGATTCAGTAGCTAGATCTTGTTTCTAATTAACTTTATTCAATTGAATTCAGTAATAATGATTATTATTAATAATATACGCGCTGTAATCCGTAAAAAGTGTTTTATTTTTAATAAATACTTAAGCGTTTAAGCATTTTAATATTATTTATTTATTTAGTATTAGAAATAAAATACCGCTAAGCTATATTTAGCTTATCAAATTAATTATATAAGAACTTTGTTTAATTTATTTAGAGAAATTATGTCCTTAAGAGTCCGGCGAACCGTGAGCTTCCCATACAAACGTAATTCCAAAATGATTTGCAATTTGAGCATAATTAACTCTTCTTGTGATGTTATTCGGATTAAGACAGTATTTGTCTAGGTTTCTATTAAATAAACATTCCAAAATACTAACCCAATTCGAAATAAATGCAATTACATTTTTCAATACAAAACTGCAAATCGCATTAATTTTTATTTCATTTTGTATTATGGATTTTTTCCACGCTTAAACTTCTTTTATATTAGCGGCTCACTCAATCGAGCCAGCGCATTTGGGATGTCGTGTGTCGGTTGAGACAGAGCTACGCGACTAACGCGATAGAAAGAGAAGTTGCATACAACAATAGGCACGCTGCGCAGTGCGATTTGAAATTGTACTTTATTTCCATGCAGCCAGAGTAGCTTATTATTTAATTGTCCTCGCGCAGATGGACTTCTGTACGTTAAGTACTATTATAAAATATTCTGTGTTAAAAGTCAGAAATTGAAACAGATCATAAAAAGACATGACATTTATTGAATAACACAAATTACAAGATTCAGGCGTTTAAGTACTATAGCGTTTATGCAAAGACATTCATTATATCAAGTATTACATTTAAAAACATTGTTTAAACAAATTCAATCGAAAATATCCCTTAATGTCATTAATTAAGGAATAATCCCTACTAATTACATCATTAGAATATAAACAATAATTAGAGGTTAATCTGTCTGTGAATACCTCTGTCTTGAAGATACTATTTTGCGTTGCGAACATTAAGGTCTTTTACCACCCTATTATCTCTTCCTACGGAATTCTATCAATAGAGAAACAGTACATTGATGTGCCTCCAGAAAACATACAGCATTGTTAATGAAGAAGCAGTGTGTACTTAGCTTCATTAACAATGCTGTATGTTTTCCTTCTCGGCACATAATATTGGTTTTATTGTTATGTAAAACCGTTATATTTTTAAAAAGTGCAAGTGTGTAGGTAGTCATAAGTGTAAATAAATATAATAGTGGTTACTCTCATCGGTCGCGCGACAGGTCGATCGTGGGGGGTACGCGGGACGCGCATTAAACGCCCCCCCCCCCCCCCTATACGCACTCACCGCACTGCCTGCGGGGCGTCCCGCAACGTTATGCCTCATTTACACGCTTGGCAAGTCTCGACAACCGTGTGAACGGGTGTTTGGAATGGCTTGCGTGAGCTTGGAAGAGCTTGTCGTCGATCCGGGCCTGTGTCGGTTTTTTAATAGTTCAAAGGAGCTTGCGGCAAGCGCATGCGACTTGCGCAGGCGTGTAAATGGTATCCAAGCGTTTGTCAAAGTTGGTCGAGGCTTGGAGCTTGCGAACGCTTGCCAAGCTTTGGCAAGCGTGTAAATCTGGCATTAGATACTTCGCATTGAGGGACATGCCTGCATTGCGCGGTTGCGACGACGAGCTGAGACTCCGAGATGCCGACTACAGCCGCGACCGGAGACGCGTCGGCATCGCGTGCGCTCTTCGGAGAGTAACTACTATTAGATTTCTTCACATCAAGTGGTTATTAACCTTTTAGTGCTGTCTTGCCATGGACCACCCACTGTTCGGATTGGAAATAAAATACAGTAAATGTAAGTAAATGAATGACGGCTTGTTATTTTAGAGCGGCTTCGCGCACTTCTGGTGCTTCCAGGGACCACCAGTGGTCCGCGGACCACCGATTAAAAAACCACTTCTTTACAGTAAGTAGGTACCTATTACACTTTTTAACCGAAACTATGGCAAATATGGCGTTGTCAACTTTTTGACAGCCCGTACATCCATCTACAAAAGTGAAATACTTAAGTTCACTAAACATAATATTGTCACTAAATTAGAAATTGTATAATTCATGATTTTACTAACATATCTATGCATTTTAATAAGCTAAAGTATTTCTTGAATTTTCATTTAATAGCTCGTCTAAATAAGAAAAGGTTTTTATAAAATAATTATCTTAAACATATTTCCCTTAATTATTAGGATAATTATAATAAATTATGTGCGAGAAAGCACCACGTTTATAGTAGGTAAAATGTTATATTTTATACATTGAGAAAAACTAATTATGAGTAAATAAGTAACAATTGCAGAACTATTCTGTTAAAAATAATGAATTCTTTTTTTTCTCCATATATTCATCTTTTTATAAGCTTATAATATAAACAATATTAGAGAATAGGATTGACGTAGGTAAGGTACTTAGATTAAGTTACAAGTTGCAAAGCTTAAATATAAATTCAAGTTACTAAAATGTTTTGTGTAATTTAAAATAAAATCAATAGAATTAGTAAAACGTAAGTAGATGAAAATAAGTAAATATTTCGAAATGACAGCGTTTATAATTCATACTATGAACTAATATTATAAATGCGAAAGTATCTGTTACGCTTTCACGTCTAAACTACTGAACCGATTTTGATGAAATTTGGTACAGAGATAGAGTAGAGTTGGGAAAGAACATAGGCTACCTTTTATCGCGAAAAAGAGGTTTGAAGGGGTCGTAATAGGGGATGAAAGTCACCGGTCACCTGTTTCGAAGCTAGGATCTTCAAATTTTGTGTTTAGGCTGGCGATTAAAAAATAATGTTTATGTGTTAACGTTTTTGATTATTCTACCCCCGAAGGGGTGAAATAGAGGATGAAGTTGTGTCTTTAGAAAATCCTTCATTTTCAAAGTTAAAATTACTAAATTTATTATTTAGGCTTATGGTTAACGCAACGTGTATTGCTATTGTAGGAATTTCAATTCAACCCTCAACGGGTGAAGTGGGGAAAATAAACCTAAAAATTGATATTGATGTCGTTATTCTAGTCTTAGGGGATTTTTTTTGAAATAAAAAAAAATCCATTTATTTTGAAGTCCAACACGGTGATCATGATTTAACCCCTAAAGGGATGTAAAATTAGAACACCAATGTAGAAATTTTATGGAAAAATAATATAAAATAAACATTTCCACTTCAACGTTCGTAGCCGAGTACTTCTAGAAAAGCTAACACATTTTGTGATTTTCTAAAATCAACCCCTTAGGGGATAATAGGTATAAGTAAACCTAAAAATCGATAATATATGGATGTCGTTACTGAGGTTTTATGGAATGTTAATTACAAAAATTGAATTTATTTGAAGTCCAACACGGTGGACATGATTCAACCCCAACGGGGACGGAGACGGGGACGAGGTGTCAAATTCCACACTACACCATATCGAACCGAGGGGAGGTCGCTAGTATTAGGTATATACAAATTACAAAAAAAGTATAATCTTAAAAAATATGATATTCAGTGATTTAGCATTACATATTAAGGCGGCTTTTTACCATTATATAAGCATTTAATTGGACGGAGTAAATATTAAAAAATGAATTAATAATAATATAATTTGTACCTTACTATGGGAACAATAATCAATGGAACACTCAAATAATAATGAAGAGCCTCCATTATAACCCTGATTTTCGTTAAATAATACAATACATTATTAAATAAAAAAACTTGTGAAAATATTTGATATAATAATTTGTAAAGTAAAACGTTATTTGTATAATAAAAAATAAAAAAAATTCTTTTGTGTTTGTAATAATAATGCATTTATGATTATACTTATGTTTTACAATAATTATACACTTATAATAATATCAATTCGAAAGCATACAAATATAGATCTTTAAAAAAATACTTAATTAGGAATAAATGAGATTCCTAGATCGCCGGTAACTAAGAAAAATGTCTTTCTAATTATTCACTAATAAAATCACTACATTCTAAACTGTATTTTAAAATCCTAAAATGCTTAACGTATTTTTTTTAAACACTAAATGTATACGAATTCGACATTTTTCTTATTCAACGTGATATAATATCGTCCAGTATTTTTTATCAATGGCAATATTTTAGTATTAATAAAAAAATCTAAGCTAAAGTTGTTTATGGTTAGGTACTTAAATGTTGACACAGATAAAAAATACGTTGCATTATAAAACCTTATTTTAATCGCGGTAAAAGCTAATCTTGCGCTACTTTTAAACATAACCTCATCGGTGGATTTCCAATCATTGTGATGTCATAATATCCTAAGCCTTTTATAAAAACCTATTTTTATAAATCACGTTCCCTTTCACTGAATAAATTTATAAATACGCAATATTAAAATTTTCAATCAATGTTTGTTTTTATGTAAAATTAAAATTAACATTCTCACACGATTTTGTAAATTCAGACATTCACAGTCTTTTATGTCACAATATATTAACATATATGTCTATTCATTTAAAGTTTAAATAAACTAATAACGATATTTATTTGATATTTGCGTTGATTTATAAGCAATAATTAATTATTACAATAATATTTCTTTCTTTTAAGTTGTGCGATTCAGTGAGCAAATAAAATGGCTTTTTTAGCAGGTACCGTAAACGTAACAATACGCGTTTTCTATTTATTTTTTATTACAATATTAGACTTAAAATATATAGATAAAAGGTTTACAAAATGTTAAATTGCGTAATAACTGTGAGAATATTCTAATAAGGCTGGTATTACATAATTCCGTGCATGCTCGGTTTTGTTTGTCCTACGCTATTAAAAATGAAGTAACACACTGGCCACACACATCAAAATGTGCGCATCCAGGTCAAAAAATAAATAAAAAACTAAATAAAAGCTTGTAAAAAGGTTTATAGTGAGACGTTATACTCTATGGTTGCTTATTCCTTCGTCTCTTTAGGCTGGTCTGTGTACACGATCTCTGCGTACTCTGTGGATGGTGGTGGTGGTTTTTCCGCTGTTTGCTCGCCAAGTTGGAGCTCTGCGTAGACTACGTTTTTCTTCTCTTCGGAGAGTGGCTGTGAATAAAATAAACAAGTTGGATTGGTGTTACCTAATGAGAAATATGATAGAAGTGTTGCAAAGTGGAAAATAAAACAAAGTAGTTAGTGTTGCCAAGTTAGAAAAGGGAGAGTTTTACGTCCTGGGTGAATCTACGTTGTTTTGTTATGTTTCTTACTTTCTGCGTCATTGTCGTTTACTCGAAAATCTTTAAAAAGAGATCTTTAAGAAGTAAGAAACAACGTAGATTCGTCCTGCTGCGGCGGTATCGGCTAAAAACATTGTATGTCAGATGTATGTGATATATTGCTACTTTTCTTTGGTAAGTTTTTATTTGTGCCAAAACGAAGTAGCAATGTATCACATACATCTGTCAAAACACAGTTAACATGAACTTCAATGTTTTTAGCCAATAGAGCCCATAGAGTGCTTGATGTTCTTACCTTATCTTCTGTGTCAACAGCTCGCGCCTCAGTAGCCTGCACCTTATCCTTCGCTCGTGGCAGCGCAGCTCGTACTCTCGCGCTCAGCCCCGCGAGCCGTGCGCGCGCGCCGCCGCCCCCCACCGCGCTCTCCGTGTCGCTACTGACCGGAGAAAAATTATTATCAAAACTTTTGAGGTGAATCCACAATCCACATCCGATGCAATTATGTATAGTATATACCCGTCAAGCGTGCCGTCAAGTTCCGCTATAAACTAGTGGCTCCGTGAGCTGTAGACCTCGCGTTAAAAAGTAGCTCAAACTGCATGTTGTTAAAAAACAAATGAATACCAGTCATATATTCTGTCGCAACCTTATTATTTTTAAATTTCGAATATTGGCCAGAAATGTTTAGATTGATTTCGAACTATGAACTTTTGAGTCTTCTAAAAATAAAAAACAAAATTTGCTTTGCACCGCTAGCAAAAAAGGTTTATGTCATTTTTCAAAACGGCTGAAATATGATTTTTTTACATAAAAAAATCGAAAAACTGAATCGTACAAAAAATTACATATAATTATCGAACATGCTCACAAAATTTCACGAGAATCGGTTGAGAAATGCGACCTGTAGAGGAGAACAAACACACCGGTAGGACATACGAAAGCATTTTTGCCGAAGCTGAACCAGAGACGTTTCGCGCTCGCTCGGTCAATTACACACGGTTTACACACGCAGACACGCACGTTCCAGTTTACAGGATGCCGCTTCAATTCCGCTGCAAACTTGACGGTAGACTTGATTGTGTAATGGCTGGCATTACGGTACAATGACAATGTGGACCCACCCTTATGAGTAGATGATGATGATGAAAAAGAGGGAATTACATTTGACCACCTAATCAGATCTGGGCACGTCGGAGCCCATACATTTTATACTAAAGGAAATATTGATAGCCATTAAGGATATTTTTAAGAGGTTGTAATGCCCCCCTCATCCCCCCCAGACAGGCAGATAATGTAGTTCCCATCTTATGTGATCACAGGGTGATATTGAAATGAAAATCCCGACACCAATCTATAATATTACCGTAAGCAACATAGTGAATTAAGTAATGTTTTATTGTGTAGATACTACATACATACTTTTTTCTGCTGACTGCTTTTTATTACACAACTGACAAAAAATAAGAGAGTGTAATGTGTTCAGGGTTCATGTATGTTTGTGAGTGTGAGTTTCTTTATTCCACCATAACTTCTAAATGCCTTAACGCAGGGGGTTAATTTCCAAACTACGGCCCGCGGGCCAATTCTGGCCCGCGAGCACCAACAATCCGGCCCGCGAAAGCAGTCCGGATCGTACCAACATACTGTTTTTTACAGATATTGGTACGATAAGCTAGCTAGGCTCTGGCCCTTGGGACTTCGTGGAGGAGTTAATCTGGCCCATAGGCTAAAAAGTTTGGCGACCCATGGCTTAACGGATTGTATGTATGGGGTATCGTGAGAATTATTACATCATCCCGAGTGACACTGGCTATAGATTTTAAAAAAATCTATACTTTTTAGTTCGTTATGGTAGGGCAGTTGTGTTTTTAATATATTTATTTTTTGTTAAAAACGGTTAAGTAAAGGCGAAAAATGGAAAATAGGCCATACATAATTAGGTTTAATAAATTATTTTAATTGCCATGTTAGTAAAGCATGCTATTACTGTTGTCAGTTTTGGTTTACTACAGAATGTAGCTTAAGCAATTTATTTATCAACGGTGTTAAAAAAATGCTATAAAGCCCCAGCATGACAACTGAAACACACTATGATTAGCGATTTATCAATTTTAACTATCTAAAGAGAAAGGATTTTGACAGTTGAGTGTCGATAAATCGCCATATCACGCGATATAGTCTTTTCGGTAGTTAATACTACAAGAGGCAGGTGCATTTAAGTTGTTTATGTCACTGTTGATAAATAATTGATCACTCCTTAAGGGACCGTACAACATGATAGCTAAAACTTTTCTCGACAGAAAAAAAATCGTAAAGTGACTTCCAATTTTTTGACGACCTCGTGGTCGAGTGGCTTTGTACACCGGTTTTCAAGGTGTCGCCTTCTCTGAGGTCCCGGGTTCGATCCTCGGTTGGGTCAATTTAGAAAACAAACTTTTCTATATTGGCTCAGGTCTGGGTGTTTGTGATACCACCGTTGTCTCCGATTTTCATAACACAAGTGCTTTAGCTACTTACTTTGGAATCGGAGCAATGTATGTGATGTTGTCAAATATTTATATTTATTTATATTTAATTTTATAGTTTTTCAATGCTGTGCCAACCATTAATAAATCTATAATTTTGAAACTATAATAAAAAAAACCTTGCTAGCTCTCTAGTTTTGTGATTGACAGTTTTCCAAAATAAGAAATAGTTTATAATTAATCAATTAAAAAAGATAATGTTTTCAATAAATTACTTATTATAGAAATTATTGAAACTACTTACGGAGGAGCTCGGTGGCGCAGTGGTTTAGCGCCTGGCCCAGCGATTGCGGAGGTTAAGCAACTTTCGCAAGGGTCGGTCACGGGATGGGTGACCAAAATGTATTATCTCGAGCTCCTCCGTTTTTCGGAAGGCACGTTAAGCCGTTGGTTCCGGGTGCATTTGCAGTCGTTAAAACCCACCAATTGGGCCCGCGTGGTGGGTTATGGCCCATCCTCCTTATCCACCCATAAGGATGGCCTGTGCCCCAGTAGTGGGGACATTAAAAATGGCTCATGGTCACTACTTATTATACAGCGTCGTACGTCCCCTTAAGAGGCCGGCGAACGGTGATTTTCCCATACAAACGTAATACCAAAATGATTTGCAATTTGAGCATAATTTACTCTTCTTGTGATATTATTTGGATTAAAATATTATTTGTCTTGGGTTCTATTAAATAAAAATTCCAAAATATTAACCCAATTCAAAATAAATGCCAATATTTATTTTTATACAAAACTGTAAATTGCTTTATTTTTATTGGGTTTAGTATTTCGGATTTTTTATTTAATAGAAACCTAGATAAATACTGTCTAATCCAAATAACATCACAAGGAGAGTTAATTATGCTCAAATTGCAAATCATTTTGGTATTACGTTTTTTTGGGGAGCTCAATTTAGCTCACCGTTCGCCGGAGCCTTAAGAGACAAATATTTCACCCTGTCTAACCAAAGCGCCATCGCCAAGCATTAATGTTACAATTTTGAAATTATATTATTTTCCACGTACGGTCCTGATGGAAGCGCCTGCCCCGACTCTAAAAGCACATCGCCCGCCGGCGTCCTTCCATACAAACAAAAAAGCAGTTATTTACAAAAAGCGTATACTAAAGAGCTTAATAGACCTTCCTGAATTAAGGATCCGATATTCAGTCGCTCCTAAATTCAGAGAAGTTTAATTGCTTTCAGGAAGGTAGGATCCGATTTAGCATCCTTAATTCAGTATGAAATGGTCTCCGACATAACGGATGCTAAATTAAGGAGAGTGTAATCGCATTTAGGACGCTCCGCCACTGTAGTCATTTAAATAAATAGCGACTTTTGCTCCGACACAATAAAGCGCAATTTAGATCGGACACCGCTACAGTTCCTACGACGTCTCTTCTCTCTCTTTCTGACGACGCTAGGGTTTGTTAAAAAGAACTACGTTATCGATACCTTGCAGCTCAAAGGGCGTAACATTAGTAGTTATTATTCGAACATAGACATTAGTATACTAGGTACTAATTTGCCATTCCAATATCCAAATTAGTAGTTACGAGTAAGTCGAAAAGTAGAATCATTCGGAGTCGCGCATCGCTAGTAAAAAATTTCATTAAGTAAGTATATTTTTTTGAAATATCGATATATAATAAAGATATAGGTAATAAATATCAACGATATTATCGTTGATTTTTTTTCTCGATTAGAGATCATTAGATCGATATTATTTTTCTCAATATATCGATATTTCCAAATATGAAAACCTTATCAAATTCGATATTTTTTTATGATCTTATCATGTCTTGTATCCGGCCAAAAAAAACGTTTTTTAACATAAGTATGCTGCATGCGTTTAGTTGTCTTGTAAAAAATATCAAAATATCGTTTTTTTTTAAATATAGCTATAGTATACAACATGTTACAAAAGTACCCCTACTGCCGAATATGGTAGATAGGGACCATCAAACTGAACAACTTTTACTATGGAACCAACTTTGAAAACGCGAAAAAAAATCAGCTGTTTCATACAAAAAATAATTACGAAAATATCAAAATGTATGATTTTTTTTCGCGATTTCAGAGTTGGTTCCATATTAAAAGTTGATCAGTTTGGTCCCTATATACCATATTCGGCATTGGGGTATTTTTGTAACACCTTGTATATCGTTGATATTTTTTTTTCAATATATCAATATATCGATATTTTTTTATTTTTATACATTAAAAAATATCGATACGATATTATATTTGATTTTTTCGCCCATCCCTATTAAGGACGCTGAATCAAGAAAGGTGTAGGTAATCAGGAGCTCTGGCGACTGAATAACGGATTCTAAATCGGACTCTGAATATCGGATCCGTAATTCAGGAAGGTCTAATAGCTCTTTAGTCCAATTTTGTATAAACATTTGGGAAAATCATAATTACGATGGAAAATTGATTATGATGACAATTAAAAAAAAACTGTTTCAAGATCTCTTTGGATGAGTTTGTTTGTAATATAAGTTAAATTATTTCGTACGTGCGTGAAAATTAGCAGATAAATAAACAGTTTAAAATATGTACAGAGTGAATTAAAAGTAAATCACTTTTTGAAATGTCTTAAGTGACTTTTGGTAATGACTGTACTTACATGTTACAGTTGACTTTCTTAAATTTTATTTCCGAATTAAATCCATCGTAATTAATGTAGAGAATAAAGATACAAGTACAAAACACAAAGGTATTAAAATTAGTGCAATCAATTAAATAGGTACCCAGTCAGTTAAGTTGTTACCCCAAAACAAACAAAAATAACATATTTTCTTTACATTATTATTGAAATAATTATAATATTAAGTCAAGAATTTGACAACCTGAGTGGTACAGTGGTCAACATGCCTACTACGCAAGAGGTTCCGGGTTCGATCCCCGGCCGGGTAGAAATTGAAATGATGAATTTTAATTTATATGACGGGTCTGGGTGTTACTACCATGTAACTACCATTAAGTTATCTGAGTACATAAGTCTATTAATTTTCAATTTTTATAATCCGTGCGCGATTAGAATGCGATGGGACCTTGTCACAGTAAATCGAAAATGATAGTTAAGCAGTCAAGTAGCGTTAGCAAAAAATTCTGAATCTAAGTATTTAAATAAAAATGAATGAAAAAAAGTAAAATATTTTACCCCTTTTCCCACTCAGTATTAATTAATCACTAAAATAATCATACAATAATATTTTAAAATAAAACTCGAGCAGAAATCCACGCGCACAGTTGTACACAACTAGCACTATGCGAGCATCTACGCGAGTTTGCCGACGCTACGGCTGGCCGACGGACCGCGCGCGTCTCAGTTCCAAAAGGTAGCATCCCATTCTCATCGCACGCGGATTATACACTACGCGACTTCGTCTGGAAAATTTTTTTGCTATCCCTCGGGAGCAATTTTTTTTTTTGGGATGAAAGATACCCTATGTCCTTCTCTGTACCCCTGACATGTATGCAAAATTTCATGATGATCGGTTCAGTAGTTAAGACGTGAAGGCGTAACAAACAAACAGACTTTTATAATATTAGTAAGGAAGTTAGGATAATATTGATATCTATACGATTAAAGATTACAAACAAATAATACTAAATGAACTTTAGGTAGGTGTATTTTAGAGTACCCCTGCGTAAAAAAAAAATTTTAGGTGTATTTTTAACATCACTCAGATATTTATAAAAAAAAAATGTTATTATATTAATAAAACGTTTACTCACGATTCTCCGGAGGCTTTCGCGTGGTCTCGCCCTCTGCCGCCTGTAAAATTTGTCGTTAGGTAGGTACTATATGTTTTTTTTTAATTTGGTTAGTTTATACTAACCTGATATGCGATGTGAAAAGTTTATATCATTCAAAAAAGATTTTTTTTAATAATAACTTCACAATCGAAAACTTAAAAAAAAACTTTTTTTTAAATTTCAAATCTCTAACTTCTATTGTTTAAGAGAAATTGCAATTTAAAAAGTGTGGTACTAAGTTTTGAAGGCCAGTGTAGTTCGAAGTTTCCAATTTCTTGTATAATTTCTCCTATTCGCCATGTGTCAGTTAGAATAGAAAGAAATTGAAGATTCATACAAAAATACGCAAACATTAAAGTCCACCGAACAATATCAAATTCAAATAAAATCAGAAAAAATTTATATGAAAAAAACCTTTCAGAAATTAGCTCGTTTGTATGGAAAACTATGAAGCGGTCCTTATTTTCTTTTGAGTAGGTATTATATTATTTATACACAACATGTTACAAAAATACCCCTAATGCCGAATATGGTATATAGGGACCATCAAACTGATCAACTTTTACTATGGGACCAACTATGAAATCGCAAAATAAAATCGGCTGTTTCACACAAAAATTAAAATTGAAAATATCAAAATTTATGAGACAGCTGATTTTTTTTCGCGATTTGAGAGTTGGTCCCATAGTAAAAATTGTTCAGTTTGATGGTCCCTATATACCAAATTCGGCATTAGGGGTACTTTTGTAACATGTTGTATACATATAAGTTGTCCTCTTATTTAACTCACTGAAAACTTTATTATTTGTTTAAACAATTGAATTACTGATTCTATTCCTATTTATGCAAAAATGTTAATGGCAGCCAAATAAAACTCGCAAATAGTTATTTAATAAATACTTTATATTTATCCAATGATATCAATTTAACGTAGTGATCTATAAACATCGATGTTATATTTGATTACGGGTACCGTCTATCGATAGAATGTAATAAAACCTTTGAACAACGCTTATACAACATGCCAATTAAGAAAAACTTTTAAAAAACTTTTAATTTACCAAAAAAAAACTAAAATTACCAAAAAAAAATAATTTTAGTACTTTTTTAAACGATTGTACTAAAGTAAAATTCCGAAATAATTGAAAAACTTAATAAATGAGATTAAATTTAGCTGTTAAGATTTTTTTAAGAAACAAAAGTAGTCATTAATTTAAAAAAAAAGATGACTATCACACTTTAATTTCTTTCTTTTATTTCTTTTAAATCACCGTAATTAAATAAATTTGAGTCATTTCACAATACCTAATTGATTTAATTTTCTTTTGTCAAAAGCGTTAAAATAATATTTTAGTTAGTTTCAAGTTTCTTTCATGACATGTTGTACAGATAAAAAACTTTTATAGATTTACTTTTGTATAAGCTAAAATTAATTTGAGCGTAAATTTAGAAGCCTTAATTTTTTTGGCGAAGTGCAAAATGGCAGTGTCATTAGAATAATTGACCCCAGAATTTAATCGCAAACTTAATTATAAATAAAGTCGGTACAAAAATAAACCTTAATATTATGTACCTAATTTGTTACAAATACTAAAAATCACAATGGTGACTTAAATTGCTAGACTTAAAAAAACATTATTTTTACAAAATAAAACCTGTTTTGTTGAATTTTACAGGTTTTGTCAGCTAAGTAAAGATGACAGTAAAATAGGTTATAATTGCAAAAAAAAACAATTCACATAAATGTCATACTGTGGAATTTTCTAACAATTTAAGATTTTTTACCTTTTTGTTTATTTAAAAATGAGCATAAGCGGACTTAATTTAAGGAAATAAATCTATTTTACTGTGAAAAATGTTTTTTAATAATAAAAAATTACACCCATGTTACTGTCACATGTACAAAAAGTTTAAGTAGGAATAATGCAACTGTAAAATTCTTAAAAAATACTTTTATAATGTATTACAGGCATTTTATATACAAAAAATGGTGGTACGAACACATATAGCTAAAACGTAACTAAGATAAATTTATATCAAAATGAGTTATACAGAAACGCTAGGCAAAAGAAAAAAATATTTATAAAAAAAATACTTTGCTTTTTCTAACAGATTATCTTACATTACACATAAGACGAAACAAATCTTAAATACTAATAAATAAGTCGCGTGTCTTAAGAATTATAATGCTTAAGTATTTGTGATAAGACATTTATGAGATGCTGCATTTAAAAAAATCTTAAAAAGATTTTAAAAAGTTTTTTTATCAAAACCTTAAAGCGAATTAGGCTGCAAATAATCATTTGTGTTTATTCATCAAAATAGTGTTAATAATATTTTATAAAAAAATCTAAAAAAGATTTTTTTAATAAATCCAAATCGGCACAATTAAGAAAACATAAAAAAGTTAAAGTTTTACTTCAGCAAAGTGACTGAGATTGCTATATTTTATCGATTTTTTTTTATGTTTTCGTTAATGTGGCCGATTTGTGTTAGAAAAATCCAACACTAATGTGATAAAAAACAGTCTTCCTTATTACTAAAGTTATGGTACGAACGACGGCATACATACATCATATTTTATATACGTTGGGATTTCGTTGTAATAATGTCATATTACGTGAAAAAACATTATGAGATTCTTAAACAAATTTACTACAAGTAGTTAAATGTTTAGCTAAGTATAGCACAATCAGAAAAAAAACTATATATTTTTTTTTTAATTTTCCACAAATAAAAAAAAGATTATAATACTTATCTAGTTTTTTTATCTGACTGTGTGGTAAATATTCAAAATGGTGGACAACATTAGAAAAAGACTTTCTTAACTAGTTCATAAACAAGAAATGGCAATATCAAATCATTTCTTTAGTTAGTTATTTAACCAATTAACTACTGGTTTCATTTTTTAAACTCGAGAATTGGTTATTATTATACATTTTGATGTAATTTAACAAAACAATATATTTCATGACATGTGGCACTAAACAAAAATTAAATGAATTATTTTTTTATGTCAATTTATTAGGTTTGCTGCTGCCACTCGGATTAAAAAACTTAAGAAATACAGATAAAAATAATAAGTTGATTCAAGAATTACCTAATTGATTACATTATGTTTACTTAAGTTTAAATAGCTTTTAGACAAATGAAAAGTCCAAATAAAAGATTTTATCTTTATAGTCGATTTCCGACTTTAAAAATACTTCTTAAAGTCTCAAGCTGCCTAGAGATAGACTTTACAGATGACAAGCAGATTTTACAAGTCTTTAAGATGACTTTACGCTATTTCAAGCAGTCTTAAGTCGCTTCAAGGTGGAATTTACAAATTATAAGCACAGACTTTATGCCTCTTTAGTTATAGACTTTTCGACTCTCAAACTATCTTTAAAAAAATTTAAACTTGCAAATGATCTTGAAAAGACTTTTAAACCTTCAAAATTATCTTGAAAGGACTTTTAAACCTTCAAAACTATCTTGAAAAGACTTTTAAACCTTCAAAATTATCTTGAATGGACATTTAAACCTTCAAAACTATCTTGAAAACACTTTTAAACCCTCAAATTGAAAGGACTTTTCAACTTAAAAAAAACTAAATAAGGCTCGAAAGTTTCCGAGTGACAGCGCGACTTACAGCTTAGACGGCGGATTCGGGCTTTTTCTCGGGGTGTTTCGTATCGCCGTTGCTGATATATTCGCCGTGGTCGTGGGAGGGGTTCTCGGCGCCCTTCACGTCGTCGTGGGGGGGCAGTGGCGCCTCAGAGTCCGCGCCGTCCGGTATGTCCGTCCGGTGTGAACGTCCTACAACACGTTAAGCGATCAAGAACTGTCTGTCACCCTTTTTTGAAAGCTGTGCTATTTTGTTTGTGCAGGTTTTGCGAAATAGTTATGTTTAAAACTCTATGCTATTTAGTGGAATTGTTAGGTTTTTACAAGCTTTTGTTTTGTCTGTGCAATTTTCTATATTCTATCACTTTATAGTCGAAAGTTATAATATCAGTATTTTTGAAAGCTGTGCGTTTTTTGTTTGTGCAGTTTTTAACAATTAAACAATTATTGTGGTTAAACCTCTATGCAAATTACGACAAATGTTAGGTTTTTTCAAGTTGTATACTTTTTCTGTGCGAGATTTGCATTCACAGTCATTGTGGTTGAAATTCTATACTATAATAAGTAAGTAGTTAGAAATATATAAAAGCTGTGATTTTTGGTCTTCAGGTTTTGTAAAAACTGGAAATGTGGAAAAAATGTTGCCTTTTAAAAGCTGTAATTAATATCTGTGCAAACTTGATTGTTAGATTTATACAAGCTTTTGTTTTGTCTGTGCAAAAAATATACAAACTGTCCTAGTTGGCTGTGCACGTCTGTTTTGCAAAAACCTCTTTATAGTAGAAAATTGTATTTTGAAAGCTTTGTCTTTTTTGTTTAAGTGAGGTTAAAACTAAATATTTATTAGACATGTTAGGTTTTCACAAGGGTAGGTACTTTTTTTGTCTGTGCACATTTTGCAACAAATAAATATACAGGTTGTTTCCTAATAACCCGTCCAATTTAGCTTTGTATTCGTATGCCCCGCGTGCAGCGTAATATTGCGACTTGCGACTACCTACTATAATGGGCCTAAGCAAAACACAATTTAAGTCTACGGTTGCAACTATGTAGTTTACCATGAAAAAAATATGGCTGATTGGTGTATGGTATTATTATAATTAGCTTCCCGGGTTGTATGCATGGTAATCTATCTACCATATTCGGCTTTAGGGTTTTTTGTAACACGTTGTATTGTTAAAAACTGTGCAACATTTTGTCTGTGCGATATCATATTTTTGCAAGCTTTGGTTTATCTGTGCAAGTTTGTTTGCTACCTCTATTAAATATATATTATCTTAATATATCAAATCTATATAAAATAACTGAAAGTAATTTTATGTACGTTTTGCGTAAATTGTGGTTAAAACTCTAAGCTATTTAGACAACGTTATAAGCTTTTTTGTCTGTGCAAAAGCATATGTTTTACGAGAACATCACTATAGCTTTTTTTTTGACCGTGGACATTTGTTTTCAACCAATCTCTATACAGAGTGTTTAGAAATACTTACCCTTATAAATCCGAATATAATAGATAGGATACGAAAAAATCTACCAATTTTTTGGAAAAAAAAAACTTTTTACGACAAACTGCATATGTAGAATATACAGCAATAGTGTATTTCTTTTGACCATTAATAGGGTTGAATATCGAAAACAATAGTTTAGGGTCAACACAACAGCTTTTATACAAATAAAAAAAAAAAAATCGTCCATCTGGCGGTTTTCAAGGTTTGTAATATTTTTTCGAGGTTGTATGCATGGTTATATCTAATTTACCATATTCGGCTTTATAAGAGTTTACCAAACACCCTGTATAATTTATATTCTAAAGTTATATTGTTAAAGATGTACGTTATGTCTGATGCAGTTGCGATAAAACCAGTTTTTTTTTAATAATTTTGAATCGGTGGCACTAATACAAAAACACTTATAACGAAATTCCACATTAAAAATCCTTAAAAACCAACACCAGTAAAAAATAATTCAATATTTAAACCAACACCATATTATTTTGCGAAGCTGAAATAAAAATAAAAAACATAATAAAAATCCCATTGCCCAAAAAAATAAAAATAAAAATTATAATAAAAATTTGAAAATGTTTACTATTCTTATATATAATAAAAATATATTTTGACTCGGTTGATTTGCGAATTTGTTAAGTATTAAATTAAATATGATGTTAGTAGGTATTCATATTTATCCTTAGAGCACAAATCTTTATCACACTACTTATAAAAAAACCAGAATATATAAAATGTTCATACACAGTAATTTTTATTTATAGAATTATTAGTTCATGCATAAAGAAAAATTAAGTACATGCTATTAAGACATTTAGAAACAAACGCACATGCGCTGAAAATTTTTGTTAAAAAGTCATGCATTTTTTAAATAAAAAAATTTGACGTTCTTGATCGCTCAATATATTGTCACGGGCACATTTCATACTTATTTATTATACTTAAACACAATAATTAAAATACACATAAATTCAAGCAATTCGTCAAACACTGCCATGATGCGCCAGGCATTGTACTACATCTTTTACAAAAAAAAAATTTTTTTTTTTAGTTTTTTTACGGTGCATGATTTGGTGATTTCGTGATTCTACTATTAAATTCTATAAATTACCTATCGATTTACACCTCGTAATCCTGTTAGAAATTACCTTTATTAATAAACATTTATTACTTAGGAAATAGCATGCCTAATTTAAAAGGGTAAAGCGACTTAAGCAAGGTATCAAAATGCTGAAGTTTTTTAAAGTGACGCATTAAAATATTTAGTGCGCTTTTTTTTTTTTTTTTGCAATTTATACACACTTCGAATATTTTAATGTAAATAAGCCTTATCACCATTTTTTATGACATAATACTCTACAACATGTTACAAAAGTACCCCTGATGCCGAATATGGTAGATAGGGACTATCAAACTGAACAACTTTTACTATAGGACCTACTCTCAAATCGCGAAAAAAACCCAGCTGTTTCATACATTTTGATATTTTTTATTTTAATTTTTTTTTGAAACAGCTTATTTTTTTTCGCTATTTCAGAGTTGGTCCCATAGTAAAAGTTGATCAGTTTGATGGTCCGTATATTCCATATTTGGCATTGCGGGTATTTTTGTAACATGTTGTATAATAAATGTAATTTTTATTTTTATTTCAGTAGTGATAAGGTTTAGGATTGAATGGCAACATTTGTAACCCAGGCAGGAGAAATAAGGGGTTTTATTACACACACTATCACTATTTTTAATAGTTTTTATTGCCACTCAATCCGATATTCTATTTCGATTAAAATTAAAAAAGAGATGATAATTTTCATTCACATGACCAACGTAACGAAACAAAATAAGACAGATTTTTTACTTTTTGATTTAAAAAAAATCAACAACAAACTAAAAAGACATAAGTAGTAATTATTTACGCCTTTTCGGTATTATACTTAAGAATCAACCAAGTAAAAGATCTGCCCAGAGAAAGAAAATCAGATTTAGACGTCTTTCGTTAACCATAGACAAGTGTAAATTAAAACGCTAATAAAATAATGATACTTTTTTGAGCAACCGTTAACAAAGAAAAAATTACTTACACAACAACTTTACCATTTTCAGTAACTTTAATTAAAGTAAACTTTAATTATACCTAAGTAATAATATTTTAGAGTTAGAGATGATGATAAGTACACCTAGGTGCTTTTGAATACCCAAATATTATCTTGTTATTAAAAAAAAACAAGACATTAAGTGCCCCGAATAACGTCTAACATCTGATCAACACTTAACAAACACAGTACAGTATAAAAAATAAAAATAATTGTCACTTCACTTACCAGCAAAGCACCAGCGATCCGTGGCTTTAGCGAACACCACCAGAGTTATGGCTGCCACGGCCACAAGCACGGCTATCACGATGCCCACGATCGCGCCGGCTTCTAGCTCCACTCCTAAGTTAATTAAAAAAAAAATTTTTTAAATAGCGGCAAATTAAAAAAAAAAAAACAAAAAAAAAAGAAAATAAAATAACGCTTAAAATGGGTGTACTAAACTGAAGACAACGGATATGGACTCAATATTGGTGCTAATTGGGTAAGACTATTTTTTTTTTCTTAACGAAAATACGAATAATTAATTATAGGAAGGCACAATGACACAAGGCTGTATGACTTGCTCTAACTTTCCAATAAAGTGAGAGAAAATTTTAAAAATAAAAAATAAACTGAAGAAAATCTACATTTCATCGACCTATGAAAAAAGATATAGGTAACTTATGACGAGGCAGTATGGTCTAAGACCTTAGCCTGTTCTTCGGAACGGATAAAAAAAAATCTACATTTCATCGGTTGAACATCGGTTTGTTTTTCTTTTGTAAAAAAAGAATTTTCAGTCACTTTTAAAATGAGGGATTTGAACTCAACTAAGCACTTATATGTGTTTTGATCTGTCTGATTAATGTAATAATGTAAGTACCTACGTGATAAATGGAATACTTACAGTAAATGGCGGACTTAAATTCTGAACTTATTTATGTCCTATCCTAAGTTTCCTAAGTTAAAGACTTCTTTGTAGGTATACAAGGTGTTACAAAAATACCCCTAATGCCGAATATGGTATATAGGGACCATCAAACTGATCAACATTTACTATGGGACCAACTCTGAAATCGCGAAAAATAAATCAGCTGTTTCATACAAAAATTAAAATCGGAAATATCAAAATGTATGAAACAGCTGATTTTTTTTTTCGCGATTTCAGAGTTGGGCCCATAGTAAAAGTTGTTCAGTTTGATGGTCCCTAAATACCATATTCGGCATTAGGGGTATTTTTGTAACACCTTGTATACTACACTAGACAGGCTGTACAGTACCGAAAAATTGCTCATTAAGTTACGGCGCATGCACCGCAACTCATTTAGTCTATTGCGAGCGACCGAGAGAAACAGTTGACGCGCCGCGAAGGTTGGTTGTGACAATTTAAGTTTTGAACAGCTCGTCTATGTAATTGAAGTATTTGTTCACAATGTTATTTTTATACAATAGGTACCTACTATAATAAACAGAAAAAATACGACGCCACAAGTGACTCGGTAGCTTAGCGGTCAAAGCATTGGACTGGACATCCAAAGGTCGCGGGTTCGATTCCCGTCCGAGAATATGATCTGGTGCGAGTCGTATCTATCCTAAGTTATAAGTTTTAAACTAGGTGTAATTTAGTCCACGTTTTAGAATAAAGGGGATAAGCTCTCATAGTAATTATTTATTTATTTATTATTTTCGTTGCTAGCAACTAGTTCTAGCAACGACAATGCTAGACCACGATAAAAAAGTCAACGAAAACTCACATTGTATTTGTAAACGAGTCGAATTCATCTTTTGAAAATATCGACAGTACCTATAGATACGATTAATTGCCGCCATAATGGCAGCCATTTTGTTAACATCAGATTCAGATAGCCCGGGGCGGGAAAACTCGTCGAAATAAATTGGCGCAACCGTTTAACGATTGTACGTCTATTTTTTTTAACCGACTTCAAAAAAAGGAGGAGGTTCTATGTTCGTCTGTTTATTTGTTTTTTTTTACTGTTGATTTTTGGGTTCTAAATATCCTTACTAATATTATAAATGCGAAAGTCAGTTTGTTTGTTGCGCCTACACGTCTAAAATACTCAACCGATCATCATGAAATATTGCATACACGTTGTCAGGGGTACAGAAAAGGACATAGGGTACCTTTCATCCCGATAAAATTGCTGAGAGATAGATAAACAACTGTCCACGCAGACAAAGTCGCGGGCGGCCGCTAGTATGATGATAAATACTTATTTAAAGATATAAAAGATACAAGTTTTCAAGCATAGATTTTCATGCGAAAACATTGACTATTATAAGTAAGTATGCGAAAATTTCGAAAGTATATAAAAGTAAAATACTTTACAGAGATTTTAGAATAATTCATGCTTTATTACAATTTTATAAGAATGGGTCAGGCATAAAGGCTTAAAGCATGCTTTACAGTTCACAGAAAAACAGTAATTTTCTTTATATCTTATAATCTTCGACTATACTTGTAATTATAAGCGTTTTCTTACAACTATGCAAGTTATAAAACACTCTACAAATCCATTCTAATTTTCTCGTACACAAAGACAATAATACTAATATACAACATGTTACAAAAATACCCCTAATGCCGTATATAGTATATAGGGACCATCAAACTGATCAACTTTTACTATAGAACCAACTCTGAAATCGCGAAAAGAAATCAGCTGTTTCAAACAAAAATTAATTACGAAAATATCAAAATGTATGAAACAGCTGATATTTTAAGATAAATAATAATAGAAAAAATACTAGAAAAAATCGACTCACCCGTAGCACCTCAAACGGGACTCGAACCCGCACCCTTGGGATTCCGGCCCAATGCACTGACCAATTATGCTACCGAGTCGCTAGTGGGAGCGGCGAAATTTTCTAGTACTTTTTATTTCTTCGCTGCAAGCCAGCGTAATTTCATCAATGTGAAGAAATACCCCCACATTCGAAAGAAACATCTTTCCAGATGTTTTGACAATCGATAAAGATGAAACAGCTATAGAATTATTAAATTTAGATTTTTCGCATTCACAATGCTATTTTTATATTAAGATAAATAATAATAGAAAAAATACTAGAAAAAATCGACTCACCCGTAGCACCTCAAACGGGACTCGAACCCGCACCCTTGGGATTCCGGCCCAATGCACTGACCAATTATGCTACCGAGTCGCTAGTGGGAGCGGCGAAATTTTCTAGTACTTTTTATTTCTTCGCTGCAAGCCAGCGTAATTTCATCAATGTGAAGAAATACCCCCACATTCGAAAGAAACATCTTTCCAGATGTTTTGACAATCGATAAAGATGAAACAGCTATAGAATTATTAAATTTAGATTTTTCGCATTCACAATGCTATTTTTATATTAAGATAAATAATAATAGAAAAAATAGAAAAAATACTAGAAAAAATCGACTCACCCGTAGCACCTCAAACGGGACTCGAACCCGCACCCTTGGGATTCCGGCCCAATGCACTGACCAATTATGCTACCGAGTCGCTAGTGGGAGCGGCGAAATTTTCTAGTACTTTTTATTTCTTCGCTGCAAGCCAGCGTAATTTCATCAATGTGAAGAAATACCCCCACATTCGAAAGAAACATCTTTCCAGATGTTTTGACAATCGATAAAGATGAAACAGCTATAGAATTATTAAATTTAGATTTTTCGCATTCACAATGCTATTTTTATATTAAGATAAATAATAATAGAAAAAATACTAGAAAAAATCGACTCACCCGTAGCACCTCAAACGGGACTCGAACCCGCACCCTTGGGATTCCGGCCCAATGCACTGACCAATTATGCTACCGAGTCGCTAGTGGGAGCGGCGAAATTTTCTAGTACTTTTTATTTCTTCGCTGCAAGCCAGCGTAATTTCATCAATGTGAAGAAATACCCCCACATTCGAAAGAAACATCTTTCCAGATGTTTTGACAATCGATAAAGATGAAACAGCTATAGAATTATTAAATTTAGATTTTTCGCATTCACAATGCTATTTTTATATTAAGATAAATAATAATAGAAAAAATACTAGAAAAAATCGACTCACCCGTAGCACCTCAAACGGGACTCGAACCCGCACCCTTGGGATTCCGGCCCAATGCACTGACCAATTATGCTACCGAGTCGCTAGTGGGAGCGGCGAAATTTTCTAGTACTTTTTATTTCTTCGCTGCAAGCCAGCGTAATTTCATCAATGTGAAGAAATACCCCCACATTCGAAAGAAACATCTTTCCAGATGTTTTGACAATCGATAAAGATGAAACAGCTATAGAATTATTAAATTTAGATTTTTCGCATTCACAATGCTATTTTTATATTAAGATAAATAATAATAGAAAAAATACTAGAAAAAATCGACTCACCCGTAGCACCTCAAACGGGACTCGAACCCGCACCCTTGGGATTCCGGCCCAATGCACTGACCAATTATGCTACCGAGTCGCTAGTGGGAGCGGCGAAATTTTCTAGTACTTTTTATTTCTTCGCTGCAAGCCAGCGTAATTTCATCAATGTGAAGAAATACCCCCACATTCGAAAGAAACATCTTTCCAGATGTTTTGACAATCGATAAAGATGAAACAGCTATAGAATTATTAAATTTAGATTTTTCGCATTCACAATGCTATTTTTATATTAAGATAAATAATAATAGAAAAAATACTAGAAAAAATCGACTCACCCGTAGCACCTCAAACGGGACTCGAACCCGCACCCTTGGGATTCCGGCCCAATGCACTGACCAATTATGCTACCGAGTCGCTAGTGGGAGCGGCGAAATTTTCTAGTACTTTTTATTTCTTCGCTGCAAGCCAGCGTAATTTCATCAATGTGAAGAAATACCCCCACATTCGAAAGAAACATCTTTCCAGATGTTTTGACAATCGATAAAGATGAAACAGCTATAGAATTATTAAATTTAGATTTTTCGCATTCACAATGCTATTTTTATATTAAGATAAATAATAATAGAAAAAATACTAGAAAAAATCGACTCACCCGTAGCACCTCAAACGGGACTCGAACCCGCACCCTTGGGATTCCGGCCCAATGCACTGACCAATTATGCTACCGAGTCGCTAGTGGGAGCGGCGAAATTTTCTAGTACTTTTTATTTCTTCGCTGCAAGCCAGCGTAATTTCATCAATGTGAAGAAATACCCCCACATTCGAAAGAAACATCTTTCCAGATGTTTTGACAATCGATAAAGATGAAACAGCTATAGAATTATTAAATTTAGATTTTTCGCATTCACAATGCTATTTTTATATTAAGATAAATAATAATAGAAAAAATACTAGAAAAAATCGACTCACCCGTAGCACCTCAAACGGGACTCGAACCCGCACCCTTGGGATTCCGGCCCAATGCACTGACCAATTATGCTACCGAGTCGCTAGTGGGAGCGGCGAAATTTTCTAGTACTTTTTATTTCTTCGCTGCAAGCCAGCGTAATTTCATCAATGTGAAGAAATACCCCCACATTCGAAAGAAACATCTTTCCAGATGTTTTGACAATCGATAAAGATGAAACAGCTATAGAATTATTAAATTTAGATTTTTCGCATTCACAATGCTATTTTTATATTAAGATAAATAATAATAGAAAAAATACTAGAAAAAATCGACTCACCCGTAGCACCTCTTGTATGTTTCTTTCGAATGTGGGGGTATTTCTTCACATTGATGAAATTACGCTGGCTTGCAGCGAAGAAATAAAAAGTACTAGAAAATTTCGCCGCTCCCACTAGCGACTCGGTAGCATAATTGGTCAGTGCATTGGGCCGGAATCCCAAGGGTGCGGGTTCGAGTCCCGTTTGAGGTGCTACGGGTGAGTCGATTTTTTCTAGTATTTTTTCTATTATTATTTATCTTAATATAAAAATAGCATTGTGAATGCGAAAAATCTAAATTTAATAATTCTATAGCTGTTTCATCTTTATCGATTGTCAAAACATCTGGAAAGATGTTTCTTTCGAATGTGGGGGTATTTCTTCACATTGATGAAATTACGCTGGCTTGCAGCGAAGAAATAAAAAGTACTAGAAAATTTCGCCGCTCCCACTAGCGACTCGGTAGCATAATTGGTCAGTGCATTGGGCCGGAATCCCAAGGGTGCGGGTTCGAGTCCCGTTTGAGGTGCTACGGGTGAGTCGATTTTTTCTAGTATTTTTTCTATTATTATTTATCTTAATATAAAAATAGCATTGTGAATGCGAAAAATCTAAATTTAATAATTCTATAGCTGTTTCATCTTTATCGTTTGTCGTTTATCAAAACATCTGGAAAGATGTTTCTTTCGAATGTGGGAGTATTTCATCACATTGATGAAATTACGCTGGCTTGCAGCGAAGAAATAAAAAGTACTAGAAAATTTCGCCGCTCCCACTAGCGACTCGGTAGCATAATTGGTCAGTGCATTGGGCCGGAATCCCAAGGGTGCGGGTTCGAGTCCCGTTTGAGGTGCTACGGGTGAGTCGATTTTTTCTAGTATTTTTTCTATTATTATTTATCTTAATATAAAAATAGCATTGTGAATGCGAAAAATCTAAATTTAATAGCTGATATTTTTTTCGCGATTTGAGAGTTGGTCCTATAGTAAAAGTTGTTCAGTTTGATGGTCCATATACAAGGTGTTACAAAAATATCCCTAATGCCGAATATGGTATATAGGAACCATCAAACTGAACAACTTTTACTATGGGACCAACTCTGAAATCGCGAAATAAAAATCAGCTGTTTCATACATTTTGATATTTTCGCAATTAATTTTTGTATGAAACAGCTGATTTTTTTTCGCGATTTCAGAGTTGGTCCCATAGTAAAAGTTGTTCAGTTTGATGGTTCCTATATACCATATTCGGCATTAGGGGTATTTTTGTAACACCTTGTATACCATATTCGGCATTAGGGGTATTTTTGTAACACGTTGTATAGTGGTGACCACATAATTAAGCACACAAGTCGATTTTCACACAAACAAGGTAATTTTGAAGTCTTGGTTTTCCGCTAGGGATTGACCTAGCTGCGATCTCATGATGGCCATCCAGGGAGTGAATGGAGAAGATCCAGATCGCATTACACACCCAACTGATCTAATCAGCATTCTAAGAGATGTAAGAATCAGAATTTTCAGTTGTTAGATTTTCATACATTTTTATGCTATATCCGCGGTTTTTTTAAACATATCCTTACATCTCTTAGAATGCTGATCAGATCACTTGGATGTGTATAGCAATTTGGATCTCCTCCATTCACTCCCTGGATGGCCAACACCAGATCACCGCTCGGTCAATCCCAGGCGGAGAAGCAATGATTCAAAGTTACCTACTTCGTTTGTATAAAAATAGACTGGTGTCCTTAATTATGTAGCCACCACTATATACCTGTATTTTTATATAGTTACGCATTCACTATTCATTCAAAAAAAGAGCAAAAATTTGGTCTATTCCCGTTGTCTCCCACTTTTGTCTCCCACTGGGGAATATCGGGAATAAAGTAGAAAAAAATCATGTTATTTTTTCCCCCGATTTCCCCCAATGGGACAACGGGAATAGGGCAAACATTTTTTTCGAGACCATATCAAAATAACTAATTAGAAAAAAATCTCATCAATTATTTTAAAACTAAATCTAATGAATGCCTACATATCGAGTTTCGTCATAACAAAAAAAAAACCTTCAAAAATGCTTAAACAGGAAAAAATCTTTTTAATAAAAAACCAGGCAATCGTTCCCATAATTAAGACTCCTTACCATACATATCGAATATCAAGAACGATGACTTTGCTTTGCGCGCTGTAGGAAAGACAATTGCAATATAAAATAATTTAATTTGGTACTTTTATACCCAGTTTTTAAACACCATTGAGCCATGATTGTTACGTTTATTTAGGGTTGCCAACTTTTTGCATCAAATATAGTATTATCAAGATTAAGTATTACTTAAATGTAAGCAGATGGCGAAAAAGTTCAAAAAGATACAGTAGATATTAGTCGAGCCCTTGATATACATAGTAGGATACTAGATAAGTTTCTTGCGCCCGTTCTCCTTGTCAGCTAAAAAGTCTGAAGCGGGCGGTAGGAAAATTTTGAACTTGACTTTAACTTATTTATAGTAGGGTTGGCAACCTTAATATTAGCAGGATCGAGGCTGGTCAGAATGACTTCAATAAAGTGTTTTATAAAAACTTTTTGACTCCCATTTTCCTAATATTTTTTTCTATAGGTAAAAAAAAACATATTCTTACCAGCCGGTTCGTCCATAGTACTGATGAGTACAGTGAAGTCTTCAGCTCCTAGATCGTTTTCAGCTCTCAAGTAGTACTTGCGGTCGACGTCCTCCTTGGTGATATGGGGCACGAGCAGGGTTAAGTTGTAGTAGTTGCCGCCCTGGGGGTTAAAAAGGGTGTTTATATAATATCAAATAATATACTAGAAAAAATACGACTCGCACCAGATCATGTTCTCGGATGGGAATCGAACCCGCGACCTTTGGATACCTACCGAGTCACTAGTGGGAATGTCGAATTTCTCCTAGTATATCAACTCTTACGCTGCAAGCCAGCGCCATCTCACCATTGTACAAGGAATTACCTCGACATCAACTGAATACCTTTCCAGATATTTTTAAACAATTGATTAAGATGAGAAAGCTATATGATTTTTTAATTTTGAGATTTAAGCATTCACAATGCTTAAAGGGTGTTGTCGGGAATAATACAATATAAAGAAATATGTAACCAACATTGTTCAAATTCCAAAGTACATTCCAAAGACATTTTGTCATCTTTGTCAAGGCCGTCTTTTATCTATTTGAGGCCCTGGGCACATTAAGATAAGGAGGCCCCTATGATCTTGACTTAAATTTATCTAAACATGCCGAAATCAGATCAGAAAGCCTGATATTCGGGCAAGAGTAGGATAGCTATGCGCATGCAAAGCTAGTAAGCATTTTTAGTCAGTAATTATTGTTTAAGTTTTCGAAATACCTAAATATGTTTTATATGTATTTTTTTTTTAATAAGCATCCGTTATCGTTTAGTGATCTGGCAGGAACTAGGGGGCCCCTATCGATCGCGGAGCCCCGTGTGCCCAGTGGGAAAGATGGGCCTGATCATTGTACCAAAGGGTATGGAATGGGGGACTTACCAAAGACACAGGTTCTAACGCCGCCATGACCTGTCCATCGACAATATGATGAGGTTGCAACACGGCATCGCCGACGCGCCACTCCGCGCGCGGGGGAGGGAACGCGCGGATCGTCACGTTGAGGCGTCCTTCAGAGCCGAGCTTCAGACCGAATATGGTGATCGTGCTGGACTCCAGGCGTTGGGGAGGAACTATTAAAAATTAGGTAATTTATTTAAAACAGAAGATGAGATTTAAACATAATTCTCTGTTTAATTTACGTATGTTTTTTGTCAGTAACTACCACCACACAGTGGAATAATTGTGGGGCGAGCGTGTGCATAGTGTGAGGGCCACTTCTTTAAATTCAATAAAAGTGGGATGGGTGTGTGTAAAAAACTTGTCACGTATACTGAGCTGAGACCTTAAAAATGCACGTGTTATGCGACAGAGATAGAAGAAAAGAGTGATAAGGAAGAAAAGGAAGATGGCTGCTGTGATACTGACCATAACGGACAAAAAAGAGAGTGTTATTATTGTTGGTTATAATGGAATAAACGCTGTGCGAGAAAAACGTTTTTAACATTTCCTGATTAGAAATTTCGTTTTTTTTTAAATACACTTACAGTGAACTTCAAGTTGTCTCTTAGCTTCTCTGGGCTGATCTAGCGCTTCATGTTCCGCGCGGCACGCGAGCACGCGCCCGGCCGCGTCGGCCGTCAGCGGCAGGCTGAGGTTCTGGCTGATGGTCTGCAGGTCGCCCTCCGAGGTTAATACTGCTTGGTGGAGCCCGCGGAGGAGTTGTTCGTCATCTGTAAGGAAATGGTAAGTGTCACTAAAACAAAATATCTAAAATCAATTGCCATATGTTTAACGAAGCATTACTTGAGAATGGCTCGACCGATATAGACATGGCCGGTTTTTTTTAATGTGTTCTTTGGGACAAACTTTTTTAATCCACCAAAAAATAATTATTAAATTCCACGCGTACAAAGTAGAAGGTGACGGTCAGGAAATAAGTACTTTAAATGAGGAGCTCAATGTTGCAGTGCAGTGGATTAATGAATTATACATACGATGCGGATGCGATCCTCAGATGAGTGTCCATTTATTATCTTGAGCTCGCTGGTTTAAAAAAGCACGTTAAGCCATTGGTTACGGCTGCATTTGTAGTAGTTATCACCCACCCACTAATCTTCACTAGACATGTGTGATAGGTGCATTCGTTAGCACCCACCAATCTGCATCGGGCCCACGTGGTGGGTTATGGGCCTCCTCCTTATTCACTCAAGGAAGGCCTGAACAGTGCAATCTCCCACTAGTCTGTGAAGCGTGGAGCTTATACCAATATTCTCCAACGGGAGAGGCCAACTTCTGTAGTGAACTATAGCTGTTAGAAAAGAAGGATGTTAAGTTGATGACATAATCTTGTCACCTAGGAACCATGTGATCTTGGCGGCGGGTCTGCCCCCCGGCACGACGCACTGCGCGCGCAGCTCGTCGCCGTCGCGGAAGTACGGCGCCGGCGGCGTCACCAGCACCGGCGCTACGGGAGGCCCTGGAGGCAACGGAATCAATTATTGTTTTCACATCGAAAACAAGCGAAATAGATAAATAACGGTATTTTCCCGTTGTTCCCCATTTTCGTCCCCCCACTAGGGGATATCGGGAAAAAGTATGGGAATAGACCTAAATAATAACAATAGGTACCTAATGTAAATGTGACATACTTAATTTTATAAATTTTAATTATTGTGTAATTATTTTTATTCTTCTTATTCTCTTTCTTATTAAATTTTTGCCTACATTAAAAAGGCTACAACTATAAAACTGCCGAATAGTATTTTTGTACGTACCTAAAAACATGTATTATAATATTCGCAAATAAATTATACAACATGTTACAAAAATACGCCTAATGCCGAATATGGTAGATAGGGACCATCAAACTGAACAACTTTTACTATGGGACCAACTCTCAAATCGCGAAAAAAATCTACTGTTTCATACATTTTGATATTTTCGATTTTAATTTTTGTTTCATACAAAGCTGCTGATTTTTTTTCGCGATTTCAGAGTTGGTCCCATAGTAAACAATTGATCAGGGGCCGTACCGGCTAACGCATAGAACTTCGGAAAGTTTGCCGGGCTTCAAATTTAAACAGATAAATCGAGCCCCAATCGGGCTAAAATGGCGAACCTCAATTCATGATGTCACACGAACATAACTTCTAAATAACTTCGGCGAATAGTACAGTACGAAACTCCTTTCTTCGATTTATCTGTTTTAAGTTGAAGCTCGGCAGACCCGCCGAAGTTCGAAAAGTTAGCCGGTAGGGCCCCAGGGGCCCTCAATCTCAAGTCTCAACTTAAAACAGATAAATCGAAGTAAGGGAGTTTCGTATTGTACTATTCGCCGAAGTTATTTAGAAGATATCGATGTTCGTGTGACATCATGAATTCGGGGTTCGCCATTTTGGCCCGATTGGGGCTCGATTTTAATTTGAAGCCTGGCAGACTTTCCGAAGTTCGATGCGTTAGCCGGTATGGCCTCAGTTTGATGGTCCCTATATACCATATTCAGCATTAGGGGTATTTTTGTAACTTTGGGACCCACTTAATGTTACAAAAATACTACTACACTATACTAATAAATAATATATATAAGTATTTATATACGGAATGGTGACCGCGCACTGACAAGGTGGACCGATGGGAGGGTGAAGATTGCGGTGCGCCACTGGATGCGGGCAGCGCAGGACCTACCATTGAGGAGAACCTTGGGGGAGGCCTGTACCCAGCAGAGGGTGTCGTGCGGTCATGATGATGTTGATGATTGGGTCGGAATCCCATGAGTGCGGGTTCGAGTCCCGTCTCAGGTGTTATGCTATTCTGCGAAGCAGGGAGGGATGGCAGGCCGTGGTCTCCTTCTGCGAGGATGTCATCTCGCAGAAGGAGGCCACGGAGAGGGTTCGCGAGGCGGACGTCGCAGCGAGCCAACTCCGACGTGCGCGGCGGGGGAGAACGAGACGCCAACGTGCGCGACTTGCTCTCCTCTAGCTGCAAGGGGGGGCGCAGTAAGGCCCTCTGCCCCCCATAAGGTGAAACCCTTACGGGTCACCATCCCCGGGTCACGTGGTGCATGCAACCGCGATCCCCCAGACCCGGTGGAAAGGCGCAGGTCTTCGAGAGGAGTTTAGTTGGTAGTGGTGCATTCTCCCGTCCCCCATCTGGCCCGCCCACCATGAGTGGGTAGCCTTATGGGAGGCCGGAAAAATGTTTCCTCCCCCTGCCACTAGGGCAGGGGTTAGAACCACCCAGCCCTGACGCGAAGCCTATTAGGCTTGGCGGGAGGGCTGGGCGCGGCGAGGAACATGCCCCAGGTAATAACCTGGGGGGTGACCGACCCCAACATGCCGTTTGGTATGCGTAAAGATTGCATTCTCCTCTTGATACAAAAAAAAAAACAAAGGTGTTATGCTATTAGTAAAATACTCACTGGCGACGATAAGGCGCATGCTAGCCTGCACTTCGATGGCGCCGGACTGCGGCGGCAGCACACACGTGATGTTGCCGTTCCACTCCTCCTTGATGTTCTTGATTGTTGCGCCACATTCGCCGAACTGAAAAAAAGAATAAAAAGTTCTATAAAACCAGTTCGATTGCGCATAGGGTTGCCACCCGTACTTTACAATAAAGTATACCTACTTTATTTCGGGGTAATTGTACTCTATACTTTATGAGGAAAATAAAGTACGCGAAAATACTTTATTTCACATGGCCTGATAATTCTCTAGGATAAATTGCCAAAAGTAATAAAAATAATGTTTTTAAAGGTAAAAATAAATAATGCTTTATTATTAAATTTAGATTTATTGCACTCACAATCCTATTTTTAAATTAAGATAAATAACATTAGAAAAAATACTAGAGAAAATCTACTCACCCGTAGCACCTCAGACGGGACTCGAACCCGCACCCTTAGGATTCCGGCCCAATGCACTGACCAATTTATGCTACCGAGTCGCTAGTGGGAGCGGTGAAATTTTCTAGTACTTTTTACTTCTTCGCTGCAAGCCAGCGCAATTTCATCAGTGTGAGATCTCGCAAGAATCGAGATTGCATTCCCTACCCTACGTGGTACTGACACTGACTATTTAAGTTATTTTACGCGAGCTGTACCGGTGCAAGGGTTTGTGTTTTTGCATATTATTATCTCTTTATTTTTTTTATATACAAGGTGTTGCAAAAATACCCCTAATGCCGAATTTGATATATACCAAGTGACCATCAAACTGAACAACTTTTACTATGGGGCCAACTCAGTTATTCAGTTTTATGGTCTCTATCTACCATATTCGGCATTAGGGGTATTTTTGAAACACCATGTATATTGACAACATCACATACATTGCTCCGATTCCAAAGTAAGTAGCTAAAGCGCTTGTGTTATGGAAATCATAGACAACGGTGGTATCACAAACACTCAGACCCGAGCCAATATATAAAAGTTCGTTTTCTAAATTGACCCAACCGGGGATCGAACCCGGGACCTCAGAGGTGGCGACACCTTGAAAACCGGTGCACAAAGCCACTCGACCACGGAGGTCGTGTGTACTTACTTGTAATCCTTGCCCAGCATACACCACATCTCCATCTTGCTGGCTCGGTATCAGCCGGTACGGAGTGTTTCCTACTGTCATCCTGAAAATAAAACGTAAAATATTAATTTCTAAAGCTGTCTATTCATTTGTCCATTACTTACACCCGTATTCACAAAAAATACTAATATAATAATAATAATATTTTATTTCTCCTCACAAAAAATAGGTACAATAATTATTATTTGATTGAATCAGGCATTACTTGGCGGAAGTACCAAACCATTGTCAAAAGAGAAATATATGTAGCTTACTCCCGCAAAACACCTTGCACCTTCACCAATTAGACTACTCTACACGTGTTGCGCCCCAACCCGGAGCATCCTCAGGAGTTAGATCGTGCGTGAACCGACACCGAATGGTTCACGCTCGATCTAACTCCTCTGTGTCGCTGTCATGCTAAATGCAATACTTGCATTGCACTGATATTTTTGTGGTGCGCATGCGCATTTTTTTGCGGGCGGGCGGGCGGTGCATCCTGCATATATTTTTTGCGGGAGTAAGCTACATATATTTCTCTTTTCACAACAATAATTATTAAAAGACATTAATGACACATAAATTTGTATGTGAGGAGCTGGTGTTTGAATGGGAATAACCTGTCATACAAATTACCAGGTCCCCACCCCACGGATACATTCAAATAACATATCTTTTATATACGTTATATCCATACATAGATTATGAGAGCTGGAATAGCATTAATGAATATTGTATAGACAATTCATACATAGGGTCTACGAAATAATAATGTAATATCCATAATGCAAATTAAAACCAATTAAAAAAGTACCTACTATCCTATCTTAGTTAAACGCCCGCCCCCTCTCTTCTAGCCCAAATTTGCGTGCCCAACAGGGTCCATAATAATGGTCTTTTATTATGTAACATCTTTGTAAACATTATGGTTTAGCAATAAATTATTTGATTTGATTTGATTTGAAGCCTAGAAAGTGTACCTATATGTGTGTGTGTATGTGCGTGCGTGTGTGTGTGTGTGTGTGTGTGTATTATTTTTTCCTTTATGTTTAGTCCAACAAAAAGAATCACTTATCTTATTCATTTTTATACATCAAACACCAAAGTTTTATCATTTACTTATCAGGCAGGATGTCCTCTGCCATTCAGAGGAAGTTTTCAGTTACGGTGTATGAGGTCTCACAGTGCTCACGGACGCAAAATGTCCCATTTACCAATCACAGTCAACTATTGCACGCATTTTGTAATGTTGTAACGTTATTCAATAAACATTAGACGTCATTCACAAGACCTTGACTGATTCTCTTTTTTAAGAAATTGGGCTTATTTAGAATAAATAAAATGAAATCGACTGGCGGCGCTAGTTGGCTCATGTCAGCCCCTTAACCGTTTTACTTATTATCAGAAACTTGGCATGGCTGCCGAGTCGCCATTACTCGATGAGATGAAAGCATTCATGTTGATACCGATTTGCAGTAATGCAATCGCTGGATTCAGTATTTGTTGACAAGTTTATGGAGCAAGTTGCAGGCGCAAACGAGTGTTTGACGTTTTATGTTTAAGATTTAAATTGTCTTCAACATTATTAAATTTCAGATTTATCGCATTCACAATGCTATTTTTATATTAAGATAAATAAAATTAGAAAAAATACTAGAAAAAACCCGCACCCTTGGGATTCCGGCCCAATGCACTGACCAATTATGCTACCGAGTCGCTAGTGGGAGCGGCGAAATTTTCTAGTACTTTTTACTTCTTCGCTGCAATTCCTCACATTGATGAAATTGCGCTGGCTTGCAGCGAAGAAGTAAAAAGTACTAGAAAATTTCGCCGCTCCCACTAGCGACTCGGTAGCATAATTGGTCAGTGCATTGGGCCGGAATCCCAAGGGTGCGGGTTCAAGTCCCGTCTGAGGTGCTACGGGTGAGTCGATTTTTTCTAATATTATTTATCTTGTCTTCAACATTTTTGCAATAACAGAACCCAATTGAAATAAAAACTTTTACAGATAAGTACTAACTGAATTTTATATTATCAATTTTATTTGTATAGGTCTCCCTGTGCGCGCACGCACAGCGTCCAAAACCACTCACACGTAATACGTAAAACAATAGTATATTATGCAATTAGTAAATAAAAGACGGATTTAAAGCGAGGGCCATAGATGAATCACGAGCAAGTGAAGGATTCTAACGATTGAATCACGACCGTAGGGAGTGATTCAAGTTTTAACGACGCGAGTGATTCATGGCCCTCGATATAAATCCGTTTTATTCAAGTTGCATACCTACTATATTTTATACCATGACTACGAGAAAAAAAAAGATTTTAGAGAAAATATTTTTTCCACAAGGAGTTTGTATATCGAGTACTCTTTGCACAAGGAGTTTGTATCGAGTATTTTTTGCACAAGGAGGTTGTATAGTATTGAGATGGAGGTCGAATTGTGTTCTAAATTCAAATACCAAAATAGTGATAAAAAGTGCTTTTTATTCCACTGTTTTCAGTATATAAAATAAGCTTTTTAGAGGGGGAATGGTATAAACGAACCAATTACACACGCAGTGCGTTCGCATAGGCAAGGATTTGAGTATTGTTCTTGAATACGGGTGTATGTCTGTAGGGTTGCCACTCGTACTTTCTAATAAAGTATTTACTTTATTTCGGGTTAATTATACTCTATACTTTATGAGGAAAATAAAGTACGTAAAATACTTTATCTCACATGGCTTGTTATTTCTCTAAGATAAATTGCCAAAAGTAATAAAAAGTATGTTTTTAAAGGTAAAAATAAACAATACTTTATTTCCATACAATGTAACTTTTTTTTTCTACCTATAGCAAACAATGTACTTTATTAGTCAAAAAAAAGGTGGCAACCCTAGTCTACAGAGTCCTTACTTTAAAATCATTACTTACCGACAGGAGTCAATGGGGTAGTTTACTTTGCACAGGACATTGAGCTGGCCTCCAACGCGACGGACTTCCTCTCGCGGAGTGATTTCTACTGATTGACCTGGAGCAAAGATAATAATAATAATAAATATTTTTTTCTTTTAATTTTGAGATTTAAGCATTCACAATGCTATTTTTTATATAATACTAAATAATATACTAGAAAAAATAGGACTCGCACCAGATCATGTTCTCGGACGGGAATCGAACCCGCGACCTTTGGATATCCGGTCCAAAGCTCTGACCGCTGAGCTACCGAGTCACTAGTGAGAACGTCGAATTTCTCCTAGTATATCAACTCTTATGCTGCAAGCCAGCGCCATCTCACCATGTAGAAGGATAAAAATAGCATTGTGAATGCTTAAATCTCAAAATTTCAAATAACTACATTTATACCAATTAGTCTTCTTGATTTGATTGTTATTTATACCTAAATCTTTGTCTTTAACTGTACGTAAGGACAAATACATAAAAATTTAGTTAGGTTAAGAAAAGACTTAGGCAATTCTTAAGTTTAGTGCAAACTGGTATAAACAAAACATCTTTGAGAGCTATTAGTAATTAATGGTTCACCTAAGTTCTAATCAACCCTTTTGTTTGATAAAATGCTTTTACACAGCTTCTATTCGACCTTAACTAATGTTAATTAATTAATTATACTTAAAACCCGTATTTGTAACAAAATCTTTTCGCAAATTGTTTTCCCTAATGCCAAGGTAATTTGAACCATACGTTCAAGACAATAAAAAAGGCAGTTTAAATGTATTTACCAAAGTTTCTGGATAAAGAATAGGCTCATTTCGGATTGGAACAGCCGCTTAGCGAGTCCTTGAAGTTTTTATGTAAATTAGGGACTTCTATTACATGTGGAACAAAGGGAGGTAATTCGTTAATACCATAGAGCCAGCGAACCGAACAGAAACTCATTTTAATACCAAATAATATACTAGAAAAAATACGACTCGCACCAGATCATGTTCTCGGACGGGAATCAAACCCGCGACCTTTGGATATCCGGTCCAATGCTCTGACCGCGGAGCTACCGAGTCAGTGACTCGGACTCGTGTATTGATATAAAAATAGCATTGTGAATGCTAAAATCTCAAAATTTAGAAACTCATTTTATTTGGATCAAGGAATAAGAAGGATAGCCTAAGTCACAGAATTAATAATTGTACGGTCAATAACAGCACAATTTTGTACCTAGGGCGAAGTCAGCACTTTCAATAAATAAATTACAATTATTTTAATTTTCAGTTCGCATTCTGTATCAATAGGTATATGTTGTGTGACTCATTATTTCAAAAAATATAAATTAAACAGTTTTGATTTATAATTTCAAGGATTTCAAATTCATCTTAAATATTTCAAGATTCAGTAAAAGGTTGTGTGGTAGCAAGAAACCATACAATTATAGTAGTGACGTACAGAATGGCCACTCCCTCCCTCCCACCGGCCGGCGGTGCCTCCCCCGGCCCGCACTAGGTCGCCCAGTTAGCTGTATCATTATTGAGGGCCGTCGCCGTCCGACGACCGTCGCTCGGTTCGACACTTGCAAAGAGTACTTTTGTAATATGACAGTTGATACAGACAATATGATAATTACGAAAAAGTTTTCATAACAATTAGATTTTCAGCGAATGTTTAAAAAAGGTAAGTAGCCTTGAACACTTCAGCCACACATACGCAGTGTGTACAGACGTCATTCTGTTTATGTAATAGAAGAAGGAGACATAAACGAGATGTTTATATGCAGTGTCCAGGGTGTGCCTTAGTTCAATCTTTAAGCAAACACTCTTAAATAGTATTCTGTGGTCATAGTTTTAATGCATAGTATATGAATTTGCGAGAAAATGCAAAAAAAGTTTTTTTAAAGTCTAATCTGGAATTAGAACACCCGAAAGGCTTGAATCCTGTAAAATACCCCAGAGCTTGAGTTTGAAATACAGATTTACCTTTCAATACTTAAGGCCCCTATATACCTCAAGTGGCACCCTCATTTTAATTAAATTTCGCAAAAGTGCCAAAAGTGGCCACACTTTTAGCACTTTTGCGAAATACTACTACAACGATCAAAATTTTACTGAGGTTATTGTTTGTAAGTAAACTATAGAACCTTAGCTTCAATCTGCTAAAAGTGGCCACTTTTAGTACTTTCGCGAACTACTACTACAACGAACAAAATTTTACTGAGGTTATTGTTTGTAAATAAACTATAGAACCTTAGCTTCAATCTGTACATGTGAATTTTCGATACATTATGTACTTAGCGAGCAATAAATTTAATTAAAATGAGGGTGCCACTTGAGGTATATAGGGGCCTTAATACCTACCTGCTATTATTTTATTTCACTATGATGTAACAAACCAATAGATTCGGCAGAAAGTTTTTAGCGTATCTTTTTAAAAGCTAAGCTAAATTTTTTATTTCAGGACAGGGGTGGTGAACTTTATCTCTGTTCCGGCATACTCTATGGTTCCCACAAACTGTATAATGTTTAATTTATTTTGTAGGAGCGGTGTTCAGAAACATGCAGGTGTCACATTCTCACGATACAGTACGTTGAAGTTTCTTACACAGAAAATATAACTAGGGGCTCTGTGGGCTGTAGACACTCAGTAGCTGTCAAAATAAATAAATAAATATTTGACAACATCACATACATTGCTCCGATTCCAAAGTAAGTAGCTAAAGCACTTGTGTTATGGAAATCGGAGACAACGGTGGTATCACAAACACCCAGACCTGAGCCAATATAGATTAGTTCATTTTCTAAATTGACCCAATCGGGGATCGAACCCGGGACCTCAGAGATGGCGTCACCATGAAAACCGGTGTACAAACCATTCGACCACGGAGCTCGTCGAAAAATACTAAAAAATAAATACTGGTAAACTGGGGTGATTAGCAACTTGCGTAGTGAATAACAACAGCGACATTTTGGATAGAAAAAAGTTAATAATATCAAAATGACCTTATTAGTTTTATAGAAAAATGTCATATGAACAATCTCAAGCGGTTCATTTTGAATGTATGTTATTTTTTCTATTGAAAATGTCGCTGTTGTTATTCACCACGCATGTTGCTAATCACCCCAGTTTACAGTACTTACTTAAATACGCAGTAATAAATTCTGTCGCAACCTTATTATTTTCAAATTTCAAATATTGGCCAGAAATGTTTTGATTGATTTTGAACTATGAACTTTTGAGTCTTCTAAAAATAAAAATCATTAACTTCAACAATCGAATACCCAACCCCCTACTTTCTTCTCAATTAGGAATTTAAAAATAAAGTAAGTATTACATTTTACATCCTATTTACGTAAATTGGAAATTCAATCCTGAAACCGCTAAATAGGTAGTTACAAAAGTTTCAGATTTCGCTGAAACAATTAATTCATGAGTTTTGTTCGGTGGTTGCGAATCGAGCGAGCGACTAGGGTTGCCACTTGTCCAGGTTTTCTTGATACGGCTGATATTTAGTTAATTATTTTCAACGATAAAACCAAAGACCGTTTTACTGACTCAGTTTCGTTACCAGAAAAATACTTGCTTTGGTTTTGTTAAAATTGTCAAAAACTATACCTAGGGAGACAAGGTAGCCAATCTTGGACAATTTAAATGAGAATTCTATAGCTAAGTAAACGACAACCTCCGTGGTCGAGTGGCTTTGTACACCGGTTTTCAAGGTGTCGCCATCTCTGAGGTCCCGGGTTCGATCCCCGGTTGGATCAATTTAGAAAACGAACTTTTCTATATTGGCTCAGGTCTGGGTGTTTGTGATATCAACGTTGTCTCTGATTTCCATAACACAAGTGCTTTAGCTACTTACTTTAGAATCGGAGCAATGTATGTGATGTTGTCAAATATTTATATTTATATAAAGTAATTATGTGTATTTAATTAAATTAAAATTATACTGAATTTTTGGTAATGGTTGGTCGAATTATTGAGGGGGAGTAAAAAGGGAGGAAAGCAGCCGCTACTTAAAATAAGAAGTCGAATGAAACTAGAAAATAATGAGGCTCAAATAGACGTCACCAATCTAGTGTCTAGACTACTCTAAATAGCTCTCGCTAGACTAATGTCAGGGCACACGAATGGCCCCAATTGGGTAAAAAATTCCGCCTCGTATGACTTCAAATTAATCAACGGCTTTATAGAGCTACGAAAAGCTGTGGAGACGCCTTACAAAAAAATTGACGCATAAAAATAAGAAATAAGTAAAATTCTTCGTACCTAAGTAAGTACCTAGTTTATAGTGAAATATAGAACATATCATGACTATAGGACTAACGGCCGAATACTGAAAGGCTTCTTAACTTAAATCTTTAGTTGAGGTCTCCTTAACTTTAAGGAAGGTGTCAGTTTCATTTGGCCGATACCCACATTGCTATGCTATATTGTTAAAAAGCAGGAATACTTGCCAAATGGAAATCCAGAACTTTGAATAGTTCTGTAGCTCTACCATGAGTCGATGCGAACCGTTTTCGCTACCATAAACTATCGGATATACTGCTCACAGTCAATGCGAGAGAAAGAGAGAAAACGATAGTTTACGATAGCGAAAACAGTTTGTCTTAACTCATGGTAGGGCCACTGGATGCTTTTCAAAAAGCAATAGAATAAAGGAGAGGAGCGGAAAATACTGCTTTGTGCATGAAACTCTGCTGAAATTCCAGAGGCGACAGCAGCGTCAACTCAGTATCCTATTTCATGCCAGTGAGTTATGGAAATCATAGAAGAACTGATACTATAAACATAACTAAAACCATGTCTTTACTAGCTATAGGTATTGATCCGGCTTTGGAATTCTGGGGGTATTACAACTTCTTAAAACTTGTCAGGTTTATGAATTGCTATAGTTACATCTCATTCTCGCTGTATAGCAAATAAAAGAGACGCATTGATAGCCATTCAGAAAACTGGCAAGTTTTAAGAGGTTGTAATACGGGGACATGTTTGTTTTTGACAACATCACATACATTGCTCCGATTCCAAAATAAGTAGCTAAATCACTTGTGTTATGGAAATCAGAGACAACGGTGGTATCACAAACACCCAGACATAAGCCAATATAGAAAAGTTCGTTTTCTAAATTAAGCCCAACCGGGAATCGAACCCGGGACCTCAGAGATGGCGACACCTTGAAAACCGGTGTACAAAGCCACTCGACCACGGAGGTCGTCAAAAAGGAAAAAGATAGCAACAAGATATTTATTACTAACCACTTTGTCGACATAACTTCGCAACTCCATACCTTTTTCTGTTCCGTCTGGAGTCAAAATTGTTGTTTTATTAGAATCTACGACACTTGTTATTAAAGTGTCAGCCGCGCCGATTGTAATTTATTTTAATCTCTAACACGTCGACATTGGTGTCATTATCCCTTGGCATTTCCATGTATAGTAACGTCATGGTTTCGGAAACTAGTAATTTGTCCAGTTAGCTGTTTGACCATCAGCCATTTTTAATATCCCCACTGCTGGGGCACAGGCCTTCCTTATGGGTGGATAAGGAGGATTGGCCATGACCCAACACGCGGGCCCAATGCGGATTGGTGGGTGCTAACGACTGCCAATGCAGCCGGGACCAACGGCTTGACTTGCCTTCCGAAGCACAGAGTAGCTCGAGATAATACATTTTTGGCCACCCATCCCATGACCGACCCTTGTGAAAGTTGCTTAACCTCCGCAATCGATGGGCCAGGCGTTATACCACTCCTCTCCTCCAGTTAGCTGTAAGTAGGTAAAATATCTTATAGCTGACTAGACTTTTAATCTGGAATGGCATCCTTCAATGCTGCCTCTGAATCTAGAGGCGCCATTCTAATCTAGCTTATCCAGGATAAGCTGGCAACTACGCACTGAGAGGAAAGCTGTGTTTTAGACAGCTGCTATTTTTGCAAACACTGACAATTTTCGAGTTTCGATAAGTGTACAATACAGTCACAGTATTATTTGAAAAAACTAAAAGGTATACAACATGTTACAAAAGTACCCCTACTGCCAAATATGGTATATAGGGACTATCAAACTGATCAACTTTTACTATGGGCCCAACTCTCAAATAGCGAAAAAAAAAATCAGCTGTTTCATACATTTTGATATTTTTGATTTTAATTTTTGTATGAAACAGCTGATTTTTTTTGTGATTTCTGAGTTAGTGCCAAAGATATTCGGCATTAGGGGTATTTTTGTAACATGTTGTAAACAGGGTTACTTATTTACTTTGAATAATAACATTAGAAGCCGAGTCCTTGTATGTAAAGTAAGGCAAAAACTGAGCCTTTCAGATTTATATCCTTCATAATGTTATCTAATCGTAACTAAAATCCAATAAAATAGTAACTAATCCCGCCTAAAGAACGAAACAGTTTCAATTTGCCTAAAATTTAAACTGAAGAAAGTAGAAGAAGAAAGTATGAAGAATAAAAATCTGAAAACTGAGCCATTTTGGCTTGGTTTTATTTGCGTCACTTTTGACAGTGCACTTTCTAGGGAACTATCGTTCTAGGTTGTTATTATTCTTAGCTTATTTTATAAAACACCAACTACCTCACAGGTAGATTACTAACTTCATAAACAACAACATTTGTTCTGCGACTCATCTGAAATCGACTTAACATTTAAATGTCCGAACAGATTTTTTATACTACGTGTTGCTACGACATTTGCTACGTCGTAGCAACAAGGGGTTTAATAGGGGTTAAAGTATGAAATTGCCGATTTTTTCTAGAGTCCCTCACATCTTCTATGATGTTAAAGATGTTTCAGTTGCTTGTTATTATTTCAAGCAATATAATAATAAACATTTGGCAGCCCTAGACCTTCTCAAATGACAATTATTATAAATGACCAGGGCTGGCACCCTCCTTAGCTTTATACCTTCCAGTTGCGGTTTAATAGATGAAAGAAAGTGCAGGGTTGCCACTCTGCGATTTAATTACCTATTTTATTTATAACTCAAAGCAGAGAATAATATAGGAGAGTAGGGAATTTGTGTCAGTCTGTTTGACAAACAGATCGTCTGTCAGGGGCCGTATCGGCTAACGCATCGAACTTCGAAAAGTCTGCCGGTTTTCAAATTAAAACAGATAAATCGAGCTCCAATCGGGCCAAAATGGCGAACCCCAATTCATGATGTCACACGAACATCGATATCTTCTAAATAACTTCGGCGAATAGTACAACACAAAACTGCTTACTTCGATTTATCTGTTTTAAGTTGAAGCTCGGCAGACCCGCCGAAGTTCGAAAAGTTAGCCGGTAGGGGCCCAGGTCGACCATGATAGATTGACAGACGGACAGAAACCGGATGAAATAATCCTACATTTTTTTTGTTTTATTATTATTTTTACACGACAGCCAAAAAAAATAAAAGGAGTGTGTGTATATGTTTGTATGTATGTGAGTTTATTTATTCCACCATAACTTCTAAATGCCTTTACGGATTTGGATGTATGGAGTATCGTGAGAATCCTTACATAATCCCGAGTGACACTGGCTATATTTTTTAAAAAAAAAATTAATATGGCGAGAGTACGACGCCACTTTTAAATGTAAAAAAAAATTTTTTTTCACTCATCAAATAAAAAGCCTTAACGAGCACATTCTAAAAGTACCTATATAATTTGTCACTGGAATGTGTTTTATAAAAATAAATAAATGAAACAAACAATATTAAAAACACGACTGCCCTGCTAAAAACGAACTTAAAAGTACAATAATAAATGTCATTGCAGTCGGGGGACCATTTTTAACCCCCGACGCAAAAAGAGGCGTGGTATAAGCTAAACGTGTCTGTATATCTGTGTATGTGTGTATCTGTCTGTGGTATCGTAGCTCCTAAAGTTTAGTTGTTTTTTGTGTAAAAGATAATTTTTTGGAACAATTTTAAATCCAAAGAGGCCCCGACTGCAATGGCACTTTTTATCTACTTCTAAGCTAGTTTTTAGCAGGGCAGTCGTATTTTTTATCATTTTTAAAATTTATTTATTTTTTACTACAGAATCTTAAAAAGTTACAACACATACCCATGATTTTATGATGATTTTACATGATTCTACGAAAACAACAGTTTTTTTTATAAATAATAGGGTGAGTTCGGACTGTATCGTTATTTTTGCACCTAAGTATTCGACAACACTTAAGTCATTATTTTAAATTAAATAATTGAATTACTTATATTTTTTCTACCACTCAACCAATTCAGGACATCTATAAGTTGACAAGAATTTAAAATACTTAGTTTTTAGTGGCAACCCTACTAAACCATAAACTGATTCGAGGGTTGGCACGTAATAAAAACAAATCGTTGCATGGATGATTCACGGATTCGTTTTAATACAGTTATGTCAGAAGGGGATTACCCCCATTGTGGTAATGTATAAGGATAGTTTGGGTAATCAAATTTGGAGTTTTTTCTTAATAATGTTAAAAGAAATATTTTTTTATTCGTCGACTATAGTATAGGGGTTCAATGTGTACCCATATTTATATTTATCCTTCTACTGGAGGTCTATTACAAAAAAACGGTCAAGAGCGAGTCAGACTCGCGCACCGAGGGTTCCGTCCTTTCCATCGTCATTCTGAAAAAGTTTACTATTTAGAGACATCGTTTTATTCTTCCTGTAATCTTTACATACACTTTTATCACATAAAATAATTTCAGATTTTTCTCTATGCAAACTGTGGAGATAATAGGAGGAATTGGTATTTTTTTAAATTTTCATCAAATGTAAAAAATATGCGACCTAAAAAAATAAAAAGTGTTTGAGATTGTGCAAGCAGCGTTCTTTCACATGATACCCCATATATCATATTAGCCTCACTTCAAATTTTTCAGACCCCTTTCAGTCCCTGTTGCAAAAAAAAATTAAATATTTTTATTTCTCTCTTATTTGCAAAATAGTTGGGCAAACTTCATCTAAAACTATTCCAAATTTCAAGTTGATTGCATTAGTAGCTCTCGAGATATCCAGCTGTGTCAGACAGACAGACAAAGTCGCACCATAGGGGTTCCTTTTTACCATTTTGGTACGGAACCCTAAAAATAATCAAGATAGTCGGCCGATGTTCGTTGATCGATTTGCTTGATTTTGAACCTTATACATAAGTTAATAAATGTCACGGAGTGGGATGAATGTCATACGTTTATCGCGATGCTTTTTTGTAATATGCTCTCAGATTAGAATTTCAGTATGACGAATACCACATTATGTTAGGGGTTAAAAATAGGTCTAGAAGTAACAACGACGACAAAAGAAGTCACATTAAACTACCTTGTTTTCACAAGTTTATGTTAAGAATAAACAAATTTGACATCACATACATTGCTCCGATTCCCAAGTAAGTAGCTAAAGCATTTGTGTTATGGAAATCAGAGACAACGGTGGTATCACAAACACACAGACATGAGCCAATATATAAAATTTCATTTTCTAAATTGACCCAACCGGGGATCGAACCCGGGACCTCAGAGATGGCGACACCTTGAAAACCGGTGTACAAAGCCACTCGACCACGGAGGTAGTCAAGAAAACAAAATAATAGTAGTTTATGAAATTGATGCATAATGAAGCCACGTGATACTACCAAAAACCTCGCCTACGGCTCGCCTTGTATCATAAACTACTATTATGATGCAATTGATTGAACTGTAATGGTTTTTTTTTATTTTACCTTTCCACAAAAATAAAGTACGTGTTTATACAATATTTTTTGAAATCATATTTGGAATATTACGTTGTGAGTGTAATAAAAGTACTTTTTAAAACTGTTACTTGACAAATCGCTCACTAATGCGTAGTTGGTGTCATTTAGGCCCATGTCTACAGATTCCCAATTCTACAGATTCTCATGTCTACAGATTCCCAATTCTACAGATTCTCATGTCTACAGATTCCCAATTCTACAGATTCTCATGTCTACAGATTCCCAATTCTACAGATTCTCATGTCTACAGATTCCCAATTCTACAGATTCTCATGTCTTCAGATTCCCAATTCTACAGATTCTCATGTCTACAGATTCCCAATTCTACAGATTCTCATGTCTACAGATTCCCAATTCTACAGATTCTCATGTCTACAGATTCCCAATTCTACAGATTCTCATGTCTACAGATTCCCAATTCTACAGATTCTCATGTCTACAGATTCCCAATTCTACAGATTCTCATGTCTTCAGATTCCCAATTCTACAAATTCTCATGTCTACAGATTCTCATGTCTACAGATTCTCAATTCTACAGATCTCATGTCTACAGATTCCCAATTCTACACATTCTCATGTCTACAGATTCCCAATTCTACAGATTCTCATGTCTACAGATTCTGTTACACCGAAAGTTGTTCAGTTTCATGAACCAAACGAACACTTCCTGAACATAACAAAAAAATCACCCGGTATATTAGTGCTTTTGATAGAAAACCCTTTCTCTGGTATATTTTACTATATTATTCTTCATCAGCTTCCAGTTTCATTTTTTACCTGCAACAAAAGACGAAAATCTATTATGACATTGATCGAGGTAATATTCAATACTATACGTGATATAAAGTAGCGGGCCCAATCCCAACGCCTTGGGGTACTCCTGACCCTACTGATTTTATTAAGTGTGGCTCGCAATCAGCTTATAGGGTGGTTGTACACTAATATAATAGCTGGAAGTAGCATAAAAGCGCATAGTGAATAAATAAATAAATAGATTATCTCTCTGTAGTGCACTCCGAAGAAGCTTTGTGGTACTTTTTATCGCACAGACAATATTTTCTTTTTTCTTTTATTCCTAATTGCGAGTTTTATTGCTAAAAGTGGCCGCTTTTCGTCAAAAAACTCCATTCAACTAAACCAGAAAGTGACGATCTGCGTCAAAACCCTAAGCAGCGACAGATTATAAATTATTGTTTAAGCTATATAAAGTATCAAAAACCTTCTTCGGAGTGCACTACAGACAGATAATTCACAATTTCGTTTTTATTTAAGCACTATGATTTTTTTCCAATGGCGGCGCTAGTGTGCAGATTACGAGCTCTTAAAACTAAATCTTGCTAAGCGACAGTCAAGCGTTTTATAGCTACTTCTGTGTCACAACTTTACCCCAAGCAGGGAGTGTCGGTCCGTAAATAATGCTTGCCTCATTAATTGGCAGGGAGATATTTGTATCTGGTTTATTGCTGAATTTGAGGACCCTTACCCCTCGGCCACGACATCACCGCACGCGCGTCCTGCGTCTGGAGTCGCGGTGACGAGTAGACTGAAAGGCCACATTGGGATAGCACGCAGTGCTCGCCGAGACGCAAGACGCAAATCGCGCGAGCGGTGTTGTCGTGGCTGAGCGTTGGGCCGTTGGACCAAGCGGCCTACGGCCTAATTGTCTAGACACACTATGTCGGAGTTACGCGACCGAAGTTCGGCGGCAACGTTTTTAATAAGAAAAAAAAAACGCTACGTAATTTTCGGCTGATGTGTTGATGCATACAAAAAGCATTGCAGGCGTAACTAGGCCGAACTTCGATCGCGTAATGTTGGCATACTTAGTGTGTCTAGACACAGGGTTTGTCCAGTGCCTTGTTTATATATTTTTTTGTAATTCGCGTCGTGTTGAGTCGGATGACTATTATGACTTTATAGGGCAGTATGATTGTAGCACTATAATTTTTAACCGACTTCAAAAAAAAGGAGGAGGTTATCAAGTCGACTGTATGTTTTTTTTTTATTTTTTTTTAATGTATGTTTTAAGATAACTTTACCAGTTGTTAACCGATTTCAATTATTCTTTATTTGAAAGAACACAGTTCGTGTGTGGTCCCATAAAAAAATTACAGAGATCTGGCTAGTAGTTTTTTCATAATCCTGAAAAATAACAATTATTTGGCATACCATCGCACGAGTTTTTGCTGATTTTCAGGTATAACTTCTTTGTTTATGAACCGATTTTGTTATTGCAATGTGTAGTGTTCTATTTTTTTAATTATTATTATTATTATTACAATTATTATTGTGGATATTAAATTGTATTTTGAATTTTTTTTGTTATACCTGTTTAATAATTCGATTTTCGGAATTTGAAACTAAAATAAATTTGAAATAATTAAAAAAAAATGTCATTATGTAGTGAACCCTAGGCAATAGATATGTACAGTCACATCTAAAAATATGTATACAGTTTAGAACTTTGTCACTTTGTTGTAGTTGACATTTTGTCATTGATTTCTGTTCAATAAAGTAAAAGCTTTAGAGCGACAAAGTTCTAAACTGTATACATATTTAGAGACGTGACTGTACATAGTTAGTTCTAATCGGCTCGGTCCCTTGGGTGACGTAATTGAGATAACATATTCATCCAAGTGTGCTGGGTAAAGAGTACTAGGTTCATTCTTTTTTATAATGAAGGATAAAATTAATAATAAATTAATATTTAACAACATTGTTCCGATTCCAGAGTAAGTAACTAAAGTTGTGTTATGTGGAAATCAGAGATAACGGTGGTAACAAAAACAGTAAAGTTCGTTTCCTAAATTGACCTAGCCGAGAACCCGGGACCTTAGAGATGGCGACACCATGTAAACCAGTGTACAAGCTAATCGACCACGACCACGAATTGAATAATATAACAATTTGTCAATTTTCATGATAATTTGGTTTACATTGCGTTGCAGCTATGAGTAGTTTGTTCTATTTTCAAATTTGTTGACGCAATAGATATAAAATTGTCATGACAAGTGACAATTTGTCAATTGTCATGACAATTTGGGTTACATTGCGGTGCAGCTATGAGTAGTTTGTTCTATTTTCAAATTGGTTGACGCAATGGATATAAAATTGTCACGACAGGTGACAAATTGTCACGTTTATTAAATAGGATCCAGCCAACTTATGAACGCAAAAATTGTGGAAAATTATGAAAAATGCATAACGTCCTGTTTACAAACATTATTTTTGTAAGTTGCTGTAGTTTACGTGTTAGCTTGTATTGGTGCATTAAACTTAGAAGATTATGCCAACATCCTTGGTAGGTCTATTTCAAGTCCGCCTGGCTAGCTACCACCATCTTGCCTAAGTCTGACGCCATAACAACAATTTTTAAAATTGTTGTGTTCCGGCAGTTAGAGATAAGATAGCCAGTTCGTCAGTGGTAAGGATTCCGGGTGTAGTGCCGTTGCGGATTAAAAAAAACCTAGGCTGTTATGGTGAATAATATTTTAATATAAAATCTCTGTTTAATATTTTAATATAAACCATAAACTTATTATACTTTAGTATAAATAAGTCTATGGTTTGAACATACAAAAAATCTTTAACATGCAAATTTTTGTCTGAAGCGAGAATAATAATAAAATCCATTTGTCCGATCTCTGGGCACCGCACCCTATTATGATTTGAGTGTCCCCGATCTGTAACGCAAATAATAATATGCGGTTATTTGCTCTGAGATTAGCGCCTCGTTACGAGTGTAGCGGTTGATACGGGTAGGGTTGGCACTGCACGGAAAAATAATAATTATGTAATAAAAAGTTACATAATAAAGAGTTCATTTGAGAAGTTAGGTTCTAAACACACATGAAGAATGTATTAAACCTTAGACTATTTCTTTTACTATAGTGAAATAAACTTTTTAGTTCTTCCAAAAGAAGTTAATGTAAATATCAATTATTAGTGTTTAATGTTAGTAAGCAGAAACTAAGTTTTTGAGGCAAAAGTATTTTTAATCTGAGTTGTTACAATCTTATTTTTTAGGGTTCCCTACCTTAAAGGGAAAAAAACGGAGCCCTTATAGGATCAACTTTGTTTTCCGTCTGTCTGTCTGTCAAGACCCTTTACCTCGGGAACGCGTGGAGGTATCGAGTTGAAATAAAAACCATATACTCAAGTTTACGGTCCCTTGAAACTGTGAAAAAATTACACTTCTAAGTTAAATCAAAAAAAAGATAGGGCCGTTCATGCCGCAAAAGACGCATATTTCGACACTCAAAAGAATCAAAATTTATAGGGTACTTCCCGTTGGCCTAGAACTATGAAATTTGGCAAGTAATATCATTTTAAACTACAAATACAGAGAAAAGTCTGAAAACTATATATTTGTAGTTTAATCACAAAAAATATAGTCTTTATTTAAATACCTACAAAGTACGGAACCCTCGGTGAGTGAGTTCGACTCGCACTTGTTCGGTTTTTGAAACAGATAGGTATTATAAATACGAAATTGAGTCTTTTTACGCTTTCACGTTATAATTACAAACTACAACCATCATGATATTATGTTTAAGTAATTTTAGTATTTTTAATATAATTTAATATAAGTCTAAGCTGCAATACCCTTACAGGGTCATGTTTATGGTACTATTTAATTTGTAAGATCTTTGTAACCAACATGTTGCAATAAACAATATGACTATGACTATGCATACACGTTTTCAGGGTACAGAAAAGGAAAGTACCTTTCTTAAAAAATCCCAGGAAGGATAAAAAAATATCAGTCTACTCATCTGAAGTCGCTGATTGTCGCTAGTAATAAATAAATATATAATACAAAGCTTGTGGCAGCCCTGCCACTAACCGTCAAAGGCCTAGAGACGCGTGTCCAATTAAGTGATCACTGGCAATTGTTAGGGCTGCCATTGAAGTCCCCTTTGTGGCCACACCGGTTTGTCATACGGTGGCCGTGGCGATTTTAGTCTCCTTTGTGATTTTTTTTATAATGAGGGCCACTGTTTGCGAAATATTTTTTTTTGTTACAACCTAGGTGGTATTATTTGGAGTATTTTTGATAACCCTGGCCATTTGGCTGCAGGAGTGTCTATAAAAAAGATATAAATATAAGTAGATATAACGTAAGCGTTTTCGATCAATTATTAAATTAGTTACCTATATAAAAAAGAAATCATTTTGTTGTCTCTAATTGCGTATGTTGTTTTTGATTTCTAAAAATTGCGCAATCGCCTCGGTGAGCGATCTCGACGCGAACGCGAAGCGGTGCAGCGCGGCACACATTAATTCAACAATCAACGTTCTTAGTCAAAATCGTATTTTCTTTTTTATTTTATTGGTAATTGCAAGTTTTATTGCTAAAAGTGGCCACTTTTAACAAAAAAAACTCCATTAAATTAAACGACAGGCTAGAAATTATTTTTTAAGCAATATAAGAGATAATTCACAATTTCGTCTTTATTTAAGCACTATGTTTTTTTCCAATGGCGGCGCTAGTGTGAAGACTACGCGCTCTTAAGGGGCTGACATGAGCCAACTGGCGCCGCCAGTCGATTTTATTTAATTATTCCAAATTAGCCCAATTTCTTAAAAAATGAATCAGTCCAGGTTTTGTTAATAACGTCTTTTATTTATTGAATAACTTTGCACAAAAGGCATTCAAACAGTTTAAAACGCGATTTTATTAAAAGTGGCCACTGTTGGTTCACCGTTTTTAAACTATTGCCCGCATTTTGTAATGTTGTAACGTTATTCAATAAACATTAGACGTCATTCAAAAAACCTTGACTGATTCCTTTTTTAAGAAATTGGGCTTATTTAGAATAAATAAAATAAAATCGACTGGCGGCGCTAGTTGGCTCGTGTCAGCCCCTTAATAAGTAAATCTTTATTACACAGTACGTATTATTTCCATTGCCGGTCATCTATGGAACAAGCTAGGGTGATGATTTATCGCCCACAATTATTGGCCACTACGAAATGTGATATACGGCCGCTAATTAGATGGGCCCAAAGAGGATTTATATTTTGGTCAAACAGAAAAGTCAGTGGTCTGGCCTTTCATAAGCAAAATGAACTTTATGCGGTAGAGTATTAGACATAAATTAAGCCAGGTATTTGTTTAAGTCACTATACGGTATCTGGCGTATCCGGCTGTATTTTACTATATCACCGGATATCGGATGGCGGATAGTGATGCCGAATATCCGGCATATCCGGAATATGCGTAGATAGTTTTTTTGCTGTCCCTAGGGAACAATTTTTTTTTCGGGATGAAAGGTACCCTATGTCCTTCTCTGTACCCCTGACAACGTGTATACAAAATTTCATGATGATCGGTTCAGCAGTTAAGACGTGAAGGCGTAACAAACAAACATACAAACAAATGGACTTTTGCATTTATAATATTAGTAAATATACAGGGAAGAAAAAAACAAATAAACTGACGAACATAGAACCTCCTCCTTTTTTTGAAGTCGGTTAAAAAGCAACCCTTGGCGAGTTTCTTGCCGGTTCTTCTCGTTAGTCTCCCGCTTAGGGTTTACGGACCGATGGCGTAGCTTCTTTGACATTCACAAGTGCTTGTAACAGCCTAGACCGAATAAATGAGTTTTGAATTGAATTTTGAACAACAAATTCAAAAGTATCGATCGATCTCTATAATATTATTGATCCCATTTCCACAACTGCAGACATTGCATTGCACTGTGCACCCAGTAGCCCAATTTCTGCTTCAAAGGGACTTATAAAAAGTCCCCCACGGATTATAGACCACTCGATGCGGTATTGTTCAGACTTATTTGTAAAATGTCACAATAATACTTAGGCAGATGGTTGTGTTCTTTTGTCTGTTTGTATGAATGTGTTTGGTGAAATAAATGTATTGATATCAATGGAGAAATTGGTCATGGGTTGTTGAGAAAGATAAAAGTAACTTTAACATTTGAATGTTTTTAAAAAAGCTAGCGTCAATGCAGAAAATCTTTAAGCAACATACTGCCAGATAAATAAGAGCGCGTAGTCTGCACACTAGCGCCGCCATTGGAAAAAACATAGTTTTTAAATAAAGATGAAATTGTGAATTATCTCTCTGTAGTGCACTCCGAAGATGCTTTGTGCTGCTTTTTATCGCTTAAACAATATTTTCTAGCCTATCGTTTAGTTTCATGGAGTTTTTTTGTGAAAAGTGGCCACCACATAGCTTCTTCGGAGTGCACAACAGAGAGATAATTCACAATTTCGTCTTCGCTAGTGTGCAAACAAAGTGCTCTTAAGGACCCCAGTCAATTTTCATACAAACGAGGTAACTTTGAACCCTTGGTTCTCCGCCAAGGATTGACCTAGCTGTGGTCTGATGATGACCATCTAGGAAGTGAATGGAGGAGATGCATAGCGTGTGTATACACCCAACTGATCTGATCAACATTCTAAGAGATATAAGGATATTAAAAAAACCGCGTTATTAGCATAAAAAATTATGGAAATCGTGAAACTGAAAACTGTGATCTTAATATCTTTTAGAATGCTGATCCAGATTATTTGTGTGTGATTGTGTGTTTATTTCAACATTACTTTTTGGGTAGTTGTAGTCGTGTAAAGAAATATCAAATACTAGACAGAGCAAAAAAGTAAAAAAACTCGCCATTAAATTTAAATTCTTTACACAATTTATTCAAATTATAGCGTCGGCCTTTCAAATACCCCGAAATAAAAAATCATATGTGTGTTTTAGACAGAAGCGGCGCTCACGTTTGAAATGTCTGACAACTGGCTGACCAGCAAGCTATTGCAAAATACGGATTTTACTTTTGTTGAATGAAAATCAGTTGTAAAGAGCGTAAGAGTTGATATACTAGAAGAAATTCGACGTTCTCACCAGTGACTCGGTAGCTCAGCGGTCAGAGCATTGGACCGGATATCCAAAGGTCGCGGGTTCGATTCCCGTCCGAGAACATGATCTGGTGCGCGTCCTATTTTTTCTAGTATATTATTTAGCATTATACAAGGTGTTACAAAAATACCCCTAATGCCGAATATGGTATATAGGGACCATCAAACTAAACAACTTTTACTATAGGACCAACTCTGAAATCGCGAAAAAAAAATCAGCTGTTCCATACAAAAATTAAAATCAAAAATATCAAAATGTATGAAACAGCTGTTTTTTTTTTTCGCGATTTCAGAGTTGGCCCCATAGTAAAAGTTGTTCAGTTTGATGGTCCCTATATGCCATATTCAGCATTAGGGGTATTTTTGTAACACCTAGTATAAAAATAGCATTGTGAATGCTTAAATCTCAAAATTTCAAATAAGTTGTAAAAAAGGTTTGTATGCTTATAATTCTATCGTTTAGTTCTACTAGAAGAAAAAAGAAAAAAGTCCATTTAGCCATTCAGTCAAGTTCGATGCGTTAGCCGGTACGGCCCCTGTTCTACTAGAACAGCAAAGCAAAGAAATGAAACCGGTGGGTCTGGGGCCAGCCTTAGTTAGCGCAGCAAAACAAGTGACGGAAGTGTTTTTGAATGGGGCCCCATAGATGAATCCTTCGGCTGGTGTCAAGCGCTTAGTATTGTCCGTTTAGTTGTACTTATTTTATGTACAAAATTTAATAAGACTTATCAGACAAAAAAGTCCTTTTAGTCCTATTTTGAACAGTGGCCCTACCATAAGTTTGATGCAAACTGTTTACGTAAACTATCGTTTTCTCTCTTTCACTGGCATTGACTGAGAGCAGTATATCCGATAGTTAACTCATGGTAGGGCCACTGAAATTAGTAGAACTAAACGGATAATACTAAGCGCTTGTGGCCAGCCGAAGGATTCATAAATCGGGCCCCATTCAAAAACACTTCCGTTACTTGTTTTGCTGCGCTAACTAAGTCTGGCCTACCGGTTTCATTTCTTTGCTTTGCTGTTCTAGTAGAACAGGGGGCCGTACCGGCTAACGCATCGAACTTCGAAAAGTCTGCCGGGATTCAACTCAAAACAGATAAACCGAAGTAAGAAGTTTCGTATTGTAGTTATTTAGAAGATATCGATGTTCGTGTGACATCATAAATTAGGGTTCGCCATTTTGGCCCGATTGGGGCTCGATTTATCTGCTTTAATTTGAAGCCCGGCAGACTTTCCGAAGTTTGATGCCTTAGCTGGTAGCCCCTGTTCAACTAAAACAGCAAAGCAAAGAAATGAAACCGGTAGGTCTGGGGCCAGCCTAAGAGCTGCTACAGCTCACTATATCCCGGTTTGGGCTGAGATCGCCTTTATATTTAATATACTCGTACAACATGTTACAAAAATACCCCTAATGCCGAATATGATATATAGGGACCATCAAACTCAATCAAATTTTACTATGATACCAACTCTGAAATCGCGAAAAAAAAATCAGCTGTTACATAAATTTGATATTTTCGTAATTAATTTTTGTATGAAACGGCTGTTTTTTTTTTCGCGATTTCAGTTGGTCCCATAGTAAAAGTTGATCAGTTTGATGGTCCCTATATACCATATTCGGCATTAGGGGTATTTTTGTAACACGTTGTATATGATGTGCACGAATAACCAAGCTTTGTTCCAAGTGACTCTTCTGTCAATTTTATATCTTGTGATATTCACGGTTGGCTGTCAGGGGTGTCACCTAATGGAAGTAATACATAACGACGTGTTATTTGCATATTCTGTGGCGGTGGAATTGGGGATATTATTTGGCGATTGTCATTTTGTGATAAATACCGCACTCGTTTAAGTTAGGGAAATAGGGACAGAGTTGGTAACGCGTAAGCGACAACCCTGCAGGCTTTTGAGTGATTATTCAAAAGCGTGATTCATTTGATATTTGTTTTGGTTTTAATTCTGTCTAAGCCTAGCAACAATATTCATTAACAATATTCAATTGAATGTCGAGGTAATTCCTTGTACATTGGTGAGATGGCGCTGGCTTGCAGCGTAAGAGTTGATATACTAGAAGAAATTCGACGTTTCCACTAGTGACTCGGTAGCTCAGCGGTCAGAGCATTGGACCGGATATCCAAAGGTCGCTGGTTCGTTTCCTGTCCGAGAACTTGATCTGGTGCGAGTTGTATTTTTTCTAATATATTATTTAGTATTTTATAACATTCATTTTTTTTTCATTGGTGTTCAGAAAATTTTGAATGTTAAAGCTTTGTAATATTGCTTGCATTGCAATGGACAGCCTGTCTTATAATTTGTAGCTAATGTTTCGGTTTTTAATGAAAAAAATACATTTTGTTTATTTATGTGAGACGGCTATAATGTTAAAATATAAAAATGCAAGAGGTATTGAAACATTTAAAAAACATTAGAAATAAGAAAACTGAAATTCAGTATTAATGATTAAAATCAGAACGCAGCTATAAAATATTTTAATAAACTTGAATACATTTTTATAAAGTTTCGAGCGGGTAATTTTAGAAAAATATGAGCAGCCTTTTTGCTTTAGTCCTCCCGTAACCACGGCCCCTGGAAAGGTGTCGAAACGTCGGGAATTCAAAAACCAATAAATACAAACCAAATAATTCTAAAACAACACCTGAATTAATAATATACGCGCTGTAATCCGTTAATTTCTAATGAACTGTACGCACGAAAGTCTTAGAAGTGTATATTTTAAAATATATATTTTTCTCTCATTAAAAACTCGTAAATCTGCCTCAAACGTGAGTTCGGTCAATATCATAGGATTATAAACCCTTCCATTCGAAATCTCATATACGCATGAGCCCTTCACGACTTTAATCCAATATTTATTGCGAAAAAAAGTCTATTACGGTGATAAAAAATGGGTTACGCAACGGCACATCTGTTGTGAGAAATCGGAGGCTTTTTCTTTTATATTTTGTTGAAGAGATTTTGCAAGAATAAAAACAGAGACAATATGGCAACATATACACATTTCGATTGTCATTATGGAAGAACACCGTTTGGTTAAACGGAAGTGATCCTCTTGATAAAGTTACAATTTATAAAGTTACATACCCCTGAAAAAAGCTGATAAGTTTCTTGCGCCTGTTCTTGTCAGTTAAAAAAGTCTGGAACTGGTGGTAGGAAAATATAGACGATACAAAAGTGTTTAATTATTAAGTTTGTTTCTAATGCACTCGCATTAGAAACGTGTAAACGGTCGTCTTTAGGAGAGTTCCTAAAGCACTATACTAACAGCTAAGATAATGTAAACTAGCCTTTAGCTAAAAGCGACACTTTTCTAAAGAAGCTGACATTACGGCCTCAAAAATGGCTGAACTGTGTGGCTTCGGCTTTAGCCTTAAAATACCTCAGTAACAAATTGATGAGAGTAATTTTTCCGTTTTTCCCGGAAAATGCCCGATAATTTATCGCCATGACGTGACGTGACACACACCGTCATTTTGAACAAATCTGTTATTGTTTTTTCTATGAAAAAACTAGCGACGCGAATAATATATGCATAATGATTTTGTACATTGTCACAAGTCTTTTGTCAACTAAAATTATGCTAAATGAAAATCATTTGCCAATTTCATTTACACGTAACTACCTGTAATCTTAAACTAATTATTTGAAAGATCGTCCTTTTAGAAGTTGCTAATTTACAACTCATTCTACTGATTGTTAGTCGAATGCACAGAATAGGTACTGTAATAATAATAATCATTTTGAAATAAAACACTTTTTACGGATTACAGCGCGTATATTATTAATTCAGGTGTTGTTTTAGAATTATTTAGTTTGTATTTATTGGTTTTAAGAATTAAAAGGCATCAGCCTTTTTGCTTTAGTCCTCCCGTGACCACGGCCCCTGGAAAGATGTCGATGTCGGGCTTTCTTAAAACCAATAAATACAAACTATATAATTCTAAAACAACACCTGAATTAATAATATACGCGCTGTAATCCGTAAATAGCGTTTTATTTCTGTTTCTCTATTTATTGAATTAAAACACAGCTTTTAAACACTAAATTCACTGTTTATTTACTACTTTTTAAAGCACAAAATTATTACTATGTGAAAACTTCTATAGGTTATGTCAAAGCAAAAATCAATACATTTTATTCTTAAATAAAAGACGATCGTTGAATTAAAAACGCAATCGGTAGCAATGAGGTTTTATGTTATTGTTCAATGATCGAAAAATACTACAAACCAAACAATTTCAAATGAATTGTACGTGCGAGTCTTAGAAATAATCATTTTAGTAAAACTTTTCTCCTTAAATTCCTTACAGTGTTACAGTATTCCATCATCAAGCCAATGTATCCTGATTTAGTGAAGACGAATGTGGAATGCGAGTGTTTTTTTCGGGAACCTAGCCTTTTAGCCGCCATTTATAACAATCTTGTGACATCTCTGGTGGCAGACGGGACAACTTTTGTTTCGGAGTTGCGGCAACTCGTATATACTACGCGTTCACTTCATGATTGCCGCTACCTCCCGACCCGCTTCGTCATACCGCACCCCCTGCGTCGTCTCTCTAGTACGGCTAGCAACGAAAAGCTTAATTTTTGTTTCTATTGATTTAATCTTTACGTTCGTTATTTGTGTTGTTATAATGATTACAAGTAAAGTTCCTACATAATGGCGAACCTAACTTGTTATATAAATTAGTGACACTCTTTGAACAAAAAAAAAATAAAAATAGTTGAAATACATGATCACTTTTTTGTCTACAGTACCGTTAGCTGTGACGTAATAACGGTCGTCGACGGCAATCACGAAGTGAACGCGTAGTACTTAAGCGTACAACGTCAAGTAGAATAATTGAGGAACGATTTACTTGATTTATCGGTCCCAAAAAATAATGTATATAGTAGACCATAGTATTTTTTAAATTTTGAGATTTAAGCATTCACAATGCTATTTTTATATAATACTAAATAATATATGGTATCCGGTCCAATGCTCTGACCCGGTAGCTCAGCGGTCAGAGCATTGGACCGGATATCCAAAGGTCGCGGGTTCGATTCCCGTCCGAGAACATGATCTGGTGCGAGTCGTATTTTTTCTAGTATATTATTTAGTATTAGACCATAGTACTCAGCTATGTGATTGGTCCAATATTCCAGAAATCAATAAAAATGTACCTAGGTACTCGTCAAGTTTCTGGCGAAGCGTCAATCAAGCTATGCAATAATCAACCATATTCAAATTCAAAACAAAATAATACAATAGGTTTCGTTGTTGTCGCCAACCACGTCTGCTTGTTCGAAATCCGTAGTCACATTAAGGCTGCGTAGTCTGCACACTAGCGCCGTCATTAAAAAAAAACATAGTGCTTAGATAAAGACGAAATTACGAATTATCTCTCTGTAGTGCACTCCGAGGAAGCTTTGTGGTACTTTTAATCACTTACACAATATTTTCTAGAGTGTCGTTTAATTTAACGGAGTTTTATTGCTAAAAGTGGCCACTTTTCGCAAAAATGTACATTAAACTAACGAAAATATTATTTAAGTTATAAAAAGTACCAGAAAGCTTTTTCGGAGTGCACTATAGAGAGATAATTAACAATTTTGTCTTTATACATATGCCAATAGCGGCGCTAGTGTGCAGACTACGCCATCTTAACCGATTCTGATTTTTTTTAGCAAATCCAAATCAAATTAGCAACAAAAAAACTTTTTAAAGTCTACAGATGCGGCAACTAAAGTTGCTTAGTCTGTGGTGCGCCTAAGACGCATTTCATTTGTCGGGCTTAAGAACGACTGCGACTAATTATCCTTAGCTTTAAGTTAACTTCTTATGAAAACCTTTTGATGTTTATACGCGAGTTTCGGGTCAAATTTTCTACCAAGAATGTTGTGGAAAGAACTGACACAGGTTTTTTTGAAAAGCTCCGTGGTCGAGTGGCTTTGTACACCGGTTTTCAAGGTGTCGCCATCTCTGAGGTCCCGGGTTCGATCCCCGGTTGGTTCAATTTAGAAAACGAACATTTCTATATTGGCTCAGGTCTGGGTGTTTGTGATACCACCGTTGTCTCTGATTTCCATAACACTAGTGCTTTAGCTACTTACTTTGGAACCGGAGCAATGTATGTGATGTTGTCAAATATTTATCATTTATTTTAATAGACTAATCCATGGGGTTTTTACATACATTCCTTTATACTAATACTAAATAATATACTAGAAAAAAATCGACTCGCAACGATCATATTCGAATCGAAGTCCGGTCCAATACTCTGGTGCGAGTCGAATTTTTTCTAGTATTTTATTTAGTATTGTATAAAAATAGCATTGTGAATGCTAAAATCGCAAATAAAAACAAAAACATTGTTTCATCTTAATCAATTGCCAAAATATTGGATGTCGAGGGTAATTCTTTACATTGATTAAATAGCCCAGAGTGGGATATGTACCTACTAGAAGAAATTCGACGATGCCACTAGTGACTCGGTAGCTCAATGGTATGAGTATTGGACTGGACTTCTAAAGGTCGCGGGTTCTATTCCCGTCCGAGAATATGATCTAGTGTAAATCGAATTTTTTCTAGGTTATTTTTAGTATTGAATAAAAACAGCATTGTGAATTCTAAAATTTTAAATTGAAATGAAATATAAGTTACGTTTTGGTAGTTCAGGGTTCTTTCGAAGATGCCTGAACTACCAAAATATGACAAATATTGGTAGAGTTACGATCACGAGTTAAAAATAATCAGCCCCGCTACTCAAACGGCCGACATTCTATGCGTTTGAACGCTACGCTTACTAATTAAAGCTTAAATATGAGCAATAGACGATTAAATCACATGTCGCAATCGCAAACTTATATAAATCGCAGACTTTGATGTATTGTATGGATTTGACTAGCTTAAGACACGTAATTTTAAAGCTTATCTACTGCTTACTTTAAAGCGTAGCGTTTAAACGCATAGAATGTTTGGGTTGAGTAGACGGGCAGAGCAGACTTCGAAATAAAAAACGGTCAAGAGCGAATCGGGCTCGCGCACCGAGGGATCCGTCCTTTAAAACATTATTCTGAAATCGTTTTATTTTTCTTGTAATCTTTTCATAAACTTCTATCACATAAAATAATTACAGATTTTTCTCTATGCAAACTTCGGAGATAAGGGAGGAACGCTATATTTGTATACATTTTTCATCAAAAGTAGAAAACTATGCGGCCTAAAAAAAAAAAATAGTTTGAGAATGTGTAAGCAGCGCTCTTTCATATGATACCCCATATGCCCTAGTAGTCTCACTTCGAATTTTTAAGACCCCCTTTCAATCCCTGTTGCAAAAAAATATAAATATTTTTATTTCTCTCTTATTTGCAAAATAGTTGGACAAACGTCATCTAAAACTATTCAAAATTTCAAGTTGACAGCATTAGTAGTTCTCGAGATATCCAGCTGTGACAGACAGACAGACTGAGTCGCACCAAAGGTTTCTTTTTTACCATTTTGGTACGGAACCCTAAAAAATTTGGGTTCAATCAAAAGCCAGTTGACAGTTGTTTTTTTGTACAAACATTAAAATGTAGTCTAATATTGAAACAAAAACATCGTTTCCAACTCATAAATCTTTTGGTAATACGTGCCCCAAGTAAAACTATAAATTACCAACGATGCGAAAGACCCTATGCCGACGTTGAGATCACCATAAAAAACAAAATAAATGCAGTTTTTGCTTCTAGACCTGTACAACATTGTGTTGAGAAACTCACAAGTCAGTAAATTACTTAATAGCTAATAGAATTAGAAATAAAACACTTTTTACGGATTACAGCGCGTATTAAGATAAATAATATTAGAAAAAATACTAGAAAAAATCGACTCACCCGTAGCACCTCAGACGGGACTCGAACCCGCACCCTTGGGATTCCGGCCCAATGCACTGACCAATTATGCTACCGAGTCGCTAGTGGGAGCGGCGAAATTTTCTAGTACATTTTACTTCTTCGCTGCAAGCCAGCGCAATTTCATCAATGTGAGGAAATACCCCCACATTCGAAAGAAACATCTTTCCAGATGTTTTGACAATCGATAAAGATGAAACAGCTATACAATTATTACAGCGCGTATATTATTAATTCAGGTGTTGTTTTAGAATTATTTAGTTTGTATTTATTGGTTTTTAGAGCTAATAGAATATTTTTTAAGGGCCTGTTTCACAAGTAAAAGTGAGTTCTGAGTACCTAACTTGACAGATGATTTGATATATTTTTCATATACGACCTCCGTGGTCGAGTGGTTTGTACACCGGTTTTCAAGGTGTCGCCTCTCTGAGGCCCCGGGTTCGATCCCCGATCTGGTCAATTTAGAAAACGAACTTTTCTATATTGGCTCAGGTCTGGGTGTTTGTGATACCACCGTTGTCTCTGATTTCCATAACACAAGTGCTTTAGCTAGAATCGGAGCACTGTACCTATGTGATGTTATCAAATTTATTATTTTTTCTTATTACTTAAACTTATTATTTTTTCAACGATTCATAAGATTAGGAATATACAAAAGTGTATGTTGTTATTGTTACATGTTGCACACACTCACTGACAACATTCATTATTTAAACTTAAAAATCAATCACCCATCAAAAATTGCGCCAAACTTTCTTCACATTAAAATAACAATACAAGGAGCGCCCGACTTGGCCGTTCCGCTACAGTGCCCCCGGAAGCTAAACCTATATAGCAAGGTAGTAAATTATAAGGGGGTCTTATGGACCGAAATCAATGACTTCCGCAGGATAGTATTAGGAGTGGGGTTCGATTCTCTGTTCGTATCGTTTATGTGTCTGAAACACTCTTTGTGCTATAATATATGGGTTTACTTAATGTTTTTTTTTATTAAGTGCCTTTTTCACTGTCTGTAGAACCCGGGACCATAGAGATGGCGACACTAAGAAAACTGGTGTGTAAGCCACTCGACTATGGAGTTCCAATGACAAGGAAATCATCACAAAATATGACTGTGCCATTTTATTATTATAGCGCATAGTCTGCACACTAGCGCCGCTATTGGAAAAAAAATAGTGCTTAAATAAAGACGAAATTGCTAATTATCTCTCTGTAGTGCACTCCGAGGAAGCTTTGTGGTACTATTTATGACTTATACAATTTTTTCTATACTGTTTAATGGAGTTTTATTGCTAATAGTGGCCACTTTGAACTAAACAACAGGCTAGAAAATATTGTTTAAGCTATAAAAAGTACCAAAAAGCTTTTTCGGACACTACAGAGAGATAATTCACAATTTCGTCTTTATTTAAGCACTATGTTTTTTTTCCAATGGCGGCGCTAGTGCAATTTCGCTAACGCGCTCTGCACCAACTCTTCATACATAAGGACGTCTTATTCTTATACAACATGTTACAAAAATACCCCTAATGCCGAATATGGTATATAGGGACCATCAAACTGAACAACTTATGAAATCGCGAAAAAAATTATCAGATGTTTTATACATTTTGATATTTTCGATTTTAATTTTTGTACCGCCGTTGTCTCTGATTTCCATAACACAAGTGCTTTAGCTACTTACTTTGGAATCGGAGCAATGTATGTGATGTTGTCTTTACTTATTTATTTATTGACATTTGTAATTTTAGTCTAAGTTAGTTTTAAGTTAGTATGTGTGTTTTGTTTTGTTATTATTTGACATCTTAATATGATATTTTTTATGTAATTTTTTTATTATTAATTTTGTTTGACATCTAAGTTGGCTCTTGCATTGACCAATGATAATTTGCTATTAAAATTACTTTTCTTATAGTAATTTTATTTCTTAGTAATAATTATAACATGCTGGCGTTTTGGGTTAACTGTGAGTCAGCATGTTCACCAATTGTTAAATAAATAAATTAAATTTTTTAAAAACAAATTAAGAATCCAAATGCGTAGTGCAGTACATCTTTTAAATTTCGTATGACCCAGTATAAAATTTAGTAGGTCCTCGTTAGTAATCAGACGAGACAATAAGTCCCGTAGTAGTCGAGTTGCGTGTTGTGACACGGTTGTGTTACCGTTAACTGCGCGGCTCCATTGTCGGACGGCACGGTCACAGAATTAATACGGTGACAAAATACAACATGTTACAAAAATACCCCTAATGCCGAATATGGTATATAGGGACCATCAAATTTAACAACTTTTACTATAGGACCAACTCTCAAATCGCAAAAAAATACAGCTGTTTCATGTTCAAGGATGCCCATTTCTCTCTATCCTGTGCTATTTGTCCCCAGTTTGAGCCAGCGATTTTTCTTATATTGTCTTCCCATCGTGAAAAGGGTCTTCCCCTCTTTCTTTTTCCTTGGGGTCCTCTTTATACCTACCTAAGTACCTACTCAAATAATAGAATAATTGTACTGTGCTAAGTATGTTCGGTTTGTTTACATTCTCTCATTGAAAAGAAGAAAAAGAAGTTGCCTGGAGTATCAGAGTGTACTAACACGAGGCACAAATTACTCCAACAAAACTCCAAAAAATGTCCCCAAAACCCAGTTGAATTGGTTGACACTTTGATTTGGGTTTTTTTATAGAAATGTTAAAATTGTCTCGCCATTTCTCGTTTTTTTCCTCGTTTCGGTAAGTGAGATTAGTGATGCATGAAATATTGTATGCCCCTAAATATAGCCCTAAATTATTTGGTCCCTAAAAAGCCCAATTTCCATATTTCTGCCTTTGAGGTTAAATGTTGAGTAGTCTGACTCCGTGGTGCAATGGACACGTGCCCCCAATTACTCCTTACAGCAAAGAGAATGTGATACCAGCAGTCTGCTTCCGAGAACGACACGGCGGTTATAACATTATTGTTTAGTATGTTGTTTATTGCGATAATAAAATATTACGGTACACATTGGTATGCAGAAGGCCACTAATTGAGATACCATCTACTTGTTTGTTACGAAATAAAATTATATTTAATATATAATTATTTTTTTTCGGTCAGGCACAGCAGAATTAAATAGCACTGACCCTTCACACGGGACCAAGACGCCACATCGAATAACATACACTACATCGAAACATATGAGATCGAACACATCGAAAGCTTAAAATTAAGGGATGGCTGGTTCATGCGTCATGCTCGTGAACGGGTGTTGCCTGTGGGAATAAATAAATAAATATTGGACAACATCACATACATTGCTCCGATTCCAAAGTAAGTAGCTAAAACACTTGTGTTATGGAAATCAGAGACAACGGTGGTATCACAAACACCCAGACCTGGGGCCGTACCGGCTAACGCATCGAAATTTGGAAAGTCTGCCGGGCTTCAAATTAAAGCACATAAATAGAGCCCCAGTCGGGCCAAAATGGCGAATCTCAATTCATGATGTCACACGAATATCGATATCTTCTAAATAACTTCGGCGAATAGTAAAATACGAAACTCCTTACTTCGATTTATCTGTTTTAAGTTGATGCTCGGCAGACCCGCCGAAGTTCGAAAAGTTAGCCGGTACGGCCCCTGAGCCAATATAGAAAAGTTCGTTTTCTAAATTGACCCAACCGGGGATCGAACCCGGGACCTCAGAGATGCCGACACCTTGAAAATCGGTGTACACAGCCACTCGACCACGGAATGGGTCTGCTTTTGACTACCTATCTTTAACGCAAAAGTATTGAATTGTAAGAATTGCGTTTTTTTTATGTAAACTTGTATGTCAAGTGATTTTAGTTAATATAGAAAACCAAATAAATATAGCATATCGTACAACATGACACAACAGCACGTCAGTGAAACTGCGAAAACAGCTTTTATTACGTAGAGCATAAAGGCGGTCTCAAGGTCAACATATAGTCTGAGGTGCCGTCGTGTGTACTTAAATAGGTATGCATTTTCGAGTAGAAGACAGTGATTTCTCAACAAGTTGTAGGTCATTTGCTCTGATATGTAGATAGACATCCCGGTAATAAGACCTTAAGGGGCTGACATGGGCCAACTAGCGCCGCCAGTTCATTTTATTTTATTTATTCTAAATAAGCCCAATTTCTTAAAAAAGAAATCAGTCAAGGTTTTGTTAATAACGTCTAATTTTTATTCATGACCATGCGGGTTTTTGACCAAGCATAGCATGTTTAAATACAGAGACGTATGTGAATGTGTGTGTGTGTGAGTGTGTGTGTGTGTGTGTATTATTATTATTATTAAACAGAGTTACATAATCAGGGGGAGGGTGATGATGGAACTTTATCAAATTATAATAACGACTCAAATAATCCACTTGTCTGTCGGTATATAAATAGAACATTCTGATAGTTAAGCAACCCTTATCACCGACCAAATTGTTGGATTTAATTAAAATTTTCGTTATAAACAATGTTAGGACATAGTTTCGATTCGAAAATCCAAACTATTACAATTATCCCGCGAACTCCTGGCAATAAAACACTTATGAGATTTGTTATATTCCAAATTGTTTGGGAGTTTTAGACTTAATAATTTTGGACGTCACATATTGCTTTGTTCTTTGAAGTACTCGGGACCTCGGGCCTCGGGCATGTATTCTGTGCCTCGGGTTAAATATTATAATGAGACAAAATAAATATATTACACCTTAAAAAAACTGAGTGCGTAATGCGAAATTTCCACCCTACGCTCGATCGTGAGCGCGTTAGAAATTTTGTATGGCGTTGATGAGGTTTATCGCGTGTTCCGCCAGATGGCGGGCCACCAATCCTATACAAAATTATGTTTATGACAGCGCGGTCGAATAAGTAAAAAACTCGCGCGCACTCAGTATCATCATCTCCTACTGCTGGGGCACAGACCTTTTATGGGTGGATAAGGAGGACGGGCCTAAACCGACGCGGGCCTAATGCGGATTGGTGGGTATTAAGAGGAAACACCACGGTTGAGAGAACTGAATATCCCATGAACGATCCTAGCGAATGTTGTTTAACTTCTACTCTACAATTGCAGAGCGTATGCTACAACCTAACCCACTGCGCCATCGAGCAGTATTATGAATAATGCAAGCAAAAATGGACCTTAAAAGTAACGAACGATATACCTAATAAACATAATATATTTGCTCAGCTTCCAATAGCTTCGTGAACGGAAATTGAACACAAGTTTGCCCCGCGGCTTCTCTCGACGCCATCGCCATGACACCGCGTTTGAGACCGAGTGCGGGAATGCTCATGTCTACATTCAGGTTTATTATAACTGTGGTGCATAATGTATTTCAGTTGAGACTTATTTATTTGTACTTTTATACTTAAGGCGCGCCTTTACTAAAATAAGATAGTAATTCACCTGGGCTAATTCTTCATATCATACAATGATTTTCTTAGCTATATGTTATCGAGTAGTAGACAGCGATTTCTCAACTAGTTGAATTTTACTTACCCATTGAATGTAAACTTTGTTAATTATTGTAATGGAAAATGACGTCACTTTAAATGCTGACCTCATTTTTCAAATTTTGACGACTCTGTATGAAATATACAGGGAGAAAAAAGCAGCCCTTGACGAGTTTCTTGCCGGTTCTTCTCGTTACAAGGTCTCCCGCTGAGGGCGCGCGAACCGATGGCGTAGCTTCTTTGACATTCACAAGTGCTTGTAACAGCCTAGACTGAATAAATGAGTTTTGAATTTTGAATTTTGAAATTGAATGAGAAAACGACGAGACCAATTTGGCAGATTAGGCGAAAAAATCACTAATTAATTCGTAGTAATTGTAATAATAAACGTGTCGCTAAAATATTCGGTCATCGAAGAAGTATCGAATACAGCATTTTGATTGCTTAGTTTCGGCATAGTTTTGCAAATATTTGGTTATTTTATTTTCAAAATAAAAAGCACATTTTAAAAATATTTTTTTTTATTAAACTTTTCTATATTGTCTCAGGTCTAGGTGTTTGTGACACCACCGTTGTCTCTGATTTTCTTATTACAAGTGCATTAGCTACTTTGGAATCGGGGCAATGTTAATGATGTTGTCAAAAATTAATTAATAAAATAGTTTGACAGAGGGTAACCGTTGTGTAACTATACATCTGCTATACAATCTGTATTCGTAAGGGGGATAGAATTTTACTGTTTATGACACCCATTTTATTTTATTTCCTAATATAATAATAATTCATAAGGAGTTGTTCCCAACATCAATTCATGTCAGCCAGAATCACGAAAAAAGGTTGAAGGTTGAAACTCGTACAAGTCTAGCAATATCTCAAAGAGCAAGTGTTAGGGTTGGTACACACAACATAGTAGAGTTGAGACGTTCATGAATGAATCCTTAAATTGAACTAGCTCACTTATCAAGTGTGAATGATGGACTGTATGTATGCTGGTAAATTAAAGACAGCTACGTAATGGAAATAAATGTAGGTATATTATACGGCAGTAAAACAAAAAACACAAATTATTACAGTCAAAGCAAAAACACAAAGAAGAAAAGCCGACGTTAAACGTGACATATTTTAACCCAAAGACAAAATTACTATCAAAAAGGTGCGTTATGCACATCAAGTATATCTCCTATAGCTAATTAAATAATGTTATTTATTTATGAATCTATGTTAATGGTAACATGTATGAATACTTTGAATGTAATGTCTGGAAACGATATACATATTTGTAAATATCGTTCCTTCTAATAAAGCTGATAAGTTTTTTGCGCCCATTTTTCTTGTCAGCTAAAAAACGTCATAATGGGTGGTAGGATAAAAGAATTGACGATTTAAAAATGCTTGTTATGTGAGCTTATTTGAATAAAGAATTTTTCAATTTCAATTTCAATTTCCTTCACTCATGCATTCGGGTCCCAATTACTTCAGTCCTACATTTAGTTCACACTTCACTGAAGGAGAGTAAAGCGGACAGATAGATTACGAACACCGCGTGCGGAAACGAGACAGTTGTCTCGGCGGCCAGCGGTCGGTCGGAGTCGGAGTCCGCCCGCACTCAATTTGACTTCAACCCCTATTGCGCATACATTAAGGCTTAGTTTTACATTACGACAAAGTGACTCAAATGGACTACTGAAGTACTGAGCCAAGTGAATTAGATGAACTAAATGTGTGATATACTTCATCTAGTCCAATTGAACTATATCATTCTCTTCACTTCAGTGAAGTATTTTGCGCATGTCTACAACATAGGTAGCAAGTGTTACAATATAGTATACTTACAATGCGATTAATTTAACAATGAACTACAGAAGTGACCAACTTCAGAGTGCTTGCGGTATAATACGACGTATTTTATTCAGTATTTTTCCATACATTATCTATTGAAGTTGCAGCTTAGTCTGCACACTAGCGCCGCCATTGGAAAAAAATCATAGTGCTCAAATAAAGACGAAATTGTGAATTATCTCAATGTAGTGCACTCCGTAGAAGCTTTGTGGTACTAACAAAAAAAATGAAAAACAGTTGAAAAACATGATTACCTTTTTTGTTTACAGTACCGTTAGCTGTGACGTCATAACGCGTAGTACAGCGGTAGCACAAAATAGTTTTGGTAGGTTAGGTACATACCTTTTTCATATATTTAAATGATTATACTTGACAATTTTGCACAATTAGATTAAATTTTTCATAAACTTCTTTTTTATAGAAAAATGTATCTTGTACCAACCCTACCTGCCAGATATCAGTCACTCGTATCGCCACATTCAGGGCACGTAGGCCAAGTTTTAGCATAAAGATTTATATCTGCCCAGTTTCGTTAAAGAATCTGCAATACACACTTTGATTGCCTCAAGCTGTTTCAATTTATCTTCAATCTTGTAAAGTTCTCTGAATATTACTCTATAGAAATTGCTAGGAATATATTTTTATTTATTCCCGTTTCGGCCCACGACTTTAGTCCCATTTATATTTGTTTGTGGTAATAGTGTATTCACCAGTGTTTGCATCAAAGTTTCTTGGATCAGAAAATAACCGAATGTCAGTTACATATTCGATGTGGTTCAGTTTACGTCTGGCTACAAGTAGGGTTGCCATACGTCCGGAATTTTCCGGACATGTCCGGTAATATAGGTCCTTGCTTGGAATGCTAAGGAATCCTAAACCGTCCGGAATTTCTACAATCTAAGTAAGAGAAGAAAATTGCGAGAAAATCACGATGCATCCGTTATTAATATTATATGTGTGTACACACGGCACCTCAGACTATACATGTTGACCTTGAGACCGCCTTTATGCTCTACTTAATAAAAACTGTTTTAGAAATTTAACTGTATAACCTGACGTGCTGTCGTGTGTACAAGTCAGGATTTTTTATCAAAATGTCCGGAATTTAATTTTTTTGATCTGGGAATCCTAGCTACGAGGCACATTTCATTGCCAGGGTTGGCAGTTGGAGGTAACAATATTTAAAATTGGTATTTTAGCCGAGTGACGATGGCGTCCGGCAAAGTAGAATAGAAACAACGTTTTACTTAGGGGTGTCGACTAATGAATTAGAGGTACGTACTATCCACGGAGGTATTAGTGTTAGGTGTTAAAATGGGCTGCAAATTTTTCCGATAGAGTTTTTGGCGCCATTTTGTCGAGTTCGGTTTGGTGTCTATTTTAATTATTTTCAAATTGATTCGTAGTGGATATTGTGTCTTAAAATTGGTGCAGTTATATGGTACAAGTGTCTACGCAACTGAACAATATGTGGGATAATTGAAATAGGCGCGATCTTGGTTGTGTGAAGCTGAGACTTTTATTGAAGTGGTGGCTTCCTCGGCAGTACTAACCGAGTAAACTGTCTTGATATACTTGGTGCCAAATGCTCCAAGCAGCATTGGAATGCGATGCACCCGAATTCTAATGAAAAATTAAACAATATCTACCACCGAACTATTTAACACTTGACACTGGCAAAAATTACTTCCAAGAGGAAAGTAGATTACCATAACAAAAAAAGAAGAAGAAGAAGAACTTTTTCCGATAAAAACAGTCCTAAATTGCAATCTCCAACCCGCCTGCTAAGAGCAATGATTATGGCCACATCCTCCCATGGGAGAAGCCGCTATATCCTCAATTCCTCAGTATATTCCAGTTAGGATAAATAATATTATAAAAAATACTAGAAAAAATCGACTCACCCGTAGTTTTTTCTAGTATTTTTTCTAATATTATTTATCTTAATATAAAAATAGCATTGTGAATGCGAAAAATCTAAATTTAATAATTATATAGCTGTTTCATCTTTATCGATTGTCAAAACATCTGGAAAGATGTTTCTTTCGAATGTGGGGGTATTTCCTCACATTGATGAAATTGCGCTGGCTTGCAGCGAAGAAGTTAAAAGTAAGAGAAAATTTCGCCGCTCCCACTAGCGACTCGGTAGCATAATTGGTCAGTGCATTGGGCCGGAATCCCAAGGGTGCGGGTTCGAGTCCCGTCTGAGATGCTACGGGTAAGTCGATTTTTTCTAGTATTTTTTCTAATATTATTTATCTTAATATAAAAATAGCATTGTGAATGCGAAAAATCTAAATTTAATAATATTCCAGTTAGATCAACTGAGTGAATACTAGCGACCGCCCGCGACTCGCCAGTTCTTATTCTATCCCTCGGGGACCGTAATTTTTCTGACTGAAAGGTATCCTATATCCTTTTCTGTACCCCTGACAATGTGTATCCGTATCATGATGATCGGTTGAGTAGTTAAAACGTGAATGCAAATAAATAAACAAACTTACTTTCACATTTATAATATTAGTTAGGATATCTAATGGGCAGATATCAAGTAAAATATTCCATTTGAATTTATTCGCATTTAGGTAAGTATCTGTGTGTGACAACCCTACGCACGCTCTAGTTGTCAGTAAAATAGCCGAGTACATCGCATCCGGCGCTTCAGATACCGAGAGGGCTAACAGAAGTGCTATTATAATATCAATTTACTGTCAATATCACATTATTTAACATTTTGATCTGTTTCTATGTCACATTGGTTCGGTACTTACCGAGTTGTATATCTGACACTACTTTAGTTTTGTTTGGTTTAGTGCAAACTCTATAAAAATTACCGTCAGGTTTCCTTTTGCCTGGATATTGAAACTTAACTCTAGTCTGTTGGTCTGTCATCATGAGTCATGAGATGACATGAGTTCAAGTTGAGAGGTACCTAGGCATTTTTTTTAAATTATGTCAAAATCTACGGGCTCTGAACTGTAAATATAATACCCATATTCAATAACAACCACTAATGCAAACCTACGCAATGCGTTCATTGGTTTCTTTGTCTTACGTGTTACTTATGATTGGTATTTAAGACGCTGTGCGTCCGCGGGCACTGTGAGACCTCATAGAAATGTTTGTGAACACGGTTGCTTATGAATCTGTCTGTATTGTTCGGAATCTGTTTAATTAAAAATCAGTAGAAATTTGTTACTGTTAAGAAAAGGAACTATAGATATGGGAATCTGAAGAATTGAGAATCTGTAGACATGAGAATCTGTAGAAATGGTAATCTGTAGACATGAGAATCTGTAGCATTGGGAATCTGTGAACATGAGAATCTGTAGAATTGGGAATCTGTAAACATGAGAATCTGTAGAAATGGTAATCTGTAGACATGAGAATCTGTAGAATTGGGAAACTGTAAACATGAGAATCTGTGTAATTGGGAATCTGTAAACATGAGAATCTGTAGACATGAGAATCTGTAGAATTGGGAATCTATAAACATGAGAATCTGTAGAATTGGGAATCTGTAGACATGGGCCTAAATGCTTTTAATCCACTTAATAAACCATAATATGGTCATTTATTTATGTCACATATTTTAAATCTGAATTTAAAATCAAAACCTATGGGGTATTTCCCGTTGACCTAGAAATGGGAAAAAGACTAAAAATCGTCATTTTGTCAACATAGGTACATAACATCATCTAATAAATTAAGCTGTTCGATTCAGTTTACATTATTTCATTCGACAAGTTAAAACGTAACTCAATTTTAGCGGAAACTTCGGAAAATCTTTTTGACTACATTTACGTTTTATAGTTATCGCTTCGGGTGTTGAACGATAAAAGTGTGTAACACAAAAATTGTGTAAAACGACGCTACAATACGGGAATCGAACCCGTAATAATGAACGAGAGTGCCCGCGAGTTGAATACATATGCCACATTTTAAGCTTTCAATTTGAAAACATAGGGGCAGGTTTTGTGAGAAAAACGTCAAGAAAAACGCTATTATTATTGACGACCTCCGTGGTCGAGTGGTTTGTACGCCGGTTTACAAGGTGTCGCCATCTCTCGAGGTCCGGGGTTCGATCCCCGGCTGGGTCAATTTAGAAAAACTAACTTTTCTATATTGGCTCAGGTCTGGGTGTGTGTTTACTACCGTTGTCTCTGATTACTTTGGGATCCAAGCAATGTTTGTGATGTTGTCTAATATACCAAAAAATATATATTAATAAATACGGTAGGTAGGATTTTGACAGTTAAGTGTCGATAAAACGATATATCACGCGATATTTATCGTGTTTCGGTGGTCATGCTAAGGAGGCTGCAGTGGCATAACGGGATGAGGCACTTTTGGGGCTGATTAACACATAACGGTTAATACTAATAAACTAATCCAATATTACTTCATTCGTGCATAGTTTTGACTACCTCCGTGGTCGAGTGGCTTTGTACACCGGTTTTCAAGGGGTCGCCATCTCTGAGGTCCCGGCTTCGATCCCCGATTGAGTCAATTTAGAAAACGAACTTTTCAATATTGGCTCAGGTCTGGGTGTTTGTGATACCACCGTTGTCTCTGATTTCCATAACACAAGTGCTTTACCTACTTACTTTGGAATCAAGGCAATGTATGTGATGTTGTCAAATATTTAATATTATTTATAGTTAGATTAAACAGTTTACGCCATTTGCTTCTTAGACTCCTCCGTTTTCTTCGTAGCCTCAAATGCCCGTAGCGTTATCGTTCGCGATATCTTTCCGTATGTTTTCGCTAACACGTTACATGCATACTGCATCAACGGGAACGGCCGTTATGAATACTTTTATTTTCACAATCTCATAGTTATGATATATACGGACGTTAGAGAATATCTTCTACCATAAGTTACGAAAATTGCTGTACAGAATGTGGTAGTGATAGTAAGTACATGATTTAACTCTTTGCTGAATTTAAAAGGTTAAAGTTACTACAGAGTTGCTAGTGTTGAAAATTTATGAACCACAAGATATAGAGACAGAATAGCCACTCAGATTAAATCACTGTTTTCAGTGCACTCACATACACACGCACGTTACTTACAGGCAATCTTAGGCCAAACCATAGTCAGTACTTCAGCAGCTCCTAGCGCAACAAAATAAAAGACGGTAGCATTTTCGAATAGGGCGTCAACCACTACTACCTACTCATAGCTACTAAATTTATTTAAATAGTCAAATAGTCAAAATTTCTTTATTTAAATAAACTTAATAATTAAGCGCTTTTGAATCGTCTATATTTTCCTACCATTCGTTCCAGACTTTTTTAACCGACAAGAAGAACAGGCGCAAGAAACTTATCAGCTTTAACAGAAATAAGTAACGATATTTACAAACTTAACAGTACAACAGGATTAACAACAAAGTACTTATATGTTACATGTTACATAATTTCCACGCATTTCGGTCTTTTAGATAATCGTCTACTTTATAATAACCTTTACCCATAAGCGTCTTTTTAGCATGGTTTTTAAATTCTTGCTAACTAAGATCAATCACTTGTTTGTTTTGAATAAAGCTATTATTGACTTGATTTTGACTTGAATAATTTATTTTGATTATGAGTGTGCTGCTCAGAAGAATATACTTCAGTTATTCTTCTGAGGTGTGCTGAGTGAGACTAACATTTCTGTCATTCCTATTCCGTCATTTTCAAGGCAAGCCTTTCAAATGTCGTCAATTCGTCATCTCTTCCGTGAATAATGGTCATTACAGTTGAAATACATCCTAAATCTATTCTGATTCCATGCTTCATTTGTCATGGTAGTCGGCACCATATCATTGTACCACAAATTTTCTTTGCCGATTTTGAACTTTATAATGTGGAAATTAAAGTTTTATAATAGTGTGTGAATACGAATTATAACTTCTCATACATGCTGCGTCATTTTTTCTTTGTACGAAATAAAACAGAGTTAAAAAAGCAGCCCTTGACGAGTTTCTTGCCGGTTCTTCTCGTTAAAAGGTCTCCCGCTTAGGGTTTGCGAACCGCCCCTTGATTATGTAACTTTGCTGCAATCAACTCTGACAGAAATCGCAGTTACATTACTGCCTTAGTAAGAACCAATGTGACAACTTTCTTACTTAAAGTAGCAAGGTAACGGCAGTTTCAATCGATTTCAATTGGGAATTGTTAGCAACAGATTTACGTGATCAGCCCCCTGCATCCTGATCCTCGATAGAAATCGATTGATACCTCAGTTACATTGCTGCTTTAATTAAGATAGTTGTCACATTGGTTCTTACTAAAGCAGCAATGTAACTGCGATTTCTATCAGAGTTGATTGCAACAAAGTTACATAATCAAGGGGCTGATGTTTCCGACTATTCTTTGACATTCACAAGTGCTTGTAACAACCTAGCTAGACTGATATAATGATTTTGATTTATTTTGATTGAATAGGTATTTTTAGGTTGCTTTCTCGTTTGTTTGTTTGTGTGTCCACAATTTTTTCTGACTAAAGTTTCCAAATGACAGATGGTTAAAGATATTTCGTGACTATATCGATGACACATTCCCAAAGAACTTTTAAGTTTACACAAACATTAGGCTCGCCCACTCTTGGTCCAATTAAGGTCGTCGTATCAATTACGTCTAAATAGAGTTAATTCTTAGATGTATCATGTGCTCTGATGATTAGACAGACTGCCAGTGGGAATGGGTCTGCTTCTGACTACTTGTATTAAGGACGTCGCATACATATATATATATAAATGTTTAATATTATCTATATGTATGGCACTTCTTACCCAAAAGATAAAATTCATAACTACTACCTTGTTTTGGATTTTTTTTTTTATTCCAATCTTTCACTTTCTATAGGCCTATTAAAAGCTTTTGGATATTAGTTTTCAATTCGATGCCTTAACACGGGTAGCCTAAGTATGTCATGCTCTCTTTAATCATTTCTATGGTGGTGTCGTGTGAGGCGGGTCGTTACGTTCCCTCAAATATGGTTGAGCGAAGCGATGGCTGGTTCATGCGTCATGCTCGTGAACGGGTGCTGCCAGTGGGAATGGGTCTGCTTCTGCCTACTTGTCTTAACGTTTATTGAATTGTATGAATAGATATATATATATAATTTTTTTGTAATAGCCTAGGCTGAGCCTTAAATTTTGAATTAAGCTTGACACCTGTAATTTGATTCAGTAGAAATGAGCTAATTAAATAATGTTATTTATTTATGAATCTATGTTAATGGTAACATGTATGAATACTTTGAATGTAATGTCTGGAAACGATATACATATTTGTAAATATCGTTCCTTCTAATAAAGCTGATAAGTTTTTTGCGCCCATTTTTCTTGTCAGCTAAAAGACGTCATAATGGGTGGTAGGATAAAAGAATTGACGATTTAAAAATGCTTGTTATGTGAGCTTATTTGAATAAAGAATTTTTCAATTTCAATTTCAATTTCAATTTCAATTTCAATTTCAATTTCAAAGACAGAATTGATCTATTAAGACACTTGGGACTAATTTTCCCAAAAAAAATTCAACCTCGTATTTTGAAGATTTTGTTCCTAAATTATTTTTCTAAAACTTACCACTCACTCTTAGGGCGAATGAAAATCAGGTTTACCTGAAAAAAAAAGATCAATATTATGTCAGACTTAAGCGATATTTAGCGGGTTCCAAAATTTTACTGGTTTTTGTATATTATTCTGTAAAAGTAAACAGAAAAATAACTCCGATTTTAAAATCAATAAGTAACTATGTGTCATGAATGATATATGTATACAAGGTGTTACAAAAATACCTCTAATGCCGAATATGGTATATAGGGACCATCAAACTGAACAACTTTTGCTATGGGGCCAACTATGAAATCATGAAAAAAAAATCAGCTGTTTCATAAAAAAATTAAAATCGAAAATATCAAAATGTATGAAACAGCTGATTTCTTTTTCGCGATTTCAGAGTCCCATAATAAAAGTTGATCAGTTTGATGGTCCCTATATACCATATTCGGCATTAGGGGTATTTTTGTAACACCTTGTATATATACCTACCCATGTTAATATTGTACTTATAACCGTTATGTGTTTAAGCTAAATTACTACAATATTTTTTTTAAAAATAAGTTACTGTCATTAGTTATAGTAATTTGTAACTGTCATTACTCAATCAAGTTACTTTACTTACGGTGAAAGGTAACTTATCAGTTAAAATCTAACTGTTAGTTGTCGAAGTATTCGGTAGAAATTTTACAGTCCTACTTTATCAACACGTGATAAAGATCTCTTTTAACATACTTATCTTTTAACATTAGCACCAAACAATTTATCATAAAGAAACTTAACTTTCTAGTTTAAAAAATGGTTTTATTTTTACTTAAAAACAGAGTGTAATGTCATTATGTTTAGGGTTTATGTATAAATAAATAAATATTTGACAACATCACATACATTGCTCCGATTCCAAAGTAAGTAGCTAAAGCACTTGTGTTATGGAAATCAGTGACAACGGTGGTATCACAAACAACCAGACCTGAGCCAATATAGAAAAGTTAGTTTTTTAAATTGACCCAATCGGGGATCGAATCCGGGACCTTAGAGATGGTGACACCTTGAAAACCGGTGTACTAAGCCACTCGACCACGGAGGTATGTTAGTATATTTATGTTATATTATGTGAGTTTCTTTATTCAACCATAACTTCTTAATCCCTATTTGAAATTTTGAGATTTAAGCATTCACAATGCTATTTTTATATAATACTAAATAATATACTAGAAAAAATAGGACTCGCACCAGATCATGTTCTCGGACGGGAATCGAACCCGCGACCTTTGGATAACCGGTCCAATGCTCTGACCGCTGAGCTACCGAGTCACTAGTGGGAACGTCGAATTTCTTCTAGTATATCAACTCTTACATAACACAAGTGCTTTAGCTACTTACTTTGGAATCGGAGCAATGTATGTGATGTTGTCAAATATTTATTTATTTATTTATCTTTAATTTACTTTGATAAGGTTCCATCCCATTCTCATCGCGCGCGGATTACAAGTGGTGTCCGAAATGTATTATCATTATTCTTAATTATAAAACATAATGTAGTGTAAGTACCCAGTTTTTCACTACGCAGTAGTAAAAACTCGCACGTAACTTTTAAAAAGTATATTCGTACGAAACTGTGAAAACTACACGGAAATCCACTGAAAACTAAATCAACTGTTTAAAAATATCTGGAAAGATGTTCAGTTGAATGTTGAGGTTAATTCCTTCTACATTGGTGAGATGGCGCTGGCTTGCAGCGTAAGAGTTGATATACTAGAAGAAATTCGACGTTCCCACTAGTGACTCGGTAGCTCAGCGGTCAGAGCATTGGACCGGTTATCCAAAGGTCGCGGGTTCGATTCCCGTCCGAGAACATGATCTGGTGCAAGTCCTATTTTTTCTAGTATATTATTTAGTATTATTCTTAATCCCTTAAAGGATTTGGATGTATGGGGTATCGTGAGAATCCTTACGCTATACTTAGGCTGGCCCCAGACCTACCGGTTTCATTTCTTTACTTTGCTGTTCTAGTAGAACAGGGGGCCGTACCGGCTAACGCATCGAATTTATTTATTTATTTAATGTGCTCTCCGAAACGGAGGACCTCGAGATAATAAGTTTTAGGGTCACCCATCCTATGACTGACCTTACCGAAAGTTGCTTGACCATTGACGACCTCCGTGGTCGAGTGGCTTTGTACACCGATTTTCAAAGTGTCGCCATCTCTGAGATCCCGGGTTCGATCCCCGGGTCAATTTAGAAAAACGAACTTTTCTATATTGGCTCAGGTCTGGGTGTTTGTAGTTCCACCGTTGTATCTGATTTCCATAACACTAGTGCTTTAGCTACTTACTTTGGAATCGGAGCAATGTATGTGATGTTGTCAAATATTTATTTATTTACTAGCGGCCCGCCCCGGCTTCGCACGGGTACAATATAGTTACTAATGTGGTGAGTGTGAAGTTATTAGACTATACTACAGGATATCTTATAATAATATATAGTGGTGGCCACATAATTAAGGACGCCAGTCGATTTTCATACAAACGAAGTAACTTTTAAGCATTGCTTCTCCGCCAGGGATTGACCGAGCGGTGATCTAGTGATGGCCATCCAGATTTCTATACACACCCAAGTGATCTGACCAGCATTTTAAGAGATGTATAAGGATATGTTTAAAAAAAACCGCGAATATAGCATCAAAATGTATGAAAATCTTGCTACTGACAATTCTGATGTTTACATCTCTTAGAATGCTGACCAGAACTGTTGGGTGTGTTTTGCGATCTGAATCTTCTCCAATCACTCCTTGGATGGCCATCATCAGATCACAGTTAGTTCAATACCTAGCGAACAACCAAGACTTCAAAATTACCTCGTTTGTATAAAAATCGACTTGTGTCCTTAATTATGTGGCTACCACTAAATATGTATATGTATATACGACGTACACAACTAACGCAAGGCGTGTTATAAGTTTGACCTGTGTGTGTGTCTGTCTGTCTGAGGCAACCTAGCTCCCAAACTTATAGATCGATTTTGATGCGGTTTTTATGCATAGTTTAAAAGATTTAAGTGTACAGACGGCGGTACTCCTAAGCCATTTATCCAATTATGATGAAATTTTGGTGAGTTGTTCTGCTTACGACTGAGAAGGTCCCTGGATAAAAAACCGGAGCATTGCAATACGCATGCCGGGTGCAGCTAGTTTTAAATAAAAATATGTTGTGCATTATCAGGATTATCAATCTCGATCATCCAACACACATTTCTTGTCATTTTATCCGGTTGCAAAATAAAAAGACTATTCGGCGAGCTGACTCTCGAGCAGGCGACATTAGATCTGGCCATGGGAGAAACAATCACTGCGCGGATCTACACCAGCCGCTCTTAAACTTTGTCCCTGTGCTTTATTAATTGTCATAGCAAAGGCGACATGACCGGATATTGTATTCTTTTAAAATTAATCTGAATAAGGAAAAATGACAGCACTGCCAACATAACGCCATAGGTACTATTCAATGAAATGCATTCTACCTACTCTCAGGGGAAATGACCAAAGAGAATATAATACTACGTGGAAATGATAAATGATATTTATTTTTCTTAATTAATCAATCAAATGCACAAAGAAGTTTCAATTCCGACGTCGAAGTCAAGCACCCCAAAAGTAGCTTTCTACCACTTTTTAACCCTGTTAGGGGATAAATATTAAAAAAATACGAAACACGTGTTCAATTAATTTTGTGAAAGAATGTGTGTGCCAAATTTCAAGTCAATCGGGCCAAGGAATCGCGTTTTCCCACACAAACTTTGCCACCCTGTAGGGATTGAATTTCGCAAAATCCCGTCTTAGTGAGCACCTACGCCCTAAAAGAAGCCCCCATGCAAAGTTTGAGACTCCTAGCACTTGTAGTTTCTGAGATTTCGTGATCAGTGAGTGAGTGATTTTCCCTTTCGGTAACGTGGTTTGTGTTTGACTGATGTAATGACGTGAAAACTGATGACGTGAAAAAATAAAAAATATTACTTTTGTTTAGTTTTTTCGTAACGCGACATTAAATCCTCCAACGATGTATTCTGTGCTCCAACGCACACACGCACACTGTTTTGATAGATATGATTGAATTTTAACTTTGTATAGCGGTAATAAAGTGCGAATTGACTCTTTGACGTTAGGAACATAGCTACATTGTTTAAACAACCGTGAGTGCTTGTAATTTAATATGAACTTTATACAATAGTAATAAAGCTTAAATTGACTCTACGTTTTAGTTAGAAAACGTTTGTATGGGAAGGAGAAAAGGGCTGTTTTAAAGGTTTTTCCGGCAGTTATTCGAATTTTTCTCACCGTAAAAACCATCCTTGAACTTCAACGAACATAAAAAAAAAAGAATTGGCCAAATTGGTCCAGGCGTTGTTGAGTTATGCGCTTAGCAACACATTTTGCGATTCATTTTTATATTATAGATAAATCACAGATGGAAGCTGATGTCGATAGGTCATGCGTCACTCTACATTTATGGGAATTCAACACAACAAAAGTCTATAGCAAAATAGAGAAAGTGATTTCGTTAGCTCTGAAGTTTGGAATGAAGATGGATTGGCCGTAAGTTCGCCTGTCAGGTGTTCTAGAAAGTAACTAGTCATGCTTATCTGTAAGACAAGTCATTTATATTAGCTTACTTAACTCTACACCATAAAATGACTACTATTTCTTCATTTGGACAATTTTGTGAAAATCTAATAAAAGAAACCAAACTACCTACAGACATCAAAACACATTTATTACAAAAGAGCTGGGTTATTAAAATAAAGATTGTGCTAAAAAAACATAATTATACAACATGTTACTAAAATACCCCTAATACCGAATATGGTATATAGGGACCATCAAACTGATAAACTTTTACTATAGGACCAACTTTGAAATCGGGGGAAAAAATCAGCTGTTTCATACATTTTGATATTTTCGATTTTAATGTTTGTATGAAACAGCTGATATTTTTTTCGTGATTTCAGAGTTTGTCCCATAGTAAAAGTTGTCCAGTTTGATGGTTCCTATATACCATATTCGGCATTAGGGGTATTTTTGTAACATGTTGTATAACATTTTGACTTTCTCTTAGTTTTTGTTGGTAGCTCGACTATAATTTAGATTTTTATTACATTTAAATTCTTTTAGGACTTGTTATGAGTAGACACCTATACAGAATTCAACACTCATATTTATCAAGTATGAAAGCGTGTCTAAAACTATACAAGTGTTAGAAAAATACCCCTAATGCCGAATATGGTATATAGAGACCATCAAACTGAACAACTTTTACTATGGGACCAACTCTGAAATCGCGAAAAAAAATCAGCTGTTTCATACAAAAATTAAAATCGAAAATATTAAAATGTATGAAACAGCTGTTTTTTTTCGCGATTTCAGAGTTGGTCCCATAGTAAAAGTTGTTTAGTTTGATGGTCCCTATATGCCATATTCGGCATTAGGGGTATTTTTGTAACACCTTGTATAATATAATAAAATTATAAAGAAAACTAAAGTCCCAAACTACTTACAAGCACAACAGACTCCGGCGCGCATTTTTTAAGCTTAAAAGGATTTCCGTGTAGTTTTCACAGTTTCGTACGAATATACTTTTTAAAAGTTACGTGCGAGTTTTTACTACTGCGTAGTGAAAAACTGGGTACACTACATTATGTTTTATAATTAAGAATAATGATAATACATTTCGGACACCACTTGTAATCCGCGCGCGAATGGGATGGAACCTTGTCAAAGTAAATTAAAGATAAATAAATAAATAAATATTTGACAACATCACATACATTGCTCCGATTCCAAAGAAGTAGCTAAAGCACTTGTGTTATGGAAATCAGAGACAACGGTGGTATCACAAACACCCAGACCTGAGCCAATATAGAAAAGTTGGTTTTCTAAATTGACCCAACCGGGGATCGAACCCGGGACCTCAGAGATGGCGACACCTTGAAAACCGGTGTACAAAGCCACTCGACCACGGAGGTCGTCGTAATAAAAGCTGTTTTCGCAGTTTAACTGTATAACCTGACGTGCTGTCGTGCGTACCCCCGTTTGGGTCAATTTAGAAAAACGAACTTTTCTATATTGACTCTGGTCTGGGTGTATGTGATACCACCGTTGTCTCTGATTTCCATAACACAAGTGCTTTAGCTACTTACTTTGGAATCGGAGCAATGTATGTGATGTTGTCAAATATTTATATTTATTTATTTATTTGTTATTACGTAAGGCTTATGCCTTATAGGCGGTCTCAAGGTCACGTGTCATTTTCAAGCTTAAAAGCGCGTAGTCTGCACACTAGCGCCCCCATTGGAAAAAAAAACATAGTGCTTAAATAAAGATGAAATTGTGAATTATCTCTGTGTCTGTAGTGCACTCCGAAGCAGCTTTGAGGTACTTTTTATCGCTTAAACAATATTTTCTTGCCTGTCGTTTAGTTTAATGGAGTTTTATTGAGAAAAATGACCACTTTCCAATGGCGGCGCTAGTGTGCAGACTACGCGCTTAACTATCAACGAAATATCGAAGTTATTGTGATCGCGTGCCACTCTAACCCATAACTTAGAGTAACTTCCAAGTATTAACCAATAACCAGGAACAAGGGAAACCTCTTAGGATATTAAGCACTTACTTATATAGTGGATATGTTTGTTGAACTTCCATGTTAAGTTATTTAAGAGGACGCATCGGACATTTTGGTGATCAGGGATCAGCAGGGATCTCGATTTTTCTCATATATTACAAAACATATAAAAGTGATATTCAATAACCTGATTATTAATTTATTGACGACCTCCGTGGTCGAGTGGCTTTGTACACTGGCTTTCAAGGTGACGCCATCTCTGCGGTCCCGGGTTCGATCCCCGGTTGGGTCAATTTAGAAAACAAACTTTTCTATATTGGCTCAGATCTGGGTGTTTGTGATACCACCGTTGTCTCTGGTTTCCATAACACAAGTGCTTTAGCTACTTACTTTGAAATCGGAGCAATGTATATGATGTTGTCAAATATTTATTTTATTTATTTCATTGACTAGATTTTGTCAGTTTGAGAAACACGATTCGCTAACTTATATAACAGAGAAAAAAATATCAAAGAAACCTCTTTTAAAACAGAGATTTGCATTTTACAGACAAACCTGACCGATTTAAGCCTTTCAATTTTCTTAGTAGATTAGTCTAAACACACACTTTAAAATCCAGTTGGATTCTTTAAAATATATTATAGATTTTTATTTAAACGGAAAAAACCAGTTTGGCGTCGCCAAACTTCTTGCCATGAGTGAGATAGTTAAGTGTAATTTATGAGAGTTGAAGCGAGACAGTCGATACGAAAATAGTTTATCGATGCGTCGTCTTAAGGGGTATATATCTATCTTACATAATAGAACTGTAAATTCTATGTTTGTGCGCGCATCACGCTAAAACCGATGAACGGATTTTGATGGACTTTTCACAGTTTGGTAGCTTGGTGTCCAACTTCGGTAGAGCCAGGTAAAAAGCTTGAACTCTCCGTAGTCCGAAGATGTTACAAAAATACCCCTAATGCCGAATATGGTAGATAAACCAACTCTCAAATCACGAAAAAAACAGCTGTTTCATACATTTTGATATTTTCGATTTTAATTTTTGTATGAAACAGCTGTTTTATTCGAGAGTTGGTCGCATAGTAAAAGTTGTTCAGTTTGATGGTCCCTATATACCATATTCGGCATTAGGGGTATTTTTGTAACACCTTGTATAGCTCACGATTGTAACATAAAGCCAATAAGGTTTAATAGTCATACGGAACCACATTAAGTGTTTAATATTCATTCCTTGCGCGTATTGTTACTGACGCATCACGTTGCAAAAATGCAATATGCAATAAAGAAATATAATATAGTTGTTTTGTCTTATGGTGACGAAGGAATGGTTTTCTGGAAGTCTTATTATTGGAATGTGAGTCTTATTAACCGACTTGTAAAATGGAGGAGGTTTTCAATTGGAACTTCGAAGTGAATGTAGCCATAATTTTTAACAAAAATTTAAAATTGGTCAGTGCATTGGGCCGGCTTCCCAAGGGTGCGGGTTCGAGTCCCGTCTGAGGTGCTACGGGTGAGTCGATTTTTCTAGTATTTTTTTTTTTATTTTTTATTTTTTTTAATATTTAAAAATTGAAGATCTATGTTTAAAAACTTTGTTGTTGATATAATTTGTTTGATTACAGGGAAATTTGATTATAGAGTACGATGTACGGCGACTTTGATATTGAAAAAAATATATATAAAACTTGGATGAGTGTCCAAACTAATTCAAAATCAATAATATTGTTAGATGAGGGAAGTAACATCTTAATACTTGTGCTCTTAACCAATTTAAAAAAGGAAACTGTCAACGTCACACTGACACTGTCAAAATTAGCGGGAAAATCTGGAGGTCTATTGTTCTTGTTACTTGATCACGTTTATTTCCCTCATGTACAATTTCTGAAAATTAATGCAGTAAATTAAATTAAATAGTTTATTTCCTAAAGTTGTGTGTTATTTACTGAAGTGAATTATACAATGGGATTAAATAAATATGGTTTTAAAAAAGTATTTATGGGGACAACGAGACGTGAAATTTTAACTTCCCGTTGTCCCCATTGTGGGGACAAAATCATGGGGACAACGGGAATACATGAAATGACTTAAAACCATTCAGGATTAGGATCTACCACCAGCTGGTCTATTTTGTAACTCAACTCACAGCTTAAAATGATCATCACTGATCAATTATAGAGATTGCTGGGTTTAATAGAGGGTTGTCAGATTTATTTTAACTGTAGCTGCAATGCACTTGCAACTGTGATTAGTGATGATAATTGTAAACTATCAGTTAAGTTACAAAATAGGCCAGCAGAACGTCTTTTGCTTCGATCTCAATCAAAGATTAATGAAAATCTTTCAATTTCCAACTCTTAAGTACTCGATAACAATGCTAGTCTGATTAAATTAAATAATACAAACAAGGTGATACAAAAGTACCCCTAATGCCGAATATGATAGATAGGGACCATCAAACTGATCAACTTTTACTATGGGATTAACTTTGAAATCGCGAAAAAAAAATCAGTTGTTTCATACATTTCGATATTTTCGATTTTAATTTTTGTATGAAACAGCTGAAATTTTTTCGCGATTTCAGAGTTGGTCCCATAGTAAAAGTTGTTCAGTTTGATGGTCCCCATCTACTTTTCGGCATTAGGGGTACTTTAGTAACACGTTGTATAATTTGATTATCATTTTCATTGGATTGGAGTAAGCCGCTAAACTGAATTTAGACTTGTAAGAGTTAGTTTACATTTATAAAGCAACCCTGCTGTAACAAAAGTTACTAATTTAATTAAAAAAAAAATAAGTTAGCAAACAAGTACCTACTTACTTTAAAACCAACGTAATTAAAAGCCCTCCCTTCGTCTTTGGCGAATGGCCGAAGTTCATACAGCTGAAAGGGTGATAGGGGTAGTTGGGATAATTGAGTATATACTGCTAATGTGTCTCCATGACGACCATAGATCATATAAATTGGTATTCATAGACAAGTAATATTCAACTAACTTAACTCTGTTCTAGCTCCAAACACACACAGTAAAAAGTTATTAACTTATCTGTGACAATCAATAAAGTTACTTGTTCGATCTGTGTATGTACGTACACAGATCATCATTATTATTATTATAAATATAATAATTGTTAAGATAAAAAATATTAGAAAAAATTGACTCGCCCGTAGCACTTCAGACGGGACAATAATAATAATTGTTATTATACTACTTAATAACGTTTTTGTACAACGCCGCGTTGCGGTTCTTGGCGCAAACACACATCCAGCTGCGTTCCGTTTCTCCCGCAAAAGGTTTAGGTAGTGTTTCACCATAATAACCAAAAAATCAAGGCAGATACTTAACAGTAATGCTAAAAATACATAAAATAATGATATGGAACAGCGGACTTTCTTGTTACAGCATTGTATGCTTAAAAGGGTAATCCGGCCTCTAATTACTGTAACACAAAACTTTTTATCGATAAAATTTATTGTTATTATTATTGTTATTGTTATGTTCATTTTCAAAACTTGATCATTAGCAAAAGGATCATTATGACTTCGTTGTTCAAACTTTTCTTAGAAGCGCGCGGAGTAGAGTTGTAATTAATATCCAATGTTTAGGTCGATTTCCCTTGGAGTTGTAAAAAAAATATAGATTTTATGACAACTTAATAACACCGTTATAAAATAAGAAGATTTTAATAGTCGTCAAAAACCAAAAAGTGTAAGTATAACGTAGAACGAATCGGAATTACAATTCTTTTAAGTCCGATTAATCGAACTAACAGGAAAAAAAGTTCATGTCGTCCGATCGGTAGAACAAAGGAAGTCGGACCACGTGGCTAGAGGGATATAAAATTGGGCAAGCGTGTCACATACACACACAAAGTAAAAGGAAACTCATCAGTCTCTCATACTTTACCCGGGCTTTTTTATTAATGTAGTTAATAAAAACCAGCCTGTCGAATCATAATGTTTAGTTATCGCAACATAAAGGTTCTATCAATCTGACCCCATTTCCCACCCCATTATTTTTTTCTAGACATGTCTATTAATAAATAGGTCTGTGGCACGCCTCACGGAAAATGTCACCCACCTGTAGGTGTAGGCACGGTCATTAGGCAGAGTGTACACTGTTACTACCGGCATTGTACTAGTTAAGGTTGGCTACACACTAGCGATTTTATAAAAGAAAAAAAATGATGTTTGAGACAACGCATTTTTTTATTCGAACCCAAGACCTCAGAAGTAGAGGGAAAGACTATGAAAACCGGTATACAAGTTTAACATTGCACACACGTTTCTGTTGACTTTAAAATTATTGATTACCTACCATACCATCGCACCACTACCGAAACAAAAACCTTTTGTTTCTCAATCATGGCAATCTTCAAAAAACCGGACAAGTGCGAGTCGGGCTCGCCCACCGAGGGTTCCGTACCTACATTATAAATAGTTCAGCTTCACCCAAAATTCAGTACCCAAAACGGACGGAACGGTGCATTTTTTTTACGTTAACTTAGAAGTTTGATTTTTTCACAACTGCAAGTGCCCCTAGATTTGAGTATATGGTTTGAATTTCAACTCGATACCTCCACGCGTTCCCGAGATAAAGGGTCTTGACAGACGGACAGACAGACAGACAGACGGACAACAAAGTGATCCTATAAGGGTTCCGTTTTTTCCCTTTGGGGTACGGAACCCTAAAAACGCCGCGTTTCCCCGCCCGTGTGCGCCCGTCCTAACGTCGTGCGAAATGGGTTAACTCGTATGTTTTATTTCATTAGCGTAGCGTTACGTCAGACGGCGTTTGTCATAATAAAGGGCGCGGCGTAAAGTTCGCTCACCTTCGTTACTTCGCGTAATTAGGTAGAATAGGTTATTACGTGACGTGGCTTAATCTGTTGCAAGAGTGACACCTGTCTTTCAGGGTTGGTAACAATGAAGCCTTTAGCAAAAGTCTTCATTCTTACAAGAATAAAAATATTTAGACCTATTATACAAGGTGTTACAAAAATACCCCTAATGCCGAATATGGTATATAGGGACCATCAAACTGAACAACTTTTACTATGGGACCAACTCTGAAATCGCGAAAAAAAATTAGCTGTTTCATACAAAAATTAAAATCGAAAATATCAAAATGTTTGAAACAGCTGATGTTTTTTCGCGATTTCAGAGTTGGCCCCATAGTAAAAGTTGTTCAGTTTGATGGTCCCTATCTATCATATTCGGCATTAGGGGTACTTTTGTAACACCTTGTATAGCTGTTTCATCTTTATCGATTGTCAAAATATCTGGAAAGATGTTTCTTTCGAATGTGGGGTATTTCCTCACATTGATGAAATTGCGCTGGCTTGCAGCGAAGAAGTTAAAAGTACTAGAAAATTTCGCCGCTCCCACTAGCGACTCGGTAGCATAATTGGTCAGTGCATTGGGCCGGAATCCCAAGGGTGCGAGTTCGAGTCCCGTCTGAGGTGGTACGGGTGAGTCGATTTTTCCTAGATTTTTTTCTAATATTATTTATCTTAATATTAAAATAGCATTGTGAATGCGAAAAATCTAAATTTAAAAATATTTAGACCTACTTAAGCTAGTTTGTCTAAGATTGGTGAAAGGTTAAAAAAACAGACAAATAACTGGATTAATGTACAGGTATGCAATAAAATCGTATCGTTTAACAAGCTCAGAAAATAGAATTTATTTATTTAAAAAAAATTGAGTAAAAATTTTACAAAAACGTCTTGAAAATGTTTTATTTTAGAAACACGTAATAACATAAAGTAAATCGTATGTTGCTATCACATTTTCAATTCATCAACGCCCGAGCGGCTGAATGCGGCCAGCCCAACTTTATTGCAATCAACTCTGACAGAAATCGCAGTTACATTGCTGCTTTAGTAAGAACCAATGTGACAACTATCTTACTTAAAGCAGCAATGTAACTGCGGTTTTAATCGATTTCAATGGAGAATTGTTAGCAACAGAGTTACGTAATCAGCCCCCGGACAACAATAGATTATCTATTGAGTTTCATTTAAGATAGAAAAAGTGACTATCCCATTATTTTGCCGGGGATCGAACTCGGGACCTCAGAGCTGGCGGCACCATGGAAACCGGTGAGCCACTCGACCACGGAGATCGTCGCATAATAGTGTCTTAAATCTTATTAAGCCCTTACTAGGGTTGCCACCTTTTTTTACATTAAATAAAGTATATTTAGGTCTGAGAAGGAAAATAAACAGTTTTTGATACAGTATTTCCCCCTACCACTAATGCTGATAGCAGTATTTTGTATTCTTTATTTTATTCAAAGTATAATATTGTGAAAAACAGTAAAATACTGTTTTTAACAGATTGGCTGGGTACCCTACCCTTAACACCGAAATTTCACGCAAACACCAGCATTAGTTTTGCACCACACAAAATAGACACAATTAGGGCAATTACTCGAAGCCAAAATTAGCGGCCATTTTGTAATGTGACAGCTCACGCAAGATGGCGGGTGGAACACCGTAAAAACTGACGCGACGGTATAATTAAATTACTCTTTAATTCGGTCACTGTCATATGTGTGTTAATTGAAGTCCTTTTCGTGTTTAGAATATTTTTATAGAATAAAAAGAACGACGACCTACTTTCAGGAATATGATTAACATATAGGGTGAATCTACGTTGTTTTGTTATATTTATTACTTTCTGCGTCATTGTCGTTTACTCGTAAATCTTTAAAAATCCAATGCATCACAACGGATTTTGCCATTTACGTTAGAGTACGATAACAAATTATATTAATTAGCATATTTTTAACTTATTTATTGCGATGCATTCGATTTTTCGAGTAAACGACAATGACGCAGGAAGTAAGAAACAACGTAGATTCGCCCGGGTACTTACTGTTATTTATTATGTGACATAATAGGGAAGGTTTTTAAGTTTATTTTAATCTCAGTTAGTTGTTTCACTATAGTTTAAGTAAGGTACTCGTAGTATCAGTTAATAATAATAATCGTAAGACCTGTAACCTACACTCGACGACATAAAAATCGCACCTCTTAAAAAGTATCTTCAAAGTACCTTTAAACTGAATCTCAGTAATTAAAAGCGCGTAGTCTGCACACTAGCGCCGCCATTTGAAAAGAATACATAGTGTTTAAATAGAGACTAAATTGTGAATTATCTCTCTGTAGTGCACTTCGAAGAAGCTTTGTGGTACCTTTTAATGTCTATACAATATTTTCTATAAACTAAACGACAGGCTAGAAGATATTGCTTAAGCAATAAAAAGTACCACAAAGCTTCTTCGGAGTGCACTACAGAGAGATAATTCACAATTTCGTCTTCATTTAAGCACTATGATTTTTTCCAATGGCGGCGCTAGTGTGTAGACTAAGTGCTCTTAATTCCTTTCGACGAGTAGTTATTTAAACGATTTCTAGAGACTTTTGGCTATATCCGAAGGGGTAGAAGTATAAAGGTACTTTATGGAGGAGCTCGGTGGCGCAGCGATTGCGGACGTTAAGCAACTTTCGCAAGGGTCGGTCATGAGATGGGTGACCAACAATTTACTATCTCGAGCTCCTCCGCGCTTCGGAAGGCACGTTAAGCCGTTGGTTCCGGCTGCATTTGCAGTCGTTACCACCAATCCGCATTGGGCCCGCGTGGTGGGTCATCCTCCTTATCCACCCATAATGAAGGCCTGTGCTCCAGCAGTGGGGACATTAAAAACTGCTGATGGTCATGAGAAATCAGTTAGTAAGGTTCAGGAAATCTTATTTTAAACAATGATTTGCTATTTTTCTAAGAGACTTCTTGCCAAGCTACCAATTATTGTAAGTGTAAAAGTGACAGCCGCGCCTCGGTCCCACCTTATCGTAAACAACTCGAATGACATCGCAAATGGAATTGGTTTACTCGCTATGGGGAGAATTGCAAAATACTTCATTTTGCAATAATGGTAAAGTAACCATTGCCTCTGAAGCCCTGAAAAGCTGATATTTCAAAAGATTTAATCACATTATCACTTAAAAGTAACCGATCGGAACGAAATGCGGTTTTCTATTCACGCTCACATAGACATAATTATAATAGGGGTTAAAGTATGAAATTGCCGTTTTTTTCTCACACACAGAGACTGTCGTATCTTCTAATAAATGATGTTAAAAAAAGCTTTGGTTGTTTATATCGAATTATGATCATGACGGCCAACTACCTGTCAGCATAATACCCAATAATATACTAGAAAAAATACGACTCGCACCAGATCATGTTCTCAGACGGGAATCGAACCCGCGACCTTTGGATATCCGGTCCTTGTACATTGGTGAGATGGCGCTGGCTTGCAGCGTAAGAGTTGATATACTAGGAGAAATTTGACGTTCCCACTAGTGACTCGGTAGCTCAGCGGTCAGAGCATTGGACCGGATATGCAAAGGTCGCGGGTTCGATTCCCGTCCGAGAACATGATCTAGTGCGAGTCCTATTTTTTCTAGTATATTATTTAGTATTATATATTTGTGGTGTTTTATCTATACTTATAATAAAATTGTAACTGGCCGATGTCTGTACATTAAAGATATTTAAAAAAAGAGGTCTATAAAAAAGCAATAGAAGTCAAAACATTATTTTTTATATTGTTTTCTGTATGTTTGTACGCAGATCACGCAATAACTACTGCACGAAATTAGATACAGTTTTCACAGTTGTATTTCTAAGTGTCTAACTTAAATTCTGATGCTTGCTTCATCTTGCACTAGCTAGAACAAAGTCCACGCGGAAGAAGTCGCAGGCAGCCGCTAGTTTAAAAAGGAAATTTACGTACTGTTGGCATGTTACCCAACACTATTCTCACTGCACATCACTACTTCATTGGGAGGGGCGCCTCTCGCTCTTTCTCTTCGCTTCCGGCTACCATTGCATAGGTTGTGTTCCCGTATTTTTATACTTTAATAATAGTTTAAGTCAAATACAAAGTTGTATGTACCATTTGCTATTGCTGTCCAATAAACCCTGCCTTCAGTCTCAACAAGCATACCAGAGAGTTTCACTTATTACCTAAATACAGTCCACATCTACGTGCCCATCCACACGTACTTATGACCAAAGAAGTAGTAGGGAATAGACTATTTTAAACCGACTTCAAAAAAGGAGGAGGTTCTACCCGACTTCAAAAGACGTTTTTTTAATATCAGATATGCGTAGGTACTTGAATAGTAATTATGCAGATTTGAATATTATTTCTTGCTTTTTAGAGCTGCTGTTTTTTGAATCTGTTTTTTATAGCAATTTTTTTAAGGTTTTTTGAAGGAGGTTTTTCTTTTTAATTTTTAAAAGTTTTTATTAATATGATTAGCAACATAATTGTTGCTTTATGTCGGTCTCGTTACTTAGTCGCGGCAGTAACTGGCGGAATGTTGTCGTAAAATAACTTAAGTACCGCGACAGGTTACGAGATGGGCATAAAGTACTGTTGCTATGCAAAATGACGCAGAATGATCTATAGACACATTTTGGCGAAACAAACATTTACATATTATTGCAACAACAAATTCGGTTAAACAATAACAACGACAATTTTTTTTAATAATTATTTTTATTAGACAACTACACAAACATTGTTCCACTCCCAAAGTAAGTAGCTAAAGCACTTGTGTTATGGAAATCAGAGACAACGGTGGTATCACAAACACCCAGACCTGAGCCAATATAGAAAAGTTCGAAATTACCCAGCCGAGGATCGAACCCGGGACCTCAGAGATGGCGACACTTTAAAAAACCGGCGTCCACTCGACCACGGAAGTCGTTAAGTCACATCATTACATTATTAATCGACTTCAAAAAAAGGAGGAGGTTATCAAGTCGGCTGTATGTTTTTTTTTTTTATGTATGTTTTAAGATAACTTCACCAGTTGTTAACCGATTTCAATTATTCTTTTTTTTTTTAATTTTTGGCTTATTTTTGGCTTGGATACAAAGTCCTTTTAGCCTTGGTGTCTTCTCGTCTCTTTCACAACTTTTCTATGGTACATTTTATACAAGGTGGTCCCTATCTACCATATTCGGCATTAGGGGTACTTTTGTAACACCTTGTATAAGGACCATCAAACTGAACAACTTTTACTATGGGACCAACTCTGAAATCGCGAAAAAAAAGTCAGCTGTTTCATACATTTTGATATTTTCGATTTTAATTTTCGTATGATACACAATACAATTTATGAACCTCTGTCACAGAATTAGTTTAGTTTACAGAACGGCCATAGATTAAAAAAAAGCCTTATAATTATGGATCTATAATGTTGTCCGGAATAAAGTTTTATTATTTTTTATTATTATTATTGTACGCATTCGATTTCACGGGCCAAAAGTGACCCGGGGGCTGATTACGTAACTCTGTTGCTTACAATTCTCGATTGAAATCGATTGAAACCTTAGTTACTTTGCTGATTTCAGTAAGATAGTTGTCACATTGGTTATTACTAAAGCAGCAATGTAACTGCGATTTCTGTCAGAGTTGATTGCAACAAAGTAACATAATCAGGGGGCAGATATGGATCTAACACGTTGAGGCCATTTTAAGCACTTTTAATCTATAAAGCGTGTGGTACACCTGCTGGATCGAAACTCTAACCATATCAGTGATATACACTCAAAACACTATCCCCAACAGGTGCACAGGAAGTTCGTAGTTCGTAGTAACTATTTGCGCTACGAATCTGCTACGAAACCTCGTACAATTTAATATCGATTGTTAATTTGCTAAAAAGATTCGTTAATCGATTGAATTATATACTATCGAATAGCTGTCAGTTAGCACGTTTTGTGGCGGTTGGATTTGCATACAAAGAGTGTGGCGGCGCCATATTCGCACTGTGACGCATTAGGAAGTAAGGGTGAGCGCACAAAATTGTTTAAATTGAGACTCATATTGTGATAGAAAAGAAACTTAGTGGTAAATAAGAAACATATTGACAAGAACTGCTTTAAACTGTTTTGTCTACTGTGTATGTAACTCTAAACTAGATGGCGCTACAGTACCATCAGAATAGACGCTTGCTGTTTTATCGGCTCTCACTCTCTCGTTCCATGTCGCTGTGAGTGCAACATTGCTTTTCCCTTTAAAATTAAAGTTAATATTGTGAAGCTGTGTTTTGCTCTTGGACCTCTCCCACATATTTTCCACTTAGAAATTACTAAAGTTTATTATATCTGAATTTTTATATTAGAGTCGAAAGTGTATTCGATATAATACGCTTATGTGTTTTTCATCCCCTAATTTAGCTCTCGTTAACGGTAGAAAAGATATTTCTTTAATTTGATTGCTTTAGGGATTAAAAAATTTTTTTTTGACTAATTATTAGGCTTTAATTAAAAAAAGAGATTCTTTAAGACTAAATGCCAGTTAAAAGAAAGAGAATTTCGGATCGTCAACAAAATCAAAAAACTCCATTTAACTAAATGCTAGGCTAGAAAATATTGTTTAAGCTATAAAAAGTACCAGAAAGCTTCTTCGGAGTGCACTACTGAGAGATAATATTCACAATTTCGTCTTTATTTAAGCACTAAGATTTTTGTCCAATGGCGGTGCTAGTGAGCAGACTTAAATCTTAAGTTTTTTTGAATCCTCTCCTCCTCGCATCGTGTTTCTCATTACTGAGGGTCGTGATTCCCCCGATGGGAAGTTAATTTTTCGTTGATGATGCCCATCGATGTCTGTCCTTAGCGTCATGGAGTGCATCGTGTAGCTTGGTGTTCAGCGTTGAGCGGATTTGGTCAGACCAGTTGGGCTTCGACCTCTCGACCTTTTGCCATCGACCTTGCCAGTGACCATCACTAGCTCGAGGTTTTTTGAATAAAATTTATTTTTATGTTGAGTTCCGACAGTGTATCCTCGACTTTAGTGCAATGTGCGTGACAGCAGGACCGCAAGACCGACGTGGTATTAATACTGCATTATTATAACATGTGAGGGGTCAATGACTCAGTGGCATTTCTTTATAAGACATATTGGTGAGATATGAAAGGAATTTTAATTGAATAATTATATGGAAAGTCATTTAGACTTATTAAAATTTTTCGCATACGACTCTGTATGAAATATACAGGGAGAAAAAAGCAGCCCTTGACGAGTTTCTTGCCGGTTCTTCTCGTTACAAGGTCTCCCGCTTAGGGTTTGCGAACCGATGGCGTAGCTTCTTTGACATTCACAAGTGCTTGTAACAGCCTAGACTGAATAAACGAGTTTTGAATTTTGAATTTTGAATTTTGCATTCACAATGCTATTTTTATATTAAGATAAATAATATTAGAAAAATACTAGAAAAAGTCGACTCACCCGTAGCACCACGCATGTGTTATGTGATGCAACTTGTATGACCTACACTATGTGCTGCTTAATATAGGTACCTCACCTGCTTTATATTAGCTGTGCGTTACTTTTTTTAACGCATAGCGTTCTGACTCAAGTGTTGTTCATGAATAGGTTTTTGTTACCCTGTGCGTCCGCGCGCACTATGAGACATCGTAGTAATGTGTGTAAATACGGGTGTAAATCTGTAATATGTGTTGAGGTCACAGAAGTGTAGCTTAATTTTAAAATATGATAAGATTAACATATTTTGATAATACTAAATAATATACTAGAAAAAATAGGACTCGCACCAGATCATGTTCTCGGACGGGAATCGAACCCGCGACCTTTGGATATCCGGTCCAATGCTCTGACCGCTGAGCTGCCGAGTCACTAGTGGGTAATTCCTTCAACATTGGTGAGATGGCGCTGGCTTGCAGCGTAAGAGTTGATATACTAGGAGAAATTCGACGTTCCCACTAGTGACTCGGTAGCTCAGCGGTCAGAGCATTGGACCGGATATCCAAAGGTCGCGGGTTCGATTCCCGTCCGAGAACATGATCTGGTGCGAGTCCTATTTTTTCTAGTATATTATTTAGTATTATATAAAAATAGCATTGTGAATGCTTAAATCTCAAAATTTCAAATAGTTATATAGCTTTCTCATCTTAATCAATTGTTTAAAAATATCTGGAAAGATGTTCAGTTGAATGTCGAAGTTAATTCCTTCAACATTGGTGAGATGGCGCTGGCTTGCAGCGTAAGAGTTGATATACTAGGAGAAATTCGACGTTCCCACTAGTGACTCGGTAGCTCAGCGGTCAGAGCATTGCACCGGATATCCAAGGGTCGAGGGTTCGATTCCCGTCCGAGAACATGATTTGGTGCGAGTCGTATTTTTTCTAGTATATTATTTGGTATTAACATATTTTGATAACTTACATCTAGTAAACGATACCGTGCAAACTACCTGAGGTTCCGTAAAATGATGTGACTTAACATACCTGCAACAGAAAAAATATATTAGTTAGGTAAACGCAAATGAATGTGGTAGATTTTTCACTACCAATTTTCGATGACCTCCATGGTCGAGTGGTTTGTACACTAGTTTTCAAGGCGTCGCCATCTCTTCGATCCCGGGTTAGATCCCCATTTGACAAAATATTTTTTGTCGTATTGTCCATTGCAACATTTTTTTTGTCTCAAGCCACGTTCAAACAGATTTTAAAGTTAACACGTTCGCGCGCGCAGGGTACCCCGCCCGAACTACGTGCTGTGACACATGATTTCTTCATACGAAAATGCAAACGTTCAATCACGTTTCTATCACAAATTAGATAATTTTGGTATGCCACAACGCGCAACGTCTAATCACGTCGACGTCCATAGACGTTCCGCCGCAGAAAAGTATTCGGCATCATATATGATACTGAACAACGTCTTATCACGTCGACGTTCATAGACGTTCCGCCGCAGCAAAGCATTTGGCATTAGATATGATCTTGAACAACGTCTTGTCACGTCGACGTCCATAGACGTTCCGCCGCAAGAAAAGTATTCGGCATCAAAAAATGGTGAACAACGTGTTATCACGTCGACGTCCATAGACGTTCCGCCGCAAGAAAAGTATTCGGCATCAAAAAATGGTGAACAACGTCTTATCACGTCGACGTCCATAGACGTTCTGCCGTAGACTATCAATTTATTTGTATATAAAATAGAACAACGTCCAGTTATATCGACGTCTGGAGACGTTCCGTCATATATTAATGGTTGTATCAACATTTTTGATAAGTTCGTTCATTCACGTTGACGTCTATTGACGTACCTTTAAAAGATTTTTTTACGTAGATAAAGTGTTTTTTAATAGGTAATAATACGAAATATCACGATTGCAAGAAAATATTTCTAATTAGGTACACCTATGTAATAACCACCAGCTTTGACGAAACATGCCCACTTTCTATTCCCAGCTCCCAGCCAGGTAACAAGCATCACTGGTGGGGACCTGATCTGGAGAGATTACGCCGAAAGGTGAGAAAGTTGTTCAACAAAGCAAAGAACTCTCGAGATGCGCACGACTGGGACGCCTACAAGCAAGCCCAATACAACTACAAGAAGCGTATTCGCCTCAGGAAAAGAGAATGCTGGAGACGCTACTGCACCAATATTGAAACCAACAATGAGGCTAACAGAGTGAAAACATCCTGTGCAGCGAACCAGTACATAATCTTGGTTTCCTGAAAAAGCCTAATGGAACTTACACCAAAACAGATCAAGAGACCTCAGAACTGTTAATGACCACTTACTTCCCAGGGTGCCGCATAACGGAAAGCCGCACATGGGACGGAAAAGATGAAAATCTACCAGCTGAAACCGACTGAATCACCGCCCACAGGGTTGTCAACCCGGAGAAAGTAAGATGGGCAATCAACAGCTTCCTTCTTCAGTTTTTCTAGGACTGATGAAGTAGAACTCACTGACCACCTCGTAGCCATCTACAGAAGCTGCCTAGCACACCGCTGTATACCTATGAAATGGAGGGAAGCCAGGGTAGTCTTCATCCCTAAACCCGGCAAAGGAGACTACACTCAACCTAAATCATTCAGACCAATTAGCCTCACATCATTCCTTTTAAAGGTTTTGGAGAGACTAATAGACAGGGAGATAAGGAGCACTGCATTAGTCAGGAACCCCCTAAATCCAAACCAACACGCCTACTCTGCAGGCAAATCAACAGAGTCTGCCCTACATAAGGTGGTTTCTTATATAGAAGGCAATCTCAAACACAAAATATCTACACTAGGCACCATCATCAACATTGAAGGAGCTTTTGACAAAACCAACTTTACCAGCATAAGCCAGGCCCTGTCCAAACATGGTGTGGATGCCACTATTGCCGGGTGGATTGACAGCATGCTGAGGGACAGAGCCATACCATTTACTGTGAATGGTACTACCAGAGGAGTAGTAGCTAAAGGATGTTCCCAAGGAGGTGTCCTCTCACCGCTCCTATAGAACATCGTGGTCAACGAGCTGATTACGTGGCTCAATGACCGCAACTTCCTCACAGTAGGCTATGCAGACGACCTGACCATACTTATCAGCGGACGAGTTGAGAGTGTGATTTGTGACCAAATGAGGTCTGCATTGAAGGTCGTCGAACAGTAAACACAATCTAACAGTGAACCCAGCAAAGACGGAACTAATCATGTTCACAAACAAACGAAGTCTAGGAAATCTTAAACTCCCTAAACTTTTCAATACCAGTCTGTCCCTTAGCAAGGAAGTCAAGTATCTAGGTGTGATACTGGACAGCAAGCTTCTCTGGAACAGACATCTCGAAGGAAAACTAAACAAAGCCACCATCATCTTCTGCCAATGTAAAAGACGGCAAAAGGTGAGGGACTATCACCGAAAATAACGATGTGGCTGTATAAAATTGTTATACGTCCCATAATCACATACGGAGCCGTTGCCTGGTGGTCCAAAACAGTGCAAAGCACCGTCATCAACAAGCTGCAGCAATTCCAAAGATTGGCATGCTCTGCGATAACCGGCTGCATGCGAACTACCCCCACAGCCGCCCTAGAAGTAGCTCTGGATCTAACATCCTTGGACCTGTTTATACAACAAGAAGCCTCCATGGCTGCTATAAGGCTAAAATACCTGGATCTGTGGTACAATCGAGAGGGTCCTCACTCCATATTGTGGAATAACTTAGTGAAACATGAGTCACTAATCGCTGCCCCATGCGACAGGATCTCCAAGCAATATATTTTCCAAAAGAAATACCAAATACAGTTATTTGAAAGCGACCGAGATTACTCTGGCATACATGAAGTCCGAATTTATACGGACGGTTCCAAAATGGGGACTGGAACTTCTATCTGGAACGTCGTCTCGTCTATTGCATATAATCCGGACCACACCTCCGCGCACACCACAGCGCGCAGGCTCACCGAATGTATGGCAGCGCATACACGAAGCGCCGTGCAGTGACGTTGCGACTAAGCGCGGGGAGTACTAGATACATTTGTTAGCTAGATCGTAAGCGCATGCTAGGAAATGCGATAACTTGATTCAGTGTAAGGCTTGACATTTCGTATTTTATTATGTTGTAGTGAAAAGGCGTCACTATAAGAATGTAGTATTGCCAATTAAAGTATCCTTTTATTTTTAAAGTAAATAAAACTATTAAAGCGACGTACCCATACGTTGCTCTCTATCACTTACACCTTTTTAAGACGTACTATGACGTTGCTCGCGCGAATGTGTTAAGTAGATAATAAAATTTTAAAACAACGACAGTTTACCGCTTATAAACAAGTAGGTTAGTGCGTGCAGGTCGCCAGTTCGATTTCTATCTGATGGTATCGGAAAAAGCATGACTCATAATTTTAACTGTTCATTTAGAATGTATACATTCACTTTAGTTATTTTATAATGAGAAGGTAGATTGCAAAATCATGATTAAATTGGAAAGTTAATTTTTTGCAGTTTCATAAAATTAATAAGCAGTCCACTACTATTAAGCAACTTTCGCAATGGTCGGTAATGGGATGGGTGACCAAAATTTTATTATCTTGAAGACATGCTAGGCCGTTGTTGCCGGCTGCTTTTGCAGTTGCAGTCGTTAACACCCACTCAGCATAATTATTTAATAGTTATTATACAACATGTTACAAAAGTACCCCTAGTGCCGAATATGGTAGATAGGGACCATCAAACTGAACAACTTTTACTATAGGACCAACTTTGAAATCGCGAAAAAAAATCAGCTGTTTCATACAAAAATTAATTACGAAAATATCAAAATGTATGAACCAGCTGATTTTTTTTCGCGATTTCAGAGTTGGTCCCATAGTAAAAGTTGTTCAGTTTGATGGTCCTTATCTATCATATTCAGCATTAGGGGTATTTTTGTAACATGTTGTATAATAACCCAGACTGCTGGCTTTTGGAAATCTTGGGAAAAATAATAAAATTTTGGTCACCCATCCCATTACCGACCATTGCGAAGGTTGCTTAATCGTAGTGGACTGCTTATTAATTTTATGAAACTGCAAAAAAAATACTTTCCAATTTAACCATATGGTTCATCCTTCTTTTAATTGACCGAGCGAACGCGAAGCGTCTTCGTTTCAGCTTGGGCAAAATGCTTTCGCATGTCCTGATGTCCGGCTGTTCACCTCTACAGGGGTCCTACCGGCTAACTTTTTGAACTTCGGTGGGTCTGCCGAGCTTCAACTTAAAACAGGTAAATCGAAGTAAGGAGTTTCTTATTGTACTATTCGGCGAAGTTATTTAGAAGATATCGATGTTCGTGTGACATCATGAATTGGGGTTTGCCATTTTGGCCACATTCGGGTTCAATTTAACTGTTTTAATTTGAAGCCCGGCAGACTTTCTGAAGTTCGATGCGTTAGCCGGTACGGCCCCAGGTCTTATTTCTCTACAGATTTTGGTGAAATTTTGTGAGCAGGTTCAATTTCATTGATTAAATTTTTTAAAATATTTGAAAAAACAGCCGCTTCGAAAAACGTTCAAAAATGTTAGGCAAGGTCTACAGCTCGTAGAGTCACTAGTTTAAAAGTTTATAAACTAATACTATTACAATGTAAGAAATTCGTACATAGGTATTTATTAAACTTTTGTTTAAATGTATTCCTTATGAAACTGAGCAGCTAATGATCAAGCAGTTACCTGGTAAAAATGATATTTATGACATAAAATAATTTCAAATTTTTCTCAATGCAAACTTCGGAGATAAAGGGGGTATTTCTATTCCTCAAGTTGATAGCATTAGTAGTTCATAGACAGACAGACAGACTGAGTCGCACCATAAGGGTTCCTTATCACCATTTTGGTACGGAACCCTAAAAACCATTAAGTATTAAAAAAGAGGCCGACTCGACTACACCTTTTTTATTAAACTTTTGAAAGTATTCCATTTGTTTATGAGAATAGATCTACGCACTACGGCACCTCAGACTATATGTTGACCTTGAGACCGCCTTTATGACCTACGTAATAAAAGCTGTTTTCGCAGTTTAACTGTATAACCTGACGTGTTGTCGTGTGTACATAGTTAAGTTAAAGTACAGTTGTAGTTATAAATAAATTGACAAGCAAATCAGATATGACACGTGATTGGCGGCCTTTTTTGACAATCAAATTAACGCTATTTTTATATCTGACAAGTAAGAAGGGTACAGACAAGCAAACAATAATATCCTTTTTTATAATAGCTTTTTGGAGAAAGTTGGACATTCAAACGAAATCAATTATTGCTATTACTATTTCTTTTTCGACATTATGTAAAATAAAGTTTAAATTTTATTATATAATTTAATAAAACTTTACGTGGAATTTTTAAGAGAGAGTCAATTTTTCTTTATTCAAATGAACTTAATAATTAAGCACTTTTGAATCATCTATATTTTCTAACAGACAAGAAAAACGGACGCGGGGCTTTAACCTATTTCACAGATTAGATAAGTAGTAGTTATATTCGTCCTTTTCAGGACAGGCGAAGGTCTAAGCCATACTGCCAGTTCTTGAGTTGATATTATTTAATTTTTCATTAGAATGCGGGTGCATCGTATTCCAATGCTGCTTAGAGCATTTGGCACCAAGTATATCAAGACAGTTTACTCGGTTAGTTCTGTCGAGGAAGCCACCACTTCAATAAAAGTCTCAGCTTCACATAACCAAGATCGCGCCTATTTCAATTATCCCACATATTGTTCAGTTGCGTAGACACTTGTACCATATAACTGCACCAATTTTAAGACACAATATCCACTATGAATCAATTTGAAAATAATTAAAATAGACACCTAACCTAACTCGACAAAATAGCGCCAAAAAACTCCAGATTAGATAATAGTTACCTATAGCACAGATAAGATAATATAGCACAGATTAGATATAGTCTAGTATTTTAAGAAGGTTCCCATCATTACATTTCCTCGTAGTCATTTCTAGAAGTAAAAGCAAAACTGCTAAAAGTGTCCGTTTTTGACACATTTGCTCTATCTACTTCTACGAATGACTACGAGGGAATGTTAAGTCCTTTGCTTCACCTCACCTGATGTTAAGTGACCATAAGGCCGAAGATGGAAGCACACTACACCCGGAATTCTCAACGAAGAACTGTCTATCTTACCTCTAACTGCGGGAACACAACAATAATTATAGTTGCTATGGCGTCAAACTTAAATGAGATGGTGCTAGCTACTAGTTTGACAAGGTTACCTGGTAACTGTTGAGTATTATTATATTCTAATCTATGGGCATTGAGTTCAAAGCTGTATTTGTTTTAAGAACTTTTTCTTCCCTTTGTCTATAGTTGTTGTCTTTGGTACGGAATAAAATATGGTGAATGCAAAACGAAATTATTGTTGCTGTTTTACTTTAATTGGACTTCAAAAAGATCAATATACAACAGTAACTACCACCTAATCATCTTTTACATAAAAAACAATTTTGTAGTTTTCATACATCGCGATGTAGCGGGTTCATCGGGTTCGTTATATTAGACGCTATCTAGATTTTGTATAACAAGATTGTTAAACGTATGAATAACTTTGGCTGCATAACCTAAGTTTGCCGTTTAAGCTCCAACTTAACTCAAACATTCTTCGTAAGTTAAACTGTAAGTTAAGCGAGCCGTTAGACTAAATTAACAACCGACGTGTACTAAATTCTGGCTACTTAATTAAAAGTGGATCACTTTATGGTATCATATTAATATTTATTTATATCTATATGAAATATGGATGTTTGTTACTCAATCAGACCGAAACGGTTGAACGGATTTGGATAAAATTTGGCACACAGATAGTTAACCTGGATAAAAAAAAAAATATTTAAATCATTGTATACCCATATCAACTTTAATAAACGTCTATTGTAGTCGGGTGGGACTTTTAGAATTAAAAAAAAAATGGTCAAGAGCGAGTCGGACTCGCGCATAGAGGGTTCCTTTCTATCATCATTTTGAAAAGGTTTACTATTTAGAGTCATCGTTTTATTTTTCCATTAACCTTTACATAAACTTCTATCACATAAAATAATTACAGATATTTCTTTATGCAAACTTCGGAGATAAGGGTGGAAAACAGAGATTTTTTTTGACATTTTTAATAAAAAGTCGAAGCCTATGCGGCCTAAAAAAATAAAAAAAAAATGCTTGAGAAAGTGCAAGCAGCGCTCTTTCATATTATATCTCATATGCCCTAGTAGCCTCACTTCGAATTTTTAAGACCTCCTTTCAGTCCCTGTTGCAAAAATAATATAAAGATTTTTATTTCTCTCTTATTTGCAAAATAGTTGGGCAAAGGTCATCTAAAACTATTCCAAATTTCAAGTTGATAGCATTAATAGTTCTCTAGATATCCAGCTATGACAGATGGACAGACAGACCGAGTCGCACCATAAGAGTTCCATACCATTTTACCATTTTGGTACGGAACCCTAACAAAGGATACTCTTGATATCCTGGAGCAGTACCGGCTAACGCATCGAACTTCGGAAAGCCTGCCGGGCTTCAAAATAAAACAGATAAATCGAGCCTCAATCGGGCCAAAATGGCGAACCCCAATTCATGATGTCACACGAACATCGATATCTTCTAAATAACTTCGGCGAATAGTATGTACAATACGAAACTCCTTAACTTCGATTATTTGTTTTAATGTGAATTCCGGCAGACTTTCCGAAGTTCGATGCGTTAGCCAGTACGGCCCCTGGATATCAAGAGTATCCTTTATTAAGGTTCCGTACCAAAATGGTAAAAAAGAACTCTTATGGTGCGACTCGGTCTGTCTGTCTGTCTGCCACAGCTGGATATCTCGAGAACTACTCAATCTTTTTCTCAAAAGTCTCAATCTTTTTCTGTGTAATCTGTTTAATCTGCCGCTTTAGAGATGAAATGAATGAGTATCGGATCACTCAGATCCGAATTAGTAACTCTCTCTTTATCGAAGTTATCGGCCGGAGGTCGCTCAGTAAAAACAAATAAACATTGTCACCGCAAATAATATACTAGAAAAACTACGACTCGCACCAGATCATGTTCTCGGACGGGAATCTAACCCGCGACCTTTGGATATCCGGTCCAATGCTCTGTCCGCTGAGCTAACGAGTCACTAGTGGGAACGTCGAATAAAATATCTGGAAAGGTATTCAGTTGATGTCGAGGTAATTCCTTGTACATTGGTGAAATGGCGCTGGCTTGCAGCGTAAGAGTTGATATACTAGGAGAAATTCGACGTTCCCTCTAGTGACTCGGTAGCTCAGCGGTCAGAGCATTGGACCGGATATCCAAAGGTCGCGGGTTCGATCCCGTCCGAGAACATGATCTGGTGCGAGTCGGAATTTTGTCTAGTATATTATTTGCGATGACAATGTTTATTTTACTCTCGAATTATAAAGGGTTGAATGTTTTTTTATAATAAATAAATAAATAATTGCTTGGACAATTTCACACAGCGCCATCTAGCCCCAAACTTAGCAAAGCTTGTAATATGGGTGCTAGACAACAGATATACTACTTATATACTTTTTAAATAATAAACTCATTATACATAGTAACACCCAGACACGTCACAGAAATTAAAATTCATCATTTCAATTTCTGCCCGGCCGGGGATCGAACTCGGGAGCCCGGGACCTCTTGCGTGGTAGACCGGCATGTTGACCACTGCACTACTCAGGTCGTCATAATAATGTAATCATTATTGGTTTGGCTGATTATTATCAGTAACTCAACTTCCAATTATGTTTAAATAAAACCCGTTGATATCAACTAGGGTAGTCACGCCAACTGCCTTACACTCTGTCCTGTATTAACCAACTAATAGCCATGGGCGGCATTGGCTTAATTGTTCTTTGATGTAGGGTGACTATGTTTTTTAACTTGTAGCCTTAGTCAGACAGATAAAAAAAGTTAATGTTGGGCAAAGACAGACATTAGCGGAATTACCACAAAGATATTTTAAAACACTGTTTAATTTAGACACTGTTCATCAGGTTTGTTCCCAAGTTGGTCCCATTTTTTGAAAATTTAAAATCGGTTTGGTAGTTTTCGAGTAATCCTAAAATTACTGTAATTTTTTAGGTAACTTTTGCACGAGTTTTAACGGATCTTCAGACATAACTTCTTTGTTTATAAACCGATTTAGATGATTCTTATTTTGTTAGAAAAGGGATACTTTAAGGGTGTTTTCCTTAAAAAAACATTATTGAGACATTACGAAAATAGAATCCAAAACCTTAATGAGAAGAATCAATCAATATCCAATGAAATAAAACACTAAAAACAACTATTTGTGAAGTGTTTTGTTTCATGTTAGTACGCACGTTTAAAGCTCAAAAAAGAATATCAATTGAGCATTCATGTAGGTTAAAGTTTAGACTAACCCCCTTACTAATAAAGCTTGTATAGCAGATGTATAAGTTACACAGTGTTTTGTCCCTTTCTTTTTAACGTCAAACTTAAATAGTTTGACAGAGAGTCACCACTGTGTAACTTATACATCTGCTACACAATCTTTATTAGTAAGGGGGTTAATAATTATTGTAAGTCAGACAATTCTTTTTGTTTTTTCGGTTATTTCGCTATCTCGTTTTTAAATGTGGATTCCGGTATTTGCATGCGACGTGGTCGCCCCGTAGCGTGACGCACGCTACTGTTCCCGCACGAAATAAAACCGGATAGGATGGGTGGATCCCGGTCTATTCCTGTTAGCTCTAAAGGAAAAACACTTTCGACTGAATATTGGATCCTCAGTGTTTTTTCCTCACACACAGAGAACCTCATAAATTATATGACTGAAAATATTTATCAGTCGCTGGATATTACATCAAATTATTTGACGACCTCCGTGGTCGAGTGGCTTTGTACTTGTTTTGGTTTTCAAGGTGTCGCCATCTCTGAGGTCCCGGGTTCGATCCCCGGTTGTTCAATTTAGAAAACCGTTTTTTTTAAATTGGGTAAGGTCTGGGTGTTAGTGATACCACCGTTGTCTCTGATTTCCATAACACAAGTGCTTTAGCTACTTACTTTGGAATCGGAGCAATGTATGTGATGTTGTCAAATATTTATATTTAAAAATTTAAAATTATGACCATATTTATTTTGTTTTCTTAGCATTAAAAAAATAACTTTAAAGTGACTCCCTTTTTTGTTAGCGAAAATGACCACTTTATCCATTGTAACTTAGTCGAAACTTATTTGTTTCGCTTAAGTTATGTTGCCTAAGTCAGGTTAATTGTTCAAACATTTGAATATCAAAGATATCGTTTACGGTTGTTAAATAATTATGAAAATGCTAATATGGAAAAGGCAAATCGTTAAAAATTTCACATACAAAACAATGTCATTGGCAAGGCGAAAGAAAATGCGAACTTAAGAATTAAAGACATGTTTTAGAAATTCTGGTTAATTTCCGGATAAGTGGTAGGTAGCTAATTTGACAGATGAATTTCATAGAGTTATGTCCATTTTTAAATTAATTCAGAAGAACAAGAACTGAAACAGGCCTACATAGTAAATGTCCAACAATCTTAACAGCACAACATTGGATTTTGTACACACGACAGCACGTCGGGTTATACAGTTAAACTGCGAAAACAGCTTTTATTACGTAGGGCATAAAGGCGGTCTCAAGGTCAACATGTATAAGCTGAGGTAGAGTTGAGTCGTTCGTGAATGAATCCTTCAATTGAACTAGTTCACTTATCAAGTATATCTCCTTCACTCGTTAATTCGGGTCCCAATTACTTCAGTACTTCATTTAGTTCACACTTCACTGAAGGAGAGTAAAGCGGACAGAAGCGAAGCGAAGCGAAAGCGAAGCGAAGCGAGACAGTTGCACGGCTAGGCGGCCAGCGGTCGGTCGGAGTCGAAGTCCGCCCGCACTCAATTTGACTTCAACCCCTATTGCGCATACAATAAGGCTTAGTTTTACATAACGACAAAGTGACTCAAATGGACTACTAAAGTACTGAGCCAAGTGAACTAGATGAACTAAATGTGTGATATACTTCATCTAGTCCAAATTGAACTATACCATTATTTTCACTTCATTTAAGTATTTTGCGCATGACTAGTCTGAGGTGCTGTCGTGTGTACCTATTGCCGAAACTGTTCATTCAAAATGCACCAAATATCGCCATTCGCCGTTCTATCTAAAGTTCGATTGGAGTAAATTGTAAAGGGCTATTCACGAAACTGTTACTAGTAACTTCAACGTGATTCATCTGCCCAAGTCCATTGAATGGCCTGCTTGCGGTCGCTACTCGCTAGTGTTGGGACAGTGTCGATAAACTAAGAAAGATTGATGTCGATAACTATTGACTGGTCAACCTTTTTATTGGAAAGGTGACTTGTCTCTATTTTATCATGCTTCTTAACTTCGTTTTTTTAAGAAAAAGGATTATGGAATTGAAGATTTTTTTACATATTTAATGAAAAACAACTTTTGCCTCCGCCCCCTACTCAAATGGCTGACATTCTATTCATTCGCTAACTTAAAGCTTAAAAAAAAGCAATTAGACAATTAAACAATCAAGTCACATGTCGCAAGCTTATGTAAATCACAGACATTGTTGTATTGTATGGAATTCACAAGCCTACGACGCGTAATTTTAAGAGTTAATGGCTTATTTTAAATTTTTATGTTAGCGAATGAATAGAAAATTGACTATTGAGGCAGGATCTCTTCGTCATATATTCAGCGAAAAGGGAAGTACTTCCACCGGGCTAGGTGTCTGTGCTCGGGGACCGCGGTCCAACTGTTCGATGTTGGAATTGGTATTTATGCGAGGCGCTTAGAAAACTTCTATATCGTGAGTCAGGTCTCCATACATTTTGCCTTGATGTTAGCTTGACGTAGTGCGAGGTCACGTTACGTCTAGCGTCTGCGTAAAGTTTACATATTGTACCTCATTATAAAATTTAAATACAACACTATTAGCAAGTGCTAACTTCACTTGTATAAGGACTTCACCAGACACTGAATTAAGTTCAAACTTCAGTTCTATTGATGTTTCAATCTAAATAGCTATCTTATTGCCATTTCTGACTAACTTAAGAGTCCGGTGAACAGTGAGCTTTCCATATAAACCCCAAAATGATTTACCAAATGTAATACCAAAACGATTTGCAATTTGAGCATAATTAACTCTTCTTGTGATGTTATAGAACCCTAGACAAACAGACAAATTTTGTCTAGGGTTCTATTAAATAAAAAATACCAAACCAAATAAAAATTGACGCTTTTTTCAATTTTGTATGAAAAAATGTAATTGGCATTTATTTTGAATTGGGCTAGTGTTTTGGATTTTTTTATTTAATATTACCCTAGACAAATACTGTCTTAATCCGAATGACATCACAAGAAGAGTTAATTATGCTCAAATTGCAAATTATTTTGGTATTACATTCGGTAAATCAATAAGATAAATAATGTATTAGGAAAAATCGACTCACCCGTAGCACCTCAGACGGGACTCGAACCCGCACCCTTGGGATTCCGGCCCAATGCACTGACCAATTAAGCTACCGATTCATAAATAGCATTGTGAATGCGAAAAATCTAAATTTAATCATTGGTAAATTTAATCAGACCCATCTTTCCCACTGGGCACTCTGGGCACGTGCCCAGGGCCCCGCGATCGATAGGGCCCCCTATTTCCCGCCAGATCGCTAAACGATAACGGATGCTTATTACCAAAAAACATACAAAACATATTTAGGAATTTCGAAAACTTAAACAATAATTACTGACTACAAATACTATTACTTACTAGCTTTTGGCATGTTTAGATAAATTTAAGTCAAGATCATAGGGGCCCCCAAATGTGCCCAGGGCCTCAAATAGGTTAAAGACGGCCTTGAATTTAATCATTTTGGGGTTTGTATGGGAAGCTCGTTGTTCGCCGGACTAACTTAATTTCGAAAGTGTTAAATTGTGAATGTTTAAAATGTAATACGCTATCGAAGATTTTTTATCAAAAAAAACAACACTTTTTAAAACATAACTTTTTCACTTAAAAAAATAATTAAAGTACTTACTCGATTCACTTAAAAATAATTTATGTTGCTACTAATACCGCCATAAAACTCTATACAAAACCCTCCCCTTATGGTCGTTCATCAAAATGAGTGCCGTAAAAACATTAACTTAAATTTGAACCGCAGTTAAAGGGACAGTTAATTTTATAACCCGATTAAGTTAACAAGTTCGAGTACTGATTGTTAACACTAATTTATATCGGACGATTTAAGTTAGTGTTATAATTGTTTTATGATGTTTTTAAGTGTGATTTAAGTTATAGCAATAGTGATTCGTATTGAAAACATAGCATATAGTTTGTGGAAAACTTTTGCAAAGACCACCATTAAACAAATATTAGGTTATTAAATTGAGATTTTTCGCTAAGTAAAAAAATAAGTTTCAGCTAAGTAACAACGGATAAAGTGGTCATTTTCGCTGACAAAAAAAGGAGTCACTTTCAAGGTATTTTTTTAATGCTAAGAAAACAAAATAAATAGACTTTAATGATGCTGATAGTTGACGGCTATGGTCATAATTTGATGTAATGTCCAGGGGCCGTACCGGCTAACGCATCGAACTTCGGAAAGTCTGCCGGGCTTCAAATTAAAACAGATAAATCAAGCCCCAATCGGGCCAAAATGGCGAACCCCAATTCATTATGTCACACGAACATCGATATCTTCTAAATAACTTCGGCGAATAGTACAATACGAAACTCCTTACTTCGATTTATCTGTTTTAAGTTGAAGCTCGGCAGACCCGCCGAAGTTCGAAAAGTTAGCCGGTAGGGAACTGATAAATATTTTAAATCACAGAAGTTATGAGGTTCTCTGTGTGTGATAAAACAACCAATTTCATAGGTAAGGACTTAATATTTCCAAGTTACTCAAAGGTCAGTCAAGTTTAATCCACGCCCTAGTTATAGTACTTATTAACTCAAAGGCTTACTAAAGCTACTTTCACTATAGCTTAAGTTCTTTTCCATTCGCTCAGGGTTGTCAAGTTTAAGTTACTAAAAGAAATGTGATTTCAGTGTGATTTTTTTACCATTTTGCCGTTTTTGAATTATCCAAAATAAGTTGTGAGCCTATCGATAAATTTGATTGAAAATTATTAATGGATATTGTTAAAAATCGATAAATTACTTATCGATTGTTTAAATATTAGTAGGTATTATGTTGTTTACATTAAATTATAGGTTAGATTTGATTGTAGGTTTCGAACATTGGTTCATTTTATTAAACATCAGAGGAATCCTGCAGGGAAACTAATCCAATGGTAATTCAATAGTCCATTAATGAAATAAAACACTCTTAAAAGTGCATAGTCTGCACACTAGCGCCGCCATTGGAAAAAAAACAAAGTGCTAAAATAAAGACGAAATTGTGAATTATCTCTCTGTAGTGCACTCCGGAGAAGCTGTGTGGTGCTTTTTATCGTTTAGACAATATTTTCTAGCCTGTCGTTTAGTTTAATGGAGTTTTTTTGCGAAATGTGGCCACTTTTAGCTCACGAGCAGTTTCAGTCCCCCGTGACCACGGCAGCTGCAAAGGTGCCGAAACGCCGGGAAAATAAAAAAAACAAACTAAATACCAAAGTACTTTAAATAAAACCGCGCTAGTATCCGTTAAAAATGTTTGATTTCATGTCTAGTGAACGCGCAAGCTTGAGAGGTGAATAGTTCATTATTGGTTAAAGCAGTCGATTGAAGCACTAAATTTCAGGTAAGTTAATTTATCCTGCCAAAAATTATAAGATTCGAACACCTATAAGTGCACAAATTGATAATTGTTTTACATAATCTGCTTCATTATTTAATATTACATTGTATCATGCTTCGAACAAATACATAAAAAACTGACTAGAAAATGTATATATTTTTTTTAATTTCAATATTTGGCAACCCTGATCGATACAATCGCGTTGTCCGTCAGCGAAAGTCACGAGCAAAGCTTGTGCTTTCATCTGGAGAAAGCTCAGATCGCCGATACTATACAATATTGGAGACATTGGAGTATTTGCTGTCGGTACCAAACTGACAGGTTTATCTGAGGTTTGAGAAGCCGTTGACATTTGGTGTTACTGGCCAGTCGACAACTAGAAAACATCAATACCCATTTCGAACTTAAAAAAAAAACGGTCAAGAATGAGTCGGACTCGCGCACCGAGGGTTCCGTACCATCGTTCTGAAAAGTTAACTGTTTTTTTTCCTGTAATATTTACATAAACATATATCACATTAAATTATTTAAAATTTTCCTTATTCAAACTTAAGGGGGAACGGTTTTATTTTCCATTTCATCAAAACTCTAAAACTATGCGGCCTAAAAAATAATGTTTGAGAATGTGCAAACAGCGCTCTTTCCTAGCATACCCCATCCCATATGCTCTAGTAGCCACTAGGGCAAATGGGGTATCATATGAAACACACATCACATCTAATTTTTAAGACCCCCTTTTAGTCCCTGTTACAAAAAAAATATTTCTCTCTTATTTGCAAAATAGTTAGGCAAATGTCATCAAAAACTATTCAAAATTTCAAGTTGATAGCATTAGTAGTTCTCGAGATATCCAGCTGTGACAGACAGACTGACTGAGTCGCACCATAGGGGTTCCTTTTTAACCGACTTCAAAAAAAGGAGGAGGTTCTATGTTCGTCTGTTTATTTGTTTTTTTTTTTTTATGTATGTCCACCGATTACTCGAGAACGGCTGAACCGATTGACATGATTCAAACTCCACTTTATCAGGTTTGTTCCCCAGGTGGTCCCATTTTTTGAAAATTTTAAATCGGTTCAGTGGTTTTCGAGTAATCCTGAAAATACTGTAATTTTTTAGGTGACTTTTGCACGAGTTTCAACGGATCTTCAGACATAACTTCTTTGTTTATAAACCGATTGAGATAATTCTTGTTTTGTTAGAAAGAGGATACTTTAAGGGTGTTTTCATTAAAATTTCGTGTACATTGGACCTTGGACTTCGATGATACTCAAGAGAACTCTTCAAAATCAAATTGGATAGTGTATTAGTGATTACTCTACGGTATTGAAAGGTTTCGCATCAGCCATTTTTAGTGTCACTGTTGGGACTGGAATATAAGCCTTACTTATGGGCTAATGAATAGGATGGACCATAACCCACCGCGCGGGCCCAATGCGGATTGGTGGGTGTTAATGAGTGCAAATGTAGCTGGGACTAACGGCTTAACGTGTCTTCTGAAGCACGGAGGAGCTCGAGATAATACACTTTGGTCACCCACCCCATGACTGACCCTTGCTAAAATTAACAGCGCGAAAAGTGGAAATTGAGTCATTCGGAGTAGGTATTATACGAGTACCATTGAAAAGTGTTGAAAATATGAATAAAATATATTTATATCATTGCTTACATTTACTTGTACATACCTACCACAAAAAAGTGAAAAATAAAAAAGCTTTTAAAAATTAAAAAGAAAAACCTCCTTCAAAAAACCTTAAACAAATTGCTATAAAAAAAAGCTTCAAAAAGCAACAGCTCTAAAAAGCAAGAAATAATATTCAAATCTGCATAATTACCACTATTCAAGTACCTACGCATATCTGATATAAAAAAAACGTCTTATGAAGTCGGGTGGGGCCTTAAGATTTAAAAAATCAAATTACGACAGAGAAACCACTACAAATGTTTATATAAATTAAAAAAGGAAAATATCTTTCAGCCCCACCCGACTTCAAAAGACGTTTTTTTTTATATCAGATATGCGTAGGTACTTGAATAGTGGTAATTATGCAGATTTGAATATTATTTCTTGCTTTTTAGAGCTGTTGCTTTTTGAAGCTTTTTTTTATAGCAATTTTTTTCTTCCTTCAAAAGCGATACAAAAAATCTTCGAATACATCTCTTGTGATAAACGTTGTGATTGCAGAACTTTAAATTTATGCAACCAACTAATATGGCGGAGTTGGCGCCAATATCACGCGCCATATTGTCACACCTGACAGCCGCCATTTTGCAATATTGGCGGGAAAATGTGCTCTGTTCCCACCATTTTAGGATTAAGGGTGGATGATCAAGATCGAACTGTGCTGTGCTAGGCTGTGCTACGTTTACTGTTACTGTCAGTAAAGCACACAATCTCAAACGAGATAGACGTAAGATTAGTACGTTTACAAGAGAGTCAGTTTAAATGAAGCCACAGAAGTAAATAATGAAAAGAGGCTGAGCTAAACAGTGCAAAATACGCAAATAACAGTCAGTGCTCACAAACACAGCTCCGCGCGCTTGCACGTTTGAAATGATAGTGATTACTTGCTTAGTGAACACCGCATGAAGTTTTGTCTCTCGTGCCGTTTTTTTACTCATGCAGTAAATTACTTATTCTGTGGTAAAACTGGGATTGGTTTCATAAAAGATTGAGACAGTTCAAAACTAATTGCCAGTGCTTATTTGCTCGTTATAATATAATGTCTTCCGTCATCTTGCTGGCGGGCGAATCTACGTTGTTTCTTACTTCCCGCGTCATTGTCGTTACTCGAAAATCGCAATATATATATTAAAAATATGCAAATTAATATAATTTGTTATCATACTCTAACGTAAATGATGGCATATTTCCTTGTGATGCATTGGAATTTTAAAGATTTTCGAGTAACGACAATGACGCAGGAAGTAAGAAATATTGGAAACAACGTAGATTCACCCTGGCACAGTTAGCACAGCACAGTTCATTATTGACTACGCACCCTAACATCTAATGGTTTTAAATGCTTTAATCCTCGAGGCATTTGTTTGAGTTAATTCATCAAGTTTTAAGAACGATATCCATCTTAAAGGTAAGTATCTTCATTATTGTTTAGAATGGGAGCTTTGTATCAGTCAAATCGACGACGACCTCCGTGGTCGAGTGGCTTGTACACCGGTTTTTAAGGTCTCTGAGGTCCTGGGTTCGATCCCCGGTTGGGTCAATTTAGAAAACGAACTTTTCTATATTGGCTCAGGTCTGGGTGTTAGTGATACCACCGTTGTCTCCAATTTCCATAACACAAGTGCTTTAGCTACTTACTTTGGAATCGGAGTAATGTATGTGATGTTGTCAAATATTTATATTTATATTTAAATAAAAGTTTTGTGGTTAATTTAGAGCTTAACTCCAAACAGACATGGAATTAATTAAAATGTTGAAGAAAACTTTTCAAAGTTTGCACATTTAGGTAAGTACTTAACGTAAGTAGTGCCTTTTTTATGGCGAAGAAAACGTATTTACGCGCTTCCCCTCCCGCAGGTGAGCGAGAGGGGGTATGTGGGACTCGCCAGGGACCCTACCGGCTAACTTTTCGAACTTCGGCGGGTCTGCCGAGCTTCAACTTAAAACAGATAAATCGAAGTAAAGAGCTTCGTATTGTACTATTCACCGAAGTAATTTAGAAGATATCGATGTTCGTGTGACATCATGAGTTGGGGTTCGCCATTTTGGCCCGATTGGGGCTCGAATTATTTGTTTTAATTTGAAGCCCGGCAGACTTTCCGAAGTTCGATGCGTTAGCCGGTACGGCCCCAGGAGGGGACCGCAACATTCAACCTAAGTAGTGCCTGTTATGAGTTTGCAGCGTTGACTATACTCGATAGCGACTGAAGCTTGTACTTATGCGATTCGGCACACAGCGCCTCTGGCGGTAACGTTCTACACTAAACTAAAAGTTTGTATTCAAATGTTAACTACAGTCGCAATCGGGTAGGTATCACTCATAAAGAGCATCATGTGCTTTTGGCATACCTACCTGTCCGCCATTTTGAAAAAAGTCGGTTTTTGAGGCCTGTGATAAAAGTGGCATAAAAGTCATTACAAACAAAAAGTAATAAGTAAAAAAATCTCGTAAGTAATATACTTTTTTACTTACCTAAAATATTTTTGGATATTTTCCGTAACGTTAAATAAAATATAGATTATTTTTCTGCCTCACTCTTTTCCAGTCAGATTATTTGACTTGACTCGTTATTTTTTTGGAAATAAATTTTCTAAATGGCAGTGGGAAATTTTGCTTTTCCGAATGCTTATTTATCTGAAAATGAATGCAGCACAGGCCCAGAGCTCTTTGGTTCAAAGCGACATGTGTTAATCATGACATGAGCGGGAAATAGGGTTGTCGACGATTTAATATTATTATACATTATGCTGATTTACTAAGTAAGTAGTAAGTATATTATGAATCAAGTGAACTAAGTTGCTTATTACACACGACGTTGTGGGCGTAATTTAGCCATTTGGCTGAATTATTTTACACACATTTGTGTGTAATGAGCAGAGCTCACGAGTGTCATACGACGTTTTTCAACACATTTGCGAGGAAAAAACATATATGTATTGCTTATATTGTTTACCACACAGCTGACAAAGCAACAGATACGATAAAAACAAAATATGAAAAGGCGCCCAAAGTTTTTTTCATGCGCCTAACGCAACGTGAGTAAACATACAGCCTATTATAATTTCAAGTGATAAAATGCAAAGTAATTTTATATTTTATAACAAATTATTGAGTATTATGAATAATTCAACGCCCGGAAAATGAGACAATAGATATTCCATTGTTATCCGGCCGCATGCGTCCGCTCGGGCGTCGATTAATTAATATAGATAAGTAATTTTTTCTATTATTGACTTAAATTCATTCGAAATGAAACACTTTTTACGGATTACAGCGCGTATATTATTAATTCAGGTGTTGTTTTAGAATTATTTAGTTTTTAAAATTCATATTTTTTTCCCAAGCTTTGACAACCCTAACACAGGCTTTAATCCTTTCGGCCTAATGAGCGAGTGTGTCGTCCGCCATCTTTGTGTCATTGACAACTGTCAGTGGGTGTAAAAAGACCGCCATTAGAATATCCCTACCCTACATCACACAACCACAGATAATAGGCCGACCCAATATGGCGCGAAAAACCGTATGTGGGAAATCATATCGCATTTGGCTTATGTGTTGGAATCCGTGTTTTTGTTGCTAGATCTGTAAAAATAAAACTGCTAAGACTGGCCCAGACCCACCGGTTTCATTTCTTTGCTTTGCTGTTTTAGTTGAACAGGGGCTACCGGCTAACGCATCGAACTTCGGAAAGTCTGCCGGGCTTCAAATTAAAATAGATAAATCGAGCCCCATCGGGCAAAGCAAAGAAATTAAACGGGTAGGTCTGGGGCCAGCCTCAGGGTCGAAATATACTGAAGAGTTGCTTGGAACACCCAGGCTAGCTACCACCATCTTACCTAAGTCTAAACCTATACCAACAATTTAACATTGTTGTGTTCCGGCAGTTAGAGGTAAGATAGCTGGTTCCTCAGTGGTTGAGGATTCCGGGTGTAATGTTTTAACCTTCGGCCTTATCGTCACAAGCATCTTACCTAAGTCTGAACCTATAACAACAATTTAACAATGTAGTGTTCCGGCAGTTAGAGGTAAGATAGCCGGTTCCTCAGTGGTTGAGGATTCCGAGCACTATTACAGCTTTCAAACAATATCAAATTCAATAAAATCAAATAGAATTTATATTAAAAATACCTTTCAGAAATATCTCGTATAGAAAACCATATATTGGTCCCTATTTTCTTTTGAGTAGTCTATTTCCACTATCCTTTTAATCAACATTATAGAATGAAAGAAAAACAAAGTAGTTAATAATAACACTATAATCTACCTACATAGTTCGTGTCTGGGTGTAGTGGGGCGTCAGTAATTGAGGTGACGTCATTAGGCGCCGCGCTTTGATGCGACGCTTTTCAAAGGCTCCATTCAGACAGCTTTTTGATTTTCAGTTGTTTTATAAGCAAATGTTATTTTTAGACGAAAAGTGTCTCTGTCTATGTCATAGACTTAGAAAAATTTTCGCTGCGCTCAAGCGAAAATTTTTCTATGTCTATGTCCTTTTTCATTTGGAAAAATAACTTCTTTTCCTTACCTATGTGGCGGTAACTTTACACACGCTAACCACGCGTTCTTATTGCAGTTGACGTCAGACTGAGACAAAAATCGAATCGTTGATCGCAACGAGTCAATACACCGTCGATTCATCGTTACGATATTCATGATCGCATGGATTTTCGTTGCGATCTCCGATATCGTCTTCGATTAAGTTAATTGTTCACGATCTTGACATACACTGTCGATTCGTCGTTTCGAATGGTCCGAAACGAGGGATCGTACCGATCAATCGTACCGTATATAGGGCCCTTTAGGCTAATAAGTTTGGCGACCCATAGTCTAGCTAGAGCGTACAAAAGTCAAAATGTCAATTGTCTATGTTGGCTGAAAGAAGAAGAATTGCTTTTATGTAATGTCACAATGAATATCTTAGTACAGATAATATTTGTTCTGTCTGATATCGTTTGATTAGTTTCAGATAGAAAAACAAGGATCCATCCTCAATAATATAGAGATGTAATATAAACAGCAAGAAAGAAAAACCTTTATAAAATCTAATATAATCATTATTTGATATAAGCTTGATTTAAACAGAAATTGTATTAGGTCAACGTCGGGATTATTAAAATAACACAAGAAACGGTACCGTCCGAAAAGATTTGCCTATTTGATAACACAATTTATAAAGTTGTTTGTCCCCATTATAAGAAGACATGGGATTTTTCACCTCTCCAGCACGAAAAGGGCGCTTTTGCGCGTAAAAACTCTTATAGAGCGTGAGACAAAGGGATTTTTTAATTTCTAACATCATCTTTTGAAATAATAAAGAAATTAGAAATAGATTTACAAGGATGATGATATTTTTATAGCGAAGCTTAGCTTAGCTTCTATTTGGCAAGCGTTCACAAGCTTTAAGCTTCGACCAACTTTGACAAACGCTTGGATGACATTTACACGCCTGCGCAAGTCGCATGCGCTTGCCGCAAGCTCCTTTGAACTGTGTTCAAAAACCGACACGGGCCCGGATCGGCGACAAGCTCTTCCAAGCTCACGCAAGCCACGCCAAACACTAGGGGGCTGATTACATAACTCTGTTGCTTACAATTCTCGATTGAAATCGATTAAAACCGCAGTTAGATTGCTTCTTATTTTTTTTATTTTATTATTTAATGTCACAAAATCCACAGCACTTAAAAATTAACAGTAGGTAATTATAATCTTACAAGTTTTGCTTACTGCCAATAACGGATTTACATTTTATTTATTGAACATATAACATAACATGAGAAATAGGCAGAACACCCGTGCAATTAGAGCAAAGTTATAAGTCTAAAAGAGAATTAAAAGTACGTAATTATGGTCATAAACAGTTTTTTTTTTTTTTTTTTTTTTCCTTTATTTTTTTTACGGGGTTTTATCGCTATGGATATGCCAACCCCATCGTACCCGATACATTTAATGCAGACTTAATACTATTACTTACTTACTACAGGAGAAAAAAAAAAAAAAACTTACTTATCTAAGATTATTAAATAAACTACATAGGTCTTTTGCTATTTCCGACTTAGGATCCGATAAAATAGTTTGGATCATCCCTACATCTAACAAATTCAGATTATAGAATTTTATAAATGCCTCTCTCTTATCCTTGTTCCTTATACAATCCATCAGCAAATGTTGTACATCTTCGTCATAAACAGTAAAAATCTAATTATATTATATATATGTGAGTACATGTGTATGTGTTTGTGTGTGTGTGTGTGTGTGTGTGTGTGTGTGTGTGGGGGGGGGGTATCTACTTTTTATTATTGCTATTATTCTCCATCTTTCTCATTCTTTAAGTAAGATAGTCGTCACATTGGTTTTTACTAAAGCAGCAATGTAACTGCGATTTCTGTCAGAGTTGATTGCAACAAAGTTACGTAACTGTTCGGGGCTGTTCACACGCTTGGTGTTTGTGAACGCTTGTCGAGACTTGCCAAGCTTGTAAATGAGGCATAAGAATTGGAGCTACAAACAGAAGCTAAGGCCCTTTTCTCATTCGTCGGTACCGCGTAAACCGAGCATGCTGATGTCGTACCGATGCTCCGCCGACAAATGATAAAAAGTATTAGGCTGGCCCCAGACCTACCGGTTTCATTTCTTTGCTTTACTGTTTTAGTTGAACAGGGGCTACCAGCTAACGCATCGAACTTCGGAAAGTCTGCCGGGCTTCAAATTAAATAAATCGAACCCCAATCGGGCCAAAATGGCGAAACCTAATTTATGTTGTCACACGAACATCGATATCTTCTAAATAACTACAATACGAAACTTCTTACTTCGATTTATCTGTTTTAAGTTGAAGCCCGGCAGACTTTCCGGAGTTCGATGCGTTAGCCGGTACGGCCCCTGTTCTTCTAGAACAGCAAAGCAAAAAAATGAAACCGGTAGGTCTGGGGCCAGCCTTAACCGCTACATTCACCACTTAGCATTTGTGGCAACGATTACATAGTTTCGTAGCTTAGCTTCTCAGCACATCCTGTGGTGCATAAAAGCACCCTAATGATTGATTTGAGCAGCAGAGCATTGGACCGGATATCCAAAGGTCGCGGATTCGATTCCCGTCCGAGAACATGATCTGGTGCGAGTCATATTTTTTCTAGTATATTATTTGGTATTATATAAAATAGCATTGTGAATGCTAAAATCTCAAAATTTAAAAATTATATAGCTTTCTCATCTTAATCAATTTTTTAAAAATATCTGGAAAGGTATTCAGTTGATGTCGAGGTAATTCCTTGTACAATGGTGAGATGGCGCTGGCTTGCAGCGTAAGAGTTGATATACTAGGAGAAATTCGACGTTCCCACTAGTGACTCGGTAGCTCAGCGGTCAGAGCATTGGACCGGATATCCAAAGGTCGCGGGTTCGATTCCCGTCCGAAAACATGATCTGGTGCGAGTCGTATTTTTTTCTAGTATATTATTTGGTATTATATAAAATAGCATTGTGAATGCTAAAATCTCAAAATTTAAAGATTGATTTGAGTTTTTGCAATTTTATTAAAATATTTCAATGATTGCTAATCAAAGAAAGGTCAATAGAATAAACCAAAGTTATTGGAAAGTAGATTACTGGAGAGGGCGCGTGCTCCTCCATAAGTAGAGGCGAACTTTGCAGGATTATTATAAGCCGCTTACTGGAGCTCTTCGCTTATCGCTTATACACGATTATACACTTCCAAACTTTCGTATTTTTTAATTGACATAATACTTAGTTGAGAATAATTTATAAACTCTATGTCTCTCTAGTGGCTTTGTAAAACGGTTTTCAAGGTGTCGCCATCTCTGAGGTCCCGGGTTCGATCCCCGGTTGGGTCAATTTAGAATACGAACTTTTCTATATTGGCTCAGGTCTGGTGTTTGTGATACTACCGTTGTCTCTGATTTCTATAACACAAGTGCTTTAGCTACTTACTTTGGAATCGGAGCAATGTATGTGATGTTGTCAAATATTTATTTATTTATCCACTTCCAACTTTCGTATTTTTTAATTGACGTAATATAAAGTAGAGAATAATTTATAAATTTTATAAGATGTTAAACTTAAAGATAAATAATATTAGAAAAAATATTAGAAAAAATCGACTCACCCGTAGCACCTCAGACGGGACTCGAACCCGCACCCTTGGGATTCCGGCCCAATGCACTGACCAATTATGCTACCGAGTCGCTAGTGGGAGCGGCGAAATTTTCTAGTACTTTTTACTTCTACGCTGCAAGCCAGCGCAATTTCATCAATGTGATGAAATACTCCCACATTCGAAAGAAACATCTTTCCAGATGTTTTGATAAACGACAAACGATAAAGATGAAACAGCTATTTAATTCGTAAATTTTTCGCATTCGCATTTAAATATAAGAATAGCATTGTGAATGCGAAAAATCCAAATTTAAGATATTAAACACTCTTAATAATACCTATCAGTGGCGAGTTCTACAAGAATGTTATGATCTGAAAAAAGCAATTTGTAATTCTTCCTACAATAAGGCCCCTATATACCTCAAGTGGCGCCCTCATTTTAATTAAATTTATTGCTCGCTAAGTACATAAGTGTACATAAGTACATAATGTATCGAACATTCACATGTACAGATTGAAAAGTGGCCACTTTTAGCACTTTTGCGAACTACTAATACAACGAACAAAATTTTACTGAGGTTATTGTTTGTAAATAAACTATAGAACCTTAGCTTCAACCTGTGCATGTGAATTTTCGATACATTATGTACTTGGCGAGCAACAAATTTAATTAAAATGAGGGCGCCACTTGAGGTATATAGGGGCCTTAACGCGTGAATGATATTGGAAACTTTTCTAGTTCAAAAATTATTACAATCAAATCCCAAAACAAAGCAAATCCAAAAGGGACAGTTGATTCCAATTTCCGTCTCAAAAACATTCAAAAGTACATCAGAATAATTACACTTTTCCTACCGGAAGTGACGGAATGGTGTAATTTTAACGGACCCCGCTTCCGTCACGGTTGGCCACCCCTGGCTGTCCAGGGGGACTGTAAGCACTCCGGAACGGACATTTTGTGGTTACGTTTACCTTTGTAAGACTGGATGCCAAAAAATAACAATATCTATACAACATGTTACAAAAATACCCCTAATGCGAAATATGGTTTACAGGGATCATCAAACTGAACAACTTTTACTATGGGACCAACTCTCAAAACGCTGTCTCATACATTTTGATATTTTCGATTTTAATTTTGTATGTAACAACTGATTTCTTTTACACCCCTATTTTAATTAACCCTAAAATAGGCGCTCAATTCGAAAATAAATTCGATAGCTTCGATCATATCGAAGTTCGACAGAGACACAACTTCGTATTCTTTTTCACATAATTTTTTTTTTTTAATATCAATAGTATTCGATCTCCTACCGACATTTTTTTACTACCATGTAATTAATTATACACGCTTTATGAACAGCAAGGTGGGCGAATACCCTTGACACTAAATAGGGACATGTTTTATATCTATTTTTTTTTATATCTATTATTGAGTTTTTTATTCCGCCACAGGGAGCGATTGTCCTTCATTACAACTGATGTTAAATGATGATAAGGAAAAAAATAAAGTATTTTTATTAAATACGCATACCTCTTTGGTATACATACATTATAGTCGAGACGATGTTGTACTTTTCAATGGAACAGCAGATTTTATTTTCGCGGTTCCTTGGTTGGCCCCATAGTAAAAGTTGTTCATTTACGTGGCCTGAAATATTCATTTCATTTTTTGAGAATACTTAAAAATTAAGAGTGGTACCATATTCAGCATTAGGGGTATTAACATGTTGTATATCCACCCGAGCCGTAGGTGAGTTTTATGCACTTGTTGTACAATCTTCTATTTAATATCAGAAACCAATGATACAAAATTTTATTTAAATATCGAGCTTATACAAGTGTTACAAAAATACCCCTAATGCCGTATATGGTAGAAAGAGACCATCAAACTGAACATCTTTTAGTATGGGAACAACTTTGAAATCGCGAAAAAAACATCAGCTGTTTCATACAAAAATTAATTACGAAAATATCAAAATGTATGAAACAGCTGATTTTTTTTCACGATTTGAGAGTTGGTCCCATAGTAAAAGTTGTTCAGTTTGATGGTCCCTATCTACCATATTCGGCATTAGGGGTACTTTTGTAACACGTTGTATAATCAAAAGTATGAAACATTCTAAAGGGCAACCCTAAACTCAGCTCAACAGATAATAATATTACCGAAGTTAGAAAAGCATCCTTGTTATAACGCACCTGTCGCGTCATGTGGTGGGTTAAGAAACTCTAGCCAAACGAAAATCTACCTTCCGTTTAGGAACAAAAGGTTGAATATTGGCTGTAGAGGTAAACCAATGAATTTTAAGTTATCGTTTTGTACAAAATATGGAGGTCGGATAACTTTTCGATTCGATACACATGAACAACAGAGGTTTGACCGTTGAAGGTTTGAATATGAGGGAGGCCATTTTGTTTTTGGGTGTTCTAATTTTAAAAGTGAAAATTGATCATGTGTATGTAGATCATAGATTAATCTTCTTCTTCTTCTTTTTTTGTTATGGCAATCTACTTTCCTCTTGGAAGTAATTTTTGCCAGTGTCAAGTGTTAAATAGTTCAGTGGTAGATATTGTTTAATTTTTCATTAGAATGCGGGTGCATCGCATTCCAATGCTGCTTGGAGCATTTGGCACCAAGTATATCAAGACAGTTTACTCGGTTAGTTCTGCCGAGGAAGCCACCACTTCAATAAAAGTCTCAGCTTCACATAACCAAGATCGCGCCTATTTCAATTATCCCACATATTGTTCAGTTGCGTGGACACTTGTACCATATAACTGCACCAATTATAAGACACAATATCCACTATGAATCAATTTGAAAATAATTAAAATAGGCACCAAACTGAACTCGACAAAATGGCGCCAAAAACTCCTAGATTAATCTTTATCCCCCTTATTCATAAACGAAGAGTAAGTCTACAAAAAGTTTGCTCAGGAATATAATGCTTTGAGACGTCATACATAAGGACTAATATTGCTAAACAATATTTTCTGATAAACCAGGTGAAAATTTACTATTCGTTTATTAATACGGCCGTATAGGTAGGTATAATGCTGGGGCCACACTAACGACAGTAGGAAGTATTATTCGAGTGCGTACCCAAACAATTCGTATTGAAATGTAGTTCGGATTGACACAAATTTTAAGGACAAGACACTATAGGGTTGACACAAAAAAATATATAAAAAATAATGCATTCGGTGTCGTAGTCATTATTCCGAGACGCGACCTTGCATATAATAAGGTGGAACCAAATTAAGTAACAATACTGAAACAGGTGATAGTGTTGCTTAAACTGAACAACTTTCTCCAAGGAACATAGGTCGAAAAACAATTTTTTTTTCGCCTTTCCATACTAAGTCGATCAGCTGACCGATACATTTTGTATGGGAGGATGAATTTTTTTTTATTTTATTTCAACCTATGTTCCTTAGAGAAAAAGCGCTTAATTACTAAGTTTATTTGAATAAAGCTATTTTCGATTTTTTGACTTTTAAATAACTTTAACCAACTTAATTCAGTAATCATAATTAATACAGAACGCAGATATAAAATCATTTAATAAACTCGAATGCATTTTTATAAAGTTCCGAGCGGGTAATTTCATTAAAATATGAGCAGCCTTTTTGCTTTAGTCCTCCCGTGACCACGGCCCCTGGAAAGGTGTCGAAACGTGAATTCGAAAAACCAATAAATGCAAAGTAAATAATTCTAAAATAACACCTGAATTAATAATATACGCGCTGTTATCCGTAAGAAGTGTTTTATTTCTAATGAACTATAATAAATTGATTATTCAAACTACACAACTACTTAAAGGTATGTAGGTTTTATATTCCACACAACTTTATGACTAAACTTACCATTATTAGGTTTGTATAGAGTTTCAAGAAAATATATTTTCAATTATGATTTCTTACCTGTGAACAAAAACAAACATTTATTAGTAAACTGCTTTATTAAAATCCTACTAATATTATAACCCCCTTACTAATAAAGATTGTATAGCAGATGTATAGTTACACAGTGTTTTGTCCCTTCCTTTTAAATGTCAACGAGGCTTTGTACACCGGTTTTCAAGGTGTAGCCATCTCTGAGGTCCCGGGTTCGATCCCCGGTTGGGTTAATTTAGAAATCGAAGTTTTCTATATTGGCTCAGGTCTGGGTGTTTGTGATACCACCATTGTTTCCGATTTCCATAACACAAGTGCTTTAGCTACTTACTTTGGAATCGGAGCAATGTATGTGATGTTGACAAATATTTATATTTATTTATTTATTTATTTTTAATGTCAAACTTAAATAGTTTGACAGAGAGTTACCATTGTGTAACTATACATCTGCTATACAATCTTTATTCGTCACGGATTGTGACGATATTAGGCAGTCTGGATACTTTTTATCCCGGTCAAAGGATCCCTAGGGATTTTTAAATTTTGGGATTTTAGCATTTAAAATGCTATTTTTACTGACCGCTGAGCTACCGAGTCACTAGTCACTAGTGACTCTTTAGCTCAGCGGTCAGAGCATTGGACCGGATATCCAAAGGTCGCGGGTTCGATTCCCGTCCGAGAACATGATCTGGTGCGAGTCGTATTTTTTCTAGTCTATTATTTGGTGTTAGATCCCTAGGGGTTTTTAAAAAGTCCAAGGCAGACAACGTTTGGCAGCTAGTTTTTTTATAAATATTAAATTCACCCATTTAGTTTTTGGTATCTTATTAGTGGGTAGTTTTTAGGGTTCCGTAACAAAATGGTAATAATCGGTGGACATACATAAAAAAAATAAAAAATAAAAAAAAACAGACGAACATAGAACCTCCTCCTTTTTTTGAAGTCGGTTAAAAAGGAACTCGGTCTGTCTGTCTGTCACAGCTGGATATACGAGAACTACTAATGCTATCAACTTGAAATTTGGAATAGTTTTAGATGACGTTTGCCCAACTATTTTACAAATAAGAGAGAAATAAAAACATTTATATATTTTTACAATAGGGACTGAAAGGGTACGGAACCCTCGGTGCGCGAGTCCGACTCGCACTTGACCGTTTTTTTTTTCTTTGTCAGATATCAAAAGACATGAGACAATGACGTTTTCAAATAATAAATATCTCTTTGTGCAAACATACACACAAAGGTTGTATGTCCATTCTTAAGCTAAACGTGACTACAACTTGAGAATCGGCCATACTGTTCGTGTATTAACAAAGAAGTTACAATCTCTTACGTGTCATTGCGAAAACTTTATCTTTTACTTATGACGAGAAGCTCGACGGCGCAGTGGTTTAGCGCCTGGCCAGGCGATTGCGGAATTTATACAAGGTGTTACAAAAGTACCCCTAATGCCGAATATGGTAGATAGGGGCCATCAAACTGAACAACTTTTACTATGGGACTAACTCTGAAATCGCGAAAAAAATACAGCTGTTTCATACAAAAAATAAAATCGAAAATATCAAAATGTATAAAACAGCAGTTTTTTTTTCTTCGCGATTTCAGAGTTGGTCTCATAGTAAAAGTTGTTCAGTTTGATGGTCCTTATATCCTATATTCGGCATTAGGGGTATTTTTGTAACATGTTGTATTTCATATTTATTTATTGTAGAAAACAGGATTGTTATTTTAAAATTGTCATTGTTGTCAGTTCTTCGAACAAAAGACACGGTTATTCGATAGGTACTCCGACTGCTGTCCGCTTCGCTCGCTCAAAAGTGTTCGCTCAGAGTGCTTTTAGTGCTCGTCTCGCTTAAAAGCGTTTCACTCGTCCGACATTCTGCATTATGAGTGCATTAAAAAGCAGGTAATAAGTGTCTTATGGCGCCTTCGGCAAACGGTTTGCGATTGCGGAAGTTAAGTAATTTTTACAAAGGTTTGCCTTAAGATGGGTGGCGAAATGTATTATAAATAAATAAATTTTAACCTGGAATTCGAACCCTGAAAATTAGTGACACCAAATTCAAACAAACACAAAAATGATAACATTGTTGTGTCTGCAGTTAGATGTAAGATAGACAGTTCCTCAGTGGTGATTATTCCGGATGTAGTGCGCTTATACCTTCAGCCTTATTTATCGTCACTTAACATCAGGGGCTCTATCAGCTAAAAACATTGAAGTTCACGTTAACTGTGTTTTGACAGATGTATATGATACATTGCTACTTCGTTTTGGCACAAATAAAAACTTACCAAAGAAAAGTAGCAATGTATCACATACATATGTCAAAACACAGTTAACATGAATTTCAATGTTTTTAGCCGATACCGCCACTGGTGAGGTGAAGGATAAGCAGGTGCTGACACATTGTAGATGAAAAAACAGGCCAAGTGCGAGTCGGACTCGCGCACGAAGGGTTCCGTACCATTATATATCAAACATGTCTGTTGTATGGGAGCCCTTGTTTTATTTCAATTTAATTATTTATTTTTAAAGTGAACATATAACTAAATATTCTGAGAATATTTCAAGCGTCTACCTGGGGCCCTACCGGCTAACTTTTCGAACTTTCGCCTTTTCGAACATCGGTGGGTCTGCCGACCTTCAACTTAAAACAGATAAATCGAAGTAAGGAGTTTCGTATTGTACTATTCGCCGAAGTTATTGAGAAGATATCGATGTTCGTGTGACATCATGAATTGAGGTTCGCCATTTTAGCCCGATTAGGACTCGATTTATCTGTTTTAATTTGAAGCCCGGCAGACTTTCCGAAGTTCGATGCGTTAGCCGGTACGGCCCCTGTTGCCGTTATAAATATCGAGCAAAAACAGTATTTATTGTATTCCGTTTTTTAGTATTTGTTATTATAGCGACAACAGAAATACTGTCTAACTACCACAGCCTGGTGACAGACAGAGGACGGACAGACGGACGGACAGCGGAGTCTTAGTAATAGGGTCCCGTTTTACCCTTTGGGTACGGAACCCTAAAAACTTAGGCAACAATAACTTCCAACTTAAAAATAACAAGGTAAAAACCGAATTGAAAATAATAATCAGAAAGTTTACAAAGTTTAAAAATAAATATTAGTTCTCAAATACTCTTGACGCGAAGCCAAACACTCGAATTAAAGTGCATTTCTTTGAACCAACCGAATAAGGAATTCTTTGAAAACCACTGACTGCAGGCTGATTAAAACATGTTTGGAAGCTTGCATTAGAAAAAAGACTTTATTAGCATTTTTAAATTTTGAGATTTAAACATTCACAATGCTATTTTATATAATACCAAATAATATACTAGAAAAAATACGACTCGCACCAGATCATGTTCTCGGACGGGAATCGAACCCGCGACCTTTGGATATCCGGTCCAATGCTCTGACTGCTGAGCTACCGAGTCACTGACTCGGTAGCATTATTTGGTACTTTATTAGCAACCAAGTATTACCCGCCTGATGTACTTACTATCGGCCAAAACTATAAACAATCAACAGATAATAAATAAATGCTTGGACAATTTCACACAGCGCCATCTAACCCTAAACTAAGCAAAGCTTGTAATATGGTTGCTAGACAACTGATATACTACTTATATACTTTTTAAACATATACTTATTATACATAGTAACACCCAGACCCGTTACAGAAATTAAAATTCATCATTTCAATTTCTGCCCGGCTGGGAATCGAACCCGGGACCTCTTGCGTGGTAGGCCGGCATGGTATTGTATAACAGTATCGGTGTTGGCTCATTGACCACTCTTTTCAAAAATCCTTTCTTACTGTGCTTGCAAAGCTGCTGTAAAATAAATCTCTGTGCTGTGCAGTGTGCATCCCACTAGGCTGTGCGCTGATATGTTAGTCATTTAGTCTGAAATTTTTCTTTTATGTTCTTATATTCGATTTCAGTTTCTAACTTCAGTACTAACTTCCATAAATAAATAAATATTTGACAACATCACATACATTGCTCCGATTCCAAAGTAAGTAGCTAAAGCACTTGTGTTATGGAAATCAGAGACAACCGTGGTATCACAAACACCCAAACCTTAACCAATATAAAAAAGTCCGTTTTCTAAATTGACCCAACCGGGGATCGAACCCGGGACCTCAGAGATGGCGACACCTTGAAAACCGGTGTACAAAGCAACTCGACCACGGAGGTCGTCGAAAATAAATTCTAAGTCCGACTGTACCTTGTTCACAAATTGAATAACATAAGGTCGTTGTCCACAAGACAAAGGCGCATCTCCACTGCGCGTAATAAAAGTTGCGCGGTTTTTATATTACAAGGTTCACAAAGGAGATTGCATTCGCGTATCATAATGAACAATGTGACACACGGCTTCAAAGAATGGCATATACAGGGTCATTTTTTATTCACTCTACAAACTTCAAAGATGTGTTTAGTCCATAAATAAATAAATAAATAAATATTTGACAACATCACATACATTGCTCCGATTCCAAAGTAGCTAAAGCACTTGTGTTATGGAAATCGGAGACAACGGTGGTATCACAATCACCCAGACCTGAGACAATATAGAAAAGTTCGTTTCCTAAATTGATACCATATTCGGCATGAGGGTTTTTTTGTAAAACGTTGTATAAATGTTCAGAGTTATTTTTATTCACAGTCCAAACTTTAAGGTATTAAAACGTAGAGCCAAATATGTAAAATGGCTGACATTTTTTGTAACACGTTGTATACACTTATGAAAATATATATTTTTTAATTTTGTTATAAATGTTGAACAATATCACAAACATTTTGACGACCTCCGTGGTCGAGTAGTTTCTACACCAATTTTCATGGTGTCGTAATCACTGTGGTCCCGGGTTCAATCCCCAGCTGAGTCAATTAAGCAAACAAACTTTTTTATAATTTCACGAGTCACGAGGACAAGGTCCTCCGATGTCCGATTTCAATAACACAACTGCACAATTTCCACAACATATGAGCAATGTCAAGTACACAATTTTCATAACAAATGAGCAATATACATGTTATGTTATCCAATATTTATTTATTTATCTTTAATTATCAAAAGATACTATGCGAAAAATAAACTTAATACCAAAGATATGGTTTATATTTATTTTATCAGATATAAAAGTTGAATACAGAAGGACCTTGGCCTAGTGTTACTTTATCTGTGACAATAACACTGGTAGATATTATAATATCAAAGTATAAATAAATAAATGCTTGGACAATTTCACACAGCGCCATCTAGCCCCAAACTAAGCAAAGCTTGTAATATGGGTGCTGGACAACTGATATACTAATTATATACTTTTTAAATATACACTTATTATACATAGTAACACCCAGACCCTTCCCAGAAATTAAAATAATCATTAATTCAATTTTCTGCTCCGGCCGGGAATGGAACGCGGGACCTTTAGCGTGGTAGACCGGCATGTTGACCACTGCACCACTCAGGTCGTCAATGATTTATTATACTGTCAAACTTCAGACTGAATGTTTTGTTCGCTAATTTTTATTAACACGTCTCACAAATTTTTATTTTCTCTTTAATAATTTCCTATCGATGTTACTTATTAAATTGTAAAAAGAAAAATATATTTATTCGCCAAACTATCTAGCCGTGTGTCCCCGCCCATACGGGGTCCTAGACAGGGCAACGGCATGTCTGTAAACGAATTAGTTTACTACAAAAACTAGAAGCATCGAACTTTCTAGAAAATCTTGTAAAGCAGTTGGCCACCATTAATTGGTTTACAGCACCATTACTTAGACGACCTTCTTGGTCGAGTGGCTTTGTACACCGGTTTTCAAGGTGTCGCCATCTCTGAGGTCCCGGGTTCGATCCCGGTTGGGTCAATTTAGAAAACGAACTTTTCTATATTGGCTCAGGTCTGGGTGTTTGTGATACCACCGTTGTCTCCGATTTCCATAACACAAGTGCTTTAGCTACTTACTTTGGAATCGGAGCAATGTATGTGATGTTGTCAAATATTTATTTATTAATTTTTTTTATTGTTTTACTAGCAGCCAAACGCGACTTCGTCCGCGTGGACATTCGTAAAATCCCTAGGGAACCCTTAAGTCAAGGGTCTCTAGCGTAATTTTTTTTTTTTAATTTAATCCGGCCCCTTAGCATGACCACCGAAACGTGATATGATATAAGGGTTTTACACGTTTCACTGTCAAAAGACAATAAATTTTGACAGTTGAGTGTCAATAAAACATTATAGCACGCGATATGATACAGCGCTTTATCACGTTTAACTGTCAAAAGACAATGGATGTTGACAGCTTAGTGTTGTCGATAAAACGCTATATCACGCGATATATATCGTGTTTCGGTGGTCATGCTAGGGGCAGGGGCCCAATAGCGCTAAATTTTTCAACTATAAAACAAAAACAAAATCGTCACCATTTCAGTTTTGTTTACAGAAATAATAACTCTCTTTAGTTTTGTTAAGATTGTTGATGGCTATGTCTATGAGTTTCCCATACAAACGTAATACCAAAATGATTAGCAATTTGAGCATAATTAACTCTTCTTGTGATGTTATTCGAATTAATACAATATTTGTCTAGGGTTCTATTAAATAAAAAAATAAAAAATACCAAACCATATAAAAATTAATGCGATTTATAGTTTTGAATGAAAAAATTTAATTGGCCTTTATTTGAAATTGGTTTAATATGAGAATTCTCGAGATAAAATATTTTTTTTTAAGAAAATATAACCTACAAGACAAGGTAACGGTTTTGGTTTTAGAATTAGCGCGTTTGGGCAACAAAAAAGTTATTAACTATCTGTGTGCCAAACATCCAAACTCACAATCATTTCGTATAATAGAAAATAGGATAAAATTAATATTAATAATAGATTAACTAAAAAAAAAATAAAAAAACTAAATTTCAAAACAAATTTTAATTAAAGACAGCCGTGTTATGCGATGCTGACATAATTATACGAAAAACAAGTAAAAAAAAAATAAGCATTCAACTTAGTAAATATATTATGTATTCTTGCAAAAGAATAAAAATATTCACTCCACAGACTAAACTAAAACTATAATTGGGCGACGCAAAGGAATCCATCATTCCAACTCAAAGGGGATGAGTCACAGTATGGGGGTTGAAATAAGCGTAGTTTGGAAATAACAGGGTTTGCGCAATCCTTTTGATGGCATTTTAATACTTGTTTTCTGATGGTACTGAAACTTTAGATGAGTTCAAAAACAAAACTCTAAAAACTGTAATGTGGTATGTTAGCTATTTCATATTTACATTAATTAAATAATCTGTGGTAATCACCATGCATGAAGTGACATCCCAAAGTCGACGGTAATAGCAGAAATATAGAATCTATGCGAAGGGATTATCTGTGGCGATGTTATGAAAAAATGAGGGTGATGTATAGTGGTGGTTGCATTGTTGTATGGAAAACAATTGAGTGGTATTAAGAAAGACGCCAAGTTGTAGAAAAGATAATTAATATACGAGTGAAATTGAAAGATATTGTCTCATTTTTAATAGGTATTTATTTACACGAGTCAACTTGACAGAAATTGACTTAAATCATTTCTTCTTTTTTTTTTGTTATGGCAATCTACTTTCCTCTTGGAAGTAATTTTTGCCAGTGTCAAGTGTTAAATAGTTCTTAAATCATTTATGATAATTTAGTGTGTTTTGTTGTGAAATTAAAAAATTCTTTATTCAAATAAGCTCACATAATAAGCATTTTTAAATCTTATTGTAAATTTAATTCGAATAAAGTTATTAAAAAAACGTATTTGTAGTATGTCACTCCTGACCATTGCAACTATGTTTTACTATGTTTTTTTTATACAAGGTGTTACAAAAATACACCTAATGCCGAATATGGTATATAGGGACCATCAAACTGATCAACTTTTACTATGGGGCCAACTCTGAAGTCGCACATACATTTTGATATTTTCGATTTAAATTTTTGTAAGAAACAGTTGATTTTTTTTTCGCGTTGTCAGAGTTGGTCCCGTAGTAAAAGTTGTTCAGTTTGATGGTCCCTATATACTTTAATCAGCATTAGGGATATTTTTGTAACACCTTGTATATAGCCACACTAACATGTATAGTCGGGTATTCTCTTCAGACATACCGTGGGCTGATTCTTGGTTTGTGCTAGGTCAGTACAACTGCTAGAGGTTATAACGTCACTATAGTGGGCGGACTTGTCTGCCTGCATTCTGTATGCAGCATGGCAATGTTGTGATTTCATACAAACCTACGCAAAATTGTGATGTTATTCTGGTTTTTGGCCGCGGCCCAGAGGTGTTTCTTAAAAAATATTACGTTGAACTAACTACTCAACCGATCATGGGCGTAGCCAGGTCTGTTATTTTTTTTGGTCCGTTTAAAAACGCTCGTCTGAAAAAAAGGATTTTACTTGTTAATCATATCCGTATTTTTGTTTGGGGGGAGGGGTTGAATTACGCAGACGAGGACGCGGGCGGCTGCTTGTTATTATAACCGACCTCCTTGGTCGAGTGGCTTTGTACACCGGTTTTCAAGGTGTCGCCATCTCTGAGGTCCCGGGTTCGATCCCCGGTTGGGTCAATTTAGAAAACGAACTTTTCTATATTGGCTCAGGTCTGGGTGTTTGTGATACCACCGTTGTCTCCGATTTCCGTAACACAAATGCTTTAGCTACTTACTTTGGAATCGGAGCAATGTATGTGATGTTGTCGAATATTTATTTAATTATTATTTATTTATATAACAAGCAGTACTAGTCAAAGACTTCGTGTATACTACACTAGACAGGTTGTACATTGTCGAAAAATTGCTCAATAAGTTACGGTGCATGCACCGCATCTCCTTTAGTCCATTGCGAGCGACCGAGAGGAACAGTTGATGCGCCGCGAAGGTTGGTTGTGACACAATTTTGATTTTGAACAGCTCGTCTATTTAATTGATGTCATTGGTACTAGTAGTAGTACTAGTACTAGCGGCCACGATATATAGATATTATTTTCGTGTAGCGGCCGCCCGCTTTGTCTTCGTGGACAGTTATTCATCTACCTATACCTCGGGAACAATATTTTTTTTTATATAATACTAAATAATATACTAGAAAAAATAGGACTCGCACCAGATCATGTTCTCGGACGGGAATCGAACCCGCGACCTTTGGATATCCGGTCCAATGCTCTGACCGCTGAGCTACCGAGTCACTAGTGTGAACGTAGAATTTCTTCTAGTATATCAACTCTTACGCTGCAAGCCAGCGCCATCTCACCAAAGTAGAAGGAATTATCTAAATAATTTTTTTCTTGATTAAAGGCACACTAGCGGATTCAAGGGGGGGGGGCTAAGGGGCTCAAGCCCCCCCAATATCATTTGGGCGGTAATATTGCAAACTTTTTTTAAGTGTTTACCTTGGCAAAGCCTGCCCTCACCTACGTTAAGCCCCTCCCAAACCAAATTCCTGGATCCGCCACTGGGTATACAGGCACCTTATTTCCTTTTGACAACGTGTATGCGAAATTTCATGACGATCGGAGTAGCTTGTATTGTACCTAAGTAAATGCTAAATTTAGCCTACGTATTTGTTTAACATTGCTATAGATTAGTGCGGTCTCGGTTCAGTTCAAATGCGTCTGTGAGTCATCATTAATTGCTACGGTGCAAGGTGAACGGACGGAGTCGATGTGCCGCGTGGGTGCAGACTGGATGCACTAAGGTGAATGAAACTGCATTAAAATTCATTGATAAGGTCAAAGGTCCCTGAAATCTTGTCCAAAAATATAAAGTTTGTGTTCTAGACCAGGGGCCTTACCGGCTAACTTTTCGAACTTCGGCGGGTCTGCCGAGCTTCAACTTAAAACAGATAAATCGAAGTAAGGAGTTTCGTATTGGACTATTCGCCAAAGCTATTTAGAAGATATCGATGTTCGTGTGACATCATGAAATGGGACTCACCATTTTGACCCGATTTAGGTCCCTGGGGCCGTACCGGCTAACGCATCGAACTTCGGAAAGTCTGCCGAGCTTTAAATTAAAACAGATGAATCGAGCTCTACAATCAGGCCAAAACGGCGAACCCCAATTCGTGATGTCACACAAAAATCGATATCTTCTAAATAACTTCGGCGAATAGTACAATACGAAACTCCTTACTTCGATTTATCTGTTTTAAGTTGAAGCTCGGCAGACCCGCCGAAGTTCGAAAAGTCAGCCGGTAGGGCCCCAGGAGCGCCACTCTGGCCATATTTGAAAACACTTCCGTCTTTGTTTTATTGCGGCAAGAACTGCTACAGAACTGACTTTCCGGATATCCCGGTTTGACCCTAGATTGCTTAGAAGAAGTTGTTCCGACGGGCTTCTCTGTTGACTTTAAATGTTGTGCCTTGCCCCAGAAGACAACGAGTAGAAGAGTTCCGACTCTCAACAGTCAATACTGAAACCTTGTCCAGAAAGGACAAATTAGCCGCGATTTTACACGCAATTTTAGGTACATTGCTGTTAACATTCCACACGTTGCTGAAGTCGCTAGCCCTAAGCGAACATTGTATAACGAATCGAGTCTCATTCGCGAGTAGCTAGCAACAGGGTCTAAGGCCGCGACCGCGACGTCACCGCGCACGCGTCATGCGTCTTTTTTTAAATAAATATTAGACAACTAACAGCACAAACAAAGCTCTGATCCCAAAGTAAGTAGCTTAAGCACTTGTGTTATGGAAATCAGAGATAACGGTGGAACTACAAATACCCAGACCTGAGCCAATAAAGAAAAGTTCGTTTTCTAAATTGACCTAGCCGGGGATCGAACCCGGGACCTCAGAGATGGCGACACCTTGAAAACTGGCGTCCACACCACTCGACACTCGAGAACGAGCTGAAAGGCCTACATCGAGACAGCGCGCTGTGGTTACTGTAAAAAGCTACTATAGTCCGGCAATCTCGTGCGCGACCGTCCCGCAGGGTGACAGACGGCAGATGTACGAGTTTCTTTCCCCCCTCTTCCCCGCTACACCACCCGCTACCCGCTGACATCTTGGATACCTCGTCCCCGCCACCGTCTGACATCTTGGATACCTCGTCCCCGCCACCGTCTGACATCTTGGAAACCTCGTCCCCGCCACCGTCTGACATCTTGGATACCTCGTCCCCGCCACCGTCTGACATCTTGGATACCTCGTCCCCGCCACCGTCTGACATCTTGGATACCTCGTCCCCGCCACCGTCTGACATCTTGGAAACCTCGTCCCCGCCACCGTCTGACATCTTGGATACCTCGTCCCCGCCACCGTCTGACATCTTGGATACCTCGTCCCCGCCACCGTCTGACATCTTGGATACCTCGTCCCCGCCGCCGTCTGACATCTTGGATACCTCGTCCCCGCCACCGTCTGTCACCCCGCGGGACGGTCGCGCACGAGATTGCCGGACATTAATGACTTGGATCCAACGCCTCCGTAGACCAGGAAATGGGCAGCAAGGTTTATCAATGAAAACATTCCAACATTGCGAGCTCCAACCGGCCGCCGAGCGTGGTGACTATGGCAACATCCTCACAAGGGGGAGACCTATAACTGCTGTGTGAAGATCATGTCTAGAAAGGAGAATCAACGCATGATTTTGTTTGCACTATTGTTGTTATCGTTCTGTTTACTAACACGCCCCATTCGTAGCGATTTTTTTTTGTTATTAATATAAATTAAAGTTTATTTTCATTTTCACTTTTTAGTATAATTAGATAGGATACATATATAGTAACGATGGGGCTGGCATGTACAATGTAAAAAGCCCCTTTAAATAAATAAAGAGAAAAAAAAAGTTTTTAGTATTAATGATTAATTCATTAATGATCTCTCTCTCTCTCTCTCTCTCTCTCTCTCTCTCTCTCTCTCGTACAGGGGCAAGTGGCAAGACTATACAATCAAGCGTTCTGTAACAGTCTTCATCAAAACTTTTTACAAAACCTCTTTAAGACGAAAGTTCTAAAACTTTTAATTGACATCTTCATTAGTCGTTCAGAGATGGCGTCGTTGTCACAGTGTAGAAAAGTTCCAGTATTATGTCTTCATAAAGACCAAATACAACGTTAATAAATCTCGGTATATTGTGCAAAAGGAGGAACCAATTCTGGTTTAAAAAAAATAAGATAATTTTATCCCGAGTGTTCTTATTAAGTGCTGTTGAAGCGCAAGTCCGTCTCTGGGAGTTGAAACTTCTCATGATATTGAAGTCTAGACTCTTTGGGAATAGTTCTTTTTATAGAACATTTCAGTGGTACTTTTATAAGTACGAATATTTGTCTGTGGATAACTTTTGTTATAAAAACATACTTAAAAATACTGGTTCTGTTACTTTAACCTTAAGTTTTGAAAAATCTGTACAATTCACGCTATTTAGTTTCAAATTAAAAAAGAGATTTGCACAATAGTGCCTAAATAAATAACGGAGAGAATTAGCGAATAAGATTATAAAAAACGGTCAAGAGCGAGTCGGACTCGCGCACCGGGGGTTCCGAACTTTCCATCGTCATTCTGATAAATAAATGTTTGAGAATGTGCAAGCAGCGTTTTTATATGCCCTAGTAGCCTCACTTCAAATTTTTAAGAAATGTGATGCTGTCGCTTTTTTGACAATTTTGTTTGAAAGAGACAGCATCACATTTAAACAGTGGTAAGGCCGTAGCAGGCGGGATCTTTTAAAATAAACAAAACCGACGCTTAAGCACTTTTATGATAGAATTCAAGAAAAAAGATAGATAAACTACCAGAAACAAATAAGAAAAAAAAAATATGACCCGAATCCCCCAAATCGAATCCAAAACTTCAAACGGATAAAGCTACGGCTTCACAGAGGTCACTGGCTCTTATTATTACCTGTCAAATTGACATATTTAAGTGTCAAATCGCTGCAATGTCACGGGCAGCCTAAACAAAGATCATTGTTCGGAACTGTACCGAATGCACAATGGTGGATGCGTCGATTAGTTCCCGGTTCACTTCCCGGTTTGGGTAAGGTCAACAACGCCTTGGTGAAAGGCGAAGAAATTAAGTTTTTTTTAATGCGATATGATTGGTGTTTAATTGAGTTGACTAAAAATATCTTTTTGCTCCATGGGACTTTAGAGGCAGATCTTATCTACTTAACAGCCAAGTATACTGGGCATATACAACATGTTACAAAAATACACCTAATGCCGAATATGGTACATAGGGACCATCAAACTGAACAACTTTTACTATGGGACCAACTCTGAAATCGCGAAAAAAAACAGCTGTTCCATACAAAAATTAATTACCAAAATATTAAAATGTGTGAAACAGTTAAATTTTCAGCAAAATTGTCTTAAGTCCACGCGTGTTTGAGAAAAAAATATCTTTACAGACATACAATGCTGACGTACAGAAATGCTTTTTATTTTAATACGGAACCCTAAAAACAGACTCTTCTAAACGATACGATATTAAAAGCAATTTGTTCACTAAAATCACAACGAAATAACGAAGCCGTATTCTTACTTCCGAATTTCAGCAAAATGCTTTTTTTCGGGGATTTTTATAATTTATAGCCGCTTTTTCAGATCAGGAATAACGTTTCATTACATCTCTGATTTATTAGTCCTAAAATAATTTATTTTCCTCAAATATTTGGTTTATTTAGAGTACGAGATTATTTAGGCCAACGCCCGCAACTTCATCCGATTGGACAGTCGAAAAATCCCTAGGGAACCATCGACCTGGGGCTCTATCGGCTGCATGACAAAACACGCTATTATCGCGTGATACAGTGTTTTATCGACAGAGTGGTGTAGTGGTAAACATGCCTACTACTCAAGAGGTCCCAGGTTCGATTCCCGGCCGGGCAGAAATTGAAATGATGAATTTTAATTTCTGTGACGGGTCTGGGTGTTACTATGTATAATAAGTATTTATTTAAAAGTATATAAGTAGTATATCAGTTGTCTATACACGTCCTCTCCCCTGATAGGGCGGTCGGTTTGTTCGCGACGAAGGTTCGTTGCCTCTCCGGGCACGCAACCAAACTCAAGGCGGTTTTAGTCAGTAGGAGTCTGACATGCCCCCCATAGCCGGCTATGGGGAAGTCCAATGAGGATTTCCGTCTCCTTCCCCCCGCGCAAAGGGGAGGGTGCTCCGAACCCCTCTGGTTGAGAGCGAAAAAAAAAACATATTACAAGCTTTGCTTAGTTTGGGGCTATATGACGCTGTGTGGAATGGTCCAGAACCTTGGACCAGGATAGAATACTTTCCATCCTAGGGCTTAATTGTCTAATTTCAAAATCTATCGCAATCGCTTTCATTTGACAGATGGATGTGACACATTGCTGCATTTCTTTGGTAAGTTTTTATTTATGCCAAAGAGAAGCATCAATGTGTTACATCTTGAAAGTGATTGCGATAGATTTTGAAATTAGACAATAGAAGGGCTGGTCAAAGGTTCTCTATCGATTTTCTCCAATGTCCACGCGGACGAAATCGCGGGCGGAAGCTAGTAAATAAAGGAAGAAGGATTACATAGTCTACAGGGGCAACCCTGTATCGTGTACAATGCACAATACAGGGTTGCCCCTAGTAACAAGCCTGGAATAAACGCGATTTTCCGCGCGTTTACACTCCACGGAATTTCTAAATCAGTTTGTGGAGTGTGGACATGATTCCTTTCTAGGGATGTGCGGAGTCGATACAACATTTATCGATATCGGGATTAGTGATAAGTGTGGTTTAATTCACCCAGTGTTGCCTTGTATAGATTGTCATACAGCAAAAGGGCCGTCTATAACGCGATTTTATTTTGTTTTTAAAAATATATTGTCTGTACCTATTTATAAAACATGTTACAAAAATACCCCTAATGCCGAATATGGTAGATAGGGACCATCAAACTGAACAACTTTTACTATGGACCAACTCTGAAATAGCGTAAACAAAAATCAGCTGTTTCTTACAAAAATTAATTACGAAAGTATTAAAATGTATAAACAGCTGTTTTTGTTTCGCGTTTTCAGAGTTGGTCCCATAGTAAAAGTTGTTCAGTTTAATGGTCCCTATATACCATATTCGGCATTAGGGGTATTTATGTAACATGTTCTATAATTTAGCATTACATATTATTATTATTGACGTGTTTATTTTGGTTTGTTTCAAAGTATTTTTCCTGTTGATATGATATTCATGTTTCTGGTAAACCAATAAACAAAATATACTTAGGTTAGTTAATTCTGTTAAAAAGGAGTCGCTGTTTTTTCCTTGTTAAATTACTTTACCGCCAAGTTTTTGTATATTAGGTACAGTAGAGTTCATTAATATATTGGCACTTTTGACAGTTCATCAACCTTTATGGCTTTACAAAGTCAACATCCCATTAAAAGTGCCAACATATTAATGAACTCGACTGTACCAGTGGGAAAAAATAACAAAAGAACTACGACCAAAGCATTAACCTGTCAAATAGCTTTTTTTTTATAAATAAATATTTGACAACATCACATACATTGCTTCGATTCCAAAGTAAGTAGCTAAGCACTTGTGTTATGGAAATCGGAGACAACGGCGGTATCACAAACACCCAGACCTGAGCCAATATAGAAAAGTTCGTTTTCTAAATTGACCCAACCGGGGATCGAACCCGGGACCTCAGAGATGGCAACACCTTGAAAACCGGTGTACAAAGCCACTCGACCAAGGAGGTCGTAAAAAAATATTTTAAATTTCTAATAATTATATTTAAATAGTTGTAATGACTGAACGCTAGATTTATTGCATTCTAATTTAGTAATCAGAAAAATACTGTAATTATTTTATTGAGGAGCTCGGTGGCGCAGTAGTATAGCGTCTGGCCCTGCGATTGCGGAGCTTAAGCAACTTTCACAAGGGTCTGTCATGGGATGGGTGGCCAAAAATTTATTATCTTCCTACGTACTTCGGCACGTTAAGCCGTTAGTCCCGGCTGCATTTGCAGTCGTTAACACCACGTCCAATCCGCATTGGGCCTGCGTGATGGGTTATGGCCTATCCTCCTTATCCACCCATAAGAAAGGCCTGTGTCCCAGCAGTGGGACATTAAAAATGGTTGAATCCGATGTCGATTTTTATTTTGAATTTTCTGTGTTGGCGATTCTGATTTTAATAAGCAATTTCTAAACAACAATAAAAATGCAATTTTATGAGCTATTTTACTTCTGTATGTACGATAATTGATAAAATCAATATTTTGATAGGTCTGAAAAGGGCGTCCTGCTTTGAAATTATTACAACATAAGGAATTATTTAGCAGCTACTTCACATTTATAGCAAATCTTTCAAAACCATGGACCTCACTACACGTTGGCATATCAGTGTTTAAAACTCATCAGTTTAAGTTTATTAAGTTGAGATTTTTCGCATTCACAATGCTATTCCTGATATTTTGAGACCTCCGTGGTCGACTGGCTTTGTACACCGGTTTTCAAGGTGTCGCCATATCTGAGGCCCCGGGTTCGAACCCCGGTTGGGCCAATTTAGAAAACGAACTTTTCTATATTGGCTCAGGTATGGGTGTTTGTGATACCACCGTTGTCTCTGATTTCCATAACACAAGTGTTTAGCTACTTACTTTGAAATCGAAGCAATGTTTGTGATGTTGTCAATTATTTATTTATTTATTTTATTCCTATATTAAGATGAGTTTATAAGTTTGCTAACTTATACCTTACCCAATCGAAAGAAGTCGTGCAAATCCATACCTGAAATGGAAATAAAACATTAGAATAAAATTTAAATGTTAAGTAACATTGAACTGTTTCTGACATAACATTTCGTGTCCGAAATGTGTCGAATTTGTTGCACAAAAAGTTTCTCAGAATCTGGTGTTGTGTAAATGTGATTTTGCAAGGTGGTTTTGAAGACCGATGGTTAGTCACAGCTTAAGTAGTTCGATGTACCCGTAATGGGTTGAACGTGCGCCTGCGATCATCAAGTCTGAGGTTTCCAAATGTTTGTGGTTTTGCCCCTTTGAAAGTTAAATTGATAGAAGTACAAAACTGAGATCTTAGATGATTTATGATGATAATAAAATAATATATTGGTACGAGCAAGATATAGTTATTTAGGAAGTATTTAAATTTGACGTATGGACACACGACTGCACCTCAGACTATACATGTTGACTTTGACACCGCCCTTATGCCCTACATAATAAAAGCTGTTTTCGCAGTGTAACTACACCGGTTTTCAAGGTGTCTTACCCGGGACTCGAACCCGCACCCTTGGGATTCCAGCCCAATGCACTGACCAATTGTGCTACCGAGTCGCTAGCGACTCCCGTCTGAGGTGCTACTGGTGAGTCGATTTTTTCTAGTATTTTTTCTAATATTATTTATCTTAATATAAAAATAGCATTGTGAATGCGAAAAATCAAAATTTAATGAGCATTGTGAATGCGAAAAATCTTAATTTAATAAATATTTATTTATTCATTCTGGTCGATACCGGACATGTTGAGAACCTCTGACCTAATATTAAGCAACGTACATGGAGGTCTGGGAATTAGAGAATACGATTTGATAGACTATGACGCCATTATTATGGGGTAGTTATTTTTAATACCATTACGGTACTTCAGACGTATACAGGAAGCTTGAAGGTAATGTTGACTCATGCACAGAGCGTTGCAGATGCGATTAGTGACGACCAGAGTGGTGCAGTGGTCAACATGCCGGTCTATCACGCAAGAGGACCCGGGTTAAATTCCCGTCCGGGCAGAAATTGAAATGATGAATTTTAATTTCTGTGACGGGTCTGGGTGTTACTATGTATAATAAGTATATATTTAAACAGACATATAAGTAGTTTATCAGTTGTCTAGCACCCATATTACAGGCTTTGCTTAGTTTGGGGCTAGATGGCACTGTGTGATATTGTCCAAGAATTTATTTATTTATTTATTATTAAATTCTATGAAAGATATGATACCGTGCATGTTACGCCGTTAGCTTCGACTTGAACTCGTTAACACCAACCAATCCGTATTGGGCCCATATTGATGTTGCATGGCCCTTCCTACCCATCTATAAGAAAAGGCCTTTGCTCTAGCAGTAGAAACATTAAAATGGTTCTTTTTTAAATTTTGAGATTTAAGCATTCACAATGCTATTTTATATAATACCAAATAATATACTAGAAAAAATAGGACTCGCACCAGATCATGTTCTCGGACGGGAATCGAACCCGCGACCTTTGGATATCCGGTCCAATGCTCTGACCGCTGAGCTACCGAGTCACTGGTGAGAACGTCGAATTTCTTCTAGTATATCAACTCTTACGCTGCAAGCCAGCGCCATCTCACCAATGTAGAAGGAATTACCTTCGACATTCAACTGACATTTTTTCTAGTATATTATTTAGTATTATATAAAATAGCATTGTGAATGCTTAAATCTCAAAATTTAAAAAAGTATCCTTTCTTTAAATCCAGGCTATGAACTATCTGTGTGGCAAATTTCATCCTAATTCCAAATCCGTTCAACCGTTTTTGCGTGATTGAGTAACGCACACACACAAACACACACAAACGAACGGCTGTAACCTCAGCAACACTTTCCCTACACTTTAAAATGACTGTAAAATGTTATACAAATGGAGGACATTAAAACAGCGTAGTTCCGGATCAGGCCGTTAACGACAAACCTCAATAAGAACCGTTAAACGACACAAAGCAACGCGGAATATGCGCAAACGCAAGTCACAGTGGAGACTGGACAAGTAACTAATATTAAGCAGAAATATACACATGAATAGATGCATCTAAAAACCTATAAACAGACGAACATAGAACCTTCTCCTTATTTGAAGTCGGTTAAAAAGGTGTAAACTTCCAAATTTAAAATAACAACTGAAGGCAACAGAGCAAAATAAGAAAATAAGTGAAATTAAATGAAATGAAAAATTCTTTATTCAAATAAACTTAGATATTAAGTGCTTTTGAATTGTCTATATTTTCCTACCACCCATTCGAGATTTTTTTAGCTGACAAGAAGAATGGGCGCAAGAAACTTATCAGCTTTGTCAGAAATCAGAAGTAACGATATTTACAGAGAAATTATATCGTTACCAAATACCTTCATTTAAAACAACATAATTAAAAAACAAAAACTAATGAAGTTATTGAAATCTGAAAATTAGGATAGTTACTTATGATGTTACATCCATGCATTGCTGTCTTTTAAATAATCTTCTACTTTGTAATAACCTTTGCTCATGAGCGTCTTTTTAACATGTATTTTGAATTCATGCAAAGGCAGTTCAATTACATTTTGTGGAACTTTATTCAAAAAGGCAATTCCTTTCCCCATAAATGAGCTCCCGGTTTTTGCTAGTCTAAAACTTGGAACGGTAAAACGGTGTACATCAAAATTTTTAGCAAGTGAGCAATAATGTTTTATGGATATCGTGATCGCTTTCATTTGACAGATGGATGTGACACATTGCTACTTATTTTTGGCATCGATAAAAATTTACCAAAGAAAAGTAGCAATGTATCGACAGCACAATGTAGGGTCCCAGAATCAAAGATTTAAAAATAGGGCACATATATTCTGACCCATAAACTTATTATATTTGTTTAACATAGGTAAAGAAAAATCAACAGCAAGAGGAGTAACAGCTTAGTCTCTGTACTAAGTGATTACATTCTCTTTCTTTGTCTGTAACGGACGATTTTGCTTCTTTTTAACCGACTTCAAAAAAAGGAGGAGGTTCTATGTTCGTCTGTTTATTTGATTTTTTTTATTTTTTATGTATGTCCACCGATTACTCAAAAACGGCTGAACCGATTGTCATGATCCAAACGCCACTTTATCAGGTTTGTTCCCAAGTTGGTCCCATTTTTTAAAAATTTTAGGTCGGTTTAGTAGTTTTCGAGTAATCCTGAAAATACTGTAATTTATTAGGTAACTTTTGCACGAGTTTTAAATAATCTTCGAACATAACTTCTTTATTTATAAACCGATTTAGATGATTCTTGTTTTGTTAGAAAGGGGAACTAAAATCTCCCCGGCCCTGGACAATAAAAATTTGCCTCGTCGCTAACGACAATAATAAATAAGAATTGTGAAAAGGAAATATATGTAGCTTACTCCCGCAAAAAATATATGCAGGATGCACCGCCCGCCCGCCCGCAAACAAATGCACCGATTTCGGTGTTGGTTCACGCACAATCTAACTCCTGAGGATGCTCCGGGTTGGGGCGAAACACGTGTAGAGTAGTCTAATTGGTGAAGGTGCAAGGTGTGTCGCTGTCATGCTAAATGCAAGTATTGTGCACTGATATTTTTGTGGTGTGCATGTGCATTTTTTTGAGGGCGGGCGGGCGGTGCATCCTGCATATATTTTTTGCGGGAGTAAGCTACATATATTTCTCTTTTTACAATGGTTTGGGACTTCCGCCAAGTAATGCCTGATTCAATTAAATAAATAAGAATATACAAGACAACTTTACTTATCTGATTTCACATAGAGCCACAAATCTGTGCCACTCACAGAATACAACATTTACAAGTAGGTAGGTACTGAATAAGTTAGTTGTGTCTTTATTGTATTATGTAAATCTGTGTAGAGTCATCTGTTACATGACTCTTTGACCTGGTATGGTAAATATGTCAAACAACAAAACATATTGTCACATTGACTATTATGCCTATGTTATGAGTTAACTTGGTGGTGAAAAAGTAAACATCTTTCAGATTATAATATACAACGTGTTACGATTTCGATTAAAAAATATACAAGGTGTTACAAAAATACCCCTAATGCCGAATATGGTATATAGGGAACATCAAACTGAACAACTTTTACTATGTAGCCAACTCTGAAAGCGCGACAAAAAATCAGCTGTTCATACATTTTGATATTTTCGATTTTAATTTTTGTATGAAACAACTGATTTTTTTTCGCGATTTCAGAGTTGGTCCCATAGTAAAAGTTGTTCAGTTTGATGGTCCCTATATACCATATTTGGCATTAGGGGTATTTTTTTAACACGTTGTATATTTTTTAATCGAATTTGTAAATAAGTCGATTACTAGACGTACTTAACTCGGTTTACACTAGCGTAGTAGGTAGAGGGGTAATCGTGAATTACCCGTCCACCCACCAGTGGGAAAGTCCAGTGGGTGGACGGGTCGGGAGGGGTAATATGAGTCATTTTGGCTTCGAAATAAACCTTAATTATTATTATTATTATTATAATTAATAAAATAACCTGCTTAAAACAGCTGAAATATTTTTTTCAACTCAAGGTTCATTAAATTATGATTTTATATCAAATTATATACTTAGTTAAATTACTTATTCGGAGAAAATAATTATGTAATATTAGGTACGTGGTTTAGTACATGTTTCAGTTATAAACATCACTGATAGATTGTAAAATTTTAATATTTTTTATTCCTTTATTCTTCCGTTTCGACATATTTTCGTTTCGTCAGATTTTTACAGTTTCTACAGAAAAGTTTAATCATAACGAAAATCTGTCTTAACGTGATTACATATCAAAAATTTTACGAATTCAACTCAATATAATTATTTTAATAATTTTTCTCAATAAGCATCTTAGGTGCCAAATATACAATCATCTTTAATTTTTAAATTTTGAGATTTTAGCATTCACAATGCTATTTTTATATAATACCAAATAATATACTAGAAAAAATACGACTTGCACCAGATCATGTTCTCGGACGGGAATCCAACCCGCGACTTTTAGATATCCGGTCCAATGCTCTGACCGCTGAGCTACCGAGTCACTAGTGGGAACGTCGAATTTCTCCTAGTATATCAACTCTTACGCTTCAAGCCAGCGCCATCTCACCAATGTACAAGGAATTCGATTCCCGTCCGAGAACATGATCTGGTGCGAGTCGTATTTTTCCTAGTATCTTATTTGGTATTATACAATCATCTTACTAAAAACATACCATTATTAATGAACATCAGAAGCCAAAGGAAAACTGATTTATTCCTTTCTAATACCAATGGTATTTATTAATTGCCGTTTTAAAAAGTATATTTATATTTTTTTTATGAATACATAAATATTTGACAATATCACATACATTGCTCCGATTCCAAAGTAAGTAGCTAAAGCACTTGTGTTATGGAAATCAGAGACAACGGTGGTATCACATACACCCAGACCTGAGCCAATATAGAAAAGTTCATTTTCTAAATTGACCCAACCGGGGATCGAACCCGGGACCTCAGAGATGGCGACACCTTGAAAACCGGTGTACAATACCACTCGACCACGGAGGTCGTCAAGAGGTATTCTCAACGAATACTAAAACACAACATTAGGTACAGTCACAGAAACAATTTATTTTACTTTTTAATAATTTAATATTATGATCAACATAATAAAACTCTACCCCTTTCTAAATTAACTTCATTCCAGCATTTTACAGCGTTTTAAGATTCGTTTGTGAATAGTATTCGTTCGATTTTTTTTTTATAAAGGAATAGATCGGAAAGCTAAATAATTTTACTCCCAAAAAGTATTCCTTCTTTTCCATTAATCTACACAGATATACAGATACTCGACAAGAAACAGTGACACTTACTAACAGAGATTGATATTATTACGGCGCTTTTGCAAGAAAAATACAAGAGACAGCTCGAAAATATTTGTCAAAGAGAGTTTGGGAATACGAATGTCGAAAATAAATGTTAAACCCGGAATTAATATCGAATAGTGTCTAGAGAACCTTGAAAGAAAATCGGACGTTGACATATTATATTAAAATCTGAAAGTTGACAAGCAATCTACTCATTTTATTGCCACCTGTGGCTAGGGTTGCCACCTTTTTTCAATCAAATAGAGTATTTTTTCATTTAAGTAGAACAAAAATAGAGTAAGCAAAAAAAAGAGTATTTATTTGTTTTATACTTTTTAGTCTCATAAATATACTCGCAACCAGTAACAAGCCAATAACAGTCAAAAGTTGCGTAAATAGCGTACTATTGCTATTGTAGATTATAATAATAGTGGCGAGCTGTTGGTGAGTAGCGACACCACGGACCCGAGTGCTCCAGGGAGTCGATCCAGGCCCTCGTCCCCGCAGCAGGGGTGGACCCCAAGGGGGCCTGCGTGCAGTGGGTAGAAAGCGGTGCACACCTCTCTACACCCTACAGCCAAGGACACCGATGTTGCTCTCTTGCCATCGCGGCTATTTTGGGGGGCCCATTTAGTCCTTGGCTAGTCACCGCCTGCCATTTTTTCAGTCCGGAGACTATGATAAGGCAGGTGTCCGGTAGTCTCTTTCCATAGCCCTAATCCAAGTCCATCTAAATCCCAAACCAATAGCCCACTAGTCATTAACCAGTAGATTCCATAGTTCCTGTCCATTTGCTGGGGATAATCTCTGAGTATATTATACTGATGTAGTCAGAGATTAGATCCAGCAGGTGTACCACACGCATATTAGATTAAAGTCGCTAAAAATGGCCTCTACGTGTTGGACCCATATCCCCACGCAAGCCTTAAAGGACCGGGTCACTTTTGACCCGTGAATTCTTAAGCGTACATAATAATAATAATAATAAGTAAATCACAAAATAATTTCAACAAGAAAACAAGAGGGTGAAGTGAAACATACTTATTTTTTTTATTTTTACTCAAAGAGGTTTATTAAGCTATCTGTTTAGGGTTTGTACTCCTTATTAAATCAGCCTTGAACGGTATGAATATACAAGGTGTTACAAAAAATACCCCTAATGCCGAATATGGTATATAGGGCCCATCAAACTGAACAACTTTTACTATGGGACCAACTCTGAAATCGAGAAAAAAATATCAGCTGTTTCATACATTGTGATATTTTCGTAATTAATTTTTGTATGAAACAGCTGATTTTTTTTTTGCGATTTCAGAGCTGGTCCCATAATAAAAGTTGATCAGTTTGATGGTCCCTGTATACCATATTCGGCATTAGGGGTACTTTTGTAACAAAGGAACGATATTTACAAATATGTATATCGATTAAAATAAGGATTACTTTTAGATTATTATTAGAGTACACCTACACAAAGTAGAGGACAATACTTGCCACTGGCAACCCTACCTGTGGCTTTAGTGTGCTTTAGTTATGGCGCACACTGAGCTGTCAAACGTAATATTTAAAAAAACTATCGCACTTAAGAATGAAGTAGTTTAGCGCATCTAAAGATAACATATGTCATGACGTCATGTGAGTCTGTCATACTCGAGGGAAATCTTCGATCACATGTAAGATCCATTTTTGACATTAAAAAGACAGAGACAAAACACTGTGCACTAAATAGCCGTCTCTACACTTTATAGAACAGTTTATATAGTTTGACGACCTCCACGGTCGAGTGGCTTTGTACACCGGTTTTCAAGGTATCACCATCTCTGAGGTTCGATCCCCGGTTAGGTCAATTTAGAAAACGAACTTTTCTATATTGGCTCAGCCTAGACCTGATTTGTGATACCACCGTTGTCTCTGATTTCCATAACACAAGTGCTTTAGCTACTTACTTTGGAATCGGAGCAATGTATGTGATGTTGTCAAATATTTATTATTATTATATGCGTGTTCGTTTGAGTGTTCTTAACGGGAATAAATATCGACAATACTATCGATAGCGAAATTAAGTATCTCTCGTCTAAGAATGGATTGAATATCTAGTGCAAAAAAAGCTAACTTATTCCGCTAAAAAGCGCTAAAATTAAAAGCCATCAAACCCCAGTGTACGCCATCTCTCATCTAAGAATGGATTGAATATCTAGTGCAAAAAAGCTAACTTTTTCCGCTAAAAAGCGCTAAAATTAAAAGCCATCAAACCCCAGTGTATGCCATCTCTCATCTAAGAATGGATTGAATATCTAGTGCAAAGAAAGCTAACTTTTTCCGCTAAAAAGCGCTAAAATTAAAAGCCATCAAACCCCAGTGTACGCCATCTCTCATCTAAGAATGGATTGAATATCTAGTGCAAAGAAAGCTAACTTTTTCCGCTAAAAAGCGCTAAAATTAAAAGCCATCAAACCCCAGTGTACGCCATCGTTTATGTTTATGATATTCTAACAGCGTCACGGTAGGTTCCCATAAAAAAGGTTTCTAACCGATCGTTACGTAAGCCCGTCGAAATTACACCACACACTTTGTAGCATACAAATTTTAATGACAAAGGAGAAATATAGGGCAATGTATGCGTTACCACAAAAGAACGAATTAAGGCTGTTGCCATTCGCTAAATTGAGGTGTAAAGAAATTTAAAAAAAGATATTACAGAGGTTTACGACCTCTGTGGTCTAATATTGATGCCAAAGGTGGAAGATTTTGAAGTAGATTACTGGGAAACGGTTTTACTTGCGATTACAATAAGAATAGAACTAGGCCAGTCTCATTTTGTCAAGTACACTACATACTGTTAAACATTTTGTCTTGTCCTATCCGCCAGGAAGCTGCAATGTATTGCAATTATTTGATAAATATCTTTGAATTACAATATATTAAGTGAAACTAAATGATAGACAAAACTAAATTTTGACACGACTGACCAAAGAGGATCGTAATGTTTGTAAACCAAGAAGCAGGTAGTGTTACCAAGCTTAAAAATATTTATTACTTTATAATAGTAATTAAGTATGTTATCTATCTCTCTTGAGGAGCTCAGTGGCGCAGTGGTAGTGGTAGCGCCTGGCCCAGTTATTACGGAGGTTAAGCAACTGTCGCAAGGGTCGGTCATGTGAAGGGTGTGCCCAACAGTGGGGACATTAAAAATGGCTGACAAGTATGTTATCTCAATTTTATATGCTTTGTATACAAACGAAAGTTATAAAGGATGATGTAGCTAATTTATTCCAGATTAATAAATTATACCTGAAGATCAGCAAAAACTCGTGCGATGGTAAGACAAATAATTGTTATTTTTCAGGATTATGAAAAAACTACTAGCTAGATCACTGTATTTTTTTTATGGGACCACGCACGTACTGTGCTCTTTCAAATAAAAAAAGAATAATTGAAATCGGTTAACAACTGGTGAAGTTATCTTAAAACATACATTAAAAAAAAACATACAGTCGACTTGATAACCTCCTCCTTTTTTTGAAGTCGGTTAAAAAGGAATTAATTATTATTTATCGATAAACAAGTCATTGCCCTAATTTTATTGTACACTTCTATTCATTTAATGCTTACTTTCTATAATAAATAGCGGAAGTCTTAAGTCTTAATTACTTTAACACTTTTTCAGAGAGCATAAAACGCTTTTTTTAATTTTAAACTGAAACTATAGCGTGTATTTACGATACTTTCATTTTTATTAAAAGTACGATAAAACATTTAACTTACTTATTTATTGAAGTTTTATGTTAGATTATTTTATTGTATTTTGCTACTTTTATTATAGTCAATTTATTATTTTACCACATAATTGAGAATTTGCTTACGTAGGTAAATTATAATTTAAATAATATAATATAATAATATAATTATGACAACATCACATACATTGCTCCGATTCCAAAGTAAGTAGCTAAAGCACTTGTGTTAAGGAAATCAGAGACACGGTGGTATCACAAACACCCAGACCTGAGCCAATATAGAAAAGTTCATTTTTTAAATTGACCCAACCGGGGATCGAACCCGGGGCCTCAGAGATGTAGACACCTTGAAAACCGCTGTATAGAGCCACTCGAATACGGAGGTCGTTATATTTAAATACTTACAGGTTTTCTTTCATTTAATATTCTTGTAAATGCAAAAGTTTTTTATTAATATATGCAAAAGTATTTTGAACATCATTATTCAAAACAATCACATTTATGATTTTAGGTGTAGGTACTTTTAGATCTTTTATTACTACCATTATAGTTAGCTACAATGTTTTGCGTAAAAAAATATTATTTTCCATAAAATATTTTTATCGATATCGATATATTTTATGGACCGTGTCCCATCACTAGCGCTATACAATTGCGTCTGATGAAAATATCTCAGTCCGATGAAATTCGTTGCTCCGCCACAAAATTGAGCCAATTTGAATCGTTTGACAATACAATGATATTGTCAGTTCAGGGTTGCCACCCTAATTGTAAAATAGTACACATACTTTGATTTTAAGTTCCAATAACAATTTTGTCGAGTTTTTGGCGCGATTTTGTTTAGTTTAGGTTGACAGCTATTTTTTGTACACACGAGAGGAAGTACAACACGACAGCAAGTTAGGTTACACAGTTAAACTGCGAAAACAGCTTTTATTACGTAGGGCATAAAGGCGGTCTTAAGATCAACATGTATAGTTAGAGGAGCTCGGTGGCGCAGTGGTATAGCGCCTGGCCCAGCGATTGCGGAGGTTAAGCAACTTTCGCAAGGGTCGGCATGGATGGGTGACCAAAATTTATTATCTCGAGCTCCTCCGTGCTTCGGAAAGTACGTTAAGCCGTTGGTCCCGGCTGCATTTGCAGTTGTTAACACCTACCAATCCGCATTGGGCCCGCGTGGTGGGTTACGGCCCGCCTTATCCACCCATAAGGAAGGCCTGTGGTCTAGCAGTGAGGACATTAAAAATGGCTGATGGTCGATAGTTAGATGTGCCATCAGCATTGATTGAAATAATTAAAATACATAAGTTACTTAAGAAAATACCAAAATCGCTATAGGTGTGCCTATAATATTTGAAGAGTTCCCTTGATTTCTCCAGGATCCCATCATCAGATCCTGACCTCATGACAATGGGACCAACTTGGAAGTATATACTTAAAACAAAAAAAGATTTTTTCAAATCGATCCAGCCGTCTCCAAGTAATCGAAAAAAAAAAAAACAAACATTCCGACGAACTGAGAACCTCCTCCTTTTTTTGAAGTCGGTTAAAAATAGGAGTGTTTTGAAAAGCAATAGAAATAGTACGTAGTCGCATTCACCCTTGCCCCCTCGATTGCGGCAGTTTTACAAGAGTCGGTCATAAGATGGGTGACCAAATTATATCGAGCTCCTAAATGGGAAGGCACGTTAAGCCGTCAAGCTCCATTTGCAATCGTTAAGACCAGTATACATGGGCCCGCGAGATGGGTTATGAATAGGGCATGCAAACCGGTTAACCGGATAACCGAAAAAACCGATTAACCGACAGAATTTTGAACCCGGTTTTTTCTAGTCATAAAACCGAATTATTCGGGTTTTTCGGTTACTTCACTTAACACACAGCTTACACAAAAACTTTCTTATTTTCTCAAAAATGCAATAGTCAATGGTATTCAAGGAAAGTAATAAGCGTGTATACATATGAAACGCATTTTTGTCTCTAGTTCTTGAATTGACGTTACCGGCTGGCTGCCATTTTGTTTTGTCAGTCAAGACAAGTTTACACAGGGTCAGTCAGTACAGAAGTCAGTACCGACTGACTTCAAAATATTCGTGTGGGAATTTTCAAGTCAGCGCTGACTTCATGCCGCTGTACTGACTTCAAACCAATTTACATTGGGTTTTTTTGGGTCAGCGCTGACTTGTCTCGATTTCGGAGTCAGTTGCTTACCTCGTATAAACCAGCCTTCACTCTCTGGCAAGTGCCAAGTCACAGTAAACGCAAAGAAACTTTCACGATACAGGTAAGCTCTTCAACTTTTGTTTTTTGAATAATTGTGAAAGGAAATATAAGCAAGGACGTAATTGTTTTTTAAATAACAACTTCAGCCAACTCACGGTTGAAGTTGTAATTTAAAAAACAACAACAACAAAAAAAACTCTGAGAATTTTATAAACAAACCACCGATACCTAACCTTAAAAGCACTTTTTATTCAGGGTTTGTTAATCTTACCTGCTTGTTAAATAAAGATTTGTGATATCGAGTTCTATAATTGTTATTGAATAATTTAACATTAACCCATATAGCATTTAAGCATGCTTTGCATTAACCTGATTGCATTACATTACATTTCATCAATATGAAATGCATATAAGTATGTTTAAAAAAAAGATATTTTATTTCAATCTCTCTCTTATGTTTAATTTTGACTCTGTTATTAACCTCAAAGGTTCTAAAGACGTGTTTTTTATTTTACGATTTGTTGATTTTATTGATTTTTATGTTAGAATTTTATTAAGGTTAATAAGTGCATAGTGGCAAACATAATTTAGTTACGTGATTGATCTCAAATGTGTTCAGAAACTAATGTTAATTCGAAAATTAAAGAAAATAAACAGTTTTTATTATTTTACCCTTTTTATTGAATTTTATTTAAAAAAAACCGAAATACCCGAAAAAACCGGGTTACCCGGATTTTTTTTGTGAAAACCGAAATATTCGGTTTCCTAAAACTACCCGGTTTTTGCATGCCCTAGTTATGAACTATGGCTCATTCTCCGGTTCTTCCTTTCCGCCCATAACCACCTCTGTGGTCTAGTGGTTCACCCACACGTTTAATACGCAGGGGTCCCGGGTTAAATTCCCAGGAGGGGGTAATTTTTACTCTGTTTACCCTACCACCAAGGTAGGGCTTATTTCAAGTCTGCCTTGCTAGCTACCACCATCTTACTTAAGTCTGACACCATTACAACAATTTAAAAAAAATGTTGTTTCCGACGACTAGAGGTAAAGATAGGTTCCTCAGTGGTCAGGATTCCGGTTGTAGTGCTTTCACACTTTCGGCCTTATTGTCACTTGTCATCGTGAGGTGAAGGCCAAGCACTGTCTCGTTGAGGATAAAAAGAAGAAAAGCCTGGTGCCCCAGCAGTAGCGTTGCCAGGTGTCCCGATTTTAGCGGGACGTCCCGCGAAACAGCCAATTTTATGATGTCCCGCCGGGACAGGTATGTGTCCCGCATTATGATATTTTTCAGTTAGACAAAGAAACAAAACAATCTGTTTACGCCATTAACTTAGTTTAAGTTAATTATGTGGTTTCCTTCCTGGTATTCTTATCCTTTTCCCACCCACGCTCCTCCATACGCCAAGTGAAAGAGAAGACAAACAAGTGCATCGTGTGACAACAGCGCCAAGTTCCGGAAAAATATAACGAATCATGTTGACGCAGTGATTGCGTCTCCGCATTAAAAGTGTAATATTTCAACGAATATACATTAATCAATTATTTTAAGCTTCTATCTCAATTGTAGTTAGTTTAAATTAACCGCGATTTAGGCTGTTTTACACTGATTGAAAGCGCTGTTTGACTCACGATCGCTGATTGGCCACTGTCACAGCGTTTGCCGCCAATCAAATTACCGTATAGTAATACCTAAAGTAAATTGTTGTCCCGCGGCAAAATGCTTTGTCCCGATTTTATTATTCAATTTAAGTACATGTCCCGAGTTTCTGAAAAAAATACCTGGCAACCCTACCCAGCAGTGTGGACATTAAAAATGGCTGATGATGATTTACCTTTTCATACTCTAACAAACACTCTCTATAAAATAACTTTCTTCAAAAAGCACAAAGTGTTTTAGTTCGTTTCCATTTATTCATACCCGTAGTCGATTAAGGCACCGGGTAAATCGAAAAGGCATTTTCCGCTCAAAAAAACTAGAAAAGTCGCGAACAAAACAGATAAATTCCGAGAAGCGCATTTAGTCGGCTGTGAATGAGCGGCCTTAATGGTGTGGATGCCTAAGAGTAGAAACACGTGTCCAATATCACACGACACGACCACGGTTATGTTCCAGAACAGAAAACTTCCGCCCGCGACTTCGTCATTTGACATTCGGACAATACCTGGAGAATCTTTGATCGGGATATAAAGTATCCTATGTTATAATCCAGGCAATAAACTATGTGCTAAATACTCCGTTAGGGGGCAAATCGCCAGCCTCAGATTTCATTTTTACGGTAGTAATATAAAATGTAATTTCCCAAAAAAATACTTTTAATATTACATTGTCGATAAGCACAAACATAAATTTGTGTCAAACTTTAGACTAAAATTTATTTGACTCCAATAGATTGCATACAAGGTGTTACAAAAATACCCCTAATGCCGAATATGGTCTATAGGGACCATCAAACTGAACAACTTTTACTATGAAACCAACTCTGAAATCGCGAAAAAAAAATCAGCTGTTTCATACATTTTGATATTTTCGATTTTATTTTTTGTATGAAACAGCTGATTTTTTTTCAGTTTGATGGTCCCTATATACCATATTCGGCATTAGGGGTATTTATGTAACATGTTGTATAAGTATAAAATAACATATTATATTTTTTAATACATTTAATCTATGTAGTTTACATTACGAAGCTTGTATTAGCGATGTTTTTCAAATAATGTTTATTTTACGAGCTATTTCAATTCTTGCGCATTTTGTGGTTTTAATTCGGTTTGTGTGTCCCTTTCTCACGCGAGCTTTTATGTAAATTTTTACTCTTATTGATTCGCTAGCTGGTTGCCCCTTCTTAAAAAACATCTAAACATCCAAACTGACAAACTTTCACATTAATAATATCAAGTAGGAAGTTAGAATATCGTGCGACAATGGAAACAGAGCGAAGGGGCGTTATATCTGAGACAGATCGCTTAAGTTTGGCTTTGAATCCAAATTAAGCAAATAGCTAATATACACACTTCCTTCCATATTATATAGGCAACATTGTCTGTCCGTTTGTCCGTTTTGTTTTCAGGCCTAAACTGCTGATCAAATTTTGAACATTGGGAAAAAACATAGGAAACTGTTTTTCCCGAAATTCAAACGGGAAACGAAATTCAACGCAGATAAAGATGCAAAGTAAAAGTTCCTATTATTCTAGAAACATCATTATTATCTTGTACTACACAATAATATTTTCATAAGTAACTTTATTAAATTATGGTTTTTCGCATTTACAATGCTATTTTTATATTAAGATAAATAATATTAGAAAAAATACTAGAAAAAATCGACTCACCCGTAGCACCTCAGACGGGACTCGAACCCGCACCCTTGGGATTCCGGCCCAATGCACTGACCAATTATGCTACCGAGTCGCTAGTGGGAGCGGCGAAATTTTCTAGTACTTTTAAATTCTTCGTTGCAAGCCAGCGCAATTTCATCAATGTGAGGAAATACCCCCATATTCGGAAGAAACATCTTTCCAGATGTTTTGACAATCGATAAACGATTGACATTGATGAAATTGCGCTGGCTTGCAGCGAAGAAGTTAAAAGTACTAGAAAATTCCGCCGCTCCCACTAGCGACTCGGTAGCATAATTGGTCAGTGCATTGGGCCGGAATCCCAAGGGTACGGGTTCGAGTCCCGTCTGAGGTGCTACGGGTGAGTCGATTTTTTCTAGTATTTTTTCTAATATTATAAGTAACTTTCTTGGATACAAAGAATTTGGATATGAAGAACAGCGGAGTTCTTTTTGTCTGAAAAGCATATCTACCAACAGCTATGAAGTAGAGCTCTTTTACAAACAAAATAGCTAGCGCATATGTTTTTAGGGTTCCGTACGAAAATGGTAAAAAGGAACCCTTATGGTGCGACTCTGTCTGTCTGTCTGTCTGTCACAGCTGGATATCTCGAGATCTATTAAGCTATCAACTTTTAATTTGGAATAATTTTAGATGACGTTTGCTTAACAATTTTGAAAATAAGAGAGAAATATTTTTTTGCAACAGGGACTGAAAGGGGTCTTAAAAATTCGAAGTGAGGCTACTAGGGCATATGGGGTATCATATGAAAGAACGCTCAAACATTTTTTTTAGGCTGCATAGTTTTCGACTTTTGATGAAAAATGTTTAAAAAGCTAGCGACGGCTTTTTTGTCTTTTCTTTTTTTACTAATGTGTAATTAATAAAAGCTTGCTTTTTAAAAAATTTTTTTTTCGCTTAATTTTTTTATTTGCTTTAGCAGAATGGTAAATGAAACCGTATATCGCATACATTATCATGGTATTTTTTAAACACTGAGTTAAAATACAGGTCACGTATTTGATTGTACTGAGAAGATTATAATTTATGTAATTAACAGTTTACATCAACTCATGCTAAGAACACAGATGGGTGACCATTTATCATTTAAACACTTTCGACGACCTCCTTGGTCGAGTGGCTTTGTACACCGGTTTTCAAAGTGTCGCCATCTCTGAGGTCCCGGGTTCGATCCCCGGTTGAGTCAATTTAGAAAACGAACTTTTCTATATTGGCTCAGGTCTGGGTGTTTGTGATACCACCGTTATCTCTGATTTCCATAACACAAGTGCTTTAGCTACTTACTTTGGAATCGGAGCAATGTATGTGATGTTGTCAAATATTTATGTATTTTTTTAAACACCTCTACAATACAATCGTCAGATTGTATTTAACTTCGCAGTTTTTGCAGGTTTTCCGGCCACAAGGTTACTTGACGATCGTAACCATGACATAAATATACTTTCAATAAGTGAGTTGTAAATGTGTTGATTGAATAAAAAAAATTGCAAAAAAATAAAACCAAATCGAAGTCTTGGGTACCAAACAATGCACTTAGGTCAGTTTCACTTGCACAAACATCTATCGAGAAAAAAGCGCATTTCGCGTTCCGACGGTAGATGGAGCTGTACAAATTTCCCATATAGAATTTACCCTATCATTTTAAAGAAAATGGTAAATTAAAGACAGCTCGTGCGGTGCCAATGTTTTTTTATATAGAACATGTTACAAAAATACCCCTAATGCCGAATATGGGCCATCAAACTGAACAACTTTTACTATGGGACCAACTCTGAAATCGCGAAAAAAAAATCAGCTGTTTCATACAAATATTCAAATCGAAAATATCAAAATGTATGAAACAGCTGATTTTTTTTCGCGTTTTCAGAGTTGGTCCCATAGTAAAAGTTGATCAGTTTGATGGCCCATATTCGGCATTAGGGGTATTTTTGTAACATGTTGTATAGGCATTCGAAAAGAGTAAAATAATAACATAGACAAAATTGTGTGAATCCTCCTTTATCGGTAACAGGCACAACTATACCATAGTGATAATTTTTTTGTTCACAATATAATTTTAAAGTTCTGACCGTTCTATCCCACGAATTTCACTGCAGTGTACAGTCGAGCTCATCAATATTTTTACATTTTGGACAGGCGTTATCAAAAGTTAATGAAATCAAATACATACTCGTATTATTATAGCTTAAAATAAATTGATTTAGATTGAAGCATACTTACTACAAAAATAACCTTTAGGTATGAATATATAATTCTTACACTTGTTTCATTGTTTTGAAACAAAAAAATCTATATCAGCTGTTTGTGGTCACTAATAAAGAACAATAGCTACCAGTATTTGTAACAATTTCATTGTTTTGAACAAAACACTGGACAACCGCAAAATCAGTAAAACCGCAAACAAGCCAAGTAGTCAATTACCGTAGGTTAACGATATTATTAATTAAACCAACACCGAATCAGCAAAGGAGAACGAAATTTAATTTACTGGCACCCAATTCTATTAACATACTTAACATACATCAACCTATAGACAATACAACATATTACAAAAATACCCCTAATGCCGAATATGGTATGTAGGGACCAACAACCAACTGTTTACATCGTCAATTGCAGTGACGATGTAAACAGCACTCTTTCCAAGGTGATGCATTGGTTTACCATTAATAATCTGAAGCTTAACTCTAGTAAAACTAAATGTGTCAAATTCTCACTTCCTAATGTGAGGCAGGTTCATACTACAATAAATGTAAATGGCGAAACAGTCGAATTGGTAGACTCCACAAAATTTTTAGGTATTATTATTGACTCGCGGTTGCAATGGGACCCTCATATCGATGCCTTGTCAAGTAGACTTAGTTCCGCTGCCTTTGCCGTTAAGAAAATAAGGCTTTTGACTGACATTGAAACAGCAAGATTGGTTTACTTCAGTTATTTTCATAGTCTTATGACTTACGGTTTGTTGTTGTGGGGCTCAGCTGCTAATATTAATAACATATTCATCTTACAAAAAAGGGCAGTGCGCGCTATTTACAACTTACGGTCTAGAGATACCCTTCGTGACTTATTTAAAGAAATTAAAATATTAACAGTTGCTTCCCAATTCATCTATGAAAATATAATGTATGTAAAAATTTAGATAGTTTTGTAAAGAATAGTAATGTTCATAAATTCAATACAAGAAACAAGGACAAACTTGCTGTTCCAAAGCGCAGACTGCATAAAACCGGAACCTCTTTTTTGTGTAGATGTATTACCTTTTATAATAAGATTCCACAAGAAGTTACAGAACTGCCTTTGGAAAAATTTAAAAATACTGTTAAATCCAATCTCATGAGTAAAGGCTATTACACTATTTGCGATTATTTGAAGGATAATAACGCCTGGGCATAGCTTTTGTATTTTTAATTTTTACTCTAATGTTCAGTATAGATTAAGATAAGTCCGTGGTTCTTTCGTGGGTCTAGTATAAAGTTCTGTACTATAATTTCAAGTGATTCGAGTCATCGATATTTTTTTTTTTTTCTTTTCTTTTTAAGTATAGTTTGTAAGAAGTGTCCTACCTACTTAAAAAACGTATCTACAGGTTTCTTGACTCGTCGCCTTAATATGGGTAGCTTTAGTATGTCATGCTCACTTTAAACATTTCTGCGGTAGTGTCGTGTGAGGCGGGTCGTTACGTTCCCTCAAATATGGTTGAGCGAAGCGATGGCTGGTTCATGCGTCATGCTCGTGAACGGGTGCTGCCAGTGGGAATGGGTCTGCTTCTGACTACTTGTATTAAGGACGTCGCATACATATATATATATATAAATGTTTAATATTATCTATATGTATGGCACTTCTTACCCAAAAGATAAAATTCATAACTACTACCTTGTTTTGGATTTTTTTTTTTTTATTGCAATCTTTCACTTTCTATAGGCCTATGAAAAGCTTTTGGATATTAGTTTTCAATTCGATGCCTTAACACGGGTAGCCTAAGTATGTCATGCTCTCTTTAATCATTTCTATGGTGGTGTCGTGTGAGGCGGGTCGTTACGTTCCCTCAAATATGGTTGAGCGAAGCGATGGCTGGTTCATGCGTCATGCTCGTGAACGGGCGCTGCCAGTGGGAATGGGTCTGCTTCTGCCTACTTGTCTTAACGTTTATTGAATTGTATGAATAGATATATATATATTTTTTTTGTAATAGCCTAGGCTGAGCCTTAAATTTTGAATTAAGCTTGACACCTGTAATTTGATTCAGTAGAAATGAGCTAATTAAATAATGTTATTTATTTATGAATCTATGTTAATGGTAACATGTATGAATACTTTGAATGTAATGTCTGGAAACGATATACATATTTGTAAATATCGTTCCTTCTAATAAAGCTGATAAGTTTTTTGCGCCCATTTTTCTTGTCAGCTAAAAGACGTCATAATGGGTGGTAGGATAAAAGAATTGACGATTTAAAAATGCTTGTTATGTGAGCTTATTTGAATAAAGAATTTTTCAATTTCAATTTCAATTTCAATTTCAATTTCAATTTCAACAAACTAATCAACTTTTACTATAGGACCAACTCTGAAATAGCGAAAAAAAATCAGCTGTTTCATACATTTTGATATTTTCGATTTTAATTTTTGTATGAAACAGCTGATTTTTTTTTCGCCATTTCAGAGTTGGTCCCATAGTAAAAGTTGTTCAGTTTGATGGTCCCTATTCCCATATTCCATATTCCCATATTCGGCATTAGGGGTATTTTTGTAACATGTTGTATGTAATATTCTGTGACCACATGTAAAATTAACAAACCCAAAAAAAGAAATACACATAAGCGACCTAAGAACCAACGGCGCGGTGACATTGCGTAGTCGGCCTGCTAAATAATAATAATAGCTTTATTTCAGGCAGTAATCCCATAGTATCTACATAACACAAATACTTACATAGTAAAAGTAAAAGATAAATATGGTAAAAGTAAGATAAATATGGACACTATCTAATGTAGAGGAGCTCGATGGCGCAATGATAAGCGCCTGGCCCTGCGATTGCAGTGGTTAAGCAGCTTTCGCAAGGGTCGGTTTTAGTGGGTAGTGCCCCCGGCGAGTCCCACCTTCTGGAAGCGTAAATGCATTCCCCCTACTATAAAAAAAAATAAAAAAGGGTTGGTCATGGGATGGGTGACCATAAACGTATTATCTCGAGTTCTTTCGTGCTTCGGAAGGCACGATGGCCCCGCTTGATGGATTATGACTTATGGCCCATCTTCCTTTTCACCCATAAGGAAGGTCTGTTCCCCAGCAGTGGGGACATTAAAAATGGCTGATGTCGAACAGTCAAAATGGCTTGATCCAGCCATGATCAAGCCACTAGATCATTGGGCATCATCGTGAGTGCTGTGGTCTCTATTACATTCCTCAGATTCCAAAGAAAGTAGCCAAAAGCACTCGTGTTATGGAAATCAGAGACAATTAGGCCATAGAGGATGTTCAAAAACTTCATAATCATATTGTAGGATGTTAATCAAATTATCTGACCAATTTCAACCTGTCATTACGACTGAAATCGGTTGTCTCTATAATCGGTCGGTTTTAATCGGTCATTCCATTGATGCATCCGCCGTGATGTTGTGGTGGTACATTGTGATGCAACCGAGCCAACGACCGAAGTATCATACCGTGACGGGCTTTGCTACCATCCTTCCGCAGTTGTAAACAATGCCCTCGTAGCTGTGTATTTATTGTCTAAACAATATGATTGTTATAAAAAGTGACGTCACTTTTGCGAAGGGAACGTACCCATACTACGTGACCCATTTTTACAATTTTCTACCCACCTCCCCTTTGGCGACCACTAGTATATTAACTACATTAACAATAGATTAATACCAAATAATATACTAGAAAAAATACGACTCGCACCAGATCATGTTCTCGGACGGGAATCGAACCCGCGACCTTTGGATATCCGGTCCAATGCTCTGACCGCTGAGCTACCGAGTAACTAATGGGAACGTCGAATTTCTCCTAGTATATCAACTCTTACGCTGCAAGCCAGCGCCATCTCACCATTGTACAAGAAATTACCTCGACATCAACTGAATACCTTTCCAGATATTTTTAAACAATTGGTTAAGATGAGAAAGCTATATAATAGATTAATATTTGTCATAAAATACGTTTCATAATTATATGCAATACATGCTTATGCATTAGTAACCTATATCGATGACTTACGTGAATCACCGGATGACTGCACAGCATCCAATCAGTCACTGATTCATAGACCTGCTATGACCTAACAAATGACTAAACAATTAGTGAAACAGAAGTACCTCTACACCAGGATATCAATAAATTGCATTATACAAGGTGTTACAAAAATACCCCTAATGCCGAATATGGTATATAGGGACCATCAAACTGAACAACTTTTACTATATAACAACTCTGAAATCGCGAAAAAAAAATCAGCTGTTTCATACAAAAATTAAAATCGAAAATATCAAATTGTATGAATCAGCTGATTTTTTTTTCGCGTTTTCGGAGTTGGTCCCATTTCTATTTTTTTTTTATTAGATTAGTAAATGATTCGCCTATTACGACATTGGTATCATTCTTCACTGGTGGACGCAACATGGCTACTTCTTTCTTACTCATCTACAGTGCTACAAGGATCTTTTGGCACGTGGCGAAAATCGGAACTAATTTTGGCATCAGTGTCCAATAAGATATAAGTTTAACAGGGAAAGTGGCGCCACCATTGAAGTATCAAACGAATTTGGGTTTTTGATACCAAGGAATCCTAATATAGAAATTCTCTAAATACACTTTCTTTTATTTTAACCCTGAAAACCTCGCGCGCCCTCTCAGGTATGGTTGTTGTTGATCTTTTACCCCTATTTTGGGGAAGGCAAAGGAATCTACTTACCTGTAATTTTAATTTAAGAAAAGAATTTAAGCCCACACAGCCATACAGCAACTCTTCATTTATTTTTTTCGGTTTGTATTAGAATGTGGGTTAATCATATTGTTATGTTTCTTGGAGTATTTGACACAAAGTCGGCCACTTGTATGGCGTGTAGGTGACGTAATGTCAGAACTACCCAAGTGTCAAAATGACCCACAGACAACAACTTTGTCAACAAAAAAACAAAATAGCAAGTGAACAAAGAGTTTTGATCTCAACATGACCTCCTTTATGGTCGTGAGTCACTGCGTTATGCAAGTCGTAAACTACAGACTGATTCACTGGTGCAACAAAGGAATGCAATCACACCAGTGAGTGTGAGGTCTAAAATAAGACAAAAAACAAATAGGACACGTATGTACCTACAGCCACAGTTTTACAATACTGTGGTAGATGACACAGAATAATGCTAGTGATTTGCTGACTCAATACATTTGGTGTCAGATGAAGTCTTCATAAAACATTATAGGTAATTTCTTGTTTTATCATTTCAAACCACACTTGACACTTGGCAAAAATATTGCCACTTATGAGATTTTTTCTTAAATATTGGACAACATCACATACATTGCTTCGATGCCAAAGTAAGTAGCTGAAGCACTTGTGTTATGGAAATCAAAGACAACGGTGGCATCACAAACACCCAGACCTGAGCCAATATAGAAAAGTTCGTTTACTAAATTGACCCAACCGGGGATCGAACCCGGGACCTCAGAGATGGCGACGCCTTGAAACCCGGTGTACTGAGCCACTCGACCACGGAGGTCGCCAATTGAATTGCAAAGAAGAAGGAAGTCCCACATTTTGATAAGGAAATTTTTACAAGAGTAAAATTCGCCTTAAAATTCGCTTTCAGATAATCTTCATATAAGTATCGCACGTGATCATTCGTACAATACACAATGATGTCATGCGCATGGCATTTACTTCTGACCCTGTAAATGGAATGCTTTATTATCATGTAACGGTATCAGATTAAAGAGCATATTGAATGTATGAAACAAATGCTTTCAAGTAGGAATTTATATTAATTTTAGAGGCAGATTAACTTATCAGCCCATTAAAGTCAATAGTCAAAATGTCTTTATTCAGTTAAGGAATTTTATAATCGACTATATTTTCCTACCACCCGTTCCAGACTTTTTTTACTGACAAGAAGAACGGGCGCAAGAAACTTATCAGCTTTAACAGAAATAAGGAACGATATTTACAAACTTAAATATATCGTAACCAAATACAGTACAACAGAATTACTAACTAGCAAGTTATGTGTTACATCATTTCCACACATTTCGGTCTTTTAGAGAATCATCTACTTTATTAACCTTTAGGCATAAGCGTCTTTTTAACATGGATTTAAAATTCATGCAAATTAATATCAATCACTTGTTGTGGAACTTTATTAAAAAAGGCTATGCTTTTCCCCATAAATGGAGGAATTAATGTTCTCTCTTGGGTTGGAGACCACAGTGTTGGACCGTTTTCATCGGAAAAGCTGCTGTCCATTTTCTGATCCACGGAGGTGTTATATGTTCTACCTCTTAGTCATTAGTCGCCTTTTACGACACCCCTTATCTGAGTCATGCAAGGCCGCCTTTAACCTATTTGAGGCCCTGGGCACATTTGGGGGCCCCCTATGATCTCAAATTAAATTTATCTAAACATGCCGAAATCAAATCAGAAAGCCTGATATTCGGGCAAGAGTAGGATAGCTATGCGCATGCAAAAGCTAGTAATCAAATAGTATTTGTAGTCAGTAATTATTGTTTTAAGTTTTCGAAATTCCTAAATATGTCTTACATGTTTTTTGGTAATAAGCATCCGTTATCGTTTATCGATATGGCAGGAACTAGGGGGCCCCTTTCGATCGCGGGGCTCTGGGCACGTTCCCAGAGTGCTCAGTGGAAAAGTTGGGCCTGGAGTCATGGACGAAATTCGTCTATGCCTAAGCGTGAACGGTTGGTGCTGAAGCTGACTGCTAACCAGTTGCGATGGGTGAAATTATGGCGAAGGTAAGCCGTTCTACAAAAAAAAAATTATCTGCGTATTGGATCGGTGGGGTGGAATTTCTAAAAGTTGAGCGGATCGGAATCAGCTTGTATGGATCCTTCGCCACTGCTGCTGTCGCAGACTTAGGTACTGCCGTGATAGAGGATCTTAAAGGTAATAAATAGCTCATTAGAGCCACCCGGCACCTGACCAGCACCGCCTCGCCTCGAGCGGTTAGTATTCTTTATATGGACTTCTATGGATATGCGCTCATTACATCAACTCCGTATCGTCACCGGATCGCCTCACTCGCAAGCTGTCCACGCGCGGACGTCAGGTGGACCGCTCGGTGACAACTCGCTGCTCGCATGCTTGCCTCGCGTTGACCGTCCAGGTGCCGAGTGGACCGCGCGCTGCCCGCGAATAATTTACGTGAAGACAAATGCCTAGGAGCGGACCACTCGTTGACCACGCGACGTTTACTCGTTGACCACGCGAGGTTCACTGGTTGATCACGCGACGTTCACAAGTTGTTACGCGTCGTCCACTCGTAGACCACCTGTCGACAACGAGTTGACGCCAAACGACGAGGCGGTGCTGATCGGGTGCCGGGTGGGTCTAATGAGCTTTAACCTTAAATCTTAATTTAAACAAACTTATTGGGTCTGGAATATATTATTTTTAAACCCAACGCTTACGTAAACAAAACGCAGACAGTTAAGTTATCAACAAAGCTACCGCCTTCAGGGTTAACTTGTTTACAAGAAATTTTGTTTACATTTACACGTTACGGATCTAAAATTAGCTTAAAAGTTACGTCTTTATAGTTAGTTTTAAAAGGCTGGATTAATCATTAAGAGTCCGGCGAACAGTGAGCATCCCATACAAAAGTTTTTTTATTTTATTTAATAGAAACCTAAACAAACACTATCTTAATCCGAATAACACCACAAAAAGAGTTAATTATGCTAAAATTGCAAATCATTTTGGTATTACGTTTGTATGGGAAGCTCACTGTTCGCCGGAGTCTGAGTAATGTTTTATTTTTATGTAACACAATACAAAAACTAAGAAAGCAAAATTAAATGGAATCACTGTACACACGACAGCTCGGTTATACAGTTAAACTGCGAAAACAGCTTTTATTACGTAGGGCATAAAGTCGGTCTCAAGGTCAACATGTATAGTCTAAGGTGCCGTCGTGTGTACTTACATATTCTAGATTGTTGCGACATTTTGCGTAAAAGTCATTAATTACCTACTCGTATTAACTTGAATATTGACAGCAAACATATTAAGGAACCACTTTACCTAATAAGTTTATGGTGAGTTATTATTAAATAAAATTGTTCTTCATTAATAATAATTATAAACGGTCGAATTGAAAATTGTCCGAATTTGTTTTTGTTTTAATTTAGAACAGTTATTTAGCTAATGAAGTTGTTTTGTATTTTAGAATATGTCACGTACCTAATTAAAATCTAATTCCAACGATATTGACCTACATTAAATTCAGCATAAACTACTTACTTATTTATAAATAAATAAATATTTGACAACATCACATACATTGCTCCGATTCCAAAGTAAGTAGCTAAAGCACTTGTGTTATAGAAATCAGAGACAACGGTGGTATCACAAACACCCAGACCTGAGCCAATATATAGAAAAGTTCGTTTTTCTAAATTGACCTAACCGGGAATCGAACCCGGGACCTCAGAGATGGCGACACCTTGAAAACCGGTGTGCAAAGCCACTCCACCACGGAGGTCATCAAACCTCCGCAATCGCTGGGCCAGGCGCTATACCACTGCGCCCCCAAACTCGTCATATGTACCTAGCAGGCCTGCAATTGTTAATAGATTTAGAGTGCAGAGTTTTGACGACCTCCGTGGTCGAGTGGCTCTCTACACCGGTTTTCAAGGTGTCGCCATCTCTGAGGTCCCGGGTTCGATCCCCGGTTGGGTCAATTTAGAAAACAATCTTTTCTATATTGGCACAGGTCTGGGTGTTTGTGGTACCACCGTTGTCTCCGATTTCCATAACACAAGTGCTTTAGCTACTTACTTTGGAATCGGAACAATGTATGTGATGTTGTCAAATATTTATTTATTTATTTAGAGTCTTCTATTTTCCATGACACCCATAAAATCTGGTAACTATACAAACACCAGTTAACTAATCAGGTAAGCTATAATTAGTTTTACTAGCCGCCGCCGGCCGTGGCAGTGAGGTAGGTCGGCTACGGTTTACGGTTCACCACCCGTTACTGTATAAATAACGGGTCATTTCTAGGACATGCAAACCTTACATTGTCGGACTAAGATTCGCAGGCACTTTTTTATATATCCCGCTACTTAGCGTTCTGTTTCCTGGAAACAATAATCTAACATGTTGTTAGATTTTCATCAGGGGCCGTACCGGCTAACACATCGAACTTCGGAAAGTCTACCGGGCTTCAAATTAAAACAGATAAATCGAGCCCCAATCGGGCCGAAATGGCGAACCCCAATTCATGATGTCACACGAATATCGATATCTTCTACATAACTTCGGCGAATAGTACAAAACGAAACTCCTTACTTCGATTTATCTGTTTTAAGTTGAAGCTCGGCAGACCCGCCGAAGTTCGAAAAGTAAGCCGGTAGGGCTCCAGAACGGTTTCATAAGCAGAGTTGTGCACCCATAGGTGCCATCCTCATCACTTGTCTGCAAATCTTGTTGCCAGGTCTGATATACTATTGCTCTTCAGGCGAGATTATCTTAGGCTGCCCACTCCCTGCAGTTCAGCAGCTTACTAGTTGTTGTAATGTTGTTCTAGCCTCATTTGATATTTTTTGCTATATGACTCTATTTCTTGCTCCACTGTTCGCAGTATTGGTATTGGTGGTGGGCACTTTTCTCCGCATTTAGAGGATCACGTGGGCGGCAGTTTCCTCTGCTTCCAGGCGTCCCCTGCATAGAGGACTGTCTGTCGCATTCATGATGAATAGTTGTCGGTTTAAAGCTAAGTGACCTGTAAGTGTACCTACAACTATCCGGAGGTCTGGGCGATTGAGGCTGAGCAGCCTGCTCTACTGTTCGCAGTTTCAAATCTAGGTTCAAGTATTGATTGCTTATCTATTGTGGTATATTGAACATGTCTCTCGCAGGCACTAGACAGCTTTTTTTGCTTACGAAACTGGGTAAAATCCATGTAGTCTATGCTACCACTAACTTATTAAAAACTAACTTACTAGGATTTACCCTACTCGAAGTAAGCACAGAATGCATTTACTAACAATTCGAAAACGTAGACTACTTAAGACGCCGGCGAACAGAGAGCTTCCCATACAAACGTAATACCAAAATGATTTGCAATTTGAGCATAGTCAACTAATCTTGTGATATCATTCGGATTAAGACAGTATTATGTCTAGGTTGTGAAAAGAGAAATATATGTAGCTTACTCCCGCAAAAATATATGCAGGATGCACCGCCCGCCCGCCCACAAAAAAGGAGTTAGATCGTGCGTGAACCAACACCGGTTTCGGTGTTGGTTCACGCACGATCTAACTCCTGAGGATGCTCCGGGTTGGGGCGAAACACGTGTAGAGTAGTCTAATTGGTGAAGGTGCAAGGTGTGTCGCTGTCATGCTAAATGCAAGTATTGTGCACTGATATTTTTGTGGTGTGCATGTGCATTTTTTTGTGGGCGGGCGGGCGGTGCATCCTGCATATATTTTTGCGGGAGTAAGCTACATATATTTCTCTTTTCACAATGGTTTGGGACTTCCGCCAAGTAATGCCTGATTCAATCAAATACTTATGTCTAGGTTTCTATTAAATAAAAATTCCAAAATACTTACCCAATTCAAAATAAATGCCATTTTTTGTTCATACAAGATTGTAAATCGCATTAATTTTTATTTGGTTTAGAATTTTGGATTTTTTATTTAATAGGAACCTAGACAAATACTGTCTTAATTCAAATAACATCACAAGAAGAGTAAATTATGCTCAAATTGCAAATCATTTTCTATTACGTTTGTATGGGAAGCTCACTGTTCCCCAGCTCACTTTTTTTTTGCTCCTATTCCTTCCGGTACTTTTTGTATGGGGTTTTCACGCGGCAACAAAATGTTTTCACTGACATTTCTTTTACAATGCACTAATTTGATAATGGAATAAAAATAATTGTCAGCCCTGCGATTCTGTAAAATCAGACGACAACTCGCAACTCCCTTCGCAATTCACTCTCACTTCGCATCTCACCTCGCTTGACCTTGACCTTGACTTGCGTTGTACCTAGTGACAACCACACTCAACAAAATGTTAGTCGAGTTTTATCGATTCCAGTTTAGCTAATATGTGAGTTTTAAATTAAAATTTCTTATTTTAAGGAATTTGATGCAGCAAAAATAAAAAAAATAAAAAACTCTTAATTCGTGCCATGAATATAATCCCTATGCCTTAAACTGTATGTCCACGGCGTCCGTCTCCTCGGAGAGAAAAAACCGGACCGAATAGCGGCCTATATATTATATTTGTATGAACTTTTGTCAACTCGACATCCGGCGTCCGAAATCCGTCATCCGTTCTTTTGACGGACTCCGAAGATTTTGCTTGATCGGATGAACCGCTAAACCGGAGCCTCGATTCGAAGTACCCCATTAGAATATAAAATACATATGGACTTGTCCACGGCGCAGCCACCCGACGTCCGTCTTCGTCAACCGTCATCTTTTGCGACTTGTCGAACTTGCTTATTGCGACAAGCACTTGCGCTGCGACTTTATTTTGTTCACACAATAAAGTTTTTAGGGCAAGTTAATATTAGGGGTTAAAGTATGAAATTGCCGTTTTGTATGGAGAATTTTAAAGAATTTGAATTTTCCATACTAACATTTTCTTAATTTATTTAACAACCATGAACGCTAACGTTTTAAAACATTTTGCACTAATGTTTACACACTAATATAACGTATGCCACTTAGGTTATGCGAAAAAAATAAGTATCGGCTAAGTCACAACGAAATAAAAGGTCATTTCTGCTAACCAAAAAGGAGTTACTAATAAAAACAAATGTTAAAAAAATATCTTCACGTTTTTAAATTTGAGATTTTAGCATTCACAATGCTATTTTTATATAATACCAAATAATAAACTAGAAAAAATACGACTCGCACCTGATCATGTTCTCGGACGGGAATCGAACCTGCGACCTTTGGATATCCGGTCCAATGCTCTGACCGCTGCGCTACTGAGTCACTAGTGGGAATGTCGAATTTCTCCTAGTATATCAACTCTTACGCTGCAAGCCAGCGCCATCTCACCAATTACAAGGAATTACCTCGACATCAACTGAATACCTTTCCAGATATTTTTAAACAATTGATTAAGATAAGAAAGCTACATCATTTTTAAATTTGAGATTTTAGCATTTACAATGCTCCCGTCCCGTTCGATTTCCGTCCGAGAACATAATCTGGTGCGAGTCGTATTTTTTCTAGTTTATTATTTGGTATTATATTATCTTCACGTTGTTGTAATTTATCGTATAGTGTATTAAATGCCCCATCGAGGTATCTCTCTTGCAGGAGAGGGTGAAACCCAAAACTTTTTTGTCTTCTGCGTCTTTGTACGTATATTGCAAGAAGTTGTCGGCATTCTAACGTAAAAAAAGGCACGTGCACATGACATCTCAGTTGCACCGCAGAGTGATATGTGGTTCGGGATTGGATCGGATCCGGACGCAATGGACAAACGTGATCCGTCTCCGTCATCCGTCTCCGTCGAAACGCCCGGATCCGTCATCCAAGAAAAACCGGACCGTGGACAGACCTATAATATTTTGTTAAGAATCCTGCTTTGTATAGTTACCTATATTAAGGCCCACTTGCAGTAACATTTACTAAATCTCGACTTTGTTAAACTTAGATGTAGCCCTTATGAAACTGTGAAAATTTTAAATATCGATTTAAAAATTTTACATATTCGTATGAGTAAAGTCTAGGTTTAACAAAATCGAGATTTAGTAAATGTTGCTGCAAATCGACCTAAGTACTCTTTTTGTATATATTGCTCATTGAATATAATGTCAATGTCTTGTTTGTCAATATTCTTCCTTGCGTTTTTTAATACAGTTTTTACAGTTTAATTTTATTATTTTCTTTCCCAAGATCCTATAATATCAAAAAGTATGTACTTTAATATGGTAGCAGAGCGTTAAGTTACCGGAAATAAAATTCAGATAGAATTTACGTCGAGAGTTGATGGAAAAGTCTATCGTTGAATCAGCAACAATCCAAGTGGGAGACACGAGAGCTTCATGAGGCGAACTTATTACTACGAATTTGTCACAAGACAACTGTGAGAAAGTTTTGCGATATTCTACAGCGAGGGAAGTATGGCTAGAACTACACCGCCTGTATGATGGCTTGCAAAAGAGTAAAGCCTGTGCATGAAGTTCTTCAGCTACACAGTGCAATCCAGTGGTGAAGTGTCACTACATATTAGCGAATTGAAGAACATCTGGTCTGAACTTACCAGGGAACTCCAGAAGGAACACCTGAAGGAAGAGCTACCAGAACTACTCGAAGACGGCTGAACCGATTGAAAGGATCAACTGTCGTTTAAATATTAATAAAATATATTTATATCATCGCTTACATTTTTATTACATATACATATGCCTAGCCCCAAAAATGTTAAAAATAAATAAAGCTTTTTAAATTTTGAGATTTTAGCATTCACAATGCTATTTTTATATAATACCAAATCATATACTAGAAAAGAGTGGCTCGGTAGCTCAGCGGTCAGAGCATTGGACCGGATATCCAAAGGTCGCGGGTTCGATTCCCGTCCGAGAACATGATCTGGTGCAAGTCTTATTTTTTCTAGTATATTATTTGGTATTAAATAAATAAAGCTTTAAAAAAAATAAGCTGTTTTTATAGCAGTTTTTTTAGGTTTTCTGTTAGCACATCATGTTAAAAATGTATAAATCTACTGAATCTACTACCATTTCACAAATTGGAAGGCCTATCCAAGAATGAAATGACGAAAGAAAACTTGTAAAGGGTTTTTGACCACCGATAAATTAAATATGACGTGAACGCCATAGGCTATTTACTATATTTCGTCTACGTTATTGCCCTAGAGCTAAATCGGCGTAAGATGGCAAATCCCTAGTTTGCCTCCTTTGAACTTCAGCAATTGTTTGTAGCTCTTCTAGTCTCTCTTCTTCTGAAATTGTGAAAGCCGGTATTTCTGCGCGATTGCACATGTTGTGCAAAACACAGCATGCAATAACTATTTTTGCAACTATGTCTGGATGATAATTGAGCATTCTGTGTACTAACAAGCACCTAAATGCCTCTATTCCCAGGAGTCTTACAAACCAGTATAATAAGTTTTACCTAACAATATAAAAAAATTTTTTTATCAAATTTTATACAATAACATGTAAAAAAAAAATTGACATTAAAATAAAAATGTTTTCTGAAATAACATCCTTGTAGGTGGTGGTGGTGGAAGGCTTGTGGCTCATGAACATCTTTGCTTGCACAACAATAATAGCAATGCAATTGTCCAGAAATTCAAACCGTTGACAGACACACCTATCTGTTGTTCTGATTATTGAGAATAAATACAAGTCATCTGGATATATAAACTCAAAGCTTTTCTCACCATCCTTTACATCTCTTACAAAGCATTACAGAAAGTAATATCAAAACTGGACGATCACCGCAGGTAAATTGTTTACTAGTGACCTATTTTATAATATGTTGTTGTTACCATAAATATATAATAATGTTAGTGTATAAGTCTAGCATTCCGGACAAACCGCCGTGGTTTTTGGTTTGTTACGATGAAAAATTTTTGTTTTTGTAAAGTTAAATAATAAAAAAAAAATAGTTTTTCACAAATTAAATAGCTATATAATTTGTGGTTAAAAACTACTTGTCAGTGTTAAAAAATAAAAAAATATTCACTTCTAAGACTTTCGCTCGTATACAGTTCATTAGAAATAAAACACTTTTTAAACACTTTTAGTCCTCCCGTGACCACGGTCCCTGGAAAGGTGTCGAAACGTCGGGAATTCTAAAAACCAATAAATACAAACTAAATAATTCTAAAACAACACCTGAATTAATAATATACGCGCTGTAATCCGTAAAAAGTGTTTTATTTCTAAAAAAAATATTATTTTAACATTGTTTGTAGAGGACTTCTTCTATTTTCACTCGTAAAATAGATACTTTTTATTTGACACTTTGAATCGGGTTCACTTGCGAGGTGAGCATCGAAGTGAGGGCGGAATTTCCTTACAGAATGCCACTTCTTATGTCATCTCATATTTCATCTGTCAAAATCTCACGGTCAATTTTAATTCAACACGCAGACTATTAGCTGCCTCAAATTCCTTAAAATAAGAAATTTTAATTAAAAAAACGCATATTTGCTATAAAGTTCTGTACCAAAAACTCAACAATTGTATCAAAAAACTGCAATCAATAAATCTCGACTAACATTTTTTTGAGTGTGGCAGTCACTACAATACAGAACTCACTTCACTTCGCAAGTAAATAGGTGATGCTTACAGAATGCAAATTTATGTGAGAGTGAAGGGAGTAGCGAAGTGAGATCTGATGCGAGAGGTTGTTTAATTCGAGAGGTGGACGGATAATTAGAATTGTGAAAAGAGAAATAAATATATGTAGCTTACTCCCGCAAAAAATATATATGCAGGATGCACCGCCCGCCTGCCCGCAAAAAAATGCACATGCACACCACAAAAATATCAATGCACAATACCTGCATTTAGCATGACAGCGACACACCTTGCACCTTCACCTTGGATAATTAGAAGCACCAGATAATTTTCATACCAACGAGATAACTTTGAAGCCTTGGTTCTCTGCCGATCTGAAGATAGCTACCCAGGGAGTGAATGGATGAGATCCAGATTGCAATACACACAACTGATCTATCAGGATTCTAAGAGCTGTTTTGATATGCTAAAAAATCGCGAAAATAGCATTATATTGTATGGAAATTCATCATTCACATTAGGGGACATTCTACAACCACTCTACACCCCATAAAAGTAAATGTAATCGTTTCCTTGATCGTTACGAAAAATCCTGTCACCTCTCGGTCTATACCTTACAGAATGCCACTTTTTACATCATCTCATACTTTATCTGTCAAAATCGGTAACCTATCCCAAGGTCGAAATTTTTTTGATCGAATTTCATTTTACTGAAATCTTTTCGACTGTTTTCGTTTCGCCTTTTTTGACTTCGTCGAAATTACGTTTTTTTCGTTACTCCGATGTCTTATTTGGTCGAAAAACTTTTTACCGAAGTTATGCGCGGTCGAAAGAACATTTCGTCGAAGTATTATATTCCCGAACATTCATTACACCACTGATTTATTTGTCATATTTTCAGTTCACCAAATGAAAAACTTTGAATACATTAAGTAGGTTAGGTTAGGTTAGTGTTTTGACCATTCGCAGCTCTATAATGCTTGCATGCATGGTGCATGCTTGCTTAATAAAACATGTATTATTATAACAAATATCGATTATGTCAAATGTTACCTACATAATATAAAAATACCATAGTTGCGGTTGCGGCCAAATAGTATTCGGTAAAATGTTGTTCTGGTGGTGCCAATACTAAACAATCATTTTGAAAATCGGTGAAACGTAGTTCGGTAAAATGAGACATATGCCAAATGATATTTCGATGGTTTAAAAATATGGCAAACAATACATATAGCAACAAAAACTTTGGTCAACCGTTTCCGTTAAATGAAATTAGGACAAGTAAATTTCGGACAAGTTATCGGTTCCCGTCAAAATTCTCGCGGTCAATTTAGTTCAACTCGCTGACACGCTCGCAAGTGCAGCGCTAGTGCACATGCGAATTATCAAGCGAGTTTTGAGAATACCAATCAAGAAACTCACAGCGGATTCAGATGCGAGGTCACGAATGATGTCTTACAGAATCGCAATGCAGGTACCCAATAGAATTGAATTGCTTGTGAAACGCTTACGTAGCGTCACCTCAGACTATACATGTTGACCTTGAGACCGCCTTTATGCCCTACGTAATAAAGCTGTTTTCAATTTAACTGTATAACCTGACGAGCTGTCGTGTGTACATGACAATGTAGAGTAAGTTCCAGAAAGCATTCATCTTCAGTTTTTTTTTTAATTATAGGAAGTAGTATGTTTAATTTATTGCAATTATAATAATTAGATTTATCAAATTATTAACACGAATAACTACTCTACACTAGAATCCAAGCTTTCTGTTCATATAGGGATTTTGTTTTCATATCACTGGTATGTTTACAGAGCAAACAAACGACAACGTAAACATTCCGTCTGTTTGTACGTCGAAATTATATTCCGGTCTCTGTACACTTGGGTATAGATGACTCAATGGTACAATAACTAAGTAATTTATATAATATAACTATACAACGTGTTACAAAAATACCCTTAATGCCGAATATGGTATATAGGGACCATCAAACTGAACAACTTTTACTATGGGACCAACTCTGAAATCGCGAAAAAGAAATCAGCTGTTTCATACATAAAATTAAAATCGAAAATATGCTTTTTCGCTATTTGAGAGCTGGTCCCACAGTAAAAGTTGTTCAGTTTGATGGTCCCTATTTATCATATTCGGCATTAGGGGTATTTTTGTAATATGTTGTATAAAACTATTTCGTGAAAAAAGAATTGGAACATCAAATACGTACAATTTAAGGACACCAGTCGATTTTCAAACAAACGAGGTAACTTTGAAGCCTTGGTTCTCCGCCAAGGATTGACCTAGCTGTGATCTGATGATGGCCATCCAGGGAGTGAATGGAGGAGATTCAAATCGCTATACACACCAGACTGATCTGACCAGCATTCTAAGAGATATAAGGATCGCAGTTTTCAGTTTCAGGATTTCCATATACTTTTATGCTGATTTCGCGTTTTTTTTAACATATCCTTATATCTCTAAGGATGTTGAGCAGATCATTTGGATGTGTAAAACGATCTGAATCTCCTCCATTTGCTTCCTAGATGGCCATCATCAGACCACAGCTAGTTCAATCCTTGGCGGAGAACCAAGGCTTCAAAGTTACCTCGTTTGTATGAAAATCGACTGGTGTCCTCATATATAGCGTACCTTAAAACCAGTGTACAAGCACTCGATGACTCGACCATGCAGAGACTACAGCTCATTGAGCTACTAGAAGTTGACATCAGCCATTTTAATGTCCCTACTGCTAGGGCACAGGCCTTCCTTATGGGTGGATAAGGAGGATGGGCCATGACCCACCACGCGGGCCGAAAGCGGATTGATGGGTGCTAACGACTGCAAATGCAGCTAGGACCAACGGCTTAACGCGAAGCACGGTGGAGCTTGAAATAATAAATTTTTGGGCACCCATCCCATGACCGACCCTTTTGAAAGTTGCTTAACCTCCGCAATCATACCACTGCGCCACCGAGCTCTTCAACTACTACTAGAAATACTACTGAGTTTAGAAGTTGATAAAACTTAATCCCAAAAATGATTATGAAGTCAAAAGGTAATTAGATTGTTCTTTTTAATCTGTAAACGAATTTTCAGTACCAAAACAACTGTTACACAATTTTCAACTCTACGTCCAGATATTACGGTTGTATTTGTCGTACATGACTAAAAGGGTGATCCTTCATCCTACGCATGTAGACAGACATATGGACGACAGGGACTACGTGACTGAAATAATATAATATGTATTTGTAATTATAGCGCATAGGAGTCAAAGGTGAGGGCTTAATTATTGACGAAGATAGAATGCTAATGTTGCCATGTTAACTGAAGGATTTTTTTTTTCAAAGCGTATATTATATTGCCGAATACTAAAACGATACTCAACTTTGAGGGGCGCTCAAACACCGTTTTCATCACAAGCTGCTGCACATTTTCTGGTACATCTTAATTGTACCCATAGACTTCAAGTTTATGATTGTACCACCTCTAAGTCATAAGTCTCCTTTTACGACACCTCTAGTGTAAGGTTGGTGATACACTACTCTGCCTATCGCCACACAACTAAACTAAGATTCTATTTTAAGATGGAAATTATATTTCTATACAAAATAAAACAGGACGAAAAAGCAGCCGTTGACGAGTTTCTTGCCGGTTCTTCTCGTTACAAGGTCTCCCGCTTAAGACTTGTGAATTGATGGCATAACTTATTTGTCATTCACAAATACTTGCAACATCGTAGACTGAATGAATTGATTTTTAGTCTAATGGCCGAATACTCAAACGTCACTCAACTATGAGAGGCTTTCAAACATCGTCCTGTCGCATTAAAAATTCAAAATTCAAAACTCATTTATTCAGTCTAGGGCCTAGACTCTAGGCTGTTACAAGCACTTGTGAATGTCAAAGAAGCTACGCCATCGGTTCGCAAACCCTAAGCGGGAGACTTTGTAACGAGAAGAGCCGGCAAGAAACTCGTCAGGGGCTGCTTTATTTCTCCCTGTATATTTCATACAGTGTCGTTAAAATTTGAAAATTGACGTCATTTTCCATTACAATAATTAACAAAATTTACATTCAATGGGTAGGTGAAATAAATTTCAACTAGTTGAGAAATCGCTAACTAAATGTCAAAGATACGACAAAGACAGCATGATGTTTGAGCGCCCCTCAAAGTTGAGTATCGTTTTTCTTCTTTTTTTGTTATGGCAATCTACTTTCCTCTTGGAAGTAATTTTTGCCAGTGTCAAGTGTTAAATAGTTCAGTGGTAGATATTGTTTAATTTTTCATTAGAATGCGGGTGCATCGCATTCCAATGCTACTTGGAGCATTTGGCACCAAGTATATCAAGACAGTTTACTCGGTTAGTTCTGCCGAGGAAGCCACCACTTCAATAAAAGTCTCAGCTTCACACAACCAAGATCGCGCCTATTTCAATTATCCCACATATTGTTCAGTTGCGTAGACACTTATACCATATAACTGCACCAATTTTAAGACACAATATCCACAAGCATCAATTTGAAAATAATTAAAATAGACACCAAACTGAACTCGACAAAATGGCGCCAAAAACTCTCTTGAGTATCGTTAGAGTATTGGTGGTTGCACAATTATCCAATTTCAATGTTTGTAAACACATACACATGGCACTTACCGTATCTTATTGAGGAATCCCAAAATATCTCCAGCCGTGAGACGGGATGTGTTAGTTTACGGTAACCGAATTACCGACGACAGAATTTGTAAACAAAAGAGGCGAGAGGTGTGTATATTGTTTTAATCGTCTTTGGAAAGATTTTTATCATACTTGGTTCATTAATAGAACATGCACGTTGCCATCCGTCCGGATAAAGCCGGACAGTGTTACGGCCGAACACTCGAAGGCTTCTTAGCCAAAATCTTTAGTTAAGGTCTTCTTAACTTTAAGGACAGCTGTCAGTTTCATAGTTTCTGTCAAATATAAAGGTGGCCTTAACTCTAAGATTAATTTGAGTGTTTGGCGGTTTTTAACCGTCTTCAAAAAAAGGAGGAGGTTCTATGTTCGACTGCTTATATGTTTTTTTTTGTATGACCTCTTGTCTCTGTTATTTAACTTTAAAATAAATGTTTTGCTTTTGAGTTTAAAGTGAAAACTGTCAATTTGGTGTGTGTTTAAAATTGTATCTAATTGTTTTTTGTTTGTTTAGTGAAACACAATTTATCCTACTGTTGATATGTGTTATTATTGATTTCTTATTGTATTAACAAAAACGAAAAACTCACCTGTTACTAAAGCGGCCATAAGCAATCCAAAAAGCGCGGGAATCACGGCCATCTTGTTTTTCACTTCGACAACACAAATATTCGGATACACTGCACTTCACTCAAAACTCGAGCATTACTAGGCGATGCGTTTAAAATACGATCGCCTTTTTTTAAACCCAAACTCGTTCCCGAACTGGACACTATATCCGTCTCTTTCTACCGCTTAGACCCGTCTCGTTCGCTCTGTAACAAAAAAAAGAATGTAAGTAAGCTTTTTATTCGTATTATTTCACAGCAGGCATTAAAAGATTATGTAACACGAAGGACCAACATTTTTGACCCCTAATTTAAAAGTAGAATTTAAAGATGGCGTGTCTGTGTGAATTGGTGGTGGGAAAAATGGACGAATTGTTTCTTAAAGCAGAATGCCTGAGGAATCGTTTTGTAAGCCGAAATTGTTAAGTAAAATTAAAATAAATGTAATTGAGGTTGATAAAGTAGGCTTATTCATAGAATTTAATTATCTAGAATACAAGAATACAATTTCTCAGTTAGTCGAACTTTGCGAAAAGTTGAAAATTTTCGTCTTTTATCTTTGTTAATTAATCTGAGAAATGTTGACTCTATTCTGTGAAGAAAGTGTTTCGATTTTGCTAATGACTTTTCAGAAAGTTGATGAAGATTAGACTCTAATCGAATGATTAGAAACATGTGATTTCATGAAATATCAATAATTATTTGATTGAAACAGGCGTCACTTGGCGGAAGTCCCAAAACATTGTGAAAACAGAAATATATGTAGCTTACTTCCGCAAAAAATGCAAGATGCATCGCCCGCCCGCCAAAAAAAATGAACATGCACACCATAAAATGTCAGTGCACAATACCTGCATTAAGAGGGATAGTTAATTAAACTAAACGACAGGCTAGAAAATATTGATATGCTATAAAAAATACCTAAAAGCTTCTTCGTAGCTAATTTTTTTGTTACCCCATTTCCCTCCTCTAATTTACTTCGAAGAATTTCAATCTAATCATCTGAAATCCTCGAGATCTATATTTGTCTTTCCGAGAATTTCTCAAATTGAGTTGGTTAAGTCCATTACGAATGGTTTTTTTTCAATGGTTCTTTGAAAATTGGTAATAGAGGTTGTATGTAAACGCCAAAAATCTTTATTTATTTATTTATTTACTCATTATAAATAAAATAAATAAATAAATATTTGACAACATCACATACATTGCTCCGATTCCATAGTAAGTAGCTAAAGCACTTGTGTTATGTAAATCAGAGACAACGGTGGTATCACAAACACACAGACCTGAGCCAATATAGAAAAGTTCGTTTTCTAAATTGACCGAACCGGGGATTGAACCCGGGACCTCAGAGATGGCGACACCTTGAAAACTGGTGTACAAAGCCACTCGACCACGGAGGTCGTCATTATGGTGTACACAACAGATGACAGTCAACAATAGCACACAATGTTTTGAACCAAACTGACATCCAAACACGTGCACACACAGAAATTCATGCGATGTGAAAACATTTAAATTATTACAATTATTATAAATCATAAATAAATAAATATTATAGAAAGTGTGTTTGTTTGTTTGTTACGATTACGCTTCCACCTCTGAACTACTTAACCGATCATGATGGCATACGCAAGGGTGACAGTTGTTAAACGTCTTTTATTTTTTTTTATTTAAAAATGTGTTCTTCTTCTTCTTTTTTTGTTATGGCAAACTACTTTCCTCTTGGAAGTATTTTTGCCAGTGTCAAGTGTTAAATAGTTCAGTGGTAGATATTGTTGACTTATTAAATCAAATTATCACAAATAATAAGCAATTTCTTTCGGAAAACCATTTGTTGTATTTTATAATTATTTTTTTCAATATAGAAAGATTGGCTAAAGATTGTTTACCAAATAGGACAAGAAAAGATAAACAGATTTTTATATCTACCTTATCAAATTCTAATTTGTAGTTACCTATATTGACCGTAAATCTTGCCATACGTACGCTTTCACCCGTTTCGGTGCGCAGGCGCACAATGGTCGCTCTCTATATTTATTTGTACTGTCTGTCTGTGGCGTCCGTTCACACGCACATGTGTGTACTGTCAGCATGTTAAATAAGGGTGTGTGGTTTTTATTTTATGTGTATTTTTTTATTTTTTATTACGTATTTTTATAACTATTTACAATTGACAAAAAAGACGTAGGTAACGTAATTAACAACCATAAAATTACCAAACGCCATTTATCGTGGTCACCCATTCAAAACTTGACCACGACTGTGGTCTATCATTCAACTATAATAATAATTTATTCAGAGACAGACAGGACATACTAAAAATACTGATTGAAAGTAGTAAAAAACGGATCAAGTACATGACTGTTTCGCGCGACTTCCGTACAAATATGCAACATAAATGGGCGTGCTCTTGAAAATATTGATGTTTTACACTATTAAAAAGCTGTAGATTTATAAAAATTTTATTAAATTTTGATGAAATGATTTCATAAAAAGAGCATCATGTGCTTTTGGCATACCCACTGTCCGCCATTTTGAAAAAAGTCGGTTTTGGAGGCCTGTGATAAAAGTGATGCCAATCGATAGAATAAGTCATTACAAACAAAAAGTAATAAGTACATCATATACTTAGATATTTGAGTTTGAAGTTGAAAAACAAAACCAGTCTTATTTTAGATCAATATTAGCACAGGCCTCCAAAACCGACTTTTTTCAAAATGGCGGACAGGTATGCCAGTCTTCATACATAAATGACCAATGTCTTTTAACTACAATATTTCTAGTACAGACACTTAACTCTAACAAAATTTTGCACTTTAAACCTTAATAATACACAAACGGATGCCTCAACCAAAAAACTGTTTCCACAAACCTGCAATACTTTTAAAATTGCTATCTAACAACACCCCACATTATGGGGTAGACGAGAAAAAAAAATACATCCCCACTTCAAGTGTAGGGGAGGTAACCTAAAAAAAATTTTTTTCAAAATTTTATTCCACCACTTTGTCAGCGTAATTAATATGTATATCCATGCAAATTACAGCTTTCTAGTACTAAGAGTCTATGAGCTAGGCTGGGGACGGATAGACGGACCTGGCAAAACTATAAGGGTTCCTTGTTGACTACGGAACCCTAAAAAGGATTTCATCTATATAACGACATGTTGTAGTCTTCGATTAATCGAAGGATGTAGTGAACTAAAAGACAATAATTAACATAAAATACGATATAAAAGCTGAATAAGATTTTTCTGCAGACGCTACCCAGTGCGCCGGCGCATCCGTTGAACAAAAATAGCAGCGAGTCCACTCGTGCACGGTTTGTATCACCACCGACTAAATAACTTGCTTATTAATACCGCATTCCTCACTTTGTTTACTAAGAAAAGTACAAGTAGGTAAGTACATACCTAAGTACGCAATAAGTAAGTAGGTACTTACAACAGTTTAAATAAATAAAGATTTGCTTTTGACTCAACACTTGGATTTGTCCTCGGTTTGATTGGTGGTAAAACTCATTTCAAGCTGCCTGGCTAGCTACCACCATCTTACCTAAGTCTGACGCCATTACAACAATTTAAAATTGTTGTGTTCCGGCAGTTAGAGGTCTGATAGCCAGTTCCTCAGTGGTTGAGGATTCCGTGTGCATTTCGCTTCCACCTTCGGCCTTATCGTCACTTAACATCAGGTGAGGTGAAGGCTAAGCTCTGACCCGTTGTGGGTAAAAAAATTACCAGGATTAGACCCTAGACCTTTGGTAATTGAAATAAACAGCCGTTGTAAAAAAAAAATGATGACAGACATGTTTCTAAACATTATAATGAAAAAACACAGAAGCAAAATATGACGCAGAGAAACGCAAAAAACCCGCACCGTTAAAATAATTAGCTTTAGTCGGACGAGAACGGAAAAATGGAAAATTTGCGGAGCCACGTCTGCAATGAGACCATCAGAAACGTGTCACTATTAGATGGAAACACACGGGTTAGTATTTGATGCGGGGACGCAGCGCGCGTTTCATTTCGTAGACTTTTTAGTTACTACGAGCACTATTAGTATTTTATGTTACGAGTACTCAAATTTGGAACTACTGGTAGTTACAATGCGCTTTCATTTTGTAGTCTACGTAGTAACTACGAGTACCTACTTCAAAATTGGAACATATTTATAAGCCGCTCTCAACGTTGAGAGCTATCTTGAGATATCATGCTGTTAGCTATCATGCTGTTCCTATGAAAAAGCATCTCAAGTAGGATATCGGTTTTTTTTAGCGGTTTATAAATATTACAATGCGATTAATTTGACGTGGTCCTCGGCAACTTCACTCGACGTTGTTTGGTGCGTGTTGAACCACAAGTTCTCTGAAGTTGGTTATCGTGTACACTGTCAGATTAATCACACTGTCATACGAAGTTTATTTTCTGAAAACCCACAAATATTGTAATAAGTACTTTATTATTCTTATTTAAACTGAAACAGGCAAATATTTTCTTTTTAGTTTCAACAACCGCAACATTATCGTACGTTTTTCTTGTCCGTATGTCCTCATAATGACTAATCGATCTTGTCCACCGCTCCACAAATTACCAAACGCCATTTATCGTGGTCACCCATTCAAAACTTAACCGGCTGTGGTCTATCATTCAACTATAATAATAATTTATTCAGTGAAAAACACAGGACATTACTAAAAATACTAACTGAAAGGAGTAAAAAACGGGTCAAGTACAAGTCTGTTTCAAGCGACTTCCGACAAGTATGCAACATATTTATGTTGCATACTTGTATGCAACATCACCCATTTGGGTGTGCTCTAGAAAATATTTATGATACCTAATTTAAGTATGGATGGATTTATGTGTACATCCAATTGGAATAACATAGTATACAACATGTTACAAAAATACCCCTAATGCCGAATATGGTAGATAGGGACCAGCAAACTGAACAACTTTTACGATGGGAACAACTCTGAAATCGCGAAAAAAAAACCAGCTGTTTCATACATTTTGATATTTTCGAATTTAATTTTTGTATGAAACAGCTGATTATTTTCGCGATATCAGAGTTTTTTCCTATAGTAAAAGTTGTTCCCTATATACCATATTCGGCATTAGGGGTATTTTTGTAACACTTGTATATGTATAATGATATAATAGTAAGTAATTATATACCATATTCGGCATTATGGGTATTTTTGTAACACTTGTATATGTATAATGATATAATAGTAAGTAATTACTGTCCTGACTGCTACCCTATCCCAACCGTTACACATGACTGGTTTAACGGCATTTAACGGTCATTAACTTGGTGCAGTAAACATTTTTTAGTTTCCTGTTTCAAGGTGGACGGTTTGTCCCTGACCTGCTATAGCGAGATAGATTTAGAATTATAAGATGTCTAGAGAATCTACTTTTAAGAATAACAGCGCCTCTGTGCTCTCTGCCCAACTGAGACTGGCACAGAGGCTTAATGCTGAGGCAGGGTTTTTTATTGGCCTCACACTAACATAATATAGTGTATTTATTTTGTTTTATTTTTTATTTTTATATTTTAGTATAGTTACCCTTGTTTTGTTTTTTCGTGTTTGAACCTATCTGTTTCTAAATTGTATCATTATAAATCCTTTTGTTTTTATTTTATTTTTATTTATTTTTTTATATCCAATGTGGTTTTTCTTGTTTATTTATTTTCATTTATTTGTGTGAGTGTCAACAAATGTTTTTTCTTTCCTTTCTTTCTTTCTTTACTTTTATAAAATAATTATCGACCGCCCGCGACTTCGTCTGGGTGGAAAGTTTTTTGCTATCCCTCGGGATCAATTATTTTTTTCGAGATGAAAGGTATGTCCTTCTTTGTACCCCTGACAACGTGTATGCAAAATTTCATGATGATCGGTTCAGTAGTTAAGACGTGAAGGCGTAGCAACCAAACAAACGGACTTTCACATTTATACATATTTGTAAATATCGTTCCTTCTAATAAAGCTGATAAGATTTTGCGCCCATTTTTCTTGTCAGCTAAAAGACGTCATAATGGGTGGTAGGATAAAAGAATTGACGATTTAAATTATGTGAGCTTATTCGAATAAAGAATTATTCAATTTCAATTTCAATTTCAATAATATTAGTAAAATAATAGTGGTGGCCACATCATTAAGGACGACAGTCGATTTTCATACAAACGAGGTAACTTTGAAGCTTTAGTTTACTAAATCACAGCTCGGCCGATCCTTAGTGAAGAACCAAGTTATCACGTTTGTATGAAAATCGACTGGAGTCCTTAAGTATGTGGCCACCACTATTATCCTGGCTGAATCTTCATCGCACGACTCAAGCCATTAGAGTACTAGACAGACAGACAGACAGACTTTAACATTTTTACTATAAATACATAAGAAATCACTGTCTGATACCTGCAGAAGTTAATAATTTCAAATCATTGACGACCTCCGTGGTCGAGTGGCTTTGTACACCGGTTTTCAAGGTGTCGCCGTCTCTGAGGTCCCGGGTTCGATTTCTGGTTGGGTCAGTTTAGAAAACGGACTTTTGTATATTGGCTCAGGTCTGGGTGTTTGTGATACCACCATTGTCTCTCCATAACACAAGTGCTTTAGCTACTTACTTTGGAATCGGAGCAATGTAATATGTGATATTGTCAAATATTTATTTATTTATAAAAATGTCTTAAAACTGAACATAACATTTTCTGTAGGAACATAGTCATATTATAACATATCGCTTCATAAGCGATTGATCACTGAAAAGCAAGATCGGTCAAAAGTATACTTCGTGGGAACAAAATGGCTTCGCTATAACTTGACGGTGCATGTCTTATCTACTTAACTTATTCAGCAAAATCAGTATCTATCAAGTACCTATAATGTCTGTGGGAACCATAGACTTAGAAAAATTTTCGCATGGTGAGAACTGTAGTCTTAATATTGTTAGAACCATAGACTTAGAAAATTTTTCGCTGGTTAAAACTCTTTAATATTATAGTCCACTGTAAAACATAAGTTTTAGATGTTGTCACGTTTCTTCTTCTTCTTTTTTTGTTATGGCAATCTACTTTCCTCTTGGAAGTAATTTTTGCCAGTGTCAAGTGTGGCAGCGGGTTGGAGATCACAGGTTGTGATTCTGTAACTAAACTCGCATCTCACTTCGAAACTCACTTCGCGTGAATTTGTTATTAGTGAATTAAGTTAATAACACTCAATACTTTGTATGCTGGCAAGAGAAAAACTGTTTCAATGATTGATGAATAGTTGAGCAGAATATAAGATACTTTACCGATTGCAAAGGGTTTTGGGTAGCTACCGTAATTATCTCAAATCTTTTGTGATTAAAAAACAGCCTCTCATTATCTCATTTATACAAGGTGTTACAAAAATACCCCTAATGCCGAATATGGTATATAGGGACCATCAAACTGAACAACTTTTACTATGGGACCAACTCTGAAATCGCGAAAAAAAAAAACAGCTGTCTATGATTTTAATTTTTGTATGAAACAGCAAATTTTTTTATCGCGATTTCAGAGTTGGCCCCATAGTAAAAGTGGCTCAGTTTGATGGTCCCTATATACCATATTCGGCATTAGGGGTATATTTGTAACACCTTGTAAATTGAAATTCCGCAGTAAATTAGTGAGATTCGGAGTGAGGATCGAGATTGGTTACAGAATCGACAGGCTGGACCTCAGGGCTGGACCGTTTTCATCAGGAAACACTACTGCCCATTTTCTGGTCCAGTCCATGGAGGTGATACGAGGGTGGTTTGATAAGTCCAAGACTTTTTTTTTAATAAATAAATATTTGACAACATCACATACATTGCTCCGATGCCAAAGTAAGTAGTTAAAGCACTTGTGTTATGGAAATCAGAGACAACGGCATCACAAACACCCAGACCTAAGCCGATATAGAAAAGTTCGTTTTCTAAATTGAAACAACCGGGGATCGAATTGCTCCTCCGTGGTCGAGTGGTTTGCCGGTTTTTAAGGCGTCACCATCTCTTGAGGTCCCGGGTTGAATCCCAGGCTGTGTCAATGTAGAAAATGAACTTTTCTATATTGTCTCAGGTCTGGGTGTTTGTGATACCCACCGTTGTTTCTGATTTCCTTACCACAAGTGCTTTAGCTACTTACTTTGGAATCGGAGCAATGTATGAGATATGGTCAAATAAAAAAAATAGCAAAATATACCCCTAAGACATTAATCACCTGTTACGACACCCCTAAGTGTGAAGGGTTGGTGCTACTTCATGTGATAAAATGTCCCAGGTTCGAACCGCACAACCATTGTAGTCAAATTGTAGTCAATGATTACATTTCTATTGATCCGTGACTACCCTTTGTTGGCCACAAATCTACACTTCCGCCATGTTGATGACGTCATTGTTGTCACTCGGTTGCTAAGCAACAGACGGCCATTCACCTGTACCAGCTATTATGTAATATCGATCATAAGTACTTACAATTCTTTTTAGATTTAAAATATTGAATGGAATATTGAACATATAAATGCTATAAATAAATGCTCCGATTCCAAAGTGAGTAGCTAAAGCACTTGTGTTATGGAAATTGACGACCTCCGTGGTCGAGTGGCTTTGTACACCGGTTTTCAAGGTGTCGCCATCTCTGAGGTCCCGGGTTCGATCCCCGTTTGGGTCAATTTAGAAAACGAATATTTCTATATTGGCTCAGGTCTGGGTGTTTGTGATACCACCGTTGTCTCTGATTTCCATAACACAAGTGCTTTAGCTACTTACTTTGGAATCGGAGCAATGTATGTGATGTTGTCAAATATTTATATTTATTTATTTATTTAAATCAGAGACAACAGTGGTACAGGTATCACAAAGACACAGACATGTGACAATATCAAACAATTAGTTTTCTAAATGACGCAGCCGGGGATCGAACACGGGACGTCAGAGATAGCGATGCCATGTAAACCGGTGTAACAAGTCATTCGACCATGAAGCTAGTCAATTTTTATGTCCCCACAACTGGGCCACATGCCATTAGGAGGATGGGTTACAAACCCCCTTTTTTTTTTTTTTTTTTTTTTTATGCCGTAGAAAAACGCATTTACGCGCTTCCCCTCCCACAGGTGAGCGAGAGGGGGGTATGTGGGGCTCGCCAGGAGGGGACCGCAACATTCAACTTTGCGACTCCCTCCACGACTGGGGTTACAAACCCCCTGGTCTGACCCAATGCGGATTGGGACCAAAAGTGGAGGCCTTCGAGATAATAACGGCCTTTTCACAAATGATTTTAAAGTTTAACTTAGACACTGTTTAAATGTGATGCTGTCACTTTTTGACAATATTGTTTAAAAGAGACAGCATCATATTTAAACTGTGTCTAAATTAAACAGTGTTTTGAAATCTTTTGTGGTAGGGTCGTTAATGTTTGGTCAAATATCTCATGACGCTCGCGTCCTAGCGATAGTTGCATAATTGTCACAATGGCAGGCCAATTTTAAGGCGACACATCGGTCGACTGTCTCGCTCAAACTCTCGTAAATTACACTTGACTATCTCACTCATGGCAAGCAGTTTTGCGACGCCAAATCGGTTTTTTCCGTTTAAATATAAATCTATAATATATTTTTAAAAATCCAACTGGCATTTTAAAGTGTGTGTTTAGACTAATATACTAAGAAAACTTAAAGGCTTAAATCGGTCAGGTTTGTCTGTAAAATGCAAATCTATGTTTGAAAAAAAGGTTTCTTTGATATTTTTTTCTCTGTTATAAAATCGTGTTTCTGCAACTGACAAAATGAAGTCAATAAAATAAATACTAAGGTTATTAAATATCACTTTTATATGTTTTGTAATTAATGAGAAAAATCGAGATCCCTGGAACCAAAATGTCCGATGCGTCCTCTTAAAGAGCTTGAGACCAAAATCATCTTAAATGAAAAGAACATAGAGTTGCTTTTGACATTTCTTCATTTCTTTCATTGAACCTTTTTATTTAGTAAAAGAGTGTCACGGAGTTTTTATGCGATATGCCTGCCGCATTTCTACATTATATTAAAATCGAGTAAAATCAAACAAGTCAATCGAATAATCGTATTATTTCGAATTCCATTTAAGCAGAATGAGCGTCATTCGATGAACGCGAGTGATTGCAATAATTTCGATAAATTAAACTCAGATACAGCAAAATTGAGTTAATAATTAAATTCCGATTTTACATACATGATTCGGTTATTGTTAAGGTGACCATGAGGTGTAAAGATTCAGGATTTTACGACTATTTATAATGAAAATCAGATTTTCTTTAATTTTGTTCACGATGTTGATGAGGTACAGATTGCAGCGATGTTGTTAATCCATCATAATGTTAAACAAAACATTAGAAATAAAACACTATTTACAGATTACAGCGCGTATATTATTAGTTCAAGTGTTATTTCAAATTATTTAGTTTGGATTTATTTGTTTTCCCGATGTTCGACACCTTTCCAGGGGCCCTGGAGCTCTACCGGCTAACTTTTCGAACTTCGGCGGGTCTGCCGAGCTTCAACTTAAAACAGATAAATCGAAGTAAGGAGTTTCGTATTATACTATTCACCGCAGTTATTTAGAAGATATCGACGTTCGTGTGACATCATGAATTGGGGTTCGCCAATTTGGTCCGATTGGGGCTCGATTTATCTGTTTTAATTTAAAGCCCGGCAGACTTTCCAAAGTTCGATGCGTTAGCCGGTACGGCCCCGGTCACGGAAGGACTAAATCAAAAAGGCTGCTCTATTTAAGATTTTAAATGCTCGATTCATATTATGGCCAAACACTTACCCGTTATTGTTACAAAAACCCAGTCCTGTATTTCCCACAAATTGTGTCCACCCGATGCTACTGCGGTGAAACAGAAATATTTTTGTATGTATGTCGGAGTTTTGACGGGAGATATGAAGGGATGTCGGACATTCGCGTCGGAGTTCGCAATATGCTTGAATTGCTGTTCCAGTACGGCCGTTGGTTTAACAAAAACTGTGGTATTTGATATTTGAGGTAGGGTTCCGTAACGTTGGCATCTAGGTTTGGAATTACGAGCTTGAAAAATAATCTGACCACTGATAGACTTGACAGAAATCGAAAAATGGATCCTTATCAGTTCAAGCGATAAGCTATCCTTTTTGTGGATAGCTAAAATGACGACTGGAAGTTTATTTTTATAAGTTTTGACGACCTCCGTGGTCGAGTGGCTTTGTACACCGGTTTTCAAGGTGTCGCCATCTCTGAGGTCCCGGGTTCGATCCCCGGTTAGATCTATTTAGAAAATGAACTTTTCTATATTGGCTCAGGTCTGATTGTGTGTGTTACTACCTTTGACTCTGATTTCCATAACACAAGTGCTTTAGCTACTTACTTTGGAATCGGAGCAATGTATGTGATGTTGTCAAATATTTATTTAAATATTCATATTTATAAGTGTTTATGGTGTTATTCAGGATCATTTTTACAGACTTACCAAGCCATTTTTCAATATTATGTTCGGTTATTGTGTTTATTTGTTAAAAAAATACCACAACCCCCATTATCTCCGAAGATGGCATAGAGAAAAATTAAATTATTTTATTCAGTAGTCGGTGCTAAATGCTGATATGATGATGATGATGTTGTCGAACAAATGGCCTACGAACCACTTTAAATAGCGCGCAAATGCGCATCCCATATTTAAACTAGGACGCATAAGTCGTTTCACAAATATGTAACCTTTGCCATTCTAATGACTCGTAAAGTAAGGTTGCTACCTCATTACTGTTAACTACAATCACATGTCCTGTAAATAAGTTATCCTTTGTAGGTAGGGTTAATTTAAAAAAAAAACAGTCAGTCTGGCTAGCTACCAGCATCAAACCTAAGTCTGACGCCATAACAACAATTTAAAAATTGTTGTGTTCCGGCAGTTAGAGGTAAGATAGCCAGTTCCTCAGTGGTGAGGATTCCGGGTGTAGTGCGCTTACACTTTCGGCCTTATCGTCACTTAACATCAGGCGAGGTGAAGGCCAAGCGCTATTCCTTTATGGATAAAAAATACAAATATTATTTAATATTCCCTTACGTGTCAGTTTAAATACTTGCTTAAGTGTCTTTTTCTTTAGACATGCTTGCGCAACAGTTGTGTTGTGAACAAAGGCTTACAAAACCATTGGATGCGCGCCTTTCACAAGCGAAGGGCAGATAAGTATCGCTTCGATGTTGCGCGTACGGCGATAACTGAAGTGCGGCGACGGTTACTATGGCTATACTTTCGGATGGGTGACCGAAATCTTCGTAGGTTTTTTTTTAGTAGTGCAGTCGGCCCATGTAATTGTTGAGCATACTTAGAACCTTGATCATATTGAAACTTCTGTTACACTAACATGTCACTGTCACTTTTATTTTATTATTATTAATAGTCTACGTGAAGATAAATAATATTAGAAAAAATACTAGAAAAAATCGACTCACCCGTAGCACCTCAGACGGGAGTCGAACCCGCACCCTTGGGATTCCGGCCCAATGCACTGACCAATTATGCTACCGAGTCGCTAGTGGGAGCGGCGAAATTTTCTAGTACTTTTTATTTCTTCGCTGCAAGCCAGCGCAATTTCTTCAATGTGAGGAAATACCCCCACATTCGAAAGAAACATCTTTCAAGATGTTTTTTTTTTTAATATTATTTATCTTAATATAAAAACAGCATTGTGAATGCGAAAAATCTAAATTTAATAATTATATATCTGTTTTATCTTTATCGATTGTCAAAACATCTGGAAAGATGTTTCTTTCGAATGTGGGGGTATTTCCTCACATTGATGAAATTGCGCTGGCTTGCAGCGAAGAAGTAAAAAGTACTAGAAAATTTCGCCGCTCCCACTAGCGACTCGGTAGCATAATTGGTCAGTGCATTGGGCCGGAATCCCAAGGGTGCGAGTTCAAGTCCCGTCTGAGGTGCTACGGGTGAGTCGATTTTTTCTAGTATTTTTTCTAATATTATTTATCTTAATATAAAAATAGCATTGTGAATGCGAAAAATCTAAATTTAATAATAGTCTACGTGTATGTAATGTGGGCCCAATAAGGAATGGTGCTGATAAGAATGTAAACCATTTCTTTATAAGTTGCAGTTGCTAACCGACCTCCTTCCAGCCAATAGGAAGTGTATATCTAGGGCGTAGTAAAACCTAGCCTTTATCTGCGCTGTGGTTTGAATAGGGCTGTCACCTATCCATTTGACTGAAACCAATAATAATTCCAGTAGAAAACTTCTGCAAAACAACACTTGCTATAAGATTCCCGTCCGAGAACATGATCTGGTGCGAGTCCTATTTTTTCTAGTATATTATGTAGATACATAAAAATAGCATTGTGAATGCTTAAATCTCAAAATTTCAAATACTTGCTATAAGCTTTGATTTTTATTTGCTTTGAAATAAAAAAAATTGTGACGTCACATTAAAAAAGTGTTTGTTTAGTTCTGGGCAACAACAACATGCATTGCTTCGACTGTCGTGAACTATATTTTTCATAAAAACCTAACTTTAAAGAACTTTATACAATACTAAAAAGATCATAGTCTTGGAAGGGAATCGAACCCGCAACCTTTGGATGTCCAGTCCAATGTTCTTATCGCTGAGCTACTAAGTCACCAGTGGCATCGTCGAATTACTTCTAGTATATTCTCTCTTTTTTTTTTTCATCAATATAAGGAATTACCTCGACATCCAATTGAAACATCTTTCCATATATTTTAACAATTAATTAAGATGAAACAGCTATATAATATTTAAATTTGAGGTTTTAGCATTCACAATGCTATTTTTATACAATACTAAATAATAATTACTAGAAAAAATACGCCTCGCGCCATAATCACTAGAATTGTGAATACTAAAATTTCTTAATTTAAACATGTTTTACTAAAAGTAACTATTTGTTTTTATTAAGCTACACAACGAATTAGCAACTTTTAGCCAAAATAATAACTTATTTTTACCTACTTAAAAATGATCATATTATTATATTTTACGATATAAATGAGTCTATGGATACGATAATATCTTGTATTTACTGTGTGAAAGAAATAAATGTATTTATTTATTTGACGACCTCCGTGGTCGAGTGGCTTTGTACACCGGTTTTCAAGGTGTCGCCATCTCTGAGGTCCCGGGTTCGATCCCCGGTTGGGTCAATTTAGAAAAACAAACTTTTCTATATTGGCTCAGGTCTGGGTGTTTGTGATACCACCGTTGTCTCTGATTTCCATAACACATGTGCTTTAGCTACTTACTTTGGAATCGGAGCAATGTATGTGATGTTGTCAAATATTTATTATATTTATTTATTATTATTATTTATTATCATTTAAATCTTTCTAACAGGCAGCCCTATACAATAACAGTAACACAATACACTAGCTCTTATTGCGTCTGATTAAAGTTTATTTTTCAATAACTTTTCTTATCTAGGACCTAATTTGTACTTCGCAAGTAGGTTACTGTGGTCGCAATAAATCTTATAAACCATAGAAATGTATGGGGTTATATTAATTTTATAGTTGATAGTCTTTATTACTTATAACATATTACTTTATGACGACTTCCTTGGTCGAGTGGCTTTGTACACCGGTTTTCAAGGTGTCTCATCTCTGAGGTCCCGGGTTCGATCCCCGGTTGGGTCAATTTAGAAAACGAACTTTTCTATATTGGCTCAGGTCTGGGTGTTTGTGATACCACCGTTGTCTCCGCTACTTACTTTGGAATCGGAGCAATGTATGTGATGTTGTCAAATATTTAATATTTAATATTTACAACGCGTGGAGTTTTTTTTATTAAAGTGTATGAATAATAAAATTAAGACGCTCTAAATCTTTTATTGACTAAGCGAACGCGAAACAGAAGGGTCTCCGGGTCGGGTTGGGGAAAAATGCTTTCGTATGTCCTTCCGGTGTCCGGATGTCCGTTTGCTCTCCTATACAGGGGCCCTACCGGCTAAGTTTTCGAACTTCGGCGGGTCTGCCGAGCTTCAACTTCAAACAGATAAACCGAAGTAAGGAGTTTCGTATTGGACTATTCGCCGAAGTTATTTAGAAAATATCGATGTTCGTGTGACATCATGAATTGGGGTTCACCATTTTGGCCCGATTGGGGCTCGATTTATCTGTTTTAATTTGAAGCCCGGCAGACTTTCCGAAGTACGATGCGTTAGCCGGTACGGCACCCCGAAGTTCGAAAAGTTATCCGGTAGGTACCAGGGGCCGTACCGGCTAACGCATCGAACTTCAGAAAGTCTGCCGGGCTATATTTTTTAGTATTTATTGTTATAGCGGTAACAGAAATATCATCTGTGAAAATTTCAACTGTTTAACCATCACGGTTCATATACAGCTGGTGACAGACGTATAGACGGACGGACAGCGGAGTCTCAGTAATATGGTCCCGTTTTACCCTTTAGGTACGGAACCCTAAAAAGTACTGATAACTGTCCACGCAGACGAAGTCGCGGACGATCGCTAGTAATGAGTATGCCAAAAAATACTCAAGTTCACAAGATTTATAAAATACAAGACTCATTAGATCTCTCTGATTTTCGCAACAGAGTCAATAACCGCTAGATCTATTCGGCCTTCAATAGCGCTAATCGATTAAACTGCATTGCGATTCTGTAAGACATCATTCGTGACCTCGCATCTGAATCCGCTGTGAGTTTCTTGATTGGTATTCTCAAAACTCGCTTGATAATTCGCATGTGCACTAGCGCTGCACTTGCGAGCGTGTCAGCGAGTTGAACTAAATTGACCGCGAGAATTTTGACGGGAACCGATAACTTGTCCGAAATTTACTTGTCCTAATTTCATTTAACGGAAACGGTTGACCAAAGTTTTTGTTGCTATATGTATTGTTTGCCATATTTTTAAACCATCGAAATATCATTTGGCATATGTCTCATTTTACCGAACTACGTTTCACCGATTTTCAAAATGATTGTTTAGTATTGGCACCACCAGAACAACATTTTACCGAATACTATTTGGCCGCAACCGCAACTATGGTATATTTATATTATGTAGGTAACATTTGACATAATCGATATTTGTTATAATAATACATGTTTTATTAAGCAAGCATGCACCATGCATGCAAGCATTATAGAGCTGCGAATGGTCAAAACACTAACCTAACCTAACCTACTTAATGTATTCAAAGTTTTTCATTTGGTGAACTGAAAATATGACAAATAAATCAGTGGTGTAATGAATGTTCGGGAATATAATACTTCGACGAAATGTTCTTTCGACCGCGCATAACTTCGGTAAAAAGTTTTTCGACCAAATAAGACATCGGAGTAACGAAAAAAACGTAATTTCGACGAAGTCAAAAAAGGCGAAACGAAAACAGTCGAAAAGATTTCAGTAAAATGAAATTCGATCAAAAAAATTTCGACCTTGGGATAGGTTACCGATTTTGACAGATAAAGTATGAGATGATGTAAAAAGTGGCATTCTGTAAGGTATAGACCGAGAGGTGACAGGATTTTTCGTAACGATCGAGGAAACGATTACATTTACTTTTATGGGGTGTAGAGTGGTTGTAGAATGTCCCCTAATGTGAATGATGAATTTCCATACAATATAATGCTATTTTCGCGATTTTTTAGCATATCAAAACAGCTCTTAGAATCCTGATAGATCAGTTGTGTGTATTGCAATCTGGATCTCATCCATTCACTCCCTGGGTAGCTATCTTCAGATCGGCAGAGAACCAAGGCTTCAAAGTTATCTCGTTGGTATGAAAATTATCTGGTGCTTCTAATTATCTAAGGTGAAGGTGCAAGGTGTGTCGCTGTCATGCTAAATGCAGGTATTGTGCACTGATATTTTTGTGGTGTGCATGTGCATTTTTTTGCGGGCAGGCGGGCGGTGCATCCTGCATATATATTTTTTGCGGGAGTAAGCTACATATATTTCTCTTTTCACAATTCTAATTATCCGTCCACCTCTCGAATTAAACAACCTCTCGCATCAGATCTCACTTCGCTACTCCCTTCACTCTCACTTAAATTTGCATTCTGTAAGCATCACCTATTTACTTGCGAAGTGAAGTGAGTTCTGTATTGTAGTGACTGCCACACTCAAAAAAATGTTAGTCGAGATTTATCGATTGCAGTTTTTTGATACAATTGTTGAGTTTTTGGTACAGAACTTTATAGCAAATATGCGTTTTTTTAATTAAAATTTCTTATTTTAAGGAATTTGAGGCAGCTAATAGTCTGCGTGTTGAATTAAAATTGACCGTGAGATTTTGACAGATGAAATTTGAGATGACATAAGAAGTGGCATTCTGTAAGGAAATTCCGCCCTCACTTCGATGCTCACCTCGCAAGTGAACCCGATTCAAAGTGTCAAATAAAAAGTATCTATTTTACGAGTGAAAATAGAAGAAGTCCTCTACAAACAATGTTAAAATAATATTTTTTTTTGAAATAAAACACTTTTTACGGATTACAGCGCGTATATTATTAATTCAGGTGTTGTTTTAGAATTATTTAGTTTGTATTTATTGGTTTTTAGAATTCCCGACGTTTCGACACCTTTCCAGGGACCGTGGTCACGGGAGGACTAAAAGTGTTTAAAAAGTGTTTTATTTCTAATGAACTGTATACGAGCGAAAGTCTTAGAAGTGAATATTTTTTTATTTTTTAACACTGACAAGTAGTTTTTAACCACAAATTATATAGCTATTTAATTTGTGAAAAACTATTTTTTTTTTATTATTTAACTTTACAAAAACAAAAATTTTTCATCGTAACAAACCAAAAACCACGGCGGTTGGTCCGGAATGCTAGACTTATACACTAACATTATTATATATTTATGGTAACAACAACATATTATAAAATAGGTCACTAGTAAACAATTTACCTGCGGTGATCTTCCAGTTTTAATATTACTTTCTGTAATGCTTTGTAAGAGATGTAAAGGATGGTGAGAAAAGCTTTGAGTTTATATATCCAGATGACTTGTATTTATTCTCAATAATCAGAACAACAGATAGGTGTGTCTGTCAACGGTTTGAATTTCTGGACAATTGCATTGCTATTATTGTTGTGCAAGCAAAGATGTTCATGAGCCACAAGCCTTCCACCACCACCACCTACAAGGATGTTATTTCAGAAAACATTTTTATTTTAATGTCAATTTTTTTTTTACATGTTATTGTATAAAATTTGATAAAAAAATTTTTTTATATTGTTAGGTAAAACTTATTATACTGGTTTGTAAGACTCCTGGGAATAGAGGGATTTAGGTGCTTGTTAGTACACAGAATGCTCAATTATCATCCAGACATAGTTGCAAAAATAGTTATTGCATGCTGTGTTTTGCACAACATGTGCAATCGCGCAGAAATACCGGCTTTCACAATTTCAGAAGAAGAGAGACTAGAAGAGCTACAAACAATTGCTGAAGTTCAAAGGAGGCAAACTAGGGATTTGCCATCTTACGCCGATTTAGCTCTAGGGCAATAACGTAGACGAAATATAGTAAATAGCCTATGGCGTTCACGTCATATTTAATTTATCGGTGGTCAAAAACCCTTTACAAGTTTTCTTTCGTCATTTCATTCTTGGATAGGCCTTCCAATTTGTGAAATGGTAGTAGATTCAGTAGATTTATACATTTTTAACATGATGTGCTAACAGAAAACCTAAAAAAACTGCTATAAAAACAGCTTATTTTTTTTAAAGCTTTATTTATTTAATACCAAATAATATACTAGAAAAAAAAAGACTTGCACCAGATCATGTTCTCGGACGGGAATCGAACCCGCGACCTTTGGAGATCCGGTCCAATGCTCTGACCGCTGAGCTACCGAGCCACTCTTTTCTAGTATATGATTTGGTATTATATAAAAATAGCATTGTGAATGCTAAAATCTCAAAATTTAAAAAGCTTTATTTATTTTTAACATTTTTGGGGCTAGGCATATGTATATGTAATAAAAATGTAAGCGATGATATAAATATATTTTATTAATATTTAAACGACAGTTGATCCTTTCAATCGGTTCAGCCGTCTTCGAGTAGTTCTGGTAGCTCTTCCTTCAGGTGTTCCTTCTGGAGTTCCCTGGTAAGTTCAGACCAGATGTTCTTCAATTTGCTAATATGTAGTGACACTTCACCACTGGATTGCACTGTGTAGCTGAAGAACTTCATGCACAGGCTTTACTCTTTTGCAAGCCATCATACAGGCGGTGTAGTTCTAGCCATACTTCCCTCGCTGTAGAATATCGCAAAACTTTCTCACAGTTGTCTTGTGACAAATTCGTAGTAATAAGTTCGCCTCATGAAGCTCTCGTGTCTCCCACTTGGATTGTTGCTGATTCAACGATAGACTTTTCCATCAACTCTCGACGTAAATTCTATCTGAATTTTATTTCCGGTAACTTAACGCTCTGCTACCATATTAAAGTACATACTTTTTGATATTATAGGATCTTGGGAAAGAAAATAATAAAATTAAACTGTAAAAACTGTATTAAAAAACGCAAGGAAGAATATTGACAAACAAGACATTGACATTATATTCAATGAGCAATATATACAAAAAGAGTACTTAGGTCGATTTGCAGCAACATTTACTAAATCTCGATTTTGTTAAACCTAGACTTTACTCATACGAATATGTAAAATTTTTAAATCGATATTTAAAATTTTCACAGTTTCATAAGGGCTACATCTAAGTTTAACAAAGTCGAGATTTAGTAAATGTTACTGCAAGTGGGCCTTAATATAGGTAACTATACAAAGCAGGATTCTTAACAAAATATTATAGGTCTGTCCACGGTCCGGTTTTTTCTTGGATGACGGATCCGGGCGTTTCGACGGAGACGGATGACGCAGACGGATCACGTTTGTCCATTGCGTCCGGATCCGATCCAATCCCGAACCACATATCACTCTGCGGTGCAACTGAGATGTCATGTGCACGTGCCTTTTTTACGTTAGAATGCCGACAACTTCTTGCAATATACGTACAAAGACGCAGAAGACAAAAAAGTTTTGGGTTTCACCCTCTCCTGCAAGAGAGATACCTCGATGGGGCATTTAATACACTATACGATAAATTACAACAACGTGAAGATATATAATACCAAATAATAAACTAGAAAAAATACGACTCGCACCAGATTATGTTCTCGGACGGAAATCGAACGAGACGGGAGCATTGTAAATGCTAAAATCTCAAATTTAAAAATGATGTAGCTTTCTTATCTTAATCAATTGTTTAAAAATATCTGGAAAGGTATTCAGTTGATGTCGAGGTAATTCCTTGTAATTGGTGAGATGGCGCTGGCTTGCAGCGTAAGAGTTGATATACTAGGAGAAATTCGACATTCCCACTAGTGACTCAGTAGCGCAGCGGTCAGAGCATTGGACCGGATATCCAAAGGTCGCAGGTTCGATTCCCGTCCGAGAACATGATCAGGTGCGAGTCGTATTTTTTTGGTTAGCAGAAATGACCTTTTATTTCGTTGTGACTTAGCCGATACTTATTTTTTTCGCATAACCTAAGTGGCATACGTTATATTAGTGTGTAAACATTAGTGCAAAATGTTTTAAAACGTTAGCGTTCATGGTTGTTAAATAAATTAAGAAAATGTTAGTATGGAAAATTCAAATTCTTTAAAATTCTCCATACAAAACGGCAATTTCATACTTTAACCCCTAATATTAACTTGCCCTAAAAACTTTATTGTGAAAACAAAATAAAGTCGCAGCGCAAGTGCTTGTCGCAATAAGCAAGTTCGGCAAGTCGCAAAAGATGACGGTTGACGAAGACGGACGTCGGGTGGCTGCGCCGTGGACAAGTCCATATGTATTTTATATTCTAATGGGGTACTTCGAATCGAGGCTCCGGTTTAGCGGTTCATCCGATCAAGCAAAATCTTCGGAGCCCGTCAAAAGAACGGATGACGGATTTCGGACGCCGGATGTCGAGTTGACAAAAGTTCATACAAATATAATATATAGACCGCTATTCGGTCCGGTTTTTTCTCTCCGAGGAGACGGACGCCGTGGACATACAGTTTAAGGCATAGGTATTATATTCATGGCACGAATTAAGAGTTTTTTATTTTTTTATTTTTGCTGCATCAAATTCCTTAAAATAAGAAATTTTAATTTAAAACTCACATATTAGCTAAACTGGAATCGATAAAACTCGACTAACATTTTGTTGAGTGTGGTTGTCACTAGGTACAACGCAAGTCAAGGTCAAGGTCAAGCGAGGTGAGATGCGAAGTGAGAGTGAATTGCGAAGGGAGTTGCGAGTTGTCGTCTGATTTTACAGAATCGCAGGGCTGATAGTGTTCAAAAAGATATCGATTTTAATTATTTGTTAATCGATTAAAATTAAACTCATGTCTTAACTTTGTTAAAATTCAATAACTTTTTTAAGGTTATAGCTTTTAGTGAATCAGATTGATCAATAATTAGTTACACATTGAATGAAAAAGCTGTTTAAAAATTCAAACAGAATTAAGGTCACTATTAGATGATATAAATAGGGCTGCCAAAAGTTTCATATAACATCAACTTACTATAAAAGTACCTAATGTTGAAATTCGTCATTTCATAGAAGTTGTTATATGTTGTTACAGTGTTTATTGGACAATTATTTAGCATTGGACATTTTAAAATCCCTAGGGAAAAATAGTTTTGTTCCCACTTGTTCTACTATGCAGTTCTACCGTAGAACTAATGGTACTTATTTTTTCTCATTAGTGCTACGACTTAGTACTTTGTGGTAGGACTAATGAGAAAAAAGTCTGATTAGTAATACGGTGGAACTGACCAGTAGAACAAGTGGGAACAAAACAAAAAATACACCTTATGAATTCCATGTTATTAACTCTCAGCAGTGTGCCAAACACCCAAATCTGTTCAGGCGTTTTTGGGTGATTGATCCAAACATTCTTGAAACGGAACTAAAGAATTATTTTTACTAGCAACACGTGGTTTTTGCATACAAATGTAGTCTTATGTTGCCAATGTTGCCATATAAAATATTACCAATGACAAAGGAAGTGGCTCCCCATACTTTTTTTTCAAAATTTCAAACAATGTTATGTACACACGACGGCACCTCAGACTGTACATGTTGACCTTAAGATCGCATTTATGCCCTACATAATAAAAGCTGTTTTCGCAGTTTAACTGTATAACCTGACGTGATGTCGTATGTACCTTGCTAGGAAACGAATCATCCTAACTATGTTGAATACATTATAATATAAATGCGATATTGAGTATGTTTGTCTGACGTGACGCTATGTCACGCTATGTATACAGGACATTTGAAGCAGACGTAAAAACTTTTCCGTTTTGACAGCCCTAGGACTATTGCCCTAATTCGAGTAATTCCAAAGTCATTTGCAGTGTTATCTTCCACTAAATCTAAATTGATGCATTTCGTTAGTGATGTGGAATGTCACTTTGACAAGGGGGTCACAGTAACTTGCTAGATGGGAACTATTTTTGTTTTAAAACCCTTTCAGAATAACACGGTGAACAGTGAGCTTCCCATACAAACGTAATACCAATATGATTTGCAATTTGAGCATAATTAACGCTTCTTGTGATGTTATTCAGCTTAAGACAGTAACCCCCTTACTAATAAAGATTGTATAGCAGATGTATAAGTTACAAAAGTACCCCTAATGTCGAATATGGTAGATAGGGACAACCAAACTGAACAACTTTTACTATGGGACCAACTTTGAAATCGCGAAAAAAATGAGCTGTTTCATACAAAAATTAATTACGAAAATATCAAAATGTATGTAACTGCAGTTTGATGGTGTATATCTATCATATTCGGCATTAGGGGTACTTTTGTAACACCTTGTATATGTAAATAATGTCCGTTATCTTATATTGCGCCAAAACACATTTTTAAAAAGAATTATAAAGAAAACACACTCAAAATCATATATTATATCATATTTTTACGATGATTCTCTTTGGTCAGATTGTTTGTACTATGTCCATACTATCTAGCAAGGTTGTTGGACAGCGCCATCTAGTAGATTTTTAAGGAACGTTGCCTGGAAAGTCTCTCATTATGGGGATAACGATGGATAACGGTGTTGACTGTACAAATACCCAAAGAACCGATCATTGTGCTATGTGTATGTAATCTCCTTGTTCAGTTGTTTGTTGTCCTGAATAAATTAAAAAAATACTACCAAATAATGTACTAGAAAAAATACGACTCGCACCAGTTCATGTTCTCGGACGGGAATCGAACCCGCGACCTTTGGATATCCGGTCCAATCCTCTGACCGCTGAGCTACCGAGTCACTAGTAGTTATTAAGAGTTGATATACTAGGAGAAATTCGACGTTCCCACTAGTGACATAAAATACCATTGTGAATGCTAAAATCTCAAAATAAAAAAAAAAATACTGCCTACAACGTCGATCGCTTTTTTTGCCTAGTTATAACATTATGCATACAGTCTCAAGGCTGTCTACATCACGCCTTCCGGTGTAGACGGAGAAATATGAAGGTTTTACGAACGAATAAGAAATGAGAACCGTATCCCGATATAAAAGGATATCGATGTGAATATCTATTTCAATTTCATTTCCTGTGTTTTCTTATAAGCAGCTGTTTTTCATAACCGGGGTAGGGTGTAATCCGCGCGCGATCAGAATGGAGGGACCTTGTCAAGTAAACCGAAATGACAGTTAATCAAATACTACAAAAATATACAATGATTTCTAATCACTTTGAAACTCTATTACACACATCAAAAGTCAAGCTTGTTTTGCTAATTACTGAAAATATGAGATTCTTTCTTATTTTTCAAATTTAAAAAAAAACTGAATTAGCTACTATAAATATTACAAAAATAGATCCATAGACATTTTTTATTACATAATAATATAATAAACTCATCATCATCCCCCTATCCTTAACCCAATTTATTTGGGGTCGGTGCAGTGTGTCCTTCTCTTCCATTCCTTCCTGTCACTCGTCATCTCCTCATCCACTCCCTTTACATTCATATCATTCCTCACACAATCCATCCATCTGGTCTGCGGTCTTCCTCTTACTTTCCAACCCTCAACATCCATATTCATTACTCTTCTAGTAACATGCCTTTCATCCCTTCTCATAACATGCCCATACCAAGTCAGACGATTCCCTTTCAACTTTTCTATCACTGGTGCTACTTTCAAACTTCCTCTCACATACTCATTCCTAATTTTATCCATTCGCGTCACACCACACATCTACAATAATATAATAAACTATAAAGCATTAAAAAACACATTGGACAACTCAAAAACATTGCTTATATTCCAAAGTAAGTAGTTAAAGCACTTGTGTTATGGAAATCAGAGACAACGGTGGAACTACAAACACACAGACCTGAGCCAATATAAAAAAGTTCGTTTTCCAAATTGACCCAGCCGGGGATCGAACCCGGGATCTCAGAGATGGTGACACGGTGTACAAGCCTCAACCATGAAGGTCTTTTGAAGATGAACTAAAGACTGAATGATATAATCAGAAACAGAACAAATTAACAATCAAAAATATATACAAGGTGTTACAAAAATACCCCTAATGCCGAATATGGTATATAGGGACCATCAAACTGAGCTACTACTAGAACATACAAAAATTAAAATCGAAAAAATCTAAATTTATGAAACAGCTGATTTTTTTCGCGATTTCAGAGTTGGTCCCATAGTAAAAGTTGATCAGTTTGGTGGTCCCTATCTACCATATTACCAGTTTTTTCTTGGCTGATAAAAAACGTACAGCAAACAATATTGGTAACAATTGCACAATACACAAACAAGCCAGCAATTTAACTAAATGGTTTGAGTGTTTACGAAATTTAACCTTGTTTGCTTTCATCTCCAATGGACTATGGAGTTAAGAAGTTAAAAAAAACTGTTTTGCGTCTAGAAACATTGTGAAAAAGAAAAACTATTTTAATGAACGGATTGTAGTTGTTTTGATTTATAATAAAAAAGTCTAGTTAGGTACGTACTGAAAGAGGTTTTTAGACATTTACATTTTTAATAAAAACACTTCAAAACAAATAGAAATAATACGGTCTTTGTTGTGTTTTTTATTTATTTAAGCATGTTACTCTTTGATTTTCAAACCATAGAAGCTTGCTTATCCCTAGTTTATGGTTCATGTTCGATTTTAAAAATTCGAGTGTTCACAAAATTAGATACAATGTTTTTTAAATTTTGAGATTTAAGCATTCACAATGCTATTTTATATAATACTAAATAATATACTAGAAAATATACGACTCGCACATGAACATGATCTGGTGCGAGTCGTATATTTTCTAGTATATTATTTAGTATTGGATACAATGTGTTTAATTTTACAATGTACAATGAAGTGACCAACTTCGGAACGCTTGCGGTACAGAACGACGTATTTTAATCTGTATAATTTTCTCTATGGCATATATTTTCGAGTGAAGTTGCAGCTTATCACTGTCTATTGTCAATTTAATCGCTTTGTAAGTAGGTATAGATATGGTTTAATATTGCGAACTTCATTGTAATTCTATCGTGTTACGCGTAAACAACGCAAATCGCTCTACTGTGTTAGCTTGCGACTCTAATTATTTATATAATCCGCGCGCGATTAGAATGGGATGGGACTTTGTCAAATTAAATCGAAAATTACTTACTAATCTTATTATTATTATTTTTTAATTTGAGATTTTTAGCATTCACAATGGTATTTTTATACAATACTAAATAATATAAATAGTAAAAAAAATTAGACTCGTCACCAGATCATATTCTCAGGCGGGAATCGAACCCGCGACGTTTGGAAGTCCGGTCAAATGCTCTTCCAACTGAGCTCTTGTAGTGTCTTGAACAGCATTGAACCGGATTTCCAAAGCTCGCGGGTTCAATTCCCGCCTGAAAATATGATCCAGTGCGAGTTGTTTTTCTCTAGTACAGGGGTCTCCAAACTACGGCCCGCGGGCCAGCTCCGGCCCGCGAGCACCAACAATCCGGCCCGCGGAAGCGGTCCGGATCGTACCAACATACTGTTATTTACTGTATGTTGGTACGATAAGCTAGCTAGGTTCTGGCCCTTGGGGCTTCATGGAGGAGTTAGTCTGGCCCTTAGGCTAAAAAGTTTGGCGACCCATGCCCTAGTATATTATTTAGTAACAATAGTCCATCAAAAAAGGCATTTGTCAAATTAACGCTATTTACAGAACTTTGTTACAACAACAACGATGATTCGCGAAACCTTTCTTTAAACTGTTAAACCTTAAACCTTCGGAAAGTTTTCCAATAGCATAATACGACCATTAGGGTGAAGGCGTGGAAACGTTTAAAAGTGAACAAAAATACTCTTTTCATTGTAAACCTTTTTGCGTAGTTAAAGCTACGCTATTATTCGACATTTAAAAAAGTTTACGGTTTAAATTTTAGTTTTATAAGTTTATTTAACAGTTTTATAATCATCCTCATCAACATACAGTCGACTTGATAACCTCCTCCTTTTTTTGAAGTCGGTTAATAACGCAACAAACCATAAAGACTATCACCCGTATTCACAAACAATACTCAAACAGTCCATGACTACGCGAACGCACTGCGTTGAATAAAGCTCTACGAACCAGTTACAGCTGTAACTGGTGGCATGACGTGTGATTAGTTTTTAGGACCCTGTGCATCCGCGGGCACTGTGAGACCTCATAGTAATGTTTGAGAATACAGGTGTAAGTTATTTTTGGCATTGTTTTGTCTATATTTTAATAATGAAAGACATAATGTTAATGTTGACTTCAGTCAGCATAAGTAGGATGGGCCACCATGCAGGCCCAATGTGGATTGGTGGGTCTTAACGACGCCAGGACCAACGGCTTATGTGCCTTCCGAAGCACGGAAGAACTCGAGATAATAATTTTTGGTCACCCATCCCATGACCAACCCTTATGAAAGTTGCTTAACCTCTGCAATTGCGGGGAAAGCGTTAAATCGTTTTTTATCCCCCAGACACACAAAGTGCCTGTCACTTCCTATTGGTCTAGCTGCTCTATAAATTGTTTTGTTGTGCTAAGAGCTGCTAGATACAGGAGAGAGCTACAGTCCAGTTAGACTCGAGATTTACTGTACGTAAATGTCTATGTATGCGTGCAGAAAAAACCGCGATTAGTTAAGGGGGCTGATTACGTAACTCTGTTGCTAACAATTCTCGATTGAAATCGATTGAAACCGCAGTTACATTGCTGCTTTAAGTAAGATAGTTCTCACATTGGTTCTTACTAAAGCAGCAATGTAACTGTGATTTCTGTCAGAGTTGATTGCAACAAAGTCACATAAACAGGGGGCTGTTCTGAACGTGTATTCTGCTTCTTTATAGCTATAGCCTAGCTTTGATAGCATATCTTCCAGTACATCACAAGCTTATCACAAAGAACGCTCGTGTTGGCGTATTGATTCCTTTATGACTGTTTCGGAGTCATTATGAACTATACAATGGGCTTTTTACACGAAAAGAGAAATGGAGTGGAAATGTAAGGGATCGGTCGAACGAACGACTTCGATCTGAGTGTAAGAGTGAACAGGAGAGTATTCTAAAGTAAAATCTGGTGATAAAAAAAATACAACAGATTCATTACTCCAATTTCAAAGTAAGAAGCTTAGTGAACCTACGTTGTTTCTTACTTCCTGCGTCATTGTCGTTACTCGAAAATCTTTAAAAATCCAATGCATCACAAGGAAATATGCCATCATTTACGTTGGATTACGATAATAAATTATATTAATTTGCATATTTATAACTTATTTATTGCGATGCATTGGATTTTTAAAGATTTTCGAGTAACGACAATGACGCAGGAAGTAAGAAACTACGTAGATTCGCCCAGTCTGTGTTTTGAAAATCAGAGACAACTGTGGCAAAACCATAAACTTATTATACTCCCGTTAGTATAAATAAGTCTATGGACAAAACCCATACCTGACACAGTATAGAAAAGTCAGTTTTCTAAATTGACCCAGCTGGAGATCGAACCCGGGACCTTAGAGAATGTGACAGCTTGGAAGCCGGTGTTCTCGTACAGGCCACGGAGGTCGTAATAAATCTTTGATGGAACATATAAGATGGAACTCATTGGTGAAATAACGCTAGCTTACAGCGAAAAATAAGTAGGTTCGTACAGATTGGCCAGAAACTGTAGAAATTAAATGAAATGGAACCAAAAATTTTCAGTTCAAAATACTCAGTTTTTTTGTGGTTTTTTTCCCTGATTTTGACGTGTTTGCATAGAAAGTGGCGTCCTCAATATTTGATAAATCTTTATGTTCAAGCTACTACGACAAAAGCTCATCAGAATTGATCTTCTTGACAATTCAAAAGCGCTAAGTTTATATTAATTGAATATTTTGACATGGAGTTTGATCGGTAGATTCGCCCGGATTGCGAAAGTTTTCAGGTTCGTGTTCCACCTATAAAATATTTTCAAAACATTCACCAAACTATTTCTGCTGACCTACTAAGCAAATAGGTCTCATTACCAAGTCTAGCACTAACACTAAGTATCCTCAAAGTATTCTAAATGGTTATTTAGCAACAACTTTGAGAAGCTAAAACATTGACACATTTATTTATTCAGTCTGTGTTATTTCGAGATGTCTCGTGAAGTCGTCTTTTTGGAGCTAATTTTGCACACGCCACTTGGGACTGCATCGGTTAAAACCACTTCAATACATTCGACTGTCATAGGTAAGAATAAACAAAAGAAGTTTCATTATTTTTGCATATTACTATCTGTGTTGTTGAAAGAAAATATCTGTCAATGACAGTGACAGTAAAATACCTCTTTGAACGTATAAAATGGCGAAGGAATGTATGTACATTATTCCGTATGCTTTTTAAAATGGCGAAGGTTTGGGTAACTTACTAACTCTGTGTACACAGTATTTGGATCTTAGTCTTAGCTTTAATTTTGTCGTTCTTGTTTGGAACGACACACAGTTAAGTTTTCCTTTTATCGTTATCGCTGGAGCGGACCGAATTGTTCCCGAAATATTTCAACGAAATAGTTGAAATGTTTGCTAAGCACTTAAAGCATTCAGAATGCTCTAAGGCTAAGCATGCTTTTAGGTGGACAAAACTTCATTGCAACTTGAAACTTAGTAATCAAGAAACAAGACAGGAAAAAGTATGATGTAGGTATTTTTCGCTTTATAACGCTTTACACGGTCGTAAACTTTTTATTGTGAGAAAACATCAAATCGAGCTCACTCTGTGCATGTAATTGCATACATTCACGAAATTTTCGAAGCTAAAATCAAACCGAACCGTTTAGTTCCACAGCATTATGTCGCGTCAAACATACAGTTGAAAAATCACCAAAAACAATGCACGCCAATTCAGATTCTATTGTTTACGTCATAAAAACTACGGCGATAGCAAAAATAAGTGTTAGACAAGGTCTTTAACCTACTGGGGTAACGGAACGCACCGTTATTTCCCGCGCAATCAATATGGCGGCAAAAAAAGGTTTCGCGCGCGAAGGTGTCATTCTTCAAAGACACAGACAAGCTTAAGATTTTTTGTAGCAAAAGAATCCTTGTTTCATTCTACCGTACCTCTATTGTTTATAGTTGCGGTTTGATACTCTTTATTAAATTGTACAAACATATAGTTTTTGTGGGTACTAATTTCGCTGTTATTTTATAACATTTTCTATTTCAATTCTACCGAGTTTAAATAAGCTGCTTGCACAACTTTCCTGCGAAAATTCTTAGCTTTCAATACATAAAACCTTTTGAATTGCACGTTCTTTTAGACTAATACTTTATTACCGTTTGCAATTGCGATATTAAAACCGATTTCAGTTCAAATAAGTTCTCAAATCGACTGCTACTGCCACCTAGTGCACGGATGAATGGCTTGCGAATAATAGTTTTGGTACTGATAGCTGGAGAGTTTGAACTCGCTCAAATGGAAAGACGAACTTAGCTTTTCTTTAGTTTAGCTTCAGTTAGATTAATATAAAAGCAGAGAAAAGACCAGAGTTTTGATTTAGGTACTGATGTATCTGAATTATGACGTTATTAAATAAAACTTCTTTTTAAAGGTAAGGAAGTCCAGGGGGGGTATTACAACCTCTTAAGACGCCGGCGAACGGTGAGCTTCCCATACAAACGTAATACCAAAATGATTTGCAATTTGAGCATGATTAGGACGTTACAGAGATGTTCCTTTGTTCGATTTTCAAACAGCTTGATTGAAGATCTATTTAAAGATTTTTTTCTTTTTATTTTTTTATGTTTGCCATCGAGTAACTGTAAAAGGACAGAACTAGAAATCAATGAAATCTAATCACCACTGGCGATTTCGTCACCAACCAACGGGTTGGAAAATTGCTAGCAACCAAACGTTAGGTATTTTAGCAATCTCTTCTTAAGGCTGGCCCCAGACCTACCAGTTTCATTTCTTTACTTTGCTGTTCTAGTTGAACAGGCTACCGGCAAACGCATCGAACTTCGGAAAGCCGGGCTTCAACTTAAAACAGATAAATCGAAGTAAGAAGTTTCGTATTGTAGTTATTTAGAAGATATCGATGTTCGTGTGACATCATTAATAGGGTTCGCCATTTTGGCTCGATTGAGGCTCGATTTATTTGTTTTAATTTGAAGCAACTAGAATACAGCAAAGCAAAGAAATAAAACCGGTAGGTCTGGGGCCAGTCGACGTAGTTTAAACTTAGAACACTGATACCCGAGACGACTTGCTGGTCCATTTGACGACCTCCGTTGTCGAGTGGCTTTGTACACCGGTTTTCAATGTGTCGCTATCTCTGAGGTCCCGGGTTCGATCCCGGTTGGGTCAATTTAGAAAACGAACTTTTCTATATTGGCTCAGGTCTGGGTGTTTGTGATACCACCGTTATCTCTGATTTTCATAACACAAGTGCTTTAGCTACTCATCTTGGGATCGGAGTAATGTATGTGATGTTGTCAAATATTTATTAATTATTTATTTAAGTCAACTAGCGCTTGTTATCGAAAATCGCTTGTAGAATCTAATCGCCACCTTATTGAAAATAAAATAAAAAATAAATTAAGAATGTCACATTGAAAAATGAAAGAAATATTTAAATTTAAACAGCTTTAAGTTAGCGTTAACTATTAAACGAATAGAAAGTTGGTAAGTAATTTGAATATTAGAAAAAAAATCTAATAAGCTAGTACTTATTTATTTCATGTTCAAGCGCGTTCAAGTTAATAGTTAAGTTAGAAGATAGAACGTTTTACGTATTTCATGACCATTTTGATGGAGTGAAAGTGATTCAGATTCAGACACAGATTCATTTGTTTGCTTTAAAAGTGGTACAAAGGATAAAATAATTATATTAATAGGCATCTCACAATTAATCTTTGCAGACATACAAATATTGAACATAAACATTTCATTACATTATTATATTAAATTTCATTTCTTTTCATTCAAAATTCATTCTTATTTGTTATTCTCAATCACAAATAAAAATGTCAAGGATTAAAATATATACAAGGTGTTACAAAAGTGCCCCTAATGCCGAATATGGTAGATAGGGACCATCAAACTGAACAACTTTTACTATGGGACCAACTCTGAAATCGCGAAAAAAAAAATCAGCTGTTTCATACATTTTGATATTTTCGTAATTAATTTTTGTATGAAACAGCTGATTTTTTTTTCGCGATTTCAGAGTTGGTCCCATAGTAAAAGTTGATCAGTTTGATGGTCCCTATCTACCATATTCGGAATTAGGGATACTTTTGTAACACCTTGTATATGTAAGATCAAAATTAAAAACATGCATGTCATATTTAAGATTTCACATTTACTTTAAGAGTTTTGTCAGAAACATTCATGCACTGTATAATAGCGCTTATCAATAACAAGACTTAATTTATATTTAAATGCATACCAGAGAAGTTATTTAGGGAAGAGAAGTGATATTGTAATATGTAGGTACTTTTTATAAATAAAATATAAGACAACAGGTATAAGGTATTAGTATTTCTTCCTCCCAAAGGAAAAAGTAACGTATTTCTTGAAGGATGCCCAGTTGAATATAATAGTAGATTGTTAGACAAGGGTCAAAAGGAAGCTATTCCCATACGAGATATTTAGACGCCCGATAGTTCGATTATGGAGTATGGAAGGCTAGTTAGAGTATGGAATTGATGACTTTTACCCGTGTTGAACACTCTAGTTTTCATTTCAAATATAAGAAAAGTTAAAAATCATAGTTTTTCCAAAATATTTACAAAGATTTATTAAAGTAATTTGTTCCAATGTTCAATTTTATTACTTTCCATAGTTAAAATGTACTCTACGGCAATCGATGACTCAGCGATTAAGCAGTTGGAATGCACCCATTGTAAACGTTTTCATTGCCGATGAGGTAACTCTATTTCAGTTCTATTTTTAAAATTAACCCTAGGGTGGAACGCAGAGTTTTTAACCCGCTGCTCAGTTTAAATATACATCACTTTCCGAATGTGAGCAATAAAAAAACCATTATGTTGATTCGTGGCCGAATGTATTCTCTTGAGAAAAGTTTGGCAAATTGTTTTCATAAACGTAAAAAAAATATAACGTCCGTAGTCAAGTAGCTCCGGTTTCTATAGTATCACCATGTCGCAGGTCTTAGATTCGATTCCCAAATGGGCCAAGATGAAACAGCAATATATAATATTTATATTTGAGATTTTAGCATTCACTATGCTTCTCTTATACAATACTAAAAATGTACTAGAAAAAAATCGACTCGTCACCAGTATTGTCTCGGGCGGGAATCGAACCCGCGTCGTTTGGAAGTCCGGTCCAATGCTCTTACCAACTGAGCTACCGAGTCACTAGTGGCATTGTCGAAATTTTTCTAGTATATTATTTAGTATTGAATAAAAACTACCCAAAAGTGTGGAACTAACAATAAATATCGGTTTTCCAAGCGCCACTAAGTAGCATTATTAAGTCTTCGATGAGCATAATTTCTCAGCGCTCGGCTCGCTTCGCTCGCTCATCTATCTTGTCGAGACGGTTCACGATTCTGAATAATGGTCCGTGTACTATTAAAATTTGCTCAGTCAACGTAACGGTTCTTGCAAGCAAATCTATAAACTATTTTTGACGACCTCCGTGGTCGAGTGGTTTGCACGCCGGTTTTCAAGGGGTCACCATCTCTTGAGGTCCCGGGTTCGATCACCGGCTGGGTCAATGTAGAAAATGAACTTTTCTATATTGTCTCAGGTCTGGGTGTTTGTGATACCACCGTTGTCTCTGATTTCCATAACACAAGCTGCTTTGACTCTTTCTTTGGAATCTTACATACAATTATGTGACATTATCAAACATTTATTTAAAAAAAAAGATTTAGTTGGTTTTATTCAAGTAAAGTGCTAAGGTGTGGGTTGTTGTATGAATAAACTTTTTGTCTATACCTTTCTACAATTTTTTTGATTAAGAGCGCGTAGTCTGCACACTAGCGCCGCCATTGGGAAAAAAACATAGTGCAAATAAAGACGAAATTGTGAATTATCTCTCAACATTTTACCAAAATTAAAAATAAACTGTTTGCGGGAATTTTACTAAAATCAGAGTGTCAGCCCTAGACTTTTTACAACGATTATTCTGAATCCAAAATGGCGGTTGCGGTTACCAAAGATTTATATTCCTTATTCTTCCCCATTTTCTTGAGTAAACTACTGAAATGCATCAAATTACGACTCAATCGAAATTCGGATTGAAGGATCTGTGTGGAAAATCGTATAATCTAATCCAATTTGAATTTATTAGTCAGATTTTGCAAGTTAGTATAACTTTCCTTTAACTCAATCTTGGAGCGCTTCCCCTATTATCTGTAAAACACGACATAATAATGTATTATGTAAGTAGGTAACTATATTGAGTCGCAAACTTAAACCAAATTCAAGCACTAAAGTCTAACTAGAGTATTCAATTTTAGTTATAATCACTTGTCTGACAAGTAACTATTATTTAATCTATGCTATTACTACACTTAGCTTAGAACCACATGGATAAAACATCAATAAAGAAAGTTGGAAAGCAAATGAACACCAACTAAAATTGCGTCATAAATCTTATCGAGTTAATGCAGGAAATAGTTTAGAAAAAGAAAGAGCACGAAACGCCATTCGCAGCTGACGTCAGCACGGAACTGGTGGGAATATTAAAAAAACGCTCGGCTGAACGGATACAGGCGCCTCTGCCTCGCCGCCGCGGAAAAAGGAACAAGGGACAGTATCCCGCGCGAAGTTGACAGATGCGCCAAAATGGCGGCGGTGTTGGCGCGCGAGTAATAATTGAAATTAATGGCGGGAAAGTGTATTACCAACAGTGAACCCGAACAAGGAAGTATGGCAGAAATTCTGAACCACGCAACGTGATAATTTGTATTTGTTTGTTTAATTTTAGTAAGAAATTTGAAAAAATTGCGATACTTATTGTATTTATACTTACATTTAAAGATAATGAAATAACTGAACTTCATTTAAGGGTATAAGATAATACTCGTATTGTTGACATGAAATTATCATTTCAAAAGACATTTATTTTATAATAAGTACTTACCTGCTTAATCACAAAAATTCAATGCCAAATATATGTATAAGATTTTAAGGTACACACGACGGCACCTCAGACTAGGTATACATGTTGACCTTGAGACCGCCTTTATGACTTAAGTAATAAAAGCTATTTTCGCAGTTTAACTGTATAACCTGACGTGCTGTCGTGTGTATTTTAACAAAAAAAATTGTCATGCGTTTTCTATAAAACTTTAGAACATAGTATTAAATAGTTCTCAGATAGAAGTCAGCCATTTTGTTTTATACGAGTAAGCACCCACTTTAGAGCAAATCTCTGCACAGTTATTACAAGGCAAAACTACCACTCAACCACTGGTTTTAAAGTAATTCAACTCGTTTGAATGCAATGGTTGTATGCAAATGCGGAACTCTAAAACTTTCGAACAAGTGGTTCCTTACATTGTACTAACTCAGGAAAAGGGTTGCCATACATGCGGCTTTGCCCGGATTTTGTCCTAATTTTGATTGGGATGGAATTTTTATTTAAATAGAATCAAAGTTGGTAACATACCCAAACCTCGAGTTATTATGATAAGCTAGGTTTAATATAAATACAGTGTTTACTAATAGATAAGTAAATAATACATCAGAAACACTCAATGTACCAGATGTTAGTATCAATAAGATACTTAGAAAGAAGTTTTTTTAATGTTCATTCGTCTAGAATTTTCAAAATTTATTATGGCAAGTATGGCAACCCTACTGAAAACTCACTTATGTACTTAACAGTTCCTAAATGGAAGTTCATACTTACGTTCAAGTTATAATGCCAGTTTGGTGTTCACATGGAATATATAACTTGCTAAGCTAAGCACCGTTCGCGAGTGTCGGTTTCTGGATTGGTGATCGAGAATTATTTGCGTAGGAAGATTTTAGTTTCGAGTTTGTAACGTGACGTAACGTTTCTGAGCTACCGGGTCACTCAGCTCAGTGGTAAGAGCATTTGACTGGACTTCCAAAGGTCACGGGTTCGATTCCCGTCCGAAAATATGATCTGCCCCCTGATTATGTAACTTTGTTGCAATCAACTCTCACAGAAATCGCAGTTACATTGCTGCTTTAGTAAGAACCAATGTGACAACTATCTTACTTAAAGCAGCAATGCTACAAAAATAGCATTTTGAATGCTACAATCTTAAAGTTAAAAACTGTCGATTTAAAAAGAGAACGATTAACTTTTAAGCCAATTTTCAAGAAAGTTTTTTTAGCTATGTCATTGTTATTGCTATAAAACAAGATTATACTTAAACAACTGATATTTACTTTATAATTCTATCGAATCCTTTAATCCTTATGCTCCATTTACACGCTTGGCAAGTCTCGACAAGCGTTCACAAACACCAAGCGTGTGAACGGGTGTTAAGCGTGGCTTGCGTGAGCTTGGAAGAGTTTGTCGCCGATTCGGGCCCGTGTCGGTTTTCGAACACAGATCAAACGAGCTTGCGGCAAGCGCATGCGACTTGTACACACGACGGCACCTCAGACTATACATGTTGACCTTGATACCGCCTTTATGTCCTACGTAGTAAAAGCTGTTTTTGCAGTTTAACTGTATAACCTGACGTGCTGTCGTCTGTACAGGCGTGTAAATGGCATCCAAGCGTTTCTCAAAGTAGGTCGAGGCTTGGAGCTTGTGAACGCTTGCCGAGCTTTGGCGAGCGTGTAAGTCAGGCATTACAAAATTGGGCTGAGAGCGTTGATCGCCCGTTCGGACGATAAGTGGTCATCTATCATACTAGACGGGGTATTAAGTAAGTCCATTGAGTTTTTGTGTGCGTATTTATAAGGACTAGCACAGTTACTTAGGGGACATCTAAACGATAGTTTTTCTATATTTCGTAGATAATTCATATCAATCGGGATCAACACGCAAAGTTAATCGCATCGCAGATGGAACCTGCGGCGACCCAGCCACTGTAAATGGTTTTGATTGGTTGAAATGCGACAGAAATGACATTTGACATTTGAAACAACCAATCAAACGATTTTAGTACAGTCGCTTGTGACGCCATTCTCCTCAGTATGCATCCTCATTAAATGTGAAATTAAATCTCCCTGTCTGTCTGTTACCTTTACCAATCTTTAACAATTTTATTCACGTTTAAATAAATTCTAAAGTAATACATACATAACTTTCATTATAAATCTTATCGCATACGCATGAATAATGCATACCGTCATATTTATGTATTACCGTCATTTTGTTTATAAAAGCATAAATACAAATGTTTATTAAACTTCAATTAGTTTGAGCTAACAAAGGTTTCACGTAGTAAGGGCTCAATAATTAAAAGTAGTAACATCCATGTTTTTTTTACTGGCAATAAAGCGAAGCAACAGTATTTTTAATACAACCTCTTTAAACCAACGAAAACTATAATAATTTACATTTACGAAATAAATAAAATAATATTTCTTTTTAAACTTGACGGAAACTTTAGTACTTACCAGTATCATGTTTCGTAACAAGAATCTTTATATCAGCGATTTATAATTGGCGCGAAACGGTACAGCTTTATTCTAAGCGTCGGCGTTTCCTGCATATGACAGGCCTAATTCATATTATTACGAAGGGTGCTGTGGTTTTCAAAAACAACGCGTGGAACTTATAATTACGGAGTTCTTAATGAGAGACTTTCCAGGCAACACCCCTTGAAAATCTACTAGATGGCGCTGTTCAACACCTTTGGCAATACTATAACCCTTGGCAATAGGATGTTGGACAGCATACAGTAACAGAAAGAGCTTAGGACGTGGTACACACGACAGCAGGTCAGGTTATACAGTTAAGCTACGAAAACAGCTTGTATTACGTAGGGCATAAAGGCGGTCTCAAGGTCAACATGTATAGTCTGAGGTGCCGTCGTATATACATTATTAATAGTCTGACCAAAGAGCAGCATGATTTTGACAGTTTGTTTTCTTTATGATCGTGTGACCAAAGAGCAGCATCGTAAAAATACTTAATACATTATGATTTTGACAGTGTGTTTTCTTTAAAATCGTGTTTTTGTTCTTTATTCATATAGCACGTTAATATACCATACTATCAAGCAACGGTGTTGGACAGCGCCATCTACTAGATTTTTAAGGAACGTTGCCTGGAAAGTATCTTATCAATTGTTTTTTTCTTAATTCTGCTTTTTCCAATGGCAACACCTTATACAAGGCGATGAAATTGACAATAGACAGTTTTCCGCTGTAACTTCACCCCATAACGTATGGCTAAGAGTAAACACAGATTATAAAAAGGTACTCTGAAGTTGGTCACTTCTGTTGTACATTGTTAAATTAATCACATTGCATATCTAAAACAATTCTAAAACCCATGGAAGGATGAGCGGATGAAAAAAATAGTATGCCACAGCCAGCTACTAATATAAAAAAAAGAAACTGACACAATATTGCCAGTTACGAATCTTCAATTTACTATCGATTGTTTTTTTTTCAGAAGTGCAATGCTACAAATCAAACAATTCGAAGAAAAAGGTTATTTATGTACTTTTATTTGAAGAAAGTTGGAAAACAACGGAAGCAGTCTTCAGCACTTTGCTTCGCTTTTGAAACAAATACAGTTCAGTCAGACTAAGTGCAAAGAAACTGAGCATTCTGGGAAGAATCAGAGTTTTAATATAGATAAAATGTTTTTAATTCTAAGTAGGAAAAACAGAGTAATTAAAAGACATATTTTCGAATCGACCTAATTATTATGAATGCAGGATTATGTTCGGCTGAAAGTCAAATACAATGATTTAGTTTAAATATTATAATAATTGATGAAATAACGCTGGCTTGCAGCGTAAGAGTTGGATATACTAGGAAAATTTCGACAATGCCGGTAGTGACTCGGTAACTCAGTTGGAAGAGCATTGGACCGGAGTTCCAATAGTCGCGGGTCTTCGATTCTTGCCTGAGAATATATGTGGTGCTAGTTGATTTTTTCTAGTACATATAGACGACCTCCGTGGTCGAGTGGTTTGTACGCCGGTTTCAAGGTGTCGCCATCTCTGAGGTCCCGGATTCGATCCTCGGCTGGGTCAATTTAGAAAACTAACTTTCTATATTGGCTCAGGTCTGGGTGTTTATAATTCCACCGTTGTCTCTGATTTCCATAACAAGTGCTTTAGCTACTTACTTTGGGATCAGAGCAATGTTGAGCAATGTTTGTGATTTGTCTAATGTTTATTTATTTATTTGATATTGTATGAAAATAGTATTGTGAATGCTAAAATCTCACTTACATAATGTACACACGACAGCACGTCAGGTTATACAGTTAAACTGCGAAAACAGCTTTTATTACGTAGGACATAAAGGCGGTCTCAAGGTCAACATGTATAGACTGAGGTGCCGTCGTGTGTACAAAGTATAAAAAGTTTGCACACATTATACAGAAAAAACAATGAGTAGTTTTATTCGACAGCTGTTCGTAATTATGACATTCTTATTTGTCTACATGCCTCATATAAAATTCAACAACTTTTTTACATCTAAATCCAATTGAGAGACATTTATAGCAAAAACCAGCTAATTATCCCATCATCTTCTACTTACGCTAATTATTGAATACAAAATAAAAATTATAGTAGAAACTTTATTGCTTCATCGGGCAACATTCCCGTTTAGGCGCGAATTATTCCCGCTAGAACGCCGCACTTAATTAATCACTCTGTAATTCGCGCCCAATGACGTCATAATTCTTCCCTTAGAGACTTGAAAATGGAACAACACTGAGGGCTTATTTACAAAAAAGCATCGCGACAAGCGTACCATATTTCTCCTATTCCATGACATTATTTACTCATATATAAGGTTCAAAATCAAGTAAATCGATAAACGAACTTTTTTGTAATAGGCCTTCTGATACACTTGTTCTGTTTTAGTTAAATAAAAAAATGTTGGACATAAGTAAATAAGTAAGTAATTTTTACAGTTCTGCCATGCTTTATTTCCCCACTGCTGGTACACAGGCCTTCTTTTAAGGAGCATGGGTTTTAAATAACCCACCACGCCTCCCTGGCCCAAATGCAATGCAACCGCGTCGGAGATTGTATCCGTATAGTTCTACTAAAGTGTTTTGCGTAGCACGAAAGAACTCAAGATAATACTTTTTTAATCACCCATCTTATGGTTGACTCTTGCAAAAGTTGCTTAAGTGGTGGATGCACCATCGAGCTCCTCGCTTTGTGTTACCCAAGCTGTCATTTCAAATTAATAAAAGAATATAAGAGATTAAAGAAAAGGGCGAAGGCGAAATCTCTGGATTGTATTACTCGTAAATAAGGAGACAAACCATTTATAGTTAGTTTTCTTCAAAGAGCTTTTATTCTTTGTCTCTGCACATGTACAGGGATGGATTGAAATACAAAATTATTTTATTTTATTTTACTTTCTTTAATGATTTATTTTTATTTGCATGTGAAAATTACTTTTCACAACGCAATTGTGCACTTCAAATGTTAGCTTAAGGGACTTTACGGTTTTTATTGTTAGCCATCTTTTTATTTCAGAGCATCTCATCATATTTCCAAAAATGATTGTGATTTCATTTGAATTATTGAGTGTATAAAATGTAATTGGCCCACTGCACTGTTTTGGTGTGAAACTAAAGTGCGGTAACCAATAATCTATAGTGTTTAAATATAAGAAACAAATAACTAAATTAAAAATAACAACTATCCACAAAGCAATTCCAAAAATAACTAAATGCAATGGCATTTTTCAACAGGCAACATTTCTTTTAAAGCGCGGAAATCACCCGCCAAAAAAGGCCGTCTTTTCCATTTTTCTCGTAATTCTTCGCGTCTTTTACGCATCAAAGGACGCCCTTAAGCCCTAAAGGCGGCGCTGTATTAAACCTACGCGTCTCAATTAGCTAGACAGTCCTAATACAATTAGTGTTGTCCCGAATGCCTTCTTTCAGTCCGTATAGCCACAAAATAATAAGTCGGCGTGGTAATACAGAAGCGCCGTGTTCGAAAACTTTTGTTGCGCTAGGGCCAGTGCCCCTACCATGGGTTCATGCAAACTGTTTTCGCAAGCGTAAACTATCGTTTTCTCTCTTTCGCTCGCATTGACTGTGAGCAGTATATTCGATAGTTTACGGCAGCGGAAACAGTTTGCAAACTCATGGTAGAGCTACTGTTACAGATTACAGCCTGGTTTGGGCTAAGATTGAATGTACCATACGTAACGTCTATGTGTGTATGCAAGGAAAATCTCGCCCAGCGGCACTTCTGTCTATTTTTTACTTAGTGCCGTATTATTATCCAATGTTCTCCGTAAAGACAAAATATACCAGTACTTTCCTCCAGGCATTTTACTGTCTTGAAACAATGCGGGTAGTAATTTTGTCGGTATTCCAACTAAGTAACATCTTCGTTGTGCTGTGTTTTGCTTAATTTTCGTTGAGGTATTAATTTATTTAGTTCGGCTGTGAAGCCTTTGTTTATAAGTTGAATCTCGGCATCTTGGAGTACGGAAGTTTGCAACCAATTAGTATTATTTTGCTGTTGTTTCTTAATTTTACAAAGCTTGGCGCTAATGAGGTTTGTTGGGTAACGAGGTTCGTTCGTTTTTATAAATATTTAAATAGGTACCAATTTCACGCCAATAAATAAAGTAACTTTCACACTAAGCGGTGTATATAGTAAACAAAAACAAATAGATGTAAGTTTTTTTTATATTATACACCTTGGAGAGGCTGGTTATCTGTCATACAGGTCTTAATATATAAAAATATATTAGATAATAATTTAAAAAAATTGTAGCTTCTGTTTTTAACCCACAACACCATTTTAACACAGTTAATAATTTAACAGATACATTTCAGTTTCCACTGTAAATGAGATCAAAGCGTGTTGGTATAGTCGCGCTTAATAAGCGGCAACTTTATTAAGGCAGGTTCATTAGTGTTGCCATGGTGATGTAACATTACTCCCAAATAGTAGGTTTGTGTTGTTTGCATAACACATGTTGTGAATAATTATTGTGTTGAGTTTAGCGATTTTGGGAAGTATTTAATTGGGAAAAGGCAAAGAGATCTGCGGTTTGTAAATAAAATTTTCTATCATTATGTGATATTATAAGGCTTTTTGAAATACTTAGTTATTTCATTGGGATTTTTATGCAACCGAATGCATGTGCCGCAGTCTACAGTTAGCATTATCAGCTGCCCCTAGCGTGACATGACCACCGAAACGCTATATGATATAGAGCGATTTATCATGTTTAACTGTCAAAAGACAATAGTTTTTGACAGGTGAGTGTCATATCACGTGATATACATACATATTATCGTATTTCGATGGTCATGCTAGGGGGGCCGGTTATAAGTGAAACAGAATATTTATCAAATTAACTGACAAGAAATTCCATTGCAACAACAATTTGTGAAATAAACCCTTAAACTAGTGTTGTAATTTTTATATCCAGTATCCCTAATATCCATTAATTTATTTGAGAACTGAAAAAGCAATTATAATAAAATAATAAAGAAAAAATGTTTAAATGTTTTTACAAGTTTTTCTTTTATATTTTATTTAAATTTTAACTTTACATTTTCCTGCTTTGAAAAACTCGATTTAAGGAATAAATTGAACCCCTAAAATCGACGCTTTTAATGAAATTCTAACTTTGACACAAGAAACTTCGATTAATTAGCAAACAGACCGCCATCTTTGAAACTCAACTATTTCGAGATATCTGGAGTTAACCCTTCTCCTGTTTCTAATGTAATGTTAAAAGGGTCCAAGAGACCCTCGTATGAATAATTCAGAGAGGAATCAGCTGATTATTTGAAACTAAGGACAGGGTTGGAATTCATTATAGTGCTAATTTATATTAAAAAAATATTTATTCGTAATATATCCTCTGAAGTCCTGTCTGTCTCTTTCCTTATTATCCTATTTTTAACCCCGGACGCAAAAAGAGGGGTGTTATAAGTTTGACGTGTGTGTGTATCTGTCTGTCTCAGGCAACGTAGCTCCCAAACTAATGGACCGATTTTGATGTGGTTTTTTTTATTTAACGCTGGTTAGCCCAACATTGTCCGAAGGGATTGCAATGTAGCAATAAAACCACTTATTGTATGTTTTGTTGTTTGTTCTGTTTGTGTAAGTACTTATGTATTTTTTCTGTCATGTGCAATAAGTTAAAATTCAAAATGCATGTTGGAAACTTTAAAATTGTAAATACTCATCGCTCTCTATTACACAATGCGATTTAATTGACAATAGACAGTGTCCCGCTGCAACTTCACTCAAGATGCATGGCAAAGAGGAAATTTTACAGATTAAGATACGCCATTTTGTGCCGCAAGCGCTCTGAAGTTAGTCACTTCAGTTTTACATTGTTAATTTAATCGCATTGTAAACTTTTCTTCTAAAAACCAAGAGTCAACTAATATAAATTATAAGTTGAAATAGCTCAAATCTGAGTTATGAAATATACTTATCAAAACAAAAGTCTTAACTTAACGTTTATCTGATGACCTGAGTGGTGCAGTGGTCAGCAGCTGGTCTACCACGCAAGAGGTCGCGGGTACGATTCCCGGCCGGGCAGAAATTAAAATGATAAATTTTAATTTATGTGATGGGTCTGGTTGTATAATAAGTATAATATATTTAAAAAAGTACATAAGTAGTATATCAGTTGTCCAGCGACCATATTACAAGCTTTGCTTAGTTTGGGGCTAGATGGCGCTGTGTGGAATTGTCCAAGCATTTTATTATTATTATTATCTATATTAGAAGATATATCATGAAAGTAATTCGTAATTGACTTGATTCCTATTAAAACCCACTTTAAGACCCCTAAATATTATACGACAATTAGAAACACAAAACAAAATAACCCATTGAGGCGGCAAATACAAAATTACAACTTCAATAAACCTTCTTTTTACATATAAATTGCCGTCATATCGAGTGATGTAATCTGTCTGCACATTATTCCCTAAGGAACATACTGGAACTCAAGTACTTTATATGCTAATCTGAGTCATCTGCAGAGTTTCATCAGAATTAGTTACACTGAGCTACTTCACACAGGACAGGGTTAAGTATGGCAGATTGTTTGATTTGGCGCCATTTTGGCGATACCATGTAGGTAGGTAAACATAAAACTATTAACTATTTAGAAAAAATCTGGGAAAATTAACTAAAAAAACGATTGGTGATACCATGTTCAGTATACATAAATCTAGAAAAAAAAAACAGAAAAATTACCACAAAAAAATCAATATATTTATGTAGGTAAACATAAAACTATTACCAATACGTCATATAGAAAAAATCTAGGAAACTTACTTCAAAAATGAAAGAACACTTGCTTCACTGATGATATTAAAAAAAAATAGGTTGAAACGTACCTGAAAACAGAAAAATATTATGTTTTAATATTATTATGTATTTATTGCAATCGAAACAATAAATTTTTTTTAAAGGAGGTTAAATAAGCTCGTAAAAAAACATAAACACCTGTTTAAATGTGATGCTGTCACTTTCAAACAATTTTGTCAAAAAAGTGACAGCATCACATTTAAACAGGTGTCTAAGTTAACGTGTTTGAATTTTTTTTGTAATTACACCGTAGTATGTGTTTTAAAAAAGATGATAAACCTAATAAAGGAGAAAAAACGAAACTTGTAAATTGCAGTCTTAATTAAACTGGGCGAAGTTCCTCAGATTTTTTTAAAGTTTTTAAGAGTTTTTTTAGGTTAGGTTACTAGTTTTTGAATACTCTAAAAAGGATTCCTTATGACAAACCACGGGGGAGTTCAAATTAATCGAAGAAACTTGATTTTGCTTGCCAATTCCTACTTTAAAGAAATTTATGTTCCTTGATAGATAAAACAGCGGAAGGAATGGAGATGAAAGATTTTGAAAATTACGCAAATATTTTTTTTCCCGCCAAAGCATCCCAATCAATAATAGGCCGAGTAGTCATTTAATTAGAGACCAAATGACTGGCTAACGCAAACAAGCCAAGATGGATGAGTTGAAGTTTAAAAGTAATTAGTGAAGTTCATTCAACTGTAAGGGATCTGCGTAGGGTTGATGTTCACTTTATACTAAAAAAAATATTAAAAAGATTGAAAAAGTCAAGCAACTTTTGTAGAGGTCATTCTTAGGATGGGTCACCGTTTTTTGTCACTAGCCCATCAATATATTTTGACTTGTATCGTCTTGAAGAGAAAATACCACAAAGGCAGTATGTCTATGGATCCCTTTGCCTGCCCATAAATGGGAGAAGATTAAACAAAGAAACTAAAAGTAGGAAGCAATGGCGTATAGGTACCTACCTCTACAACACAATATTTTCCCCCGTAACTTGTAGTTGAATAAGAAAAAAACACGTAATTGCCTCATAATCGACAATACTGCAGCAAAAAACAATGCCTTTCCCATAGACGTGAGTAAAAATAAAAACGGACAAGCGTGAGTAGCACACAATGCAAGGAGGTTTCACATGGTTTCATTCATGAAAATTAAACTTTTACCTTCGTGCGTATTAAGACTGAAAGACGACCTCCGTGGTCAAGTGGCTTTGTACACCGGTTTTCAAAGTGTCGCCATCTCTGAGGTCCCGGGTTCGATCCCCGGTTGGCTCAATTTAGAAAACGAACTTTTCTATATTGGCTCAGGTCTGGGTGTTTGTGATACCACCGTTGTCTCTGATTTTCCATAACACAAGTGCTTTAGCTACTTAGTTTGGAATCGGAGCAATGTATGTGATGTTGTCAAATATTTATATTTTAAATATTTATTTATATTAAATGCATTTTTTGTGACCACGACCTCGAAGAGATGCTGATATTTTCAAAACATACATACAATTATAAATATCATGCTATGCACAACTTTTACAACGTCACTAAATAGATATAATTACTACCGTGCAAAGTGCAAGTTTGTACAAATCTGTCTTATTCAGTATTAGGTACTTTTCTACAGTAAATAATTCTAGAACAATAAGAAGGCTTCCTTTTATTCTCGGTATTATTTAAACGTGAAACCTTTGCTTTTCAATTTCTTTTAAGACTGAAACTTGAATCGCTCACAAAAGCACTTTAAAATTTCAGTGACGCGACGAACTCAGCAAGTTTAGTTGCATGCAACTATGCGTCCAGACGGAGATTTTATTCAATCTTATTTATTAAATTTAGATTTTTCGTATTCAGAATGCTATTTTTATATTAAGATAAATAATATTAGAAAACATACTAGAAAAAATCGACTCACCCGTAGCACCTCAGACGGGACTCGAACCCGCACCCTTGGGATTCCGGTCCAATGCACTGACCAATTATGCTACCGAGTCGCTAGTGGGAGCGGCGAAATTTTCTAGTACTTTTAACTTCTTCGCTGCAAGCCAGCGCAATTTCATCAATGTGAGGAAATACCCCCACATTCGAAAGATACATCTTTCCAGATTTTTTGACAATCGATAAAGATGAAACAGCCATATAATTATTAAATTTAGATTTTACTCATTCACAATGCTATTTTTATATTAAGATAAATAATATTACAAAAAATATCTATTTATCTCAATCTTATTTATTGAATCATGCCGTACATATAATGTCGAGGATAGACCCATCTTTGTATAGTTACTTTACTATCCTGTGTAGTGTTTATACTATGTAAATATCTATACTATGCTAAGATAAATAATATTAGAAAAAATACTAGAAAAAATCGACTCACCCGTAGCACCTCAGACGGTACGGGTGAGTCGATTTTTTCTAGTATTTTTTCTAATATTATTTATCTTAATATAAAAATAGCATTGTGAATGCGAAAAATCTAAATTTAATAATCTATACTATGCTCTTAACTCTCTGCTCTATTCCTCTCACTTATTCCATTGCTTAGCTTTTGTATGTAATTAATGTGTTTCTTTATTCTCAATATATCTTCCTTTTCCCCTTCCAACCGCCGTTTCCTTTGCTATCCTCGACATATAATGCTCAAATTCTTATAATACCTACATGGCGTACATGAGGTGAATTTCAACGATCTTCTAGACATTTTTATTAGCTTCAATTCACGCGCGTAAATGAGTCACTGGTGTGTTTAGCTTTGTTTCTTATATTATTAATATATTATTTATTTTATACAAACTTGGCACTTTATTTGTAGGTTACAACTTCTAAAATATGCAGTCACGCCAGCGTGAGATACTTTCAGCTAATAATAAGATCCAGGTAATCTAAAATAATTGTAAAATATCAAAGACTGATAATTTTTATGAAGACATACATAATGAGTTCTTATATTTGACAATTTGGTTAAGAGATTACCCTGTCCCTTTTCAAACCAACACCTAAAATAATTGTTATCTCCTTTTTTATAACCCCCAAAATATATGTATAGAAGAAAATCTTAAGATAACGATGGCAACACTGCGTACCATAGACAACTATTTTTGTCAATCTTTTGCCAGCCAAAGAATTTTAGATGATGCAGCCTTATCCATTTATCTTTTGTTATTAAAATCTGAGATGGTACTTGTTTTGCTTTTTGACTTGCAATATTCACACCGAACTTCATAAGGAACCCTAATAATGATTGAAAGTGAATACTGCCTCGCATTGTACATAATAACGTCTTATGTAATTAAGTTTTTCATAATAGATGGCATATCTTTATGCACGTCGCGTTTTTGGAGCAAACTTTCCAATTTACCAATAACTTGCAAAAAAAGTTTATGATTTGAGGTTATAGATAACTTATTCTTTTTATAATCGAGATTATTAGAAGTTTCTCATTTTAGTTAGAAATAAAATTATCGAATGTTCAAACATGCGTAAAATAATCTATTTGCCTTAAAGAGAAAATGAATGAAATAATATTAAATCAAATTACGTAAGGGAAATACGGGTAATTGATTGAAAGGTTAAAAATTCTTAAAAGTAAAACAAATGGTTTCTTTTTATACGAACTGCCAAAAAAATGCGTGTAATTTGAATTCAGATGTAACAGGAATTAATTCGTAATTTCGTATTTTTTGAGAAATTACATTTTACTAATAGCTAACTTATTTTACGCCAAATAAAAATACAAAAATGATGAAAAGTTCGTGCAATTCCTTCTACATTGGTGAGATGGCGCTGGCTTGCAGCGTAAGAGTTGATATACTAGAAGAAATTCGACGTTCTCACTAGTGACTCGGTAGCTCAACGGTCAGAGCATTGGACCGGATATCCAAAGGTCGCGGGTTCGATTCCCGACCGAGAACATGATCTGGTGCGAGTCGTATTTTTTCTAGTATTTTATTTAGTATTATATAAAAATAGCATTGTGAATTAAATCTCAAAATTTCAAAAACTTCGTGCAAGTTTTAATAAAAAGTTGTTGAATTGTGCGTGTTTAAACCAAAAATTTATGCAAACAACACTATTTGTGGCTTAATTCATCATTAAATTTTTAAAATGTTAACCATTAATTCTTTTCAAATAACACGCGCAGCCTTGGTTAACTAAATAACCTTTCTTTTCTTTCGTATTTGTTTGACCGTCTGTAACTTAACCACGTGTCAACTCAACACAACTTAGGATCAACTGTTCAAACATACTTACAATGGTATTCTTAAAGTATATTATTTAGTTTAATAGCGAGCGACCTAATTAAATGCCATGTTTAACTAAAACTTTTAACGGAAGTTTTTAATAATTACTGCAATCCTGACTTGAAAGTTGTTTTGTAAAGGTTTTTATAAAAATATGCGATATTTTTAACACAACGGATGTTAACAGCAATCAAATCGTTAACATTTTCCCCTACGTCTGTTTAATGTTGTGTCCAAAGCAACAGGTTGTAATGGCTTTTTACGCGGGAAAAGATAACATAGACAAACTTTTTTTTTGTGTGGCAAAGGTGTCTGTTACAGACAGATGTCTTGGCCCATTGACTGATAAAACGCAACGCAACTCCATTTCAAAAAGGTGCTTTGGGCAATATTTTGTCATAATAGTTATTTTTTCTTGGAACAGACGCCATTGTTACACGTTTCAATGAATACTAGAATATGACACGTACGGGGCGATGCAAACAGTTGAATATGAAATTATTTTTGCGAAATATTTACTTAAGTATGAACGTAATATTACAGATAGTATATGTATTTCAGTATATTATGAGCTTACTTAACTTAAGCATTTTTTTTTATTTAGAAACACGATCGTACACGTTCTATAGCAAACATCTTAAATTACATTTTACATTAAGACCTATAGTTTCCTTAATGTTAAGTTTAACATTAAATAATACGATAAATATATAGCTAGCCTGGCCCCAGACCTACCGGTTTCATTTCTTTGCTTTGCTGTTTTACTTGAACAGAGGCTACCAGCTAACGCATTTAAAACTTCGGAAAGTCTGCCGGGCTTCAAATCAAAACGGATAAATCGAGCCCCCATCGGGCCAAAATGGCGAACCCTAATTTATAATGTCACACGAACATCGATATCTTCTAAATAACTACAGTACGAAACTTCTTACTTCGACTTATCTGTTTTAAGTTGAAGCCCGGCAGACTTTCCGAAGTTCGATGCGTTAGCCGGTACGGCCTCCTGTTCTACTAGAACAGCAAAGAAAGGAAAGAAACCGGTGGGTCTAGGGCCAGCCTTAATGAAACTAGAAATTTCAACGAAAAGATACTATGTAAATACTTTTACCATTTATTTACATACAGAAACATATTACTAACGTAAATACAGTTTTTTCCACTACTTTCTATAGGCAATTAATTGATAAATATTAACTAAATATTCTCCATTCATTTATTATCCGGAAAAAACTAAAAACAAAATAACTGACAAGAACTTTTTTGGTCGTTTTAAAAACTAACACTAACTTTAATAAAAAAACGAAAATCTTATTTACGGATTGCTTAAATTAACTAGAAATATCAGTTATCATGTCATACTTTATGAAAGTTTAAATAACTTCACGTTTCTGAAACGCGTTTCGTAACGTTTTTATAAAAAATGTGAAAATCAGATGATGGAATTGCAACATCATTATTACAGATAAGTCTATCTATTGTGACGAATTGATTTTGAAAGTACTTAATTACTGTTTTCTATGTATTAAGTATTTTTTTATTACTAGCGTGCAGTGTGAACTTATAAAAAAAATAGTTTATTTGGCATTAACGAATACATTTTTATAAATAATAAGGACCGATGCCAACTTTTAAGCCTCATTTGGCCTGTATCAGGAGGCACCGCTCTTCCATGAAACAGGGTTCTTCTTCTTTTTTTGTTATGGCAATCTACTTTCCTCTTGGAAGTAATATTTGCCAGTGTCAAGTGTTAAATAGTTCAGTGGTAGATATTGTTTAATTTTTATAAATATAGAATTTTCGATTATTTTTCTGTTTTAGTACAAGCCATTTTAATCTATTTTCAAACATAACCTTTGCATAGAAAAGTCAAATACAAAAGTCAATATGTTTTTATGTGATGTACCCATAGACTTAGAAAAATTTTCGCTGCGCTATTTCTATGGATGTACCCAAGTACCTATGGTTCTTGTAGTTTATGGCGAACTTTCATAGAGAATACTTCAGAATCCACATAAAACTCTCCCTTGGCTTTCCATCCTTCCTGTGTGGAGATGGGCACTGGACCCGACTTTTACCTGACTGCTGGGTTTAACACAATAAAAACCCACATTGTATGTTAAAAAAACTTTTCACAGCTTTTTTATTTCTATTGATATGTCAAATGTGACGTTGCTATAGAAACAATTTCTTGTTAAAACAATACAGAAAAATATTAAAAGGATAAAACATCTCTTATTTCTAAAGATTTTATTTAGTTCAAGAAAATGGTATATTGGCGTTAACTGAGTTTAAACTCAGCAGTCGGGTAAAAATCGGGTCCTTTGCCCATCTCTATGCCTGTGTTGACATTCCATTTAACGCACGAAACGTTCCAAGACGTTGTTTGTCAGAAATATTATCCAGTTCAACTCTTACTTATAGGTAATCCGATTTATTCCGAGTACCTTCATCTATATTACTAACACTTAGGTAAGTACTGAAAAAGGAATACGCGCTTCCATCTTTTATGTAAATATTGGTAAAAACTACAAGAAAACGTAAGCATTTTATCAAAACCTGTCAGCCAATTTTGATAAGATTATTACTCATATCAGTGAGATTAGGCATTCTATTTATATTGCTTTGTCTTATCGTTAGAAAAAGTTTTCGCGCCATATTTTGCGGGAGTTCAGACAGCAGTCTATCCGTCCAAGGAATAAAACTTTTGATTTTCGAATCCTCTGTTCGGTTCGCTGGCACACAAAATCAAACCACAGTTACCTACCTCCTTTAATCGTTTAAAAAAAGACAACGAACCATAGACACGAGACAATGACGCAGCTACACGAAAGAGAGGGAGGCAATGACTATCCTAGGATGAAAACAAGAAACAAAATTGAACCAGTCTGGACAACTTTCGAGTCTCGCCACAAACGAGTTTTATCTAGCTTGAATATGTAATTTCTATCATTATTATGACTGGATTTATTACAGGCTCTAAATAATAAGTTGGAAAGATCGAGTTTCTGTTGAACTGAAGAAAAAATGAAAATGCAATTTGGACCAAAATAAGCAGATAAGACTTTTAATACGAAAACCTATATTGAAATATTTGGTATACATACCTACTCTAGAGTGTATTAGTATTTTGGCTTTGATTCTCGTTGTGATCTTTATATTAGAACAATATTCCAAAAGAGTATGCCATTGGCCCCAGTTTCTTTGGTCAACTATTTCTTGGACAAAGAAATTGGATGACAACGTCCAATAATACATATACACTTCTAAGATTTTCGCGCGTACAGTTCATTAGAAATAAAACACTTTTTACGGATTACAGCGCGTATATTATTAATTCAGGTGTTGTTTTGGAATTATTTAGTTTGTATTTATTGGTTTTTTTAGAATTCCCGACGTTTCGGCACCTTTCCAGGGGCCGTGGTCACGGGAGGACTAAAGCAAAAAGGCTGCTCATATTTTTATGAAATTACCCGCTGGAAATTTTATAAAAATGTATTCAAGTTTATTAAATTATTTTATAGCTGCGTTCTGATTTTAATAATTATTACTGAATTAAATTGAATAAAGTTAATTAGAAAACAAGATCTAGCTACTGAATCTACTACCAGTTCACAAATTGGGAGGCCTCTGAGAGAAAGAACTGGCGGAAGAAAACTCAGAGAGGTTGTGTCGACCTCCCTTTTGATCCCTATCTACAGAACGAACTAACTATATCTTTAGATCCTGCAGTGTGTGATTTGGGATGGGATTTTAGTTGATGGATTATGGGGTCCCAAGCTGGTGGTACTCTCCAACCATCATCTCTATTGAAATTTGGGTGTTTGTTGATTTCAATAGCCTCGCGTAGCATTCTGGGAATGAATCTTTGTTCTTTAGCGAGTATTTGTGGTTTATCAAATCTAATGTAATGGTTAGGTCCCTTTGATGCATGTTCACACACTGCAGACTTGTTATCGCGCCTATGCTTCATGTCAGCTACATGTTCTTTAACGCGCGTCCCTATACTTCTCTTTGTTTGTCCGATGTAAGAGAGCCCACAGTCACAATCTAGTTTGTAGACGCCCGCATCTTGAAAGGGAATATTACACTTGACAGGTCGTAAGAATTGGTTTATCTTCTTCGGCGGCTTGAAGTAGGTCTTGATGGACGCACGCTTCAGAATACCTCCAATCTTGTCAGTGACACCTTTCATGTATGGTAGGATGGCAGGACGTCGTTCTACTGTGGCTGGTTTGACACGGGTTCTGTGATGAAGGCGTGGTACTGGCAGTTTGTTGCTACGCAGTACGTGCTTGACATGCTGAAGCTCAGCTGTCAGGTGTTGTTGGTCACAGATCCCGCGTGCTCTCTGAAACAAAGATTTCCCTACGGTAGCTAACTGTAAAGGATGGTGGTGGGATTCACCACTGAGGTACTTATCTGTATGTGTTGCTTTTCGATACACAGTGTGGCTCAAGGTTTGATCAGAATTCCTGATGATAAGAATGTCTAGGAAGGCTAGTTTATTATCTGCCTCTAACTCCATAGTGAATTGAATGTTAGGATTGATGGAGTTAAGGTGGTTCAAGAAAGCAGGAACACTATCTCTAGGTAGTATTGTAAAAGTGTCATCTACGTACCGTTTGTAGAACCGGGGAGACACAGGTGCTGTGTTTAGTGCTTTCTCCTCAAAATTCTCCATGAAGATGTCAGCGACAACGGGGGATACAGGAGAGCCCATAGCTACCCCGTCTACTTGTAGATAGAATTCTTCATTCCACAAGAGATAGCCGGATGTTAGGCAGTGTTCTAGAAGTTCTGCATACTCAATTGGCATGTTATTTTCAACCAGCTTCTTCCTAGTGATATCAATGCAGTCCTGTACTGGTAGGCATGTGAATAAGGACTGCACATCAAAACTGACCATAATTTCATCATCAGTAAGATTTAGATGTTGTATCTCACTAACGAATTGGTAGGAATCCTTCACATAAGCTGTTGTGTTACCTCTCAGTGGTGTGAGTGTTTTAGCTACGTGTCGAGCCAATTTGTAAGTTGGTGAGTCAATTTGGCTGACAATGGGACGTAGCGGAGCGTTGTCTTTGTGTATCTTGGGCAACCCATACAGTTTTGGTGGTTTGGGGCAGGATGGAACAAGGTAATTGACGTCTAGATTCAACGTTTCAGAATGTTTTTTGATGAGCTCACTAGTTTTCTTAAGAATCTTGGTGGTTTGATCATTTTTGACGTGTTTGTAGGTTTTCTCATCATCTAAAAGTTGTTGTATTTTATCATTGTAATCTGACGTGTCCATCACAACCGTTGCGTTACCCTTATCTGCACGGAGAATAGTAAGTTCTGGCTGGTTGCGCAGGTTCTTCAGCGCTGTATATTCATCATGAGGGAGGTTGAGTTTGGGCAGCTTGCTACGCCGTAAGACGGATGAAATATCTTGACGTATGGCTTCACTGTCCTCCTTTTTCATGTTGTTTTTAACCAGGCATTCCTCAACGTTGCAGATAATGTCCTCATAAGGTATTCTACGTGGTGTTACCGCAAAGTTTAATCCTTTATTTAAAACTTTCAATGTAGTTTGATCTAAAGTTTGTTTTGATAAGTTGACAACTGCACGGGTGTTTTCATTTACTCTATGGTCTGTGTTGACAGTGACGGCTGCATTCAGAAACGTATTTTTTCGCGTGTTTAATTTCTGATATTTTGAAATTTGTCGGTTCTTGCATTGATTATATTGCACGGTTTCACGTTTATCGAGTACTTGAATGCAGTCATTGTATGCCTCCGTAGCAAGTTGTGTTTCTAATTCTTTGGTTAAACGGTCTATTTCATGGTTAATTGAGATTAATTCCGAGCGTTGTTCTCTGATTAAATTCTCCATTCTCCTCAAAATTCTCCATCTTCATGGAGAATTTTGAGGAGAAAGCACTAAACACAGCACCTGTGTCTCCCCGGTTCTACAAACGGTACGTAGATGACACTTTCACAATACTACCTAGAGATAGTGTTCCTGCTTTCTTGAACCACCTTAACTCCATCAATCCTAACATTCAATTCACTATGGAGTTAGAGGCAGATAATAAACTAGCCTTCCTAGACATTCTTATCATCAGGAATTCTGATCAAACCTTGAGCCACACTGTGTATCGAAAAGCAACACATACAGATAAGTACCTCAGTGGTGAATCCCACCACCATCCTTTACAGTTAGCTACCGTAGGGAAATCTTTGTTTCAGAGAGCACGCGGGATCTGTGACCAACAACACCTGACAGCTGAGCTTCAGCATGTCAAGCACGTACTGCGTAGCAACAAACTGCCAGTACCACGCCTTCATCACAGAACCCGTGTCAAACCAGCCACAGTAGAACGACGTCCTGCCATCCTACCATACATGAAAGGTGTCACTGACAAGATTGGAGGTATTCTGAAGCGTGCGTCCATCAAGACCTACTTCAAGCCGCCGAAGAAGATAAACCAATTCTTACGACCTGTCAAGTGTAATATTCCCTTTCAAGATGCGGGCGTCTACAAACTAGATTGTGACTGTGGGCTCTCTTACATCGGACAAACAAAGAGAAGTATAGGGACGCGCGTTAAAGAACATGTAGCTGACATGAAGCATAGGCGCGATAACAAGTCTGCAGTGTGTGAACATGCATCAAAGGGACCTAACCATTACATTAGATTTGATAAACCACAAATACTCGCTAAAGAACAAAGATTCATTCCCAGAATGCTACGCGAGGCTATTGAAATCAACAAACACCCAAATTTCAATAGAGATGATGGTTGGAGAGTACCACCAGCTTGGGACCCCATAATCCATCAACTAAAATCCCATCCCAAATCACACACTGCAGGATCTAAAGATATAGTTAGTTCGTTCTGTAGATAGGGATCAAAAGGGAGGTCGACACAACCTCTCTGAGTTTTCTTCCGCCAGTTCTTTCTCTCAGAGGCCTCCCAATTTGTGAACTGGTAGTAGATTCAGTAGCTAGATCTTGTTTTCTAATTAACTTTATTCAATTTAATTCAGTAATAATTATTAAAATCAGAACGCAGCTATAAAATAATTTAATAAACTTGAATACATTTTTATAAAATTTCCAGCGGGTAATTTCATAAAAATATGAGCAGCCTTTTTGCTTTAGTCCTCCCGTGACCACGGCCCCTGGAAAGGTGCCGAAACGTCGGGAATTCTAAAAAAAACCAATAAATACAAACTAAATAATTCCAAAACAACACCTGAATTAATAATATACGCGCTGTAATCCGTAAAAAGTGTTTTATTTCTAGTCCAATAATACGTCATAAGAAGATCGCTCTTGGACTAAGATATTAGACAAAATTCAAAACTCATTTATTTAGTCTAGGCTGTTACAAGCACTTGTGAATGTCAAAGAAGCTACGCCATCGGTTCGCAAACCCTAAGCGGGAGACCTTGTACCAACCAAACTGGATGAGTAGAAAACCACCCTTACCTTTGCCTGACCATAGACAAAAGTGTTTTCTGTTAAAAATTAAATTGGCGCTTAAACTTTTTCATAATGGCCGCTGGAACTAGTAAGAGTAGGCAAAGAAAACAATATTTTGTGAAACATAGTACTTATGACGAATAAATCATTATAAACTGATTTGATTTTAACAAATTGTTTTATTTTCCGACTAATATTTTAACTGTGTTTCCCCAAACAACAAATAACTGAATCCTTTAACATTAGTTTTATATTAAAACTATTTCCAAATGTTATTCAGGTTTAAATTCTCTAATCTGCAAGAATTAACGACTCAAATTAAACTCGCAAAACCTTTCAGTAAATCTGAAACAGCAAAACACAACTGCGCTTGAATTTCTAATGCACAAAACACCAACCGTAGTCTGCACACTAGCGCCGCCATTGGAAAAAAACCATAGTGCTTAAATAAAGACGAAATTGTGAATCTGTAGTGCACTCCGAAGAAGCTATGGTACTTTTTATCGCTTAAACAATATTTTCTAGCCTGTTGTTTAGTTTAATGGTGTTTTTTGCGAATAGTGGCTACTTTTCTACATAGAGATAATTCTCAATTTCGTCTTTATTTAAACACTTTTTTTTCCAATAGCGACGCTAGTGCGCAGACTATACATTCTTAACGTAACGTAATGTTTAGTAGTTTACGAAACAGGACGCATTATGTGGTGACATTAAAGATTTTTTGGATCTAACCGCTAGTAGGTAGGTATGTACTCAAAGTGGAATAAAAAGGGAACGATAAGGTAGAAAAATCGAAATTTACTTTGAAGTGGTTTCCGCATTTCCTTTCATAACTATCACTTAGCTACTCAGAACTTGTGGCCATTACAAGCCGCAAAATTGCAAGAATCGTTTTTTTGTCTTTTGGTGATTGTATTGTACCTAAGTTGCGACTAACAGAATATGAAAATCTATTTTTTTAACAAAATAAATCCAAAAAGTTGAGGAAATGTATCGAAAACCAATGTTTTCATTAGATAACATTGTAGTTGCGTTATTTTCAAAAAGATGTTAAGTAGGTACTCGATTTCACTTCACTATCCCGATTTGTTTGATTTTTTTTATCCCAGTATAGTAAAGCCACTAATATTATAACATTATATTACAATAGTACATGTGACTACGGATTTCACAGTATTTTTCATACATTTATTAAGTTGGTCAACGTAAGAAATTATTTAAAAAAAAAGACCACATCACAAACAGTATGATTTTATGACAAAAGATTTGTACGGAAATCATAGGTGCTTTGGATTTCTTATAAGAAATGTTTAAGTAAGTACCTATGCTCTCTCATAATAGGAAAAATGTTCCAGCATTTTTGGCTCATGGAAAATTCAAAAATATAAAATAACTTCGAATTCGCAAAAGTCCACAAACACAATATGAATTAAAAAAAAATTGGACGGTTCCGCATCGATTTTTTTAAAAAAAATACATGTTGTGGTTGTGTTGTGGCAGGTGGTGACTAAAGAATAATCTCCATTCTGCTATTACTCCCGTTCTTTTGCGAAGACAAAGTTTTTTTTTATGCAACCAATATTTCTGTAACTTTTTATATGGGAGCATATTTCTACCTATTAAAACAAAATCAGTCAAATTGATTTTTTTCAGGCATTCCCTATTAAAGCAAACCCAACTTATAACGACGGGACGCGACGTAGGATTACTGTTATACTATAATGTATACTGTTGTATAACGTATTCATTGTTGGTAGGCTGAACCTTAAATTTTGAATTAAGCTTGACACCTGTAAATTGATTCAGTAGAAATGAGGTGATTAAATAATGTTATTTATTTATGAATCTATGTTAATGGTAACATGTATGAATGTAATGTCTGGAAACGATATACATATTTGTAAATATCGTTCCTTCTAATAAAGCTGATAAGTTTTTTGCGCCCATTTTTCTTGTCAGCTAAAAGACGTCATAATGGGTGGTAGGATAAAAGAATTGACGATTTAGAAATGCTTGTTATGTGAGCTTATTTGAATAAAGAATTTTTCAATTTTCAATTTCAATTTTCAAAGCTAGGCGCGAAGTTCGTACCCCGGTAGGAGCAAAATTATTGTCAAATCAAAACGGAAAAAATGACATTAACTTTTTGCTCTTGTATGAAGTGTTTACATTTCGATAACTTTAAAGCGAATTAATTAATGCAAAGCAATAAACCCAAATTTTCAACGACGCGACGTAGTGAGCCCCATTGTTGCGCCAAAGCTAGGTTCGAACCCCGGTGGAAGCATGTGATTGTCAAAACGGGAAAAATTACTCTTATTTTGAAATTCTCAGTTGATTAACCTACTCTTATAATAATACACAACTATATACTAATCTTATGATTACGAATATGTCAATGCATAAATTAAGTTATTTAGGAGATAATGCCGTAATTTATTTGCACCGAAACCGGTAAGGCGGTAACCATTATGATTCACCAGCCAGAACGAGTTAGAAACATCCAAATAAAACTAAAAGTTAAAAGAGTCTGTACATTCTCAAAAACGTTACGGTCTAAGACTTAATTAAAAAGAAAAAAGGAAGAATTACTTCATGGTATTAAAAAAAGAAAGTTTTTTTTAAAATGAATAGAAAAATTGACATCCATTTTTTAAAAAAGGAACGCCAACTTCAACCTTGAATAATACCCTCAAAATAAAACAAAAAAAACAGGTAAGAAACCTTTGCAGCCAGTCCACCTGCACTACAAAAAAGGTTAGCACCGATAAATCAGATAACAAAAGAGTTTTGATATCCACGTATCATTACCTCGATTTATAGATAGCGGTACCGGACGATCCAAGTGAGTCACTCACAGGCATGCACTTTTTACTTGAAAAGTTTTAATATTTTATCACCAACAGTTGATTTTTGTACTGTAATATGACCGTTTTACGGTTGAACGCGGCACTATAATCGCCCACGCCACACCTCGGGCACTTTCCAACCGGTTTTCAAAGGATCAACGTAAAAGTAGGTTCAAACTACGCGGGAGCGATGCGTACCCTCCTCGCGAGCGACTCCGGACAACTGGCTAGTAAAAAAAATAAACGCAGTGTTGCCACACGTGCGCACGCAAATATAACAGTGTGGTTAGTTTTATAAAAATGGTACGATTTAGAATTTTTGTGATTACTTATTAATATTAGGTATGACAAAAATTAATAATACATACATAAAATAAATAATGGTTTGCAAAAATTAGTAATTATTTCATAAGATTACTAACTATGTCTTCTTTAGTTACCTACTTGCATATCAGCCTTTTTAATGTCCTGCTAAGGCACAGCTCTTTCTTATGGATAAAAAAAGAAACATAAGAAGGAAGAGCCATAATAACCCATCACGCGGACCTAATGCGGATTGGTGGGTGTAAAAAGTGACAACCCTAGACGCAAATAAAAGTTAAAATCTCGTCTAGTTAAAGTTTAGTCAAAATGATTAATTGCTCCTTGCAAAGAAAAGCCTCATTTAAGGCGGTCATTTATTTATGATCACCAACGTCAGTAAGATTCTGGTGACATTGACATCTCGTCTTAATTAGCTGCGTTGCCGTAACAAAATAATAACATTACTTATAAAAATTTGTTTTAACTGATTGTTCACATTAAACCGGGTCTCCAGCGACAGCTTTTTTAAAACATTGAACAAACTTGTGTAAAGAAGTAGTAGATTGTATCATAAGGGAGCAAAATAATATTTTTACGGCGAGGGCGCTTTTTTGAATAAAGAGCGAAGTGAGGGATTCTAGAGTAAATTAAGTAGTATCTAGTAATTAAATTACTATAGATTATCCATCACATTTCTAGCGTCAGTTCTAATAATTTCAGGAGTTAATTCTATACTTTCACTGTCACTTGAAGAACTCATTTCTAACCGACTTTAAAAAAAAGGAGGAGGTTTTCAATTCGATAGTATATTTTTTCAAAACAAAACCAAGAATTTCTAACAACACGGATTGTTAGAAATTCTTGGTTCTTGTTGTTCTTGGTTCTAACAACACGGATTGTTAGAAATTGACGAAAACGCGGACTGCAGTTCACGCGTTTTATAATTTCTTTTTTTTCGTGGGCGCTACTATGGGCCGTCGAAATGTGCCTGCCATTTACCAGCCAATGAAATGAAAAATGAAAATTAAATGAAAAATTCTTTATTCAAATAAACTTAGATATTAAGTGCTTTAGAATTGTCTATATTTTCCTACCACCCATTCGAGACGTTTTTAGCAGTCTTTATTCAAACAATATTAGCAAAGATAATTGCGCCGCACTTATAAAGAGGATTAAAAACTCATTATTGCCCGCTAAAAGTTTCTTATAGAAAACATCACCTTTGGGTGCACGTAAGGACGAACCAAGTTGTCCTTTTCGAATAGATGGGATAAAAAAAACTTTTTGTTTACACGATTTTGTTGGATGTTGAAATGCCTGTTGAAAGATTTCAAAGACTATCGCTAGAGGTCCTGCTTTAGGTTAAGTAATAGAATGTTTGAATAAAACAGAGCACATCCCCATTATAATCTAAAATGTACACAACGTACAAAATGACTGGGCACTAGCAACACCGTCGCGACAACTTTCATGTTTCGCCGAGCGGTGTGGCGGGCGCGCTCGGCTGCCGTCGGTCATTTCCACGCGCGCCGGCCGTGCAGTTCACAAGTTTGTAAAAAACGGTTGTTCAACAAGAGAGAAAACAAAAGTGGTCGGTTTTTCCGTGTGCTATTTGCACATCTTACTATGGAAATCGTTTTGAGCACTAAAAATACTGAAACAATTTATTAAGTACGGAGATTAACCGCGTAAAAAACGTGCTTGATTAGTCCAAAACCGATGTCACAGCTCATTATAGTTCGTTTAAGTTGTAAAACGTAATAACCTCTACAACTTTCCAGCTTCAGTTCCAAAGAGAATATTTTTGTTCTCCGAAAAAAAGTTGTTTGTGTCGGTTGATAGTTTGTGGACTTAAGATAGACTTTGCTATCGGATGGTTATGTTATGTATGACCATATTATATTTTATAATGTCGATATCGCGAACAACTCAACAATCCAATCCTATTTCAGCATTAACCATACTTTTCACAGCCATAAAACCAACGATTGATTAGTTCCTGATTAAGGTTACTTAGCAATTTTAGCATGTATTTGAATAACATTTCCAGGTTTTCGTGTTAAAGAAGGTTATAATAGGACATTATTTATCAACTACGGGCTGCTCCATGTACTTAATGCAACATTTTCTCACATGCCATTATGTACCTGAGTGGTGCAGTGGTCAACATGCCGCCTACCACGCAAGAGGTTCCGGGTTCGATTTCCGACCGGGCAGAAATTGTAATGATGACTTTAGAAGATTCAATAGACACAATTACAGCTTAGGAAACCTATTGAAACCTGTGATGGACTAGATAATTATGATCAATTTATTACACCTATGTGTGATTTGTGGCGTGATTTCATAAATTTATTTAAGGTGATTCCGTAAACCTTAAATCGGTATGTGATTAGTAAGGTGACAATAGAAAAATAAAATCATTTGAGTTTTATATCTAGAAACAACATTATACCCAAAATTGGGTTGAAAGTTGAAAACCGACAAAATGACGGCGACGATAAGTATGTACCTACCTTCAAAAATGTCGACAGCTGGCTGGTACCAGAAACATGAATAATGCACAATATTAGAAAAACTTTATTTATTTATTATACAAGGTGTTACAAAAATACCCCTAATGCCGTTTAGGGTATATAGGGACCATCAAATTGAACAACTTTTACTATGGGACCAACTTTGAAATCGCGAAAAAAAATCAGCTGTTTCATACAAAAATACAATCGAAAATATCAAAATGTATAAAAAAGCTGATTTTTTTTCGCGATTTCACAGTTGGTCCAATAGTAAAAGTTGTTCAGTTTGATGGTCCCTATATACCATATTCGGCATTAGGGGTACTTTTGTAACACCTTGTATAATATAAAGGATTTTCCTGCTCCACCGATTACTTTCAAATGAGATCATATCTAGTCCATCTACATTTTTCGCTGTTACAATTAATTGAATGTGGAGCAATTAGCGTCGTACGCATCACGTAGCCGACTAAGAAAGCTGGACTTTCGTTGTTAATTGAAGACAATGAGTTCGATTCCCAAGCGATCACTTTCACCATTCAGCAGGACGATACAACGTGTATGAATGCGTACGAATCCATTACTTGTTGTTGTATAAGCTTAGAAGTAATAAAGAGTTCAATGAAATAACACTTTCGCCAGTAGGTGTTACTTGAATAATGAAACTAAAATTGATTAAGGTTCATTGTAACCCGGACATTAGATTTAAATAATTTCCTGTACAGTTTCTTTCCTATAAAATCTAGGCTTCTCTAAACAAAGTCATTATTTAGTTTAAAAGTTAAGTTTTATGAATACATTAAACAATAATCAATCAGTAAAATTCCCGCCAAAAATTGAATTAAGGGTTGCCAGAAATAGTCAAATGGAATCATAATTAGTCAAAAAATCATACACATTTATTAGGCAATCTGTTTCGCCGTTATTAGGGTTTTTAGGTACGACGCAGTACGTCGGTCATATAAAATTAAATAAGAATGAAACTTAGTGCAAAAGGTACCATTTTTGGTACAACACAAAGTTATTTTTGTGTTTGTATTTTTGGATATGCAAATAAAATCAGTAACCTCAAGCATTACTGTCTCAATGAAGGACTGACATTCATTTTTCAATATTTTCACCGAAATATTTACAAGACTTTTATGACTTTCAACCGATTGAAAATCTACATTCGCGGTAAAAGTCTAGTCTCCCGCCAAACGACATTTGACATTAATATAATTGAATTGATGCTGAATATTGTTGCTGACTTATTATTTTGTTTGTTTTGTGCTGTGGTAGATTGTGTATATCAAATTACTGAAGTGTGAAAAATTTTACTCAAAGTCTTTCAGATTTGCATTAAAAATGCTAAATATTAGCATCTGGCCGTGACTAATTGGTCCGCGTAGTTGACACATTTTTATAAAGGATGCCTGTACTGCCTGTGTATTATTTACTACTTGGTGAAATGGGGAATGTCTGAAAGATTTGATAATTATGTTGATTGGTTGAAAATTTTTTATAGGTAGTAATAAATTAGGAAAAAGAAAAAAACTTCCTCAGCCACCACCTGAATCACAACATGTATTAAAAAAGTTTTGACATTTCTGCATTTTTTTTTTAATACATAGTAATTGCAATTGTTGCAGGACGTGGCTAAGGAATAATCTCCAGTCTCCTGTTACTCCCATACTTTTGCAAAGATGAAAGTTACTTTACTTTTTAGAATACTTTCACGGAACCCAAAATTCTGAAACTTTTTCGTATTAATAAAAAAAACTTTATTATATATAAAAAATATTTAAAAAAATGTTTTTTTTGGTCATTCTCTATGCTACCTATAGATCGCTTTTACAAATTATTGATTGTTTACTTTGAATAGAGATAGGTATTACTTTTATTCTTATATGTATATTTTGCTATCAGAGCTATGTATTGATGTTTCCCAATATCTAACAACTTAACAAACTTTTCGAAGCCACGACCGCGCTGATGTTTTTGGCGCGCAAACTTCCCGCTTTCCGCCAAAAACATATATCACATTTCAGCGGTGTTGCCACAAAAAAACTACTAAAAGAGGTTCTACCAAAGAGGTTCCACGCACGAAGTGGCGTGTCGTAAGGGACTTATTTCTTGCAACAAAAACTAAAGGAGGTCAAACAGGTTGCGAAAGCGCACAAAAACCTTTATCTAAAGTTGAAAGAACTCGGTACTCAATAAGAATTGAATCTGAGTAGGATAAACGATTTTTTGTTACCGTGATAACTTCCATATTTGCCCGCTTTTTTATATTTTTGATGATTATGAAAAATGTATAAAATAAATAAATAAATATTTGACAACATCACATACATTGCTCCGATTCCAAAGTAAGTAGCTAAAGCACTTGAGCTATATTAAAAAAAAAATATGTCGAGCTCCTCCGTGTTTCGGAAGGCATGTTAAGCCGTTGGTTCCTGCTGGTTAACATCCACCAATCCGCATTGGGTCCGCGTGGTGGGTTATGGCCTATGCTCCTTATCCACATGTAGTGGCTCATAGTCTATGCTCTTTTGTGAATAACAACAAGCACGCTGAACAACCTAAAAATTAAGAATCTTTGAAAAAAATGCTGTCTTTAGGCGTAGTTTAATCAAAAATAGTGTTTTTATTTAATCAGGTGGTTGCTTTTAAATAAATATTGACATTGCTTGTAAATTATTCACAGCTGTTGAAGTTTCAGCATTGCGATTCTGTAAGACTTCATTCTTAACTTCGCATCTGAATCCGCTGTGAGTTTCTTGATTGGTATTCTCAAAACTCGCTTGATAATTCGCATGTGCACTAGCGCTGCCCTTGTGAGCGTGTCAGCGAGTTGAACTAAATTGACCGTGAGATTTTGACGGGAACCGATAACTTGTCCGAAAACTTGTCCTAATTTCATTTAACAGAAACGGTTGACCGAAGTTTTTGTTGCTATGTGTATTGTTTGCCATATTTTTAAACCATCGAAATATCATTTGGCATATGTCTCATTTTACCGAACTACGTTTCACCGATTTTCAAAATAAAATTTTTACTATTGGCTGAAGTCTCTTTTGACTTTTTTTCATTTGCCAGATAACTTATTTGCCATACTTTCACTTCACCAGAACAACATTTTACCGAATATTATTTGGCTATATTACTAAATAATTAGTAATATGAGGTAAATATTTTTGTCGTTTTCGAGCCGTCTCTTTGGGAAAAATGTTCAGTCAACAAAAATATCTTCCTTTAGCGACATGGGACGTAAACGTCTAGTATCAATCATTACATCGTTTTTACGAATTACTTATACATGCTAATAAAAGTCTTTAATATCTTTTCCAATATAGCCTTATAGGGTTTGTAAATGTATACAAGTGTTACAAAAATACCCCTAAAAAAACAACTGATTTCAGAGTTGGTCCCATAGTAAAAGTTGATCAGTTTGATGGTCCCTATATACCATATTCGGCATTAGGGGTATTTTTGTAACACCTTGTATACTACTTAGAGATATTAAAATCCAGTTGAAAAGACGCTGAAATTTTATTTTAGACGACCTGAGTGGTGCAGTGGTCAACATGCCTGTCTACCACGTAAGACGTTCCGGGTTCGATTCCGGGCCGGACAGAAATTGAAATGATGAATTTCAATTTTTGTGACGGGTCTTGGTGTTACTATGTATAATAAGTATATATTTAAATAGATGGCGCTGTGTGAAATCGTCCAAGCATTTATTATTTGTTTTATTATGCAAACAAAAAAAGTATATTCTTTGGTAAAAGTAGGTTATACTTATGCTATTTATTATAAATATTTACTTAAATTATTATTTTCATATCATTTTTAAAGTTATTTAATAATACTTTTAACTGCCCCAAGTTAAAATAGTCTCCAAGACAATTTATATTACTCATTACATGTTCTGTTCTGTTACATGTTGGTCACTTTCCCAACCGTCCCATCAGACCGTGAAGATACAGCATAATCACGCCCGTGACCCAGTCACCGGTAGGGTCGCCACAAATACGGATTTGGACTTTTGGACTTTTTATTTAGGTACAAGAAAAATCTTGAAATTGTTTTTAATTAATTTTATTATTGAATAACCATAAAGTTAATTTTGACTTAAATGGCCGGGTTTTTTTAAAATGTGTAAGTTTTAATTTATGCTGATTTAAGCCTTCAGTTTGGACTTTATCTACGAGTATTAAAGTATCTTTTTGCCACGAGAATTTATTTGTTTTTCATGTAAAAACTTTGACGATTTTCACATGGAGTAAAGTTTTGCCGTACACGGCAGAACCGAATACTCTGTTCACACGGTAAAAAAGTGGATGGTATGTCATGGTGTGAATAGTGAACACTCTTGCTTTAATATACTGGTATTTTCGCCGCCAGAGGCGTCCTCGAAAAAGGTTGGTAGCGCTGCTTCGGCAAATAATCGAAACTTAACATCCGATTCTGCGACTGCAATCAAATTCGGTCACACGATAAAATACCGAATACGGTTGAGACTGTTGAGAGTGGCAATATCACTTTAATATACGCGTTCACACGAGCGCAGATTTGGTTTTTAAAAACCGAATAATACATTCACAGGATGACACACCATTCTGTTTTTTGTAGAAAAGCAAAACCGAATGCCGAGTAAACAGAGTATTCGGTTTTGCCGTATTCGGTAAAAATACAATCCGGTAAAACTTAACTCCGTGTGAACGTAGAGTACAAGTGAACATTTGCGATACAATGGCATCGTACAATAGTTTCCCACTCTATTGTGGTCGGCTTTTGTGGCGCCAAGACATTTTAATTCGATACAATAATAAAATCCCATTAGCAACTGATTTAATTATTCGATTCATAAAGTGACTGATGTGCTGACTATTTAATGAGTTCCTGATTTTGAGAGACTTTTTATGATTTTGTTATTCCTGACTTTTCTTATTTCAATATGGTTGCCCTATTCGTGGTATAGAGTTAGACCATTCTATGTAGTGATAAGTGACTCATTGCAAAATGGAAGCAAAGCTCGAAGTCACTAAATGCAAACTTTGAAAAGAGAAAAAAGTCTTGTTGGAATAAAATAAATACTTAAGATAAAACTTATTACGTCACATCAGATTGATTTCTATTGCGTCTTCGTTGTAGATTTAAATATACAACATGTTACAAAAGTACCCCTAATGCCGAATATGGTATATAGGGACCATCAAACTGAACAACTTTTACTATGGAACCAACTCTGAAATCGTGAAAAAAAATCAGCTGTTTCATACATTTTAATATTTTCGATTTTAATTTTTGTATGAAACAGCTGATTTTTTTTTTCGCGATTTCAGAGATGGTCCCATTGTCAATTTGATCCATAGTAAGTTGATCAGTTTGATGGTCCCTTATACCATATTCGGCATTAGGGGTATTTTTGTAACACGTTGTATATTATCGTGTTACGGTGGTCGTGCTAGGCTGAACAGGTATTGCCCTTCGGGCTAGAATTGATTCTATTATTTCTTTAATTCTTTTTTTTTTAAACATTTAGAATCATCCTATGTTCGATGTTTATTAGTTATGTCTGTGACTCATATCTATAGTTTAGCGCAAACACTAATAAAATATGGATTCTATTCCGATATGTACACACGACGGCACCTCAGACTATACATGTTGACCTTGAGACCGCCTTTATGCTCTACGTAATAAAAGCTGTTCTCGCAGTTTAACTGTATAACCTGACGTGCTGTTGTGTACATACTTACTGTTTTTATTAATGCCGGGCTCATGACAAACAAAGTTTATCACATTATAATAAAAAATAATAAATAAATAAAATAATTAAACATTTACATATCCAGACTTTTTATTGACCTAATGTATTGACTATCCGATGCCGTCCTTTGCGAAAGTTGACAAATTTCTTAGTGTAGGTGAGCAGTGGTGAGCATTTTCCCGTTATACAGGATGCTACAGGGTGTTCCATTTTACCACAAACTGAAGGTAGAGACACCATTTTTGGAGGGTAGATAGTAGATACCAATGACTTTAATTACATACACGAGCTGTTCAAATCAAAACTAAAATTGTGTCACAACCAACCTTCGCGGCGCATCAACCGTTTCTCTCGGTTGCTCGCAATCGCATGCACCGTAACTTAATGAGCAATTTTTCGGTACTGTACAGCCTGTCTAGTGTAGTATACACATAGAAGTGGAAAATTTCCGTCATACAGGTCCAGTTTTATATGATTTTTATGGGAAATTTTAAATGAGAGGTCTACTGATAAATACCTAGGTATATTGGTAATCCGTGACTTTCAAAATAAATGCACAATTACTATCTTAATCACGCGAACGAAGTCGCGGACAAAAGATAGTCATCTACATCCATAGAGGTCGTTATCAAGTGGCAAGTAATATGCTGACGGCTGTGGCAAGTATGAGATACTTTCTCTTGTCATTAAATTACCACCTTGCCACGTTCAAGTTACGGGAGGTAACGTGCGTGCTATATCATTGCCATAACTCAGGGGCTGTACCGGCTAACGCATCGAACTTCGGAAAGTCTACTGGGCTTCAAATTAAAACAGATACATCGAGCACCAATCGGGCCAAATTAGCGAACCCCAATTCATGATGTCATATCTTGATAATCTTCTAAATAACTTCGGCGAATAGTACAATACGAAACTCCTTACTTCGATTTATCTGTTTTAAGTTGAAGCTCGGCAGACCCGCCGAAGTTCGAAAAGTTAGCCGGTAGGTCCCCAGGTACCTACTTTTTTATATTTTTTTTATAACGAACAAATCAAATTTTTATTTTCAAAGTATTCTTATCATACTGATACATGTTATGCTATTTTTCCCCTAATAAGTTGACCAGTCAATCTATCGATCGTAAGCCATTTTTTAACCGACTTCAAAAAAAGGAGGAGGTTCTATGTTCGTCTGTTTTTTTTTTTATTATTTTTTTATTTTTTTATTTTTTATTAATGTCCACCGATTACTCGAGAACGGCTGAACCGATTGACATGATTCAAACGCCACTTTATCAGGTTTGTTCCCCAGTTGGTCCCATTTTTTGAAAATTTTAAATCGGTTCAGTGGTTTTCGAGTAATCCTGAAAAAACTGTAATTTTTTAGGTAACTTTTGCACGAGTTTCAACGGATCTTCAGACATAACTAAAAATGAGGTCGGCATTTAAAGTGACGTCATTTTCCATTACAATAATTAACAAAGTTTACATTCAATGGGTAGGTAAAATAAATTTCAACTAGTTGAGAAATCGCTGTCTACACTAGCTACTAATCCTCACACGGTAAGAGGAAGAAGTGGGTGGAGCAAAAATGCTGGCATTTAGTTATGCAGCATAATGCGACTGAACCATAGATATTTTCTATACATAAACGAAAAATATCATACGTTATCTCTGCATCCTTTTGCCTTCTTTGCGTCTTTTACATTATTTGACTACACAGGACCTGATTTGTAATAAACTATCTCTTTTATTAACCGACTTCAAAAAAAGGAGGAGGTTCTATGTTCGTCTGTTTATTTGTTTTTTTTTATGTATGTCCACCGATTACTCGAGAACGGCTGAACCGATTGACATGATTCAAACGCCACTTTATCAGGTTTGTTCCCCAGTTGGTCCCATTTTTTGAAAATTTTAAATCGGTTCAGTGGTTTTCGAGTAATCCTGAAAAAACTGTAATTTTTTAGGTAACTTTTGCACGAGTTTCAACGGATCTTCAGACATAACTTCTTTGTTTATAAACCGATTGAAATAATTCTTGTTTTGTTAGAAAGGGGATACTTTAAGGGTGTTTTCATTAATTCCTGTACATTGGACCTTGGACTTCGAAGATACTCAAGAGAACTCTTCAAAATCAAATTGGATAGTGTATTAGTGATTACTCTACGGTATTGAAAGGTTTCGCATCAGCCATTTTTAGTGTCACTGTTGGGGCTGGAATACAAGCCTTACTTATAGGCTAATGAATAGGATGGACCATAACCCACCGCGCGGGCCCAATGCGGATTGGTGGGTGTTAATGAGTGCAAATGTAGCTGGGACTAACGGCTTAACGTGTCTTCTGAAGCACGTAGAAGCTCGCGATAATACACTTTGGTCACCCACCCCATGACTGACCCTTGCTAAAATTAACAGCGCGAAAAGTGGAAATTGAGTTATTCAGAGTACCATTGAAAAGTGTTGAAAATATGAATAAAATATATTTATATCATTGCTTACATTTACTTGTACATACCTACCACAAAAAAGTGAAAAATAAAAAGCTTTTAAAAATTAAAAAGAAAAACCTCCTTCAAAAAACCTTAAAAAAATTGCTATAAAAAAACAGTTTCAAAAAGCAACAGCTCTAAAAAGCAAGAAATAATATTCAAATCTGCATAATTACCACTATTCAAGTACCTACGCATATCTGATATTAAAAAAAACGTCTTATGAAGTCGGGTGGGGCTTAAGGTTTAAAAAATCAAATTAAGAAAGAGAAACCACTACAAATGTTTATATAAATTAAAAAAGGAAAATATCTTTCAGCCCCACCCGACTTCAAAAGACGTTTTTTTAATATCATGTAGTCTCCACTGGGCATAATATTATTTCCTTATAGAACAGAATAAGGAGGATGGGCCATACATAACCCACCACGCAGGCCCGATGCGGATTGGAAGAGATGGTTAAGAGTCTGGCATATCTTTAACCATAAATGAAACGCTAATGCTTGTGAATTGTGACACAATTACTTACGATCAAAATAACGCACGTCCGGTCATTTCTTTCTCTAGGTACATACTTAAAATGTGATTACATTTTTGATTCTTTCGAATATTCAGAGTTATTATATCACTAAGTTAGATCAGCCCTTCTCAAAATTAGCGACTGCGCTGCCCCCTACTAATGGTCACTATTGGTCACTGAAATTCGTAATTAATATTGCGGGACATTGGAGTTTTGTGTAGAGTTTTTTGAGGCAGATACGGGCAGTTTTTTGAGTAGGTACACATAGGTATAGTAACAACAACCAACCAAATGACAGCTTTAGAAAAAGTAAAAAATATATAAAATGGAACTAAAATTTTTCAGTACAAAATCAGTGTCGCCAAGATTATGATTATGACTTGTTTGCATAGAAAGTGGCGCCCTCAACTTTTGTCAACTCTTTATGGTCAAGTTGTAGTATTTCATTTGTTATTCTCTTGTTATTCTTCGTTATCATAGAAATTAATAGGCCGTTTAGGGGGCTACAAAAAATATGATTATCAAAATGGGGGCTGAATAACAAAGTTTGAGAACCAGATTGGTGTAAGAACATTTCCCTTGACCCAGCCAAGTATGATACTACACAAACCAATAACTATTTTACGGTGGGTGGGAAACTAGCTTTACACTTTTACTTTTCTTTGTAAGTAGCAACCTACTCACTTCACTATTTAAGTCTTTACTGGTGCTACTGAGCTATGTTGTTGAGCTAAGTTTATCGACTTTTTTTATTTCACTCCCGATTGGAATTTTTGGAAAAGTATGTATTTGCAATTGTGTTATTAAAAACTGTATTGACCGAGCGACCGCAAAGCGCGAGCGTAACGTCTCCGTTTCGGCTTGAACAAAAATGCTTTCAGGTCGCATTCTCAAATATTATTTTCAGGTTATTACTTTCAGGTCATATAATTATAGAACCTGCTGAAATTTTGTCAGCAGGTTCTATAATTATACAAGGTGTTACAAAAATACCCCTAATGCCGAATATGTTATTTAGGGACCATCAAACTGAACAACTTTTACTATGGGGCCAACTCTGAAATCGCGAAAGAAAAATCATTTGTTTCATACATTTTGATATTTTCGATTTTAATTTTTGTATGAAACAGCTGCTTTTTTTTCGCGTTTTCAGAGTTGGTCCCATAGTAAAAGTTGATCAGTTTGATGGTCCCTAAATACCATATTCGGCATTAGGGGTAAGTATTTTTGTAACACCTTGTATAGATTTGTTTTGTCAATTCAGATTTTCGACATTTTTCGATATGGTGAATTTATGGGGAAAATCATATTTCAACCATTTCTAAAAATGTTCAAAAAACACAAACGCAGGTCTACAGCGCTACAGAGCTTCTAGTTATAGAATACCTACTTAACAAGTTCGTTTTCTAAATTAACACATCCGGGTATCAAACCCGGAACGTCGGAAATAGCAAAACCACAAAATAGTAGGTACTACCTAACTTGCAACACCATGAAAACCAGCATGTGCAAGCCAAGTGCAAACTGTGCGTGCAACCCACTCGAATTGCATAAATAAAAGTTAAATAAGTTTGCAACCAGCGCTTTATTCTGATTGTTGAATGTATGCACCCGCATAATCGGTCAGTGTACCCTGTAAATCTTCTATAAACATATTATACAAAGGCTTGATATTAAAAACTACAGACAAAGTAAATTCCCTACAAAACCTTGGCGCTCAGCCGCCCACCATCGCAGTCTAGATAAAGTGCGAATGGAAAATACCTATATGACCACATCCTATTGTATGTACTAGTAACATTATGAGTAATCATTTTATAGGTACCTACTTAAATTAGATCTTTTGTTCTAATATAATCATATTAATTAATTAATTAATAAGTTTATCGAGACTCATCATCAGCTAATTTTTTATCCCCGCTGCTGGTATAATCCTACTTTAGGAATGGATAAGATAAGATAGATGGATTGGCCTTAACCCAATAAAGGTGGGTGTTAACAACTGCAAGTTCAGCCGGGAACGACAGTTGTGCCTTCCGAAGCACGGAGAAACTCGAGATAGTAAATTTTTGGTCACCCATCCCATGTCAGACCGTAGTGTCCGTATTGATAGTTGCTTTACCGACGCAATCGCAGGCTGAAACGCCACTGCACCATCGAGATATTAATTATCGACTTTATACTTTATTTTAGGCCACGTACGCACTGCCAGGAGGCTTGCTTAGCGCCTAGATTAGAGCCTAGCGAGTCGCCTAGCGTGTAGCGAAGTAATATAAACGTTCACGAATGTTCGCTCGCTTGGCGCTACGCTAGTCGCCTATCGTGTATCGTATAGGTGTAAAGCATAAGTGTAAGACTAGGTGCCAGGCGCTAAGCAAGCCACCTGTCGGTACATACGTGGCCTTAAATGTGTGGCTTCAATTAGATAATTTGCAAATGTTTTATTTGATAAAAAAATACCCACTTTAATATAGGTACCTACATGGCTCGGGGACGTGCCTTAACGCCTAACTGAAATCTACGAGCAATAGTTTAAAAATGTTTGTAAGAGTAGTAATTAATATGTTCATTTTTATTGTACTCTTAAAATAACCTACCTAGTAGGTACCTACTAAGATTTCGGTAACTACTTTCACGACGTGCAAAATGTAAACTTAACGTTGACTGAGTTTGCGCATGCATGTTAAATGTAAATAGAATAAAACTTACCTATTTGAAATGTAAGCTAATTAGCTGTAAGTTATACATTAATTTAGTGCATTGTGAAAGTTAAAAAAGTTTTATTTAAAGATAATTGTGAAATCATTACTGTAAAATTTTCTCACTAATCTAATAAATAATTTTGTATTTTGTTTGATTTTCATTTATAACATATACTCCTTTTTAATGTAATATCCCCAAGTTATGTAAAGAACGTTATTTTATACACATCTGTTGCATAATTAACGTCCTAAAATTCATTTATAGTGAAAGTAATAATTAGGGAGAAAGTTACAATTATTTTATGTGCATTTGTAATTATTTTTGCTTCAGTCTTGGCAACACTGGCCTCATCATCTGTCATTGTCATTGTCAGTTTTGTGTTTTCGTGCTGTTGTGTACGTGTTTGTAAAGTAATAAAATTTTCTATAAAATTAATTTAATTTGTTAATAAATTAAAATAATTTTCTGTTGTTACTTCCTATGAATGAAGTGCTGTAATGTAAAAGTTCAATAGCGGTGAGTTTTCTGATTGGATATCGTGTAATGGTATGCAAATTGATGTGTTGATTTCTATCATTGGTAGTGATTGTAATTTTGTTGTCCTATACCGCTGTTTAATTATCTGAATTGCGCATTCCATACGCAATACGCTCGTCCAATTTATGTTTTTATCGTTTACTTTTAATAGTTTGTTTTTATTCGCAACTGAGAAGTTAAACTCAAAACAAATTAACCCATTGTTTTGTATTAAACTTGAGATAAACGTACTTGCCTTATTTGTTAGTGAAGCTAACATATAATAATAATATATAATTGTACTGTAGAATTAACTGTCGAAAATTTACCATGGACTTTACTTGTGACAAAAAATAGGTCCGTAACTATAGTGCTTTTTTATTAGTGTTTAGTACTTACTTACGCGTTTATTGTGAAGAATGATTCTTGATTATATTGTAAGTACATCAAATATTAACTATAAAAGGACTTTATTTTAAACTATAATCATCTTCAATTAAAATCTGGATGTTTGTGGGCCATTGTCATTTCCTTTGCCAAAAGCGCTTTAACTTTTCCATTTTAATCAAAGCAACATTATGTGATGTGGTAAATATTTCAGGGACCACATCTGCAATGGAGAATGACACAGAGTCGCTCCGTGATGCCGCTCCAAAATGGACGCTGGCTGGAGACAAGCAACTGCTTGACATTTTGCAGAACATTCATCAGGTAAGTAAATTTGACAATAAAAACAATTGTTTTGTGCCTAAAAAATAAGGTCTAAATTGAAATGTGTGTGAAGTGCAATGTGCTGCTCAGACTGTGGACCTTTTTGTTTGATCTAGTTCGCATGATCTTTGGCAAAGTTACTTTAAATCAGAATAAAATCAAGCAAAAAATTCAAACTCTCTATACATATATGTGTGAATTTAATTGTTCAAACCGTCCTCCATCTCCGCAGGTGCAATATTTTGTTATTAGGGATATATTTCATATAGGCTTTTGCATATTATATAAATAGATAAAAAGCTCCTGAGTAAATATACTATACATAATTATGTAATTGGGTTGACCCCGTTTAATTATGTTATAAATAAATATTAGTGAGCTGACAGACTGCAACTGTCTCAAGTCTGTTACGATGCCATTATGATGAACTAGCGGCAGCCCGCGTCTTCGTCTATGTGAGCAGTTGTCTTTCTATCCCTCAGGAAATTTACTTTTTATCCTGGATGAAAGGAAGGTACATACCCTATGCCCTTTTCTTCGGTAATTTTCTAAAGCAGTTGACGATAAGTTAACTCAGCAGTGCGAACCTACCTAGGTTCGAGGGTCCGACGCCGGTGGGGTAAAAGATAATCCGCCTCCCCTGCTTTCAGTTTTCAGGGAACTTGGGGAACTGGGTGAAATGGAGACTGATCACCCGTCTGACATCGCTGGCTTTCAGTACCCTTAACGATGTGTATCCAAAATTTCATGATGATCGTTGAGTAGTTAAGATATGAAAGCGTAACAAACGAACCTACTTTCGCCACAGATTATTCACATTTATGATATTATTAAAATAAAGATGCTCGACATGACAGTCGCAAGCTATTGCTGAAAAACTGTCGCTGGGTTGCAACCTGTTTTTTTTTATATTTGCTTCTTTATTTATAAGCCTTTATTTACTTCAAAGAAAGAAAATTTGTTAAGTTGTTAATTATAAGTGTTGTTAAATTTTAGATATTAACATTCACTTTGCTTTTTTTATACCACAATAATATACTAAAATAAATATGAATGATCTGGTGCAAGTCATATTTTTTTTTGTATTATATAAAAATAGCATTGAAAATGCTAAAATCTCAAAATTAAAAATCTTTCGTCTACTTTTACATTTATACTTAAATTTAAAAAAGTATTAGCAGAAACTAAACGCAATGTAGAATAAAAGAAATTGAGGGTATTTAGAAATATTATTTCTTGCAGGTGTTCTTGTTTGTCATTCAATCATGTCAGGTCATGACGACCTCCGTGGTCGAGTGGCTTTGTACACCGGTTTTCAAGGTGTCGCCATCTGAGGTCCCGGGTTTGATCCCCGGTTAGGTCAATTTAGAAAACGTACTTTTCTATATTGGCTTAGGTCTGGGTGTTTGTGATACCACCGTTGTCTCTGATTTCCATAACACAAGTGCTTTAGCTACTTACTTTGGAATCGGAGCAATGTATGTGATGTTGTCAAAGATTATTTATTTATTTATTATTAAATTATTAGTATTTTAAGTCTATTTTTTTTAAGTCTATTCCGAATCATCCGAATCCAATAAATACTATTGAAACATATTTTTCAGTCACTTGACCGATTGCGAATTTGACCATACGCGACGGAACGTTCCCTCCTTTTTACCATTTTGATACGGAACCCTAATAATATCCGGACGAGTCAAGGCTGGTCGCGCACCCCGCGCCCACGCCCGCGAGTGCATTATGAAATTCAGTATAACATTATAACACTCGTTTGGATGATATAATTACTCAATTACAGCTACGTACCATGACACTAGTTGATTTAATGTCTATAAGTAAGCTTCTGTTTCATATCTTGGGTGTATATAAAGTCTTGCATACAACTGTACATAATTAGGTATTAAAACACTCATGTGATACTATTATCAGTTTCGTGTTATAATACCCCTCATTACAGTTGCATAAATAACTATTTTGTCGGCAGAGTTTAATGACGCGATGTCAGGAAGTGAACCGACGACTGGATGAGATGGTGAACGCGCTCGACGACGCCAGCGTCGACCTGCAGAATGTCAACAACAAGTGAGTTGTGGTCATCATCAGACATTTTAAATGTCCCCACTGCTGAGGCACAGGCCTTCCTTATAGGCTCTCCACATGCACAGGCCACAGAAGGAGGATTGTACCACAGAATTTATTTTATTATTTTTTATTTTCGTTTATTTGGGATAACAACAACCATAAATTTACATTTATTTACTTAGGTCTAATTACTACGGCTAATGTCAATAATAGTTATCTTCAGTTATAATTTACTTACATAAATTGCCGAGAAGCAATGTTAAAAATAATAATAAGCATGAATATAGTTAAGGGGCTGACATGAGCGAACTAGCGCCGCCAGTCGATTTTATTTTATGTATTCTAAATAAGCCCAATTTCTTTAAAAAGGAATCACTCAAGGTTTTGTTAATAACGTCTAATATTTATTGAATAACTTTACACAGTTTGAAAAGGCATTCAAACAGTTTAAAACGCGATTTTGTTAAAAGTGGCCACTGTTGGTTCAAACCCGTTTTTAAACTATTGCACACATTTTGTAATGTTGTAACGTTATTCAATAAACGTTAGACGTCATTCACAAGACCTTGACTGATTCCTTTTTTAAGAAATTGGGCTTATTTAGGAATAAATAAAATAAAATCGACTGGCGGCGCTAGTTGGCTCATGTCAGCACCTTAATGTAAAACTATGTACTAATATAGAATAGAGAGACTACCTACAGAAGTTATTCTTTTATTGTATTTATTAGGCCTAATCTAAGGTTTGTCCCTTTCTTTCTTAATTCTTAATGTCAAACTTAAACGGCCTTATCACAAAAGATTTTAGAACACTGTTCAACAAGTGTTTAACTTAAACACTGTTTAAATCTTAGACGACCTCCGTGGTCGAGTGGCTTTGTACACCGGTTTTCAAGGTGTCGCCATCTCTGAGGTCCCGGGTTCGTCCCCGGTTGGATCAATTTAGAAAAACGAACTTTTCTATATTGACTCAGGTCTGGGTGTTTGTGATACCACCGTTGTCTCTGATTTCCATAACACTAGTGCTTTAGCTACTTACTTTGGAATCGGAGCAATGCATGTGATGTTGTCAAATATTTATTTAAATGTGATGCTTGCACTTTTTTGACAATATTTTTTGAAAGAGACGGCATCACATTTAAACTGTCTAAATTAAACAGTGTTTTAAAATATTTTGTGGTAAGGCTATATTAGTTTGACAGAGAGTAACAATTGTGTAACTGTAAGTACACACGACGGCACCTCAGACTATACATGTTGACCTTGAGACCGCCTCTATGCCCTACATAATAAAGCTGTTTTCACAGTATAACTGTATAACCTGACGTGCTGTCGTGTGTACATCTGCAATACAATCTTTATTAGTAAGGGGGCTAATTACTGGCGGACTAAGGGGGTTGCGGCGGGGGCGGTCCACCCCGGGCCCCACACCTATGGGAGCCCCAGAATTGGCATAGAAAAAAATAGATTATTTTGTCCATCGAAAGAAAAGCAGCGTCGGTTTAGGATTTTGATGACGTAATTAATTAATTTAGTGTATTGAAAGCCAGAAAACATAATTTAAAATTATTATAATTTGTTTGTACTCGTTGTAACGCTGTTAACGTTGTAAAAATATTCATTAAAATTTGAGTTAGGATCTGCATTGTGTTTAATTCAGTTAATATTTCAAATCTGGAAGGCGCCAGGGGACTCAAAATTAAAGATCGCCCCGGGCCTCAATAAGTCTTAGTCCGCCAGTGGGGCTAATATTTATTTTTACTATTTTGTCATCCAGGTTCATGGCATTGAGCAACAACCAATTCATAGAAAGTCGGGTTTACGACGATGAAGTTGACGTCACAAAACAGGAGGCGCCCAAGGTAATAACGTCACTTTTTAAATTTTGAGATTTAAGCATTTAAAAAGTTAAATAGCTTTCTCATCTTAATCAACTGTTTAAAAATATCTGGAAAGATGTTCAGTTGAATGTCGAGGTAATTCCTTCTACATTGGTGAGATGGCGCTGGCTTGCAGCGTAAGAGTTGATATACTAGAGGAAATTCGACGTTCTCACTAATGACTCGGTAGTTCAGCGGTCAGAGCATTGGACCGGATATCCAAAGGTCGCGGGTTCGATTCCCGTCCGAGAACATGATCTGGTGCGAGTCCTATTTTTTCTAGTATATTATTTAGTATAATAACGTCACTGTTATTATAACCTAAATTTTATACTATAAAAAAACATACAACCATTTAATATAAATAAATATTATATACATTGCTCTGATTTCCAAAGTAAGTAGCTAAAGCACTTGTGTTATGGAAATCAGAGACAACGGTGGTATCACAAACACCCAGACCTGAGCCAATATAGAAGAGTTCGCCCATTGAGCAGCCTTGATCTATAGTATAATGAATCTTATGTCCATTGCGTAAAGTGTCATATGTATCTATCCTAGGAAGCACCGCCATCTACCGCCACTCCATCAGAACTAACAAGCATACTGGAGTCCACGCTCGCTCTCCAGCGATGGCACGAGCCAGTACAGATATGCGACGACTCTGACTCCGACAGCGATGGCGTCACCAGGTATGTCACGTCATCATCACCATCACCCCTTTACGAAAGCAAAATTATATTAAAACTGACACGTCTTATTCCCGTCGACCCCAACTGGCGGGTATCGGGAAAAAGTATGTAAGAAACCCTCTTTTTCCTGAGGACGACGGGAATAGACTATGAAAATTATTTTGTTTAAAAAAAATAACTTTAAGTCTTAATTTTTAATTTTTGAGTTTTTTGCTTTCACAATGCTATTTTTATACAAGGTGTTACAAAAGTACCCCTAATGCCGAATATGGTATATAGGGACCATCAAACTAAACAACTTTTACTATGGGACCAACTCTGAAATCGCGAAAAAAAAAAATCAGCTGTTTCATACAAAAATTTAAATCGAAAATATCAAAATGTATGGAACAGCTGATTTTTTTTTCGCGATTTCAGAGTTGGTCTTATAGTAAAAGTTGTTCAGTTTGATGGTCCCCATATACCATATTCGGCATTAGGGGTATTTTTGTAACACCTTGTATAATACTAAATAATATACTAGAAAAAATACGACTCGCACCAGATCATGTTCTCGGACGGGAATCGAACCCAAACTCCATTGAACTATGAGGCACTGTTATTTTTAGGGTTCCGTACCTCAAAAGGAAAAAACGGAACCCTTATTTTTCCAATGGCGGCACTAGTGAGCAAACTACGCGCCCTTAATCAACAACAACCTCGCTGGAGTAGATTACTAACATCATAAACAACAACATTTGTTCTACGACTTTTATGAAAACAGACAAAAAAACGACTTTCCATACAAATGTCCGAACAGGGGCCCTATCGGCTAACTTTTCGAACTTCGGCGGGTCTGCCGAGCTTTAACTTAAAACAGATAAATCGAAGTAAGGAGTTTCGTATTGTACTATTCGCCGAAGTTATTTAGAAGATATCGATGTTCGTGTTACATCATGAATTGGGGTTCGACATTTTGGCCCGATTGAGGCTCGATTTATCTGTTTTAATTTGAAGCCCGGCAGACTTTCCGAAGTTCGGTACGTTAGCCGGTACGGCCCCAGCTGATCGAGTTTTGTATGAAAAGTAGTTTTTCATTTCTCATATTCGGAAACTGTATATTTAAACTGAACAGCGGGTTAAAAACTCTGCGTTCCACCCTAGGGTGTAGACGAATTTTAAAAATAGAACTGAATTTGGTTACATAGAGTTACCTCTTCTTCTTCTTTTTTTGTTATGGCAATCTACTTTCCTCTTGGAAGTAATTTTTGCCAGTGTCAAGTGTTAAATAGTTCAGTGGTAGATATTGTTTAATTTTTCATTAGAATGCGGGTGCATCGCATTCCAATGCTGCTTGGAGCATTTGGCACCAAGTATATCAAGACAGTTTACTCGGTTAGTTCTGCCGAGGAAGCCACCACTTCAATAAAAGTCTCAGCTTCACACAACCAAGATCGCGCCTATTTCAATTATCCCACATATTGTTCAGTTGCGTAGACACTTGTACCATATAACTGCACCAATTTTAAGACACAATATCCACTATGAATCAATTTGAAAATAATTAAAATAGACACCAAACCGAACTCGACAAAATGGCGCCAAAAACTCGTCAGAGTTACCTCATCGGCAATGAAAACGTTTACAATGGGTGCATTCCAACAGCTTCATCGCTAAGTCATCGATCGTTATAGAGTACATTTCAACTATGCAAAGAAATAAAATTGAACATTGAAACAAATTACTTTAATAAATATTTTGGAAAAGCTACGATTTTTTACTTTCCTTATATTCGAAATGAAAAGTAGAGTGTTTAACACGGGTAAAAGTCATCAATACCATTCTCGTATAGAAATTCCTTCCTTTTGGCCCTTGTCTAACAATCTACTATTTTTTGTGTTTTCGGAAAATTAAAGTAAAATATTGCTTTATTCAAATAAACTTAGTAATTAAGCGCTTTTGAATCGTCTATATTTTCCTACCACCCGTTCCAGACTTTTTTAACTGATAAGAAGAACAGGCGCAAGAAACTTATCAGCTTTAACAGAAATAAGTAACGATATTTACAAACTTAAATATATCGTTACCAAATACAATACATACAACAGGTTATTAACAACAAAGTACTTACTAGCAAGTTATTGTATTACATCATTTCCACGCATTTCGATCTTTCAGATAATCGTCTACTTTATAATAACCTTTACCCATGAGCGTCTTTTTGACATGATTTTTAAATTCATGCAAAGGTAGATCAATCACTTGTTGTGGAACTTTATTAAACAAGGTTATGCGTTTCCCCATAAATGAACCTCTAGTTTTTGCAAGCCTAAATCTTGGAACGGCAAGTTTATCTTTATTCCTTGTACTAATATGGTGATTATCACTGTTCTTAGCAAATGAATCATAGTGTTTCCTTACATATACTAAATTTTTATATATGTGTAAAGAAAATCACTTATTAATAATAGTTGTCGATTTTCTTAAATTTTACTTTTTTTTTATATTATTAAATAGTTTGAATTTGCCGCGTTACCTACAAAGTCCACATGTCACAACTGACAGCTGTGACATTGCGAAGTATTAAAGTGAGGTTAAAACGGTTTCAATTATTGTAAAATATTAACTTTTGAAAAATATAAAAGAAGACCTGAAATAAAGGCTTTAAATGTTGTTTCTTTGTTATTTCAGGTAAGTGAAAACAAAATTGTATTGGGTAATTAATTGTAATGGTTTTAATGTAAAATAGTAAATAAAAACTTTGTTATTTCAGAGAAACGCAATTTCGTCTTTATTTTGAAAAAGAAATACCTATAACTTATTATATATGTATTGGCCAGCCAAAGTTAGTATATTTATTTCTTTAAACAATTTTCTCAAGGTATCTCTCCGTCGAAGATTGTATATGGCACGAACATTTATAGAACAGACGTACTACGCGTTCACTTCATGATTGCCGCTGCCTCCCGGCCCACTTCGTTATACCGCACCCCCTGCGTCGCCTCTAGTACGGCTAGCAACGCAAAGCTTAATTTTTGTTTCTGTTGATTTAATCATTACGTTCGTTATTTGTGTTGTTATAATGATTAAAAGAGTAAAGTTCCTACATAATGGCGAACCTTACTTTTTACATAAATTAATGACACTCTTTGAACAAGAAAAAAATGAAAAACAGTTTAAAAACATGATTACTTTTTTGTCTACAGTACCGTTAGCTGTGACGTAATAACGGTCGTCGACGGCAATCACGAAGTGAACGCGTAGTACTACTCCTGCGAGGTTGTTGGTGTTTTACAAAAAACCCTGTGTACTATCTCTCTCTGTCATAAGTTGTCTATTGTTTGTTTGTTACAGTGTAGTTCTGAAGCCTAAAGACGTGTACTCACGGCGTCCATTGCCGCACGTGATCGGGACGCCCGCCTGGAGGAACAAGTGGCACGCCGGTGAGTTATGGCTTAACGTTTGATGGTATCCATTTAGCCATTATGGAGATGGTCAACTGCCTGCCGAAACGGTAAAAGCTACAGAGATGGTGCTTTGACTAAAATAATTTACACCTTGGGCAAATTTAGGTGCAAGACAAAAAACAAAATGGCGGCAAAAAAATTGCCGCAAAAGAAATTTTTTTACTTTTTTTATTGCATATAATTTTTAATCCCACTGCTGGGCACGGGTCCAGTAGTCCACGCGGGCGAAGCTGCGGGCGGAAAGCTAGTAAAAAATAAAACGATCACCCATCCCAAAACAAGCCCCACCGAAGCTTGCTTAACATCAGTAATCTCAACAGGTCTATTGGTGGAGGACAGCGACACAGACAGCTCTACGTCCAAGCCGGCGCCGGACGACGAGTACTCCGAGTCGGAACCGGACGAACCGGGACCGGACCGGAACGACGTCACCGTCACCGATACTCAGGTTAGATCGCAAAGTTCTCTACAAATTTTGTATGATAATGCTGTTTTTTTCTCCATTTCAGAATTGCTTCCATACAACAAGTGTTTTATGCAAAGTCAAAATGAACTTAAAAATTAACCACAAAATATTTTAAAACACTGTTCAACAAGTGTTTAGCTTAGACACAGTTTAAACGTGATGCTGTCACTTTTTTGACAATATTGTTTGAAAGAGACGGCATCACATTTAAACAGTGTCTAAATTAAGGCCGGTATATTCGAAATTATCGAAATTATTGATTACACGGTAAACAATCAAATATTCTTTATTTTGAGAAGATAATAATAAAGGGGTATGAGTAATTTTCTAAAAAGAGGTGGGTCAATATTTTTTTTGATGTCGCTTTCAAAAAACCATTTCATCGCAAAGATCATATCCCAATAAGCAAAAAATTATTTTACAGCGTAAGTCTATCATGGGCAGTTTTTGAGATATTTAAGTTTAAAAAATAATATGTGAGTTATTTTTTTTTTTTGGCGTTGTCGCTTCCAAAAAACTATTTCATCGGAAACATCTCATCCAAATAAGCAAAAAACTATGGAACAGCGTATGTCTAGCATGGGCAGTTTTTGTGATATTTAAGTTTAAAAAATTACCCGAATTTAATTTTTTAAACTTAAATATCTAAAAAACTGCCCATGATAGACTTACGCTGTAGAATATTTTTTTTGTTATTTCGATAAGGTCTTTGAGATAAAAGAGCTTTTTGGAAGCGACATCGCAAAAAAAAATGACCCACTTTTTACTCATACCCATTTTGTAGTTCATAAACGATCTTGATTATTTTACGGTTAATAACATGATATTCGTGTCTTCACTCGACTATAAAAATATGCAAAGACAAAGAAAATTATCATTATTTTTATATTTTTTAGATAATACTTAAAGTTTAAATAATAAATAGAAAAATAGGTAATGACACATAGAAGAATATTCAACGGTTACTTTTTCAAAAAAATAACTCAAAATTACAACAAAAACATTGAAAAGAATAAAAAGTAAGGTTATTTTCATTACTATTCACACTTGACACTTTGTATACAGGGTGTTCTTGCAAAGCCGAATATGGAAGTCTATGCATATAATCCTAAAAAAATATTATAAACCACCACATGACTGAGATTTTTTTTTATTTGTATGAAAAACTACAAAGTGACAACCCTAGACGCAAATAAACTGTTATTTTCGATAATCAACCCCGGGCAAAGTCAAAACAATTCCGTTCTAGGGTTGCTACTACGCAGTTTATAATTAAAAAAAGTTACGATGTTCGCGCATTGGGCCGGCATCCCAAGGGTGCGGGTTCGAGTCCCGTCTGAGGTGCTACGGGTGAGTCGATTTTTTCTAATATTATTTATCTTAATATAAAAATAGCATTGTGAATGCGAACAATCTAAATTTAATAAACATGTTTATCTTTGTACCCAGGGCTCGTCGGCCAGTTCGGAGTTGTTCTCAGAACAGGACATTCTACCACCAGTGAAGTCTTTACCAAGTAAGCCCACACCTTCAGACGTGGCCGCGGAGCTGGCGAGGCGTCTACGAGGCGAGGTAGCTCAGGTCAGTTTTATTAGGGTACATTTTAAGTGCTCACCACAATAATTTTTGCTTGTCAAAATGGATTAATGCTCACCAAATATTGTTTTAATGGAACAGTAATATTGATACCAAAAACTACAGTTCTAATTTGCCTTAGTGTGTAATGCGTCAGGTAGGTTAGTGTTTTGACCACTCGCCGACTCCATAATTGCTTGCATAATAGTAGATTATGCAACAAGGGCTTAAAGTAGTGTATTATGTCCCGGGCGCTATATTGAACCCCGAGTACGAGGGATTCTAGGGTTAGGCTTAAGGCTAGAATCCTAAGTACGAGGTTTTAAGATCGCCCACGACAAGTACACATTTAAGCCCGCGATGCATACTCTACTTTTTATACTTTCTGCGAGGCAACTGAAACCAATGTCTGTTATAAAAAAAGTACTTAAGTATTTATTTAATTTTTTTTGTCGTCTATTCTGTAGTGGTCAGTTCGACATTCGAATAAATCCTTCTTGGTGCGCGTGTGAAAATGAATTTCGTAAAAAGTTTTTATGTTTTTCATTTTTTTAATTTGTAAGTAGTGCAAAGAAAATGATAACATACAGCCTAACACAGAATACAATCTCATTGCACCTTAACATTTTTGAAACCAACCTCGATCAAGCACGACTACATGAGTTGCATTCCAAATTCAAATCACATTATTCCCATGGGAATAATGACTTACTTTAGGAAAGGTTTGCATGACACATAATATGCCATTGACGAGCAGGTAGTGTAAAAAATGTTATGATATCATCTGATCGTTAGTCCATGTAAATTTAGGTCATACATTACACACCCTTGAATAAAGAGGAAATTAGCTTCATTTCTATAATATGTACTTCATGAAACACAATTTGACGACCTCCGTGGTCGAGTGGCTTTGTACACCGGTTTTCAAGGTGTCGCCATCTCTAAGGTCCCGGGTTCGATCCCCGGTTGGGTCCATTTAGAAAAACGAACTTTTCTGTATTGGCTCAGGTCTGGGTGTTAGTGATACCACCGTTGTCTCTGATTTCCATAATACAAGTGCTTTAGCTACTTACTTTGGAATCGGAGCAATGTATGTGATGTTGTCAAATATTTATATTTATTTATTTTATTTTTATTTACAATTTGGTGAGCATTTACCCGTTTTGGCAGGTATTTTGAATTTATTGGAATAATATAAGTGCATTTCTGGTAGGCATTTAAACACAAGCCGTTTTTTTGTTGACCGAGCGAACACGTAGCGTCTCCGTTTCAGCTTGGGCAAAAATTGCTTTTGTATGTCCGTCCGTCTGTCCGTTGTTGTTCTCTTCTACAGATCGCATATCTCAACCGATTCTCGTGAAATTTCGTGGACAGGTTCTATAATTGTATGGATTTTTTGTCGATTAAGTTTTTCGAAGTTTTACAAAATGGTGGAGATATGGGGAATTATCATATTGTTAACTGTCTTTTCTGATTTACTTTGACATCAATGATGATTTTACGACAATGTCAAAGAGCTATCCGAAAATTTTGGAATTCAATTTGTTTTTACTATAGATACCGGAGGAAGACCCCCCCTTCGTCCCCCCTCAGCCTACCACCAACAAAGTATACAGACCAGAACAGCCCACCACTGGTAAGTAGGTACTATTTAGTACAATGCGATTGATTTAAAGAGCGGCAACTTCACTCGAGAATGTATGGCGAATGCCAAAATCTGAAAAAATTTGAAATTGCGAAAAAAAAATCATCTGTTTCATACATTTTGATATTTTCGATTTTAATTTTTGTATGAAACAGCTGATTTTTTTTTCGCGATTTCAGAGTTGGTCCCATAGTAAAAGTTGTTCAGTTTGATGGTCCCTATATACTATAATCAGCATTACGGGTATTTTTGTAGCACCTTGTATAATTTAGTTTTGTAAGAACTTAAAAACTCATACATTTTTCCATTTCCAGGTACAATATTCTCGGACGAGCCCCCGCCCTTCGAGCAATACAAATCGGAGAGCGAGCCAGAGGAAGACGACATATTCGCGGAGTTGCATAAGAAGCCCTATGTGGATGCTAATAAGGTGCAAAGTGAAGTGGTCGATGAACTGTTCGGAAAAGAGAGGGGTTTATTCAAACAATTTGATGATAGTGAGGTAAGTTTTTTTGTATTTTGACGGTTTTTTTAAAATTTAATAACAGTTCATAATAAGGCGTGCAACTGAGGAACTAATGGCGCCACAAGCGACTGTCCTGAAATCGTTCGATTGGTTGTTTCAAATTCACCTGGCCTAATTCTTCATATCATACAATATGATTTTCTTAGCTATGTATGCGTTATCGAGTAGTAGACAGCGATTTATCAACTAGTTGAAATTTATTTCACCTACCCATTGAATGTAAACTTTGTTAATTATTGTGATGGAAAATGACGACACTTTAAATGCCGACCTCATTTATTAAATTTTGACGACTCTGTATGAAATATTGTAGCGGCGGGGGATTTGGCGAAGTGATGATGATGTAGGTGAAATAATACGTATTTTTAAAGAGATAAAATGAATATAATTGAAGTCAAGGAAAACAATGGAAAATATTTACAAGACAATAATTTCAAGGTAACGCGCCAAAAGTTCGTGTGTGAGAAAAAAACGGAAAAAGACAAAGGCATAGACACAGATTGTGCCACAGCATAGAACCGCAAAATGTACACAGTCTAAAAAAAGGAAACAAAAGTTGTGAAAATTTGTCAATGTTGCCAAAGTAGAAAAACGATGAAAGCTTCGGCGTAGACAAATATACAGGGAGAAAAAAGCAGCCCCTGACGAGTTTCTTGCCGGTTCTTCTCGTTACAAGGTCTGCCGCTTAGGGCGCGCGAACCGATGGCGTAGCTTCTCTGACATTCACAAGTGCTTGTAACAGCCTAGACTGAATAAATGAGTTTTGAATTTTGAAATGTCGAATATCGTTTTTGACGTATTTTAACCAATCAAAGAGGTCGGGTTTACCACAGAGTACAATGGCGCCACCTGCGAAATCTTTTGCGTATGACCTTCCAATTACTAAACTTGCATTTCATAATAGAGATATTATTTTTTATAAAAAAATATGCTAGTGATTTTTTGATAAAAAAAGATTTCTTAATTTTAATAAAAAATATTACTTTTTTTTTAATCATCTAATATTTTTAATAATAAATAAAATAAATAAAATTCTTTATTTCAAAATTAATTACAAGTAAGATTCTTAAAACTAAAATTCCACACTAGGCTTAGCCTGTATCGTGGTAATCTTATATGAATTATGAATTATTATTGATGCATAACAGCTTTTATTAAAATATAAATAAACCGTTACCTGTTTCAGTATACACCCTTAAAAAAAATGGGGATATCAGACCACTTTACTGAATATGTATGTGCAATTAAAAGTTAATTAATAGCAATAGTCAGAAAATATCGGAAAAATATCTCGATTAATTGGCAAACTCAAAAATAGCAAAACGCGTGCGTAGACGCATCTATTATATCCATGATTTACGTACAAAATCCAGTCTCTTTACATTACGCGCATGTAAATCTATGAATGAGGAGCTCAGTGGCTCAGTGGTATATAGCGCCTGGCCCAGCGATTGATTAGGTTAAGCCACTTTCGTAAAGTTCGGTCACGGGATGGGTGACCAAAAATGTATTATCTCGAACTCCTCGGTAGACACGTTAAGCCGTTGGTCCCGGCTGCATTTGCAGTCGTTAGCACCTACCAATCCACATTGGGCCCGCATGGTGGGTCATGGCCCATCCTCCTTATCCACCCATAAGGACGGCCTGTGCCCCAGCAGTGGTGACATTTAAAAATGGCTGATGGTCAAGTCTATGAATGAGCCTTAAATCCAGAGATCAGTACAATTTTGGGACACAAACCTCAATATCTTGACTAATTATGAAATATGAAAACTTTTAACTCAAATATTAATAAGTAAAGGAAAGAGACACGCCCATTTCTTTTTACATACTTATACTTAAAAATTAACTGTGTATAAAAACAGTATTTTGTTTGTTATGATAATTTTCTAAAATACTAATGTAAAGTGTATGTGTATGTTACGTAATAGTACATTATGATATAAGTGCAGTATGTTGAAAATTACAGCTAGGCGAGGGCTACAAGAAAGCAGAGGCTGTAATTATCAAAGCGCACGTATGTCAAATGACGTTTTATAACATATTTGCGAGGAAATAAATAAAACTCGGACTTTCTTAAACGAATAAATTTTTAATAACTTGTTAAAGCAGTTGACCTCTTTTCTGACATAAAAACTTTTTGCTAAGATTTAAAAAAGTACCGTTCGTTTAAGACGGAGCATCTTGATAAACCGTGTGTTTTACATTACAATAAAGTACAAGTACGTAATGGTATACAATACGATATTGAAATTGGTGTAATAAGAGACCCTTTACGAGCAAATATGTTATAAATAAACTTATCTATCTAAAAAAACAAATTATGTGTATTAAAATTAAGTTCAAATTCCAATAACAATGTTTTGAATCAACAATAATATTTCCAGGCGCCACCACTGCGTGTTGCCAATCAAAAATCCTCCTTATTCGAATACAAATCTGAACAAGAATTGTTTGCCAGCAAACCTACGAATAAACCTACTGAGCGACAGGATGATACTACTACAGAGACTGTCAAGGTATGTCATTAAATAATATAATTTACATATAAAACACAATATTTTAAAACTTTTGAACGATTTTGATAATGGATGGTTTACAAGGTGTCGCCATCTCTGAGGTCCCGGGTTCGATCCCCGGTTGGGTCAATTTAGAAAACGATTTTTTTTTCTATATTGGCTCAGGTCTGGGTGTGTGTAGTTCCAACGTTGTCTCTGATTTCCATAACACAAGTGCTTTAGCTACTTACTTTGGAATCGGAGCAATGTAGGTGATGTTGTCAAATATTTTTTATTTAATTAAAAATGTAGTTTCGTTTAAATGTTTTATAGGAATAATTTATTGAAAAGTACCAACATCAATAATTTACAAAGGAATAAATACAATATGAACATTGTCTTTAAAAAAATTGGTTTTCATTGAAACGACAATCATTGCAGAATTAACCGATGTTAAAAAAAAAATATTCAAAAAACTAAAAATCCGTCTCCATAAAAAAATAGTCAAATGAAAAATGGAAACAAGATCAAATATTAAAGGCAACATAATAACATGCAGTCGGATGCATGTATAAAGTGACATTATGAATTATTTGACTTATTATTTATAAATATAGTTATAAATTTAAAAAGAAATTGACATCTATATTATTAGAAAAATGTTATTATTCTATTACAGACTTTCTAACTGATAAATTTTGACATCATACGATTTATTCCTTATTATTTCTAATTGACATTTCTTAGTTAATAAATATTTGTTTTAAATTATTGAATAGGTACTATTTTTATTGTGAAATGATCAAGATAAATGTAATTGTATACTTAGTTTACCAAAACTTAAATATTTGCATGCTAATTTTTGGCAGAATGTACTGGACCAAAAATTCCTTAACAACAATTGTAATTGAAAAATTCTTTATTCAAATAAGCTCACATAATAAGCATTTTTAAATCGTCAATTCTTTTACCCTACCACCCATTATGACGTCTTTTATTTGACAAGAAAAATGGGCGCAATAAACTTATCAGCTTTATTTGAAGGAACGATTTTTACAAATATGTATATCGTTTCCAGACATTACATTCATACATGTTACAATTAACATAGATTCATAAATAAATAATATTATTTAATTAGCTCATTTCTACTCAATCAATTTACAGGTTTCAAGCTTAATTCAAAATTTAAGGTTCAGTCTAGGCTATAAAAATATATATATATATACAAGGTGTTACAAAATTACCCCTAATGCCGAATATGGTATATAGGGACCATCAAACTGATCAACTTTTACTATGGGGCCAACTCTGAAATCGCGAAAAAAATATCAGCTGTATCATACATTTTGATATTTTTAATTTTAATTTTTGTATGAAACAGCTGATTTTTTTCGTGACAAACAAACAACTTCTAAACAAACAACTGAAATATTTCTTGTCTTTTTCAGAAACCAATCGGTGGCATTTCTCTTTTTGGCTCAAACAAAGGCGCTGAAAGTATCGGTGCCGCCATCTTGAAAAGAAATCGTAGAAAATCTTCCTCTGAAGAAGAATCTCTAAGGGACGATACAAAACTAAACCATAAAGAAGATAAACTACTCAAAACCACAGAGAAAGATATATTCGATGATTTGTTCGCTAAATCGGAAAGAGAGCAAAAGGTTAAGAAAGAAAAGAAAGAGACTGTTGTCGATAAAGAATTTAAAACAGACAAAGTAGATTTATTTAGTGATAATCTATTTGATGACATAGATGATATATTTACTACAGACGTCAAAGTCATTACAAAACCAAATAATAATGAGAAATCACTTTTTGATGATACTGGAGATGATTTGTTTGTTAACATAGCTGAAACTGAAAGTGTTAAAGTTAAAAGTGAAATTAATAACAGAAGCATTTTCGACAGCGACGATGATTTGTTTTCCGATAACGTCAAACCGGAAACTAAAACTAAAGATATTAGTGAAACTAATAAAACAAGTGTTAGTTATACTAATGAACATAATAAAAGTATATTTGATGATGATAGTAGTGACGGTGATATGTTTACTAAATTAAGTGAAACTAAAGTCAATTCTTCTAAAAATAATGTTACAGTAAAAGTTAATTTATCTACATCGAATGAGGAATTAAAAAGTTCTTTAAACACAAGCAATGAAAGCAGAAACATAAATACAAGTTATGTCACCAATAACAATTTTGATACTAAAATAGATAAACATAAAGAAAAGCCTCCTTCGCTCTTTGGTGATGATGACGATAATGATAGTGATGATATATTCAAAAACATTAAAAAGAATACATCTGTAAATAACGAAAAATCTCAAACTACTGATGTTTTAGCAATCAATTCTAACGCAAAAGAAAATAAAACAGATATCAAAACGAAATCATCGTTATTTGATGATGAAGATGACGATAATTTATTTACAAATTCAACAAAATCATCAACTAAAGATGATGAAATTAAAAACATACCACCAATTGAGGCAAAAACTAACGACTACAATATATTTCATACTTCATTAAAAGATTCTGACAATGAAAAAGTAGACAGTATTTTTCATAACAATAACACAGAAAAAACCCCCAAAAATGATGTAAGGAACAGTGTAGAAACTTCACAAACTAAATCATCAATATTCGACGATGATGACAATGATACACTATTTGGCGATGTAAAATCTTCTGATAAAGAAACTAGTATTCCTAATAAATTATTAAATAGTGCTACTAGTCCTACAAACTCCAAAACAGATCAAAATGAGATTAAATCTAGTACAAAATTAGAAGGAGAAAGCGAACTAAACCTCAATAAAAATGAGAAAACTATGAAAGCAAAAGCAACTGAAAATTCAACTATAAACGAAAATAATCTTAAAGAAGTAGTAAAACCTGATACTCCACAACCAGATTTTGACAATTTTAGCAAATCTTTACTCGAAGATAATAATACCCTTTTTAATACAGTAAATGATGCTATTTTTAGTACAACAGATGATATTTTCAGTGATTTGATAGATGAACCACCAGCATTTGAAAAACCAAAAGAGCCTAAAAAGAGTAAAAACGTTAATGCGTTATTTGATGATGACTCTGATGATGAGGCTCTGTTCTTCAAAAAGAATGATGTTATTTTTGATGATAAACCAGATGAGAATGCTGATGGTAACAATGATCCTATGTTCGGTATATTTCATTATGAACCACCAGCTATTAATGTTGATTTTACAACTAAAAGTGAAGAAACTATAAAAAATACTTCAAAAATTGATTCTCATGATAATTTATTCAAAACATCTGAAAAATCAACAGATGCGAAAATGGAAATCTCAAAAGGAGATATTAATCATAATAATAATGTATCGGCTCATAACCAAAAGTTGAAAGAAGACCTGAAAGTTTTCGTCGATTCTAATTCTGATTCTGACAATGATTTATTCCAAACTTCTAAAACAATAAAACCAGTTATAGCAACTAAACCTTCCCAAAAAAACATCAAACCTACTTCATCTGAAACAAAAACAAAAGACGAACAAATTAAAAAGGATGAAGATTTAGAACCTACTTCGCCTAACGAATCTCAATCATCCGATACTCCAGACAGCCCAGAAATTAAAAAAATAGGCAAACTCAAAACTATGAGTTTCAACATTGACGTTAGTACTTTACTACCCGGCGCATCTCCTAAGAAAAAATCTGTTGAACAGACAGACCGACAAGTTTTTTCTGCTAAAAGTCAAGAAGATTTTGACATAGACGTTAGTACTTTACTACCCGGTGCATCTCCTAATAAAAAATCTGTGGAACAGACGGACGGACAAGTTATTTCTGCTAAAAGTAAAGAAAATTTACATACAAAAGAAAATGTGGAACAAAGTATAGTTAAAGCAGTTAATTTTGAAGGCGAACCTGATTCTCAGATACTAGACAATAAAATATCTAAAGAGAGAGCGAAAATACAAGTTAAAAGAAGGCCCAGTACTAGAAGAGCTAGAAAGGAAGCTGTTAGGAAGTCTGTACTAGATTTAGGAGAAGACTCAACTGATAATTCTAGTTCTTTCGATGATATTCCTAAAGAACATAAAAAAACACACAATAAACCTAAACGCGATGATAATAAAGAACAAAATGAGACCAGTAAACGTGAAATTGAACAATTAGGACATGAAGGAACAAATAGTAGTAATAAAGGAGTTATATTTGATGATGCTGAATCTAGAATTTTAATGACCAACGAAAACTTCAATATTTATATTGAAGGCAAAACAGAAACAGATATTAGTGAAACAGTAACAAGAAAAGAAACAGAAATAAGTGAAATAATCACAAGACAAGACAATGTAAATAATAAAGATAATGTTAATGTTGCATCTAAAAATATTGAAGCCGAAACTAAATTAGATAATCCTTCAAACATTAGTGACGTATCTAAAGAAACTAAAAACGTAAGATCCAAAGTAGTTTACATACTAAACGACGAAGATATATTTGATACACCGATTGAAAAACCGTCTGTAGACCCCAAAAGTATTACAAGCATTGAAGATGATAGTTTATTTAGAAATCCTGTTAAAATTGAAGAAACACCTAGTATTAGCACTTTAGGTAGCGTTTACAAAGAAAACAAACAAGAAAGTAAAATAAAAAAGTCTATATTTGATGATTTAAGTGATGAAGAAAATGAATTATTTAATACAAATAAAAAAGTAATAAAAGCTAAAGGTATACTAGATTCTGATAGTGAAGATGACCTGTTTTTTGGTAAGAAAGAGATGAAAGATAATGTCTCAAAAACGAAAGATGTGAAGCCAAAACAGGAGGTGAAGGCGTCGTTGTTCGGTGATGATGATGATGATGATGACGATTTGTTCGGTGCCAAAGTTAAGATTGATCAAGGTAAGCTTTATAATCAATTACAATTATTTTTGGATTACATGTTGTTATCTAACGAAGTAGTTATTGTGAAGGTTTAGTTTGGTTTCATTGTTTTTTTTTTAATTTCCCTGACGTTTTGTGACCGTGTCCAGGAGCCTGAGACACGGGTGATTAAAAGAACCGATAAAATTAAAACCAAACTAAATCTTCACATAACAACTCCTAAAACATAATCATATAATGAATATTGTGTAAGTGATAAAAAGTACCACAAAGCTTCTTCGGAGTGCACTGCAGAAAGATTATTCACAATTTCGTCTTTATTTAAGACTAGCAGACCCGACAGACTTCGTCCTGTCAAAAAGATTTGTAATGTGACAGTTTTTTGTTCCTACATATTTAGCCGGGGCAAAAAATTCTCCTGAAACAACCGCGAGTGCTTGTAATTTAATATGAACTTTATACAATAGTAATAAAGCTCAAATTGACTACGTTTTAGTTAGAAAACGTGTGTATGGGAAAGAGAAAAGGGCTGTTTTAAAGGATTTTCCGGTAGTTATTCGAATTTTTCTCGCCGTAAAAACCATCCTTGAACTTCAACGAACATTTTAAAAAAAGAATTGGCCAAATTGGTCCAGGCGTTGTTGAGTTATGCGCTTAGCAACACATTTTGCGATTCATTTTTATATTATAGATTATTCACAATTTCGTCTTGATTTTTTTCTAATGGCGGCGCTAGTGTGCAGACTACGCGCTCTTAAACAAATTGATTTTCCAATTGTCCATCTTAAATACGTAAGATGTACAAAAATTGATTTTTTTTTAGCTCCCAGCCAAGCGGAGCGGTCAAAGGACGTGGTAGTGAAACCGTCACAACCCGTCATCGACGACCCACTGTCGTTACTGGGCGATGACGACGACTAACACACAAACACACACACATAACGACATTACTCCATATACACAGCATTCAGACAGTTGTCTAGTGGCCAGAGAATCATCATCCATACGGTCCTAGGTTTGATTTATATCGTTAACTCTATGTAAAAAAAAACTTTGTTATATAGGGTAAACTGACCCAATGCTTGCACCCTCCACTTAATTGGCATTCTTGCTTTAGCGATAAAAATAAGGAAAAGTATTCGATCGATTCGACTATAATAGCTTCAAATAAGGTTCGTTAAATAAACGAATCTTTTCATTTTTGTTCCAATTATGTTATGTACTGTACTGTACTGTCAAATTTATTATTTCTTCAATAATTGTCTACAGTTCTAAAAATAAAAAAAAGTCGCATTGAGTTACTAAGTACAACTGGATATTCAGAAAATATATGTTTTTAAAGTAATTTCCATAAAATAATGACTATTGAGATTAATAATTTGTAGTAAATATTAGGCAATTGAAAAGTTATATGTATCATGTTGCTCAGAGGGCCAATAATTGGGTAGTTTACCCTACTTTGTTTCTTATTTTCAAAGTCGCATTTTCTGCCGCGTTTAAAACTGAAGTTAATTATAATTGTACAAATGTTATTGATTTATTAAACATTCCATCTTGTCACATAAATTTACGAAACGCTTTTGAACCGTTTTTATTTTCTGTTTTTTTTTTATAAATTGTTACTTTAAATAACGGTTTTTTTTATAATATATTTTTAATATCTGCTCATGTTGTTGAATTTAAACTTTTTAATTATATTAGATTATAATTATATTAACTTTATAATGTAGCGTTAAAAAACGTATTTTCTGACATTATTTATCATTTCAATAGATGGCGTAAACCATAATTGTTTTGAAGGCAATTTTTACTGTTTTAATACAGATTAAAATAAATAACAAACTTCTCTAATTTAATCAAATAAATATGGAATACAAGGTTGGTGTGATTATAAAATGTTTTGTTTTAATCTCGTAATAACTATTTTGAAAAAGTTAACTGTTCTTTATTGTGAAATAGTTAAGAGTCCGGCAAACAGTGAGCTTCCCATACAAACGTAATACCGAAATGATTTGTCATTTGAGCATAATTAACTTTTCTTGTGATGTTATTCGGATTAAGACGGTAGACAGTTTTTATCTAGGGTTCTATTAAATAAAAAATTCAAAATACTAACCCAATTCGAAATAAATGCCAACTACATTTTTTCATACAAAACTGTAAATCGCATTAATTTTTATTTGGTTTGGTATTTCGGATTTTTTATTTAATAGAACCTTAATGCTCTAAGAATAGAACTCTACACAAATACTGTATTAATCCGAATAACATCATAAGAAGAGTTAATTATGCTCAAATTGCAAATCATTTTGGTATCACGTTTGTATGGGAAGCTTACTGTTCGCCGGACTCTTAAATTAACATTTTGGTAAAGTAGTTATAATTAGATTTAGTTGGATCAGAGGAATAAAAAATGAAATTAAAATTGATAAAGTAATACCTAATTAAGTGTTTCATTCATTAATAATATACTTACTTACAGAAATTATTTATGAGATTGGGTTCACTAATAGATCTGTTAAAATCTTTAACAATACCAGTAAAGTCTTAACATATTTAAATTATTTACCTTTTAATCACTATAATAATTGTCATTATAATTATTTAGTTGAAATTAATATCTGTTATTATAAAATTGCATTTGTAATGGATTAAAAATTGTATTGTAATTTTGACATTCGTGCAATGCGATTAAATTAACAAAAGATAGTGATCCGCTGCAACTTCACTCGAGAATGTATGGCAAAGAGAAAATTTTACAGATAAAATACGTCCTTTTGTATCGCAAGCGCTCCGAAGTTGGTCACTTCTGTTGTACGTTGCTAAATTAATCGCATTGTAGTAGGTAGATAGTCCTTAAGGCCTAATTTAACTTACTTCACTTCAGTAAAAAACTGACCGAAGTGAAGTTAGTTTGACAGGATGAAGTCAAACATTGTGCTCATTTTAATCTTATGTATGTATTATGTTAATCGAAGTCACCAAATTATTTCCTGCAAGTGTGTAAATAAAATTGTTGTTGAGCTAACGCCAAGTGCCTAATCAGTTACAAAGTCTGTTTATCCTTACTTGTCTTCTTTGGTAAACAACCTTCACCCAACTCTTTATTGAATAAATTAATTATAAAAAACAACAAATTATTTTCCACACATAGATAACTAAATATATTACTAACTATTATTGACAATTTGATTTAATATGACAACATATTTTTAAATAACTATTTTCATTTAAAAGACATGACAACTGTCAAAAGCTGTTTACTAAATATGACAAGTAAGGATAAACAGACTTGTATATTATGTCTTGTATGTTGATATTGTTTTCAATAAATGTTATGTAATTTTTTTTTTATTTTTTTTCATTGTTTGTTTCCCCTTTTTACGACCTCCTTAGTTAAGTAGTTAAGTAGGTGTTCCAGGTTCGAGCCTCGGCTCTGTAAATGTAGAATATAACTTTTCTTGGGGTCTGGGCATTTGTGGTATCATTCTGCTTCTGCCCTGTACGTATATTGACATTGCAAGATAAGTAAGATTATAAGATTGATCTTATAAGACATGCATTATAAGATAAGTCACGAGATAATATATTATCACGACGAGAATTGACGACCTCCGTGGTCGAGTGGCTTTGTACACCGGTTTTCAAGGTGTCGCCATCTCTGAGGTCCTGGGTTCGATCCCCGGTTGGGTCAATTTAGAAAATGAACTTTTCCATATTGACTCAGGTCTGGGTGTTGGTGATACCACCGTTGTCTCTGATTTCCATAACACAAGTGCTTTAGCTACTTACTTTGGAATCGGAGTAATGTATGTGTATGTGATATTGTCAAATATTTATATTTATTATTACTACGTTGGCTCGCGAGGCCAGGGAGTGAAAAGTCATTTTCTGTAATAACCGTTAAGTGACTCGGTAGCTCAGCGGTCAGAGCATTGGACCGGATATCCAAAGGTCGCGGGTTCGATTCCCGTCCGAGAACATGATCTGGTGCGAGTCCTATTTTTTCTAGTATATTATTTAGTATTATATAAAAATAGCATTGTGAATGCTTAAATCTCAAAATTTCAAACCGTTATTTGTTGTTATTTTACTGTGTTAAAAACCCCCATAATAACGTTAACAATAAAATAAATTATTTTTAACGGTTTTTTGTAACGTTATAATTTTTGAACGATATTTTAATCCCTGCGATGAATTGACATAGACATTAATGCGCTGCAACTTAACTTGAGAATGTATGGCAAAAAGTAATAATAACAATACATTGTTTATTTCAAAATTGATTGTAGGTATTTAATTTAGAAATCGTAAAACTAAAATTTCTACACTAGGCTTAGCCTGTACTAAGATTTACCTATTTCAAATTTTATTTAAAACTAAAACGAAAAAGATTTAGCATATTTTTTTAATCAAGCAACACAGTTTCACTGTCATGTCAACTGTCAAGCTAAAATGTTTATGTCAAAGTCAACTAAATAGTTGACTTTGACTTTTAAAAATATTTTCTAGCGAGAAAAAGTGCACGTTTTTCATGTCACCGCGATCTTCAAAACACGTGAAAATGAAAACTGTAAATAAAATTAAAGAGAAGAAGCTGAAAGCTATAAAGAAACTTAAAGTTAAACCTAAAAAAGAGAAGGTGTTGATAGTCGCCCAAGAAATAAAGTTTGCCAGGCTGCTGTCTGGCAACGAGAAGAAAACACGAGATCGCGTCCTGAAAACGTTCAAGAAATGGCTTTTAAATTGTTTTTCTAAAGGATACGGTAATATTTTCTAGTATTACTTCTTTCTATTTGCCAAATTCTGCTTTTTTACGCTAAAAGATGAGTGCAATGTTTTCGATCCTAACCTAAAAATGACATATTGTTGTGCCAAATCACACGTTGTTCAGGCTATAATCAATTAAGTTTGTGTGTTGATTTTTATGTCTAATTCTAAAGTCGCGTTTTTCATTTTGATGTCTGCCCTTATCTCATCTTTTCAAATCGTTTGATAATCATTGTCATTAATGCCTATTCAGTACAAGATAAAGTTGGTAGTTGTCAAACTTACAAAGTTAAAAATAAAATAAAGTCATTTTAACACAAATATTACAGATTTCAAAGAAGATGACTTTACCCGAGTGTGGAAAGGACTGTTTTATGCGGTGTGGATGTCTGACAAACCGTTGGTGCAGGTTGGTTGAAATTTCTTCATATCTTCCTAGCCTTATTAAAATTCACATTTACAATATATTGTTCATTCAAGTACACTGTTCAGGATAATAAGTTTATACAAATGCTGTGAAACCATATGTCTGTTGTTAGTTTAATTAAATATTAATTAATATTTACCGACAGGAAGAGTTATGTGAAACCATAGCGGGGATATTGGACCTGTTCCCACCGGAACAGATTAATTACGCTCTTATGATGACGAAGGCCGGCTTCAAGGTGCTCGCTACAGAGTGGTACGGCATCGACCAGCATAGAATGGATAAGTATCTCATGGTATGTGATGTTTCAAGAATTTCACTTAGATATTAATATGTTGAGAACCATAATAAATAAGTGTTAAGTGACATAATTTAAGTTGCTTTGATCCTAAAGTAAGGAAATAAAGCACTTCGCAACAATATCAAATGCTCTGGTATTTTTAATGAGATCTGTAACATCTGTTTTACAGTGATATCATATTTTTATTGCTGTGGAAACCTATAATTGGTGTATTTAAGACCCATTTGTAATAACTCATTTTGATACTAATATAGCTATCCGTTCTCTGAATAAATTGGTTGATTGTTGTCCCTCGGGTCAGCTAGTCCGTCGCTACTTGCGTGGGAGCCTGCGGTGCGTGCGGCGCGGCGGCTGGAGCGCGCGCGCGTGCCGCGCCTACGCCGACATGCTGGCCGCCGACGACGGTACGTATACAGGACCATCTTTCCCACAGGGCACTCTGGGCACGTGCCCTGTGGACTGATTATGTAATTACATAATAATTTTTTTTAATGAAATTGTTTCAATCGACATTTTGTTGCTAACGCAGAAAAATTTTTACTGATGAAATTCGATTACGTAAAAGGGGGCCCGTAAGATTTGTTGCATCGCTATCGTGTTGCTATCGATAAAACACCAATATGAAGTTACTGCGAAACGCGGACGACCCGACTTATTAAAAAAGCCGGTGTTGCGGTGTAGCGTCATGTATAAATAGAACAAATTTATCCGTATTTTTAAATTTTTGATGTTTTGAAATTGTAACTGTCAGTAGCGCTTACCTACTTTTATTGCTATAATTTAATTACAGGGCCCCACTATCGATAGGGGCCCCCTAGTTCCTGCCAGATCGCTAAACGATAACGGATGCTTATTACTAAAAAACATTTAAAACTTATTTAGATATTTCAAAAGCTTAAACTATAATTACTGACTACAAATACTACTTGCTCACTAGCTTAAGTCCTTTCATCCTGAAAAAAAATAATTGGTCCCAAGGTATAGCAAAAAAACTTTCCACGCAGACGAAGTCGCGGGCGGTCGCTAGTCCTCCATATTGTCTAGTACCTAACCTCGAAACACTACAGAAAATGTAATATGTAAATAATACCAGGATAAGAAAAGAAAAACTAATTACTGATTATAGATTAACCCCTTTACTAATAAAGATTGTATAGCAGATGTATAGTTACACAGTGTTTTGTCCCTTTCTTTTTAATGTCATACTTAAATAGTTAAACAGAGAGTCACCATTGTGTAACTATATATCTGTCTATATATTTATCGATTCCCGTCCGAGAACATGATCTGGTGCGAGTCGTGTTTTTTCTAGTATATTATTTGAAATTATATAAAAATAGCAATGTAAATGCTAAAATCTCAAAATTTAAAAATTATGAAGCTTTCTCATCTTAATCAATTGTTTAAAAATATCTGGAAAGGTATTCAATTGATGTCGAGGTAATTCCTTGTACATTGGTGAGATGGCGCTGGCTTGCAGCGTAAGAGTTGATATACTAGGAGAAATTCGACGTTCCCACTAGTGACTCGGTAGCTCAGCGGTCAGAGCATTGGACCGGATATCCAAAGGTCGCGGGTTCGATTCCCGTCCGAGAACATGATCTGGTGCGAGTCGTGTTTTTTCTTATATATTATTTGGTAACTATATATGAAGACTGTAAAGCAGATATATAGTTACACAATGGCTTTTATATTTAGTGGTATGTTTTGTCCTTAGAAAACAGTCATTCTCCTTTATCCAAATAATTACAAAACTACACTTCCCTAATGAATGATACTCTTCACCTCAAACTGTCATTCCCGACTCTGTCGGTGTAATTACAAAAGATTTTTAACACCTGTTTAACTTAGACAATGTCATACTGTCACTTTTATAACAATATTGTTTGAAAGAGACAGCATCACATTTAAACAGTATCGAAGTTAAACAGTATGTATTGCGATTTACGGTTTTGTAAGAAAAAATATAGTTGGCATTTATTTTGGATTTGGGTCAGTATTTTGGATTTTTTTTTTATAGAACCCTAGACAATCTTTATTAGTAAGGGGGTTACTGTCTTAATCCGAATAACATCACAAGAAGAGTTAATTATGCCCAAATTGCAATTCATTTTGGTATTACGTTTGTGTGGGAAGCCCACTGTTCGCCGGATCTTAAAATATGTATAAAGTAATAGGCCGACTAGTCGCCGACTACAAATATGGCCGGAATTACCGACTAGTCGGTACATCTCTTCTTTATACAACGTGTTACAAAAATACCCCTAGTGCCGAATATGGTAGATAGGGACCATCAAACTGAACAACTTTTACTATGGGGCCAACTCTGAAATCGCGATAAAAATATCAGCCGTTTCATACATTTTGATATTTTTGATTTTAATTTTTGTATGAAACAGCTGATTTTTTTTCGCGATTTGAGTTTTGGTCCCATAGTAAAAGTTGTTCAGTTTGATGGTCCCTATGTACCATATTCGGCGTTAGGGGTATTTTTGTAACATGTTGTATAAATGTTGGAACAGGTTTGTTGAGCCCGAAGACCCCCTTGTACGCGCGCAACGCGGGCTCGATGCTCACGCACATAGTCGACTGCTTCTTGGAGGAATTATCAAAGGTAAGAATTGATTAAGAGCGCGTAGTCTGCACATTAGCGCCGCCATTGGAGAAAAAAAATCGAAGTGCTTAAATAAAGACGACCTCCGTGGTCGAGTGGTTTGTACGCCGGATTTCAAGGTGTCACCATCTCTGAGGTCCCGGGTTCGATCCCCGGCTGGGTCAATTTAGAAAACTAACTTTTCTATATTGGCTCAGGTCTGGGTGTGTGTGTTTACCACCGTTGTCTCTGATTTCCATAACACAAGTACTTTAGCTACTTACTTTGGGATCAGAGCAATGTTTGTGATGTTGTCTAAAATTTAATTTAATTTAATTTAAAGACGAAATTGCTAATTATCTCTCTGTAGTGTACTCCGGAGAAGCTTTGTGGTACTTTTTATCACTTACACAATATTTTCTAGACTGTCGTTTAGTTTAATGAAGTTTTATTGCTAAAAGTGTACACTTTTCACAAAAAAATCATTAAACTAAAGGACAGTCTAGAAAATATTGATTAAGCTATAATAAGTACCACAAAGCTTTCTTCGGAGTGCACTGCAGAGAGATAATTCACAATTTCAATTTCGTCTTTATTTAAGCACTATGGTTTTTTTTCCTATCTGCACTATGATTGTTAGTGGACCACAAGTTTTGACAGACCTGTCCTTAAAAATCTGCTGTTACATACAAAAATTAAAAACGAAAATGTTAAAATGTATGTAACAGCTGATTACAATACCAAATAATATACTAGAAAAAATAGGACTCGCACCAGATCATGTTCTCGGACGGGAATCGAACCCGCGACCTTTGGATAACCGGTCCAATGCTCTGACCGCTGAGCTACCGAGTCACTAGTGGGAACGTCGAATTTCTCCTAGTATATCAACTCTTACGCTGCAATCCAGCGCCATCTCACCAATGTAGAAGGAATTCGATTCCCGTCCGAGAACATGATCTGGTGCGAGTCGTATTTTTTCTAGTATATTATTTAGTATTATATAAAATAGCATTGTGAATGCTTAAATCTCAAAATTTAAAAGTAATAGCTGATTGTTTTCGCGATTTCAGAGTTGGTCCGATTATAAAAGTTGTTCAGTTTAATGGTCCCTATATACCATATTCGGCTTTAAAGGGTTTTTTGTAACACATTGTATACTCGTTTTATATGTAGGTATCGGAAGGCAACATTCCAGACACTAGTATGGTCACCCTACTCCGCCCGTTCAGTACATACATGTGTAAGGGCGAGTCCACACCGCTGGTGGTGGCCACAAGGCGCGTCCACACCGCATTGCTGAGGCAGTCGGAGAAGGGGCTCGAGTATAGCGGGAAAACTAAAGCTTGGGAGATGGTGAGAGATTTGATATATCGTATTTTTTTGAGTCTTATTTTTTCTAGTATATTATTTGATTTCCATAACACTCTCTGATTTCCATAACACAAGTGCTTTAGCTACTTACTTTGGAATCGGAGCAATGTATGTGATGTTGTCAAATATTTATTTAGTATTATATAAAAATAGCATTGCGAATGCTAAAATCTCAATTTAAAAATTATATAGCTTTCTCATCTTAATCGGTTGTTTAAAAATATCTGGAAAGATATTCAATTGAATGTCGAGGTAATTCCTTGTACATTGGTGAGATGGCGCTGGCTTGCAGCGTAAGAGTTGATATACTAGAAGAAATTCGACGTTCCCACTAGAGACTCGGTAAAGCATTGGACCGGATATACAAAGGTCGCGGGTTCGATTCCCGTCCGATATTTATATTTAGTATTATATAAAAATAGCATTGCGAATGTTGAAATCTCAAAATTTAATTTTTTTTGAATATTTAGTAATAAAATAAATAAGGTAATTAAATTTGAAAATCCACTTTAAAAATGTTATTATATTGACCGGTTTTTTTACAGATGGGTTGCCCTCGTGGTGGTCCAGACGCCCTCGAGCTGGCGTCCGACGATGAAGGTGATGAAGATCACAGCGATGATGAGGAACAACTAACTACGTGAGTTACATTCATCATTAATTCTTATCATCACACATTTCATAGCAAGTTTTCGAAATTGCGTTGCACTCTCTAAATTTTAAAGATTTATCTAGTCCAAGAAACTGAGAAACATGATTTTAAATTTTGAGATTTTAGCATTCACTATGTTATTTTTGCATAACACTAAATAATATACTAGAAACAATACGACTCGCACCAGATCATGTTCTCGGACGGGAATCGAACCCGCGACTTTTGGATATCCGGTCCAATGCTCTGACCGCTGAGCTACCGAGTCGTATTTTTCTAGTATATTATTTAGTTTATGAAAAACGTGTCGAAATACACCACAAAAGTTTGGTCATCCTTTATTAAACTGATCACGTGATCTCTTTGAGACGAGTCAAAATTTCTTTATTCAAATAAACTTACGTTCTATTACCACAAAAGATTTTAAAACACTGTTCAACAAGTGTTTAACTTAGACACTGTTTAAATGTGGTGCTCTTACTTTTTTGACAATATTGTTTGAAAGAGACGGCATCACATTTAAACAGTGTCTAAATCAAACAGTGTTTTAGAATCGTAACGCTGTTAATAATTAAGTACTTTTAAATCGTATATAGTTTCCTACCCCCCGGTCCAGACTTTTTTATTTGTAAGGATAGTATTTTTTTTTACATAGAAAGTTGTTAAGTTACTTGGACACTTAATGACGGTTATACAACGTGTTACAAAAATACCCCTAATTACGAATATGGTAGATAGGGACCATCAAACTGGACTTTACTATGGGACCAACTTTGAAAATCGCGAAAAACAAATCATCTGTTTCATACAAAAATGAATTACGAAATATCAAAATGTATATGTATATGTACATGCTTGGACTATTCCACACAGCGCCATCTAGCCCCAAACTAAGCAAAGCTTGTAATATGGGTGCTAGACAACTGATAAACTACTTATGTACTTTTTAAATATATACTTATTTATATAAATATTATATAAATATATACTTTTAAATATATATATGAATGTAAAGGGAGTGGATGAGGAGATGACGAGTGACAGAAAGGAATGGAAGAGAATGACACACTGCACCGACCCCAAATAAATTGGGATAAGGGTAGGGGGATGATGATGATGATGATGACTTATTATACATAGTATCACCCAGACCCGTCACAAAGAGCTAAGTTCTGAAAGGTATTTTTCTGATAAATTCAATCTGATTTTATTTGAATTTGATATTATTCGAAAGCTGTAATAGTCAACTTGCCTACTATACTGTATCATTTCTCCTATTCGCCGTCTGTCAGTAAGAATTCAAAAGTGAAATAGAAATAGAAATATATTTATTTGCGTTTGATTGGGGTACATTTATAGGTCTTAAATTAATAATATTTCCTCCCACTCAGCCAACAATATTAGCATGCAAACATTAATAATAAAATGATTCTAAAATAATAATAATTACAAACAAACTAAGTATTTCAAATTACAGGATGTCATACAAGGAAGAAAAAAAAATTAAATAATAACAATAATAATGAAAGAGAAAAAAACAAAAAAGGAATCACAACAATACACAATCATAGTGTTAAATATCGCGTATTTTTGTATGAAACTTCAATTCCTTTTTATTAAACCTATTTTTTTTAATTTTGTTCCAGGGGTGAAACACCCCTGGACCCCCGCGCGGGCCGCGTGGACGTGATCCTGTCGCCGCTGCCGGTCCCCGCCAAGTTAATAGCGGACATGTTGAGGGAACTACTGGCTACGGCCAGCTCGAAGGCCTACAAGAGGACGAAGATATGTCTACAGAGGTGAGATATACATACAAACATACATATACAAAGTGTTACAAAAATACCCCTAATGCCGAATATGGTATATAGGGACCATCAAACTGAACAACTTTTCTATGGGACCAACTCTGAAATCGCGAATAAAAAATCAGCTGTTTCATACATTTTAATATTTTTTATTTTAATTTTTGTATGAAACGGTTAATTTTTTTCAGAGTTGGTCTCATAGTAAAAGTTGATCAGTTTGATGGTGCCTATATACCATATTCGGCATTAGGGATATTTTTGTAACACCTTGTATACATACCCCCTTACTAATAAAGATTGTATAGTAGATGTGTAGTTACACAATGGTTACTCCACAAACTTAAATAGTTTGACATTAAAAAGAAAAGGACAAAACACTGGGTAACTATTCATCTGCTATACAATCTTTAAAACTTTATACTTTCTACATTTTCTACGAAATCGTATTAGCAACGAGAGACGACGAGCAGCGATTAGCAAAAAATAATGGGACTCTTATGTCCGTTTGCACTAAACTTAAGAATCGCCTAAGTCATTTCCTAACTACAACTCGACCAAATTAAAACGGTGTCATTAACTTGGCTGTCATGCAGCTTTCATGCGACTATTTATCTTGGTCGAGTTGTAGTTAGGAAAAGACTTAGGCTGACCCCAGACCTACCGGTTTCATTTCTTTACTTTGCTGTTCTAGTTGAGTAGGGGCTACCGGCTAACGCATCGAACTTCAGAAAGTCTGCCGGGCTTCAACTTAAAACAGATAAATCGTAGTAAAAAGTTTCGTATTGTAGTTATTTAGATGATATCGATGTTCGTGTGACATCATAAATTAGGGTTCGCAACTTTGGCCCGATTGGGGCTCGATTTATCTGTTTTGATTTGAAGCCCGGTTAACTTTCCGAAGTTCGATGCGTTAGCTGGTAGCCCCTGTTCTACTAGAACAGCAAAGCAAAGAAATGAAACCGGTGGGTCTGGGGCCAGCCTTGGGCGATTCTTAAGTTTAGTGCAAACGGGTGTTAAGCTCGTATTTATAAAGAATAGAATAGAATAGAATATATTTATTGCATTTCATGTGGTACATTAAGGATCTTAAAATTAGTTTGGTGCTATCTTGAGATCAGACTTGAGATGTTCTTATAGGAACAGCATCTCAAGTATGATCTCAAGATAGTTCTCAACGTTGAAAGCGGTTTATAAATACGGGCCCTACTAAGCTCCGTTTGAGAGAACAGCGTGTCCGAGCTGATCTCCACGTCTCGACCGCGGCCATGTAAACCTTTACCTGAAGATCTTTGGGGCATTTCAACTCACATAATTAAATCAATAATAACTTCTATTGCCCCCCATCTTGCTTTTATTTTCAATAAGTGTGTTGATGAAGGGATATTTCCAGACTTGATGAAATATGGTAAAATTATCCCTCTTTTTAAATCTGGGGACAAAAGCGATCCCGCTAACTTTAGACCCATTTCTATTTTGCCAGCACTTAGCAAAATTTTTGAGAAGATCATTTATGATCAATTATTAGCGCATTTTTTTATCAACAAACTACTTCACGAGAAACAATTTGGGTTTACTCGTGGTAGATGCACAACTGATGCTGGAATTGCACTTCTCAAACACGTCTTTGAGGCATGGGAGGGTAGACAAGATGCAATTGGTATTTTTTGCGATCTCTCTAAGTCTAAAGCATTTGATTGTGTCAGTCACAGTACTTTAGTACATAAATTGGAACATTATGGTGTATCAAAAAATGCAGTAAGCCTTCTGCAATCGTATCTATCGGCGAGAACTCAAAAAGTTGTTGTGAATAAAACAGAGTCTTATGAAGCACCCATTACCATGGGCGTGCCGCAAGGATCGATATTGGGTCCATTACTTTTTCTTATATATATTAATGACCTTCCTCACTATACCAAAAACTTGTGTGAAATAGTACTGTTTGCTGATGATACTTCTTTAATTTTTAAAGTCGATAGAGGATGTGATTGCAGTGACGATGTAAACAGCACTCTTTCCAAGGTGATGCATTGGTTTACCATTAATAATCTGAAGCTTAACTCTAGTAAAACTAAATGTGTCAAATTCTCACTTCCTAATGTGAGGCAGGTTCATACTACAATAAATGTAAATGGCGAAACAGTCGAATTGGTAGACTCCACAAAATTTTTAGGTATTATTATTGACTCGCGGTTGCAATGGGACCCTCATATCGATGCCTTGTCAAGTAGACTTAGTTCCGCTGCCTTTGCCGTTAAGAAAATTAGGCTTTTGACTGACATTGAAACAGCAAGATTGGTTTACTTCAGTTATTTTCATAGTCTTATGACTTACGGTTTGTTGTTGTGGGGCTCAGCTGCTAATATTAATAACATATTCATCTTACAAAAAAGGGCAGTGCGCGCTATTTACAACTTACGGTCTAGAGATACCCTTCGTGACTTATTTAAAGAAATTAAAATATTAACAGTTGCTTCCCAATTCATCTATGAAAATATAATGTATGTAAAGAAAAATTTAGATAGTTTTGTAAAGAATAGTAAAGTTCATAAATTCAATACAAGAAACAAGGACAAACTTGCTGTTCCAAAGCGCAGACTGCATAAAACCGGAACCTCTTTTTTGTGTAGATGTATTACCTTTTATAATAAGATTCCACAAGAAGTTACAGAACTGCCTTTGGAAAAATTTAAAAATACTGTTAAATCCAATCTCATGAGTAAAGGCTATTACACTATTTGCGATTATTTGAAGGATAATAACGCCTGGGCATAGCTTTTGTATTTTTAATTTTTACTCTAATGTTCAGTATAGATTAAGATAAGTCCGTGGTTCTTTCGTGGGTCTAGTATAAAGTTCTGTACTATAATTTCAAGTGATTCGAGTCATCGATATATTTTTTTTTTTTTTTCTTTTCTTTTTAAGTATAGTTTGTAAGAAGTGTCCTACCTACTTAAAAAACGTATCTACAGGTTTCTTGACTCGTCGCCTTAATATGGGTAGCTTTAGTATGTCATGCTCACTTTAAACATTTCTGCGGTAGTGTCGTGTGAGGCGGGTCGTTACGTTCCCTCAAATATGGTTGAGCGAAGCGATGGCTGGTTCATGCGTCATGCTCGTGAACGGGTGCTGCCAGTGGGAATGGGTCTGCTTCTGACTACTTGTATTAAGGACGTCGCATACATATATATATATAAATGTTTAATATTATCTATATGTATGGCACTTCTTACCCAAAAGATAAAATTCATAACTACTACCTTGTTTTGGAATTTTTTTTATTGCAATCTTTCACTTTCTATAGGCCTATGAAAAGCTTTTGGATATTAGTTTTCAATTCGATGCCTTAACACGGGTAGCCTAAGTATGTCATGCTCTCTTTAATCATTTCTATGGTGGTGTCGTGTGAGGCGGGTCGTTACGTTCCCTCAAATATGGTTGAGCGAAGCGATGGCTGGTTCATGCGTCATGCTCGTGAACGGGTGCTGCCAGTGGGAATGGGTCTGCTTCTGCCTACTTGTCTTAACGTTTATTGAATTGTATGAATAGATATATATATATAATTTTTTTTGTAATAGCCTAGGCTGAGCCTTAAATTTTGAATTAAGCTTGACACCTGTAATTTGTTTCAGTAGAAATGAGCTAATTAAATAATGTTATTTACTTATGAATCTATGTTAATGGTAACATGTATGAATACTTTGAATGTAATGTCTGGAAACGATATACATATTTGTAAATATCGTTCCTTCTAATAAAGCTGATAAGTTTTTTGCGCCCATTTTTCTTGTCAGCTAAAAGACGTCATAATGGGTGGTAGGATAAAAGAATTGACGATTTAAAAATGCTTGTTATGTGAGCTTATTTGAATAAAGAATTTTTCAATTTCAATTTCAATTTCAATTTCAATTACAACTTTCTGAATATTGGATCTACGAATTTGCGACTTTCATTGTTAGTTTTCTACAAATTCCTTCATAATGTTGACGTAATCGTTCTTCTGCGACACCGTGGCCAAACAATCGAAACGGACACTCGCATCTTATGAAGTGGTTTGAAACTTTAGGCCCAATTTATTTTTTACGAATTATGTCTATCTATATTTTGTGTTTGCATTGATGTGAACTATCGATTTATGAAGGTTTCATACGTGGCCGCCATTAAAAAAAAAACAAAATGGCGGACGGAATTTGGGCCAAGCTTCATACAAAAAGTTTCAAACCCTTTTTCGTTATAATAAATTTGTTATTTTCACTGTTCAGATTCGAGCAGTTATCCAAAGACCAGTACCCATTACCGGTCGCGGATATATCCCTCGATGACGTCACACCCCGACCGAGGGCCATCGACGCGGCCAAGGAGTTGAGCAAATTGGATCAAGAGTTGGTCCGATCTACCGACGAACTGGCGCTTAGAGGTATTTATTACTTACAGTATTTAAAGTGAATCCCGTACCGGAAGTGGCGCCCTGTTGTCAACGAAAAAATCTACAAAAAAAAAATTCTAAAATAGCCACTTGACCACCTCTGTGGTCGAGTGGCTATTTCAAGGTGTCGCCATCTCTGAGGTCCCGGGTTCGATCCCCGGTTGGGACAGTTTAGAAAACGAACTTTTCTATATTGGCTTAGGTCTGGGTGTTTGTGATACCACCGTTGTCTCTGATTTCCATAACACAAGTGCTTTAGCTACTTACTTTGGAATCGGAGCAATGTATGTGATGTTGTCAAATATAAAAAATACAAATATACCTTCCTTGCTTATTTGCTAATTTTAGAGATCTATTAATTATGTGAGGTTCAAGAGGGGGTGTTCGATATTATACGGATTTTTGTCGTCGATTCAGTTTTTCGAAATTTTTCAAAGGTAGCTGAGATATTATGTTAAAAACATAAATAAAAACATAGTTCAGCCATTTCGTAAAATGTTCGAAAATGTCACAATCGCGAAGTCTACCGCTCATAAAGCCTCTAATGATACTTTGTACTAAAAAATACCATTTAAAACGACTGTAAAATTTCTGTCTTAAGAAGGCATAGTCTGCACACTAGCACCGCCATCGGAAAAAAATCACAGTGCTTAAATAAAGACGAAATTGTGAATTATCTCTCTGTAGTGCACTCCGAAGAAGCTTTGTGGTACTTATTATAGCTTAAACAATATTTTCTAGCCTGTCGTTTAGTTTAATGGAGTGTTTTTGCGAAAAGTGGCCACTTTTAGCAATAACTAAACGACAGTCTAGAAAATATTGTGTAAGTGATTAAAAGTACCACAAAGTTTCCTCGAAGTGCACTACAGAGAGATAATGCGTAATTTCATCTTTATCTAAGCACTATTTTTTTTTTAATGGCGGCGCTAGTGTGCAGACTACGCAGCTTTAAAGCAAATCCGTCGTAAAACGAATCTGTCCTAAAGCGAACAAGTGATTTTAACGCAGTGCGTTCGCATAGACAAAGATAGTTAATTTTTTTTTATCTTCGATAGGCAAGCGCTTGACCGCTATCACGCCGTAAGCGATGATGCGATCTTCGATGTATCGCGCTTGCCTAAAAATAACCTATTCACTCGCGACTTGAAGGCCCCCAGATTGTACCGTAAACCGGGGTGATTCGTGCCTTGCGTGGTGAATAACAGCAACATAAATAAAATCGAAATGACCTTATTAGTTTTATAAAAATATAACAGTCCCAAGCGGTTCATTTTGAAATCTTCGATATTTTTTCTATCGAAAATTTCGCTGTTGTTATTCACCACTCAAGTTGCTAATCACCCCGGTTTACCGGTATCTATCGGGAAACACTCAGACAAGGAGTTCCACTCTCTAGCGAGTATTGTCTTTGAATACGGCTGTTAAGAGGAAACACCACGGTCGAGAGAATTTAAAAATTCCTATAAAAAGTTACAAAATCAACGTTTCGTAGTCCCCTGTTTCCTTCTCCAAAACTAGACCGATTTGAATAGTTTTTACATAAAAAAATAAAGAAAGGATTTGGCTGTGTTCCTATGTTTTGCTTTTTTATATAATCTCAAAAATTTGATTGCTGGATGTCTGAACAATGGCCTTTTTTTCGGTATTTGGAGATATATATGTTTTAATAATTATTTTTATGTAAAAAAAAAGAAAATAGGAACACAGCCAATTCATTCCTTTAAATTTCAATGAAAAAAATATTTAAATCGGTCTAGTTTTGGAGGAGGAAACAGGGGACTACCAAACGTTAATTTTGTCAACTTTCTATAGGAATTTTTCAATTCTCTCGACCGTGGTGTTTCCTCTGAAAGTGCACCAACTTACCTGTTACTCTCTCGTCTGTTCTCAGATCTCAGTCGCAAGCACCGCAAGCGACTGCTGGCTAAATCTCGCGCTGGACTGAGCATAGTCGACGAGGTAGCGCCACCTAGCGACGATGCTGCTACGGTACGTTCATACATTTATTCATTAACTCTTATCTGTATGCCAAATTTCATGTAAAAGTTTGGATATTCGTTAATTAATCACGCAAGAACGGCGGATCGGATTTGGATAAGATTTAGCGCAGAGATAGTTTAATACATTTCAACATAGGATACTTTATATACTGGTTTAAGTATGTCCACGCGGACGAAGTCGCAGGCGGAAGCTAGTATTTTTGTATACTTATTGTATCTGTATATGTTACGTTTAATGTAGTCTTAGTATTGGTACTTTGGTATTACTATTATTTTCTTCTTTCTCTCCTCCTTCCATCAAATACCAAAATGTCTAAAATAAATTTATTTTATAGAACGGAAATTGGGAAGTAGAATCTACTGAACCAGCTGAGAAAAAAGCAAAACACAAAACTGATACTTCAAACAAGGAGAACGTACACAAAAACAAGAAATCGAAGAAACGTAATAACACAGATGTAGCGAATAACAAACAAAGTAAAAAACAGAAATCTGGTGAAAAAAACAATGAAAATAATCAAGAAACTGCAAATAAAGAAGAAATTGGAAAAAAATCTTATGAGAAACAGACGAAATCAGTTAAGAATAAAAAGCAAGATAAAAAACAGAAACTGTTAAACGGTTTTCAAGATAAGAAATTAGCTAACGGAAATGTCAAACATAGTGAGGTAAATAATAAGAAAGAAAAAAATGAAGCCAATAAACCAACAACCAATGAAAACCATAAAAAAGCTAAAGAAATCAATCCAACGAAACAAACTGACAAAAATGCTAAGAAAAAACCTATCCCAGAACCAAAAACAGAAAAAGTATTAACTAAAAGCAACAAACAAAACCCGAAAAACCAGAGACAACAGAGAAACGTGGACAGCAAAAAGACGTCGCCATCTTTAGTTGTAAATAAAGTAAAAAATTACCAGAAGAAAACTACAAGAGAGAAAACCAGTCCGCAAAAAAAGGTTTCATACGAATCCCCGAAAAAAGTAAAGTTTGTCTTGAAAAATAACTGTATGCAAGGGCACGTAGACTACTATCAGAGTGTTAGACAAAGCCCCAACATTCCGTTCGACAGCAGCAAGCAGCCGACTAAAACTAACCTGAAAGTGTCCACTCCTTCGCCTATAAACCCATTTTTTAAGAAAAAGTTAAGGCTCAAGTGAATTCTTTTAACATGGAGTAGGTTTTTGTATTATATTTACGTCCTTACTTGTCCTATTTGGTAAACAACCTTCGTCCAACTCTTAGGGCTGATTTTTCAATCCTCAGATGATACGGGCCTTATTTAATAACGTGACAATATGTCAATTGTCATGACAATTTGATTTTCATTGCGGTGTAACTATGAGTAGTTTGATTTATTTTCAAATTGGTTAACGCAAGGGATATAAAATTGTCATGACAGGTGACAAATGTCACGTTTATTAAATAGGGCCCTGTCAGTTAATAAATGAACCAAATAAAATGTAATTTAAAAAATTTGACAGACAAACGAATGACAAAACATTTTCAATTTGGCGGTATAATACGCGATCGAACGAATAAATTTTATCAATCAGCCCTTAATCGAAAATAATCATTTATAAAATACAACAAATGGTTTTCCACACATAGAATACGAAAAACATGATTAGTTAGTAGTGACTGTTTACGTCATTAACTTAGTTTAATTTCGCGCTCTTCATGATGTGGTTTCCTTCCTGGTATTCCTATCCTTTTCCCACCCACGCCTCCATACGCCGAGTGAAAGAGAACACAAACAAGTTCATCGTGTGACAACAGCGCCAATAAATGCACTGTTTTGACTGTTGAAGTTCCGGTAGATTTAACGAACCATGTTGACGCAGTGATTGCGTCTACGCATTAAAAATTACAAATCTTCACCAAAATACGATTACCGTCTATAAAAGACTTCTATAAACTGTTTTGTGCTTTAGTGCCTAGTGTTGTGTGGTATTCAGCCGGCCGGCAGTGAATACAAAGTTCCTGTCCATCCGAGGTGTGTATGTATGAGACGCTCACGTACTGCGTTTCCTGAGGTGTAGCTGGCAAATAGTCCCAAAGGCTGAACAGACGTTGGTGAGTCCTCTTTCCTTTCCACTACCTACTAGGTGCCTCATCATATTTTTCTCAACCGCTCCGCTAAACAGTCCACTTATTCCCGCCATTTCAGTGACATTAATTAAGATAATTGTTTTTAAATAAAAGATTTAAGTTTAAAAGACGTATGACAACTGTCAAAAAACTAGTTTTCTAAATAGGACAAATAAGGCTAAACATACTGTAATTATCTGTAGGTATTGTTCATAAAAAAATCAAACTAGTCTTTTTCGTTTACAGTTAATAATAATACAAAAGAAAAAAATAAAACACTTTTTAACTAAAATAGATTGTTTTATCAATAACATGAAGGAGATATCTTGGAGGTTATTCACGATTGTCGGAAATCAACTTTCCGAATCGAATCGGAAAGTCTTCCGATATAGATCTTATTTTCTACCTTTTGCTACCAATTTTTGTAATGCATTGCGCTTTCCCGTTGGAAAATGAATCGAATGCCCGTCGAATGTACTTTGTCATCAGCAGTTTTCGAATCTTTCGGAGGATACGTATTCGAATCGAATGCTTTAGAGTAGATTTCCGACAATTGTGAATAACCCTACTTGTAAGCAACTTAACATAAATAAGTAGTTCCAAGTAATATTGCTATTGACGGTATCGTGGTATTAATTTAATTCTCTTTTATGGCATATTCCCGGAACTAGGCCCCTTTTATTTATTGATCAAAATAATTATCACAATATCTACAGATTCAAGACTATCAAAAGTTCTTTTGAAAAAAAAACGGAATAATGTGACATTTATTGAAATGAAATCTTATAATGGATTTTCTCAGACAAATAGGTATTATATTTTTTAATATAATATTATGTAATCAACTTGGTATTGTCGCGCAAAATATAACGCAATAAGAACATTCAGTATAGAATTTGTAGCAATATAGGTCTTATTACCAGTATCTACGGTCCACTTTCAACTATTACGATTGAATTTGCCTGTACTTTGGTGACGTCATAACTTGTCTACGCATGTAGAATATTGTTTTAGCTGAAATTGTTAATGTTTTGTTATTAAGTGTATCTAAATATAAACTTGAATTGAAAGCGTCGTTTTAGTTAAAATAACAAACTGGGGAGCTGCCGTAGTGAAAAGAAATCAATATTAGACTCAAGAGATTATAAAGTTTTACTTGTGATTAAGGCGCGTTTCCATTATGCAAGTGATTTGCATACTAGTTGCAAGTTGCATGCAAATTGTATAGTGGAAACAACAACTTGCAAACAAGTTGCACTTGTATGCAATTAGGTTTAAACTTGTACAGGCGCGTTTCCATTATGCAAGTGATTTGCATACTAGTTGCAAGTTGCATGCAAATTGTATAGTGGAAACAACAACTTGCAAACAAGTTGCAACTTGTATGCAATTAGGTTTAAACTTGTACGCACAATAATCAAGTCGGCACATTTGCACGCAAGTTGCAAGCGCATGCGGTCGTGCATAGAGGATTACTTTGTTTATGACTTTATTACTTTGTAAAAATGACTGAACTAACTTGTATGCAAGCTGCAAGTTGAACAAAATCGTGTTTCCAAATCAAATCACTTGCACACAAGTCTGACGTCATACATGTATGCAAGCACTTGCATAATGGAAACGCGCCTTTATGGATTATAGAAATGTGTTAAGTTTAACTCCAGGGCTCTGTTTCATAAACATTACCTCGCGCAAAATAACAAACCAAATTTTAAAACGACAGCATTTCCTGAAAATTACTGAACCGATTTCAAAAAATGTGTCTAACTTGGGAACGAACCCAATGTAATAACGTTTGAAACATTCCAATCGATTCAGCCGTCTTCGAGTAATCGGAACACATACAGACGAACAGGGAACCTACTCCTTTTTTGAAATCGGTTAAAAATAAACTACTCGGACATCGCAATGCATGCGAATTACCGTAGTAAATTACAAGTTGTAGTGTTTATGAAATAGGGCCCCTTAATAAATATATAGTTCTTGAATTGATTAAATTATTTATTTAATTTTATTTATTCTTTAATTATATCGAAATGTGTCGGGTGAACAATGAAACAACAATGTCACTGTATATAATATTAATGTCGCTATGTTGTCGTTCTTACACATATTTACAATAACTTTATACAAGGTGGTCTGTCCTTAAAACTACTGCGAAGGCCACTATGGCCCCCACTGGCAACACTCGAACGTCCACTTCCTTACGTCGCTACGAACATCACATCATCAGTACTAACTAAAAGACCTTGCTATTAATAAGATTACTTCTAATATTTACAACCAACGCCTCCCACATTTCTACGCAAGCCGGGAGACGACTCATATTAATAACATGGTCTTAAGTGAACGCTTTCAGTCGATTCTCTACATATTTACAATATAATTTTATATTTATTTATACATTTCATGGGGTATTTTCGACATTAAGCCTGTTTCAGTTTATAGTCAACACAATAACACAACATTAGCTAAGACGAAGCCATGTCATGGTTTATAATATTCCAAAAGTCCAATTTAAGTTTAAGCATGAAACACATTTTAAAGTCTCTAATATTAAATACATAAGGAACATATCAGTTCCGCAATCTAAACCTGCCGATATTATATTAACAATAGGTGAATAATATACACCTTATAATTTAACTTTTACAATGTCCATAATACATAAGAGCTCGACAAAGAATATCAAATATCCGTCCAACTACTAAAACCAGCGAACTAAAATCTATAGGAGGGTAATTTAAACAAATATTGCTTAAAAAATATCACCACGGGGTTAAAAAAAAATGACAACCCGCGCAGCATTTAGACCTTGTCCAGAAAGGGCGAATTCGCTGCGATTTGACGCGCGATTTTGGTTACACTGCTGTTAATATTGCACACGTTGCTGATATCCTGACATCGCTGGTCCTAAGCGAGCATTGTGTAGCGAAACGCGTCTATTATCGTAGTAAGTAATATAAATCGAAGTAAGGAGTTTTGTATTGTACTATTCGCCGAAGTTATTTAGAAGATATCGATGTTCGTGTGACATCTTGAATTGGGGTTCGCCATTTTGGCCCGATTGGGACTCGATTTATCTGTTTTAATTTGAAGCTCGGCAGTCTTTCCGAATATTATATACAGTGAGTTAACCGGTACAGCCCCTGGACAGGGTCTAAGTCGGGCCAGCAGCCACGCGCCCGGGCACAGATGTTAGCGTTCTTTACAAAAATTTCAGTTTGCTTTTTTAAAGAAAACTGAGAAAGCGAGTTTATTAGAAATTACATCCTGTGTAGACAAATGGTGTAAAAGACGCAAAGAAGCAGTAAAAAGATGTACAAATAACGTATCATGAGACAATATCTTTTTCGTTTAAGTATAGAAAATATCTATGAGTATACAGATTATGGTCGCTATTATGCAACCAGTGTTCAGTCGCTTTGTGCTGTATAAATGAATGCCAGCATTTTTTAGCCCCGCCCACTCGGTTGTCATTTTGCGTGGTGGTATTTTTTGAGCGTAATACTTGTCATAGATTTTAGTTCGCTGACTAAAACACTCGACGCCACCACTATACTGTATTGTACCAAGTCATTTATATATTCACAAACATTACTATGAGGTCTCACAGCGACCGCGGCCGCTCAGGGGCCCAACCGGCTAACTTTTCGAAGTTCGGCGGGTCTGCTGAGCTTCAACTTAAATTAAATAAATCGAAGTAAGGAGTTTCGTATTGTACTATTCGCCGAAGTTATTTAGAAGAAATCTATGAAGCCCGGCAGACTTTCCGAAGTTCGATGCGTTAGCCGGTACGGCCACAGGTCCCAACTACCAATCACACGTAAAACAAACGAACCAATTACAGAGCTCTATTTCAACGCAGTGCGTTCGCAGGCAAGGGTCGTTTGAGTATTGCTCTTGAATACCGGTGTAATTAATAGCCGAATACTCAAACGCTACTCAACTTTGAGGGGCGCTCAAACATCATGCTGTCTTTGTCGTATCTTTGACATTTAATGCGACAGGACGATGTTTGAGAGCCTCTCAAAGTTGAGTGACGTTTGAGTATTCAGCCATTAGTTTCATCAATGAAAGCACTCTGAGCAAATCTCAGAAATACTTATACTTTGAAGACATGTCAATATTTTTAAGTAGTGGTTTATGATTTCTGCAAGTCGTCTCGGCCGGTTATTACGAATGGCAGGACTCAAATTCAATTCATGCTATTGATATAATAACCCCACTTTCAATACCGATCAAATATCATACTAAATCATTTCATATTATTATAACATTGTCCAATATCAATAGAGAGAACTACACTGGGTAGCAAAGAAACTAGGCCACCACATTATTTTCATACAAACGAGGCAACTTTGAAGCCTTGGTTCTCTGCCAGGGATTGACCGAGCTGTGATCTGATGATGATTATCCAGGAAGTGAATGGAGGAGATCCAGATTGCTATACACACCCAACTGATCTGATCAGCATTCTAAGAGATATAAGGATCAGAGTTTTCGGTTTTTTTAAACATATCCTTATATCTTTTAGAATGCTGATCAGATCAGTTGGGTGTGTATATCTACCTGCATCTCCTTCATTCACTCCCTGGATAGCCATCACAGCTATGTCAATCCCTGGCGGAGAACCAAGGCTTCAAAGTTACATTGTTTGTAAGAAAATAATGTGGTGGTCCGGTTTCTTTGCTACCCAGTATATAATAGTCACTTTTCAACATAAATACATATATCTTATATATCAACATATATACGATAAAATCTAATACAACACATATTTAAGAACATCAATTTCTATATTATTTTATTCTATTATACACATAGACACCAAAATAATTTCGGTCACTAACAAAATTATTAAAAACTTTATTTACATAAACATAATTTGATTGCTTCCATATTTCGTTAAAATTATACAAAATATTATAAAGTGTAAGCTTATAATTATACGCTTTATAAAAAAACAATATTATTATCTGCGCGTAAAAGTTTCGTCTATACGTAAAATATATGTACCTACATTCATTTAGACGTAGATTAAATATACATAAATCCTGTTAGCCTTAAAACAATCTGGTTGTCAGTCTATGCAGTTCCATCGATACAAAATTTGGTCAGTTACACAGTATTCGAATAAGTATCGATTAAAAGAAAGAGAAGAAATGCATTCATTTCCATTCCATTTAATCTACGTTTAAATGAAAGTTTGTACTATCATCTCTGTTTAAATGTAAATTCATTTGTATCTACTCTCTTATATTACAAAATCTATAAGACACGTGCGCTATCATTTTATTTGTGGCAATCAGGAATATTTTCTACTTATCGGATAATATAAATGAATTATCGTTTTGTTATTATACATGCTAACAAGTTATTTTAGAATGAAGAACATAATCAGCAATAATGAAATTAAGACGACATTAATAGATGTATGACAAGATTGGAATACTCCCATGAAAGCAGGTGCGTTTGTGTCAACATGACGTATGGCTGCCACTATTCCCTAATTCAATTATTTATTTTTAATAAAAAGGTTTTTGGCGAGATTTTCACTGTATTCTAAGCCAAAATTCTAATATTTGCGTGTGATTAGAAAGCTATTCACAATCGTGAAAAAATAACCATGTATTCCAATTTTATGATACATCATCTATAAACAATACATATGAAATGTAAATTATATTATATGATAAAATATAAATCATATTTTTGTATCTGCAACATTAATAAATTCATCTATGAAAACAGTTTACAATTTAAAAGTTTACATTGAGTAATAATTTGTTTCAATGTTCGCGCGCATTATTAATAAGTACATGTAAAGTATTGATGTAAAGCACTCTTCATGAATACGTACTACACGATTTTATAAAACCAATTTTTTTATTGTTGAACCAAACAACATAAAGGTAATTTTTGATGATATACTACGCGCGAAAATCTTAAATTGAATAAATAAAATTTCATCATACAAACTCGATGAAATCCGTTGCAAGCACTTTTGTTCAATAAATTCATGTGGCTTTTAATTAATACTAACATTCAACCGGGACACTAAGGCCACCGTCAAATCATCAACATACAAAAACTGGAAGATCACTTTGTACCTTTCTGGTTCTACGACTGGCAGCACCCTGACGTTTCTGTCTCTTTCGCACACCATACACCACAACAAAATAATTGAACATGATCCGATCACCACATCGCAATCCCTCTCATGCTCACCTATCACGCGCGAAAGAGACAAAATCTATACAATACAAGCACCTATTTGTTTATCACTAATTGCATTTATTGTGGCAGAAATATGAGGAACATCGTATTAATAACTTGGTCTATATTGCGTTGTATTAGGGTTCAATATCCTATAAAATAGAGGGCTAAGTCGCCAGGGTGTCGCTTTCTAACGACATTTCAACATTATGCAAAGTCATAATATTAATATTAGCTAGGACTAACATGCAGACAATATTAATTAACATTATGCACTTACGGTAAGTATCATATGTTTGGAGACAGCCTTTACACCCTTAAAGTTAGAAACATCTATTGTAAAGTAATCAAAATAACAGGCAATATACATGTTAATTTCAATCAATTTTCTAAGATGTTGTCAAAAGCATGATCACATTAGTTTGTTTGTAAAACACCAACAACCTCGCAGGAGTAGATTACTAACATCATAAACGACAAAGTTTGTCTATGACTTTCCGAAAACAGACAAATAAAATTGGACTATCCATAAAAATGTCAGTACAGCTGATCGAGTTTTGTATCAAAAGTCGGATTATTGTTGTTCTGTCTTTTTCTGAAATCCGTAGAACAAACGGTGTTTTTTAAGATGTTAGTGATCTACTCCGGCGAGGTTGTTGGTATTTTACAAATATACCCAATATTGAAATTTTAATTGCTTTGTTAATGTTAAGATTGACTGAGTTTTATTTATACTGCTCAATCCTAGCAACATCATTCAAGTTTTGCATAATATTGGAACATCGCTATATACACAATTTTAACACTAAAATACACTATGTACAGTGCGCTACCTCTCACAAACACGTTCAGCGTTTTATTAGGGAGGGGTCGTTTTAATACAATGTAAAATGTATGGTCCCAGACTCGAGCATTAGGATCTACAGACGACACACTTTTTAATTATGCGATTTATTTATTACAAGTTAAGTTGAACTTGTACAAAAAAAACCATACAAAAGTTCAACCTATCTTTGTTTTAAGTAATATTTTGGATCGTAGGTCTTTCGTCTGTGTAGAACCATAAAGTATTTGTGAGAAGTAGATTCAGTTTTTATTATTTATTCAAAGTCGGAGGGCTAGAGTACAAAAAGTGAAAAAATCTGCATAATTATTTATCGTGGAACTAATTCCATTAAGACTGATCGATTTCATACGGAAGAGGTTTTCATTGCCTCTTCATTCATAATTCATTCATAATCGTTTATGAATGAATCTTGCAGTCCTCAACACTTTAGTCTTATCTTAATCCCCATTCAAAATTAAACTTGGTTTAAAACAGCAGTTGAACTTCCTTACTTTCTTTTATCGTAACAAGAAAAGCACCATTGTCAATCCCCGTTTAATCTACCTTGGATGTCATCTGTTTAAAATATTTAAACAAAACCATAGTAAAAGTTATTATATTTTGATATAACATTTTTATCCGTTACTAACATTCTCGCAACAATTGCATCACCTCACAGCAATATACAAATTCATTGGCCTAATTAAATTTAATAATAACACTTTTCGTATTTACACTCTTTATTTAATTAATTATAAATATCGCACTTACATTTCACTAACGTTAAGTAGAGCAATTGCAACGAGTATATTATACAAAAAAATATATATTTTTGTACCCTAGCCCATCGACTTGATATAACTTTTTTATATATTTACATAAATGCATATTTCTTATACTTTACTTCGGCCGCCGTAGTGATCGCACGCACACTACGATACATATGAATGAATACACACATACACACATGCATTGTATATAATAATAATACACTATTGATTGGCACTGCACAGGATATCGTTGGTTTACTCGTTTGGCGAATTACCACAGAGTCATCCATATAAATAAATAGAATAAATTTTGTGGATTTGTGGACTAATCACACAACTCATTCAATCCCAAACTAAATACAGTCAGCGCCAAAATCATCTGAGCATTCAAACCTATCAAAATACCTGAGCATTAGTAAAAAAAAACCTTATGTCAAGAGATTAAGGTGCACTTTCGTTTGTTCTCAGTCAACAAATGGAAGTTTACCTTGTAACGTTGTCGTTGCAACCTCCTTCACGTTTTAACCTTCTTTACAAAATACGAAACTATCTGTCAAATTTTTACCCTTGTACTGAAAAGCAGTAATTTGAATGTCATGTTCGTTGTCATAGAATATTTTATTCTCTCTGACATAATCAGTCCATTATAAACATTCAGAAGGAAAACAATAAATTAAATGTACACGTGAAAAGATTCCTAATTATAATAAAGAAAATAATAAGAAACACCTGCACCTACAGGTCTTTTTCTTTGGCTATTATTTTAATAAAAATATACTGTGCAAGATACTGACGTATTATTTACAACGTCATAACCTTAATGTCTTGAGATACGGTTGATTTTTGTGAAATGCTAGGTATGTTGGTGGTGACTCACGGCCGAGTACTCAAAGGCTTCATAGCTAAAATCTTTAAGTAAGGTCTCCTTAACTTTAAGGAAGCTGTCAGGTTCATAGAGTTTCTGTCAAGTCTGACAACTTTTTTGAATTTAATGTGGCCTTGACTTTAAGATTCGTTCGAGTATTTGGCCGTAAATATGGGATAAAAATACATAAACAAGAATTCAAACATATGCCCCTGCCAGGAATTGAACCCCGGGATCTTTGTCACAGGCTTCCAATGAGGAATGTTTGAAAATATATTATTTTTAATCAAATGTCATAATAACGTCGATGGTAATACGCCAAACGCATTCGCCGGTAGATTTAAAAAACCTAAGTTCTCAACGTGAGTAACACAAAATACAATAATAAAAAGAAATTAAATGGGTGATATTTTTTTTAAATTTTCGAATTTATGGTATATAGGCTTATTTGTAAAACACCAACAACCTCGCAGGAGTAGATTATTAACATCATAAACAACAACATTTGTTCTAAGATTTCTCAGAAAACAGTCAAAAAAATCTACTTTCCATACAAATGTCCGAACCGTATGAAAAGTCGATTTGTCTGTTTTCGGAAAAGTCTTGGGACCACAAATGTTGTTGTTTATGATGTTAGTAATCTACTCCTGCGAGCTTGTTGGTGTTTTACAATAAAACCGTATATATCATAATGGTTTATTTGATTGGTATTTTTCAAAGATATCTTGTATATTGAAATCAGTCGTCAGTATACAGTGTTAGTAGCACCCTAGCGAAAACTTTCAGGGCATAGTTGACTCATGATTCTGTGTCTATCTGAAGTGGAATATTCCGTCGCAAAATTCAAGAAAAGTTGATTGTTTTTTCTATGTCTTGTCTACTTGCATAGAACCTAAATTTACAGAAAAGTAATTAAAATATCAAAATTTTATAAACCCGCAATGTATGTAGAACAACAGCTATTTGTCCCGGTCGAAGGTCGTGGTTTTGTTGTAAGCGCGCGCGCGCTCCCCCGATGTTATCGAGTTGCGACCCTGTTCAGATGAACGCGCGATTGAGACGCGTTTTGTTATACATTGTTCGCTTGAGCACAGCTGTGTCAGTAACTTGTGCAATATTAACTGTAGTGTAACCAAAATCGCGCGTCAAATCGCGCGTTAGTCGCCGTTATCTGAACAGGCTCTAGCGTACATTGCTGCTCAACGAAAAATCAAAATCTCAACTATGCATTTGCGACAAGTGGTTCCATAGAGAAAGTTGTTTAACTCTAAAGGTAGAATAATCCTTTTAAGTCTCCACTAGGGTGCTACTAACACCCTGTATGTATGTGTAGTGTAAACGTTAATCTATTTTAATTTTAAGAACAAAAATCAGTTTTTGCAACTATCTGTAAAAAATAACAATATCACCCCATTATAAAATTAAATATTTATAAAGCCATAATCAAAAAGCAATAAAGCAGAATGGATTCTTGAGTAAGAAGATTATTGTCTTTCATTTAACAGAAGTATCATAGACAAGACAGAATTTCAGAATAAGCGACACAGAGCTAAAGTTGAATAAATCTACCGGAGCTTTGGATGTAGACATGCGAATAGTTTATAACTTTTATGAAATTGAAATAATAATTTAACAAATAAACATGTCACAGTCATTGCCTTTTATAATTTAGGCGAGAACTAATCAAGGAGTTTTTAACTCAACCCTTAATTTTTTTATCCGCGCAGATGAAGTCGCGGGCGGATGATAGTTATAATATAAAAACAAGGAAAAATACATATCGTGTTAAATAATTAGGCTGTGTCTAATATAACACACAAGTTCTTGCAATTAATGGTTTAAAATTGTGATTATAAACATTGTTATTATCTTGTTATCTATGGTAATTAAAAGAAAAAAAATACACAAACGTAAAAAATTTATAAACATAAGAAATAGTTATAAACTATTCGCTTCTATGTAATATTAATTAGATAAATCTCCACACCACAATGGAATGTTCCAAAATACAATTTACAGTTAGAACGATTATCAAAAATTCTATATAACTCTGGCGTAACGTTGCATCTGCTTTATAATCCGATTGCAGTAACTGACAAAAAACTGCTGTTGTAAACTAGTATATATCTTAGTATTGTATAAAAAACTATTGCTTATTTTTAATTTTTCATATTATTTACTACAAAAACTAGTTTGTGTGCACTTGGCCTTATCATATTTATATTAATAATGGTGTTTTATGTGTCTGTACTTTAGGTTTCGAAGCGTCTTCAGTATATAAAAAGATTTACACAGATAAGTTATTTTAAACATAAATGCAATATATAGTTTGTAGGTGTCTTTACCGTTTCAACATGTTCAAATACACATACAGTCTCTGGTCCTTAATTATATTGCGAAGCTTAACGTTCATATTTTATAAAGCACTAAAAATCACTTTTTCAAACATTATTACTTCATCTGGGATCACAATCGCATTAAAACACTGAGTTTCTACAGTCAGATTAGCTTTTCCTTCCCATATCTCTATCCCTTTTCGTCCCACAGAAACATCTTTCACTAGAGCGTTCTCTCTAGCAAACGATATTCCTGAGCGGTAGAAAGAGATAGAGATATGGAAAAGTGCGAAGTTTAAGCCTATGTCTTCGTTATTCTTTACATAAACGCGGCGTTCTAGCGTAGAATAACAATTTTAATGACCTTAGGTAAGTTTGTCAATTTGGTATTTAGCATCAATAATATAATTGTTCGAGTCACATGATCACAAGTTAACTGGATTTCATATCATAATTTAAGATATTTTTTCCTGTTTTACATAAGTAATTGATTGTTTTTTTCTTGGAATTCAACTAGATTTTCCGTTTTTATTAGAAATATTGTAAACAGGCTTGCAGTTGACAGTGCCTGTATTGTATTTAGTAGATATAATCTGCGCGCGCTTAGAATGGGAAGGGACCTTGTCAAAGTAAATCGAAAATTGCAGTTAAGCAATCAAGTAGCGTTGGCAAAAAAGTTTTACCTCTTTTTCACTTATTATTAATAAATCAGTAAAATAACCACACAATAATATATAAATCTCCCATTTAAAATAAAACTCGAGCAGAAACCCACAGTTGTACACATCTAGCATTATGCGAACATCTACGCGAGTTTGCCGACGCTACGGCGGCTGGCCGACGGACCGTGCGCGTCTCAGTTCCAAAAGGTAGCATCCCATTCTGATTCGCGCGCGGATTATATAATTATTTGACAGAGCAAATTCTTGAGATTATATTTTCCGGTAGCTTTTTCGAATTGTTTGACGTCAAAGGCAGAGACAACATCTCGCGTATATTCCTCACATAGATGTATGTGAGAGTTTCCATAGGCTTTGCGTGTGTGTGTTTGTGTGTATGTGTGTGTGAGGGCTACGTGCCCCGGGCGACGGCCGCCGCCGCCGGCTTTGGGGGCAGTTGGGGCGCCATGCTGTAGGAAAACAGTTTTTTTAATAAAGTATTGATATGTAGGTAGTATATTTATTTGCAGTTACAAGGACAAATTATGAAAACTGTTAGCTAATGTTTTAATTTATAGCTTATTATTTTTAGTTACAGCTTGACCGTAAAGAGTTGACAAAAATTTTCTATGTAAACATGTCAAAATCGCGAATAACTTGGCAACACGACTATATTTTGTACTGAAAACCTTGGGTAGTGTGTGTCATACATGTACAGTCACGTCTATAGATATGTATACAGTTTAAAACTTTGTCACTCTAAAAGCTCTTAGCTTTTATATGAACAGAAATCAAAAATGACACGTACAACAAAGTGACCAAGTTCTAAACTGCATACATATTTTTAGAGGTCTGTACGTGTGTCGTACTCGTGTGTGTGATACGTACCCGGAGTGATGCCTCCGCTGTAGTATGGTGGAGTGGGCGGGGCGCAGCAGCTCGGGCGCGTGTCGTACTCGCGCGTGTGATACGTACCCGGAGTGATGCCTCCGCTGTAGTATGGTGGAGTGGGCGGGGCGCAGCAGCTCGGGCGCGTGTCGTACTCGCGCGTGTGATACGTACCCGGAGTGATGCCTCCGCTGTAGTATGGTGGAGTGGGCGGGGCGCAGCAGCTCGGGCGCGTGTCGTACTCGCGCGTGTGATACGTACCCGGAGTGATGCCTCCGCTGTAGTATGGTGGAGTGGGCGGGGCGCAGCAGCTCGGGCGCGTGTCGTACTCGCGCGTGTGATACGTACCCGGAGTGATGCCTCCGCTGTAGTATGGTGGAGTGGGCGGGGCGCAGCAGCTCGGGCGCGTGTCGTACTCGCGCGTGTGATACGTACCCGGAGTGATGCCTCCGCTGTAGTATGGTGGAGTGGGCGGGGCGCAGCAGCTCGGGCGCGTGTCGTACTCGCGCGTGTGATACGTACCCGGAGTGATGCCTCCGCTGTAGTATGGTGGAGTGGGCGGGGCGCAGCAGCTCGGGCGCGTGTCGTACTCGCGCGTGTGATACGTACCCGGAGTGATGCCTCCGCTGTAGTATGGTGGAGTGGGCGGGGCGCAGCAGCTCGGGCGCGTGTCGTACTCGCGCGTGTGATACGTACCCGGAGTGATGCCTCCGCTGTAGTATGGTGGAGTGGGCGGGGCGCAGCAGCTCGGGCGCGTGTCGTACTCGCGCGTGTGATACGTACCCGGAGTGATGCCTCCGCTGTAGTATGGTGGAGTGGGCGGGGCGCAGCAGCTCGGGCGCGTGTCGTACTCGCGCGTGTGATACGTACCCGGAGTGATGCCTCCGCTGTAGTATGGTGGAGTGGGCGGGGCGCAGCAGCTCGGGCGCGTGTCGTACTCGCGCGTGTGATACGTACCCGGAGTGATGCCTCCGCTGTAGTATGGTGGAGTGGGCGGGGCGCAGCAGCTCGGGCGCGTGTCGTACTCGCGCGTGTGATACGTACCCGGAGTGATGCCTCCGCTGTAGTATGGTGGAGTGGGCGGGGCGCAGCAGCTCGGGCGCGTGTCGTACTCGCGCGTGTGATACGTACCCGGAGTGATGCCTCCGCTGTAGTATGGTGGAGTGGGCGGGGCGCAGCAGCTCGGGCGCGTGTCGTACTCGCGCGTGTGATACGTACCCGGAGTGATGCCTCCGCTGTAGTATGGTGGAGTGGGCGGGGCGCAGCAGCTCGGGCGCGGGCGCGGGCCGCGGCGGCAGGGGGGGCGGGGGACCGCTGCCGCTGGACGAACTACTCTGTATATACAAATTTATTTATTTATTTTATTTTATATATTTGATTTATTTCTTTATATATTTATTTATTTAAACTTAAGGGTGTTAGAAATACACATGTATCGGTGTAGCAGCCTAGCAGCGCGGTCATATCGCTACATAAGCAAATCGACCAATGACGAAGAAATGCAGGATCAGCGAAAAGTACAATATGTAAACATTACGCAGACGTGACGTCGAACTACGTCAAGCTAACATCAAGGCAAAAATGTATGGAGACCTGACTCACGATATCGAAGTTTTCTAAGCACTTCGCATAAATACAAATTCCAAAATCGAACAGTTGGATCGCGGTTCCCGAGCAAAGACACCTAGCTCGGAAGAAGTACTTCCCTTTTCGCTGAATATATGGTGAATAAATCTCAACAGTCGGCAACAAAGCAGGAGTTGAAATTTACCCCCTTACTAATAAAGATTGTATAGCAGATGTATAGTTGCACATTGGTTACTCTCTGTCGAACTATTTGTTTGACATTAAAAAGGAGGAACGAAACACTGTGTAACGATACATCTGCTACAATCTTTATGAGTAAGGGGGTTAGGACATACCGACCCAGTCGGAGATCGGGAGGACACCATGAACACCGATGCACATGTTAATTGTTTCGAGGTCTTCAATACGTTTATTATACCAAGAATTGTATGGTATTTTATTAAACATACATTCGTATATCTTACAGTTCATTAAAAATCTTAAAAATGATTCGCGATTAATATTTGAAAACAAATAAATAAAGATTTTTTTTTGTGAAAACTTACACTAAGGGTTTAGGGATATTCAAAATTCAAAACTCATTTATTCAGTCTAGGCTGTTACAAGCACTTGTGAATGTCAAAGAAGCTACGCCATCGGTTCGCAAACCCTAAGCGGGAGACCTTGTAACGTATTGGAAGTAGCCCTGTGTAACTCTTTCTTCAAAGTGATCTGCTGATCCGAATCTTAAACACCGCTACTTGTGTATCATTTGGTTAATTGTATCTCTGTACTGTGACAGCAACGGTACCACGAGAGCCGAACTCGTCGGTCTATCGGGCAGAGTCGGTCCGTTGATCGAGGCGCTTCGGGAACAATCGGCTCCCGTCGACGAGCGCCGTCTTCCCTCGCCCGGCACCGAGACGCCAATTCGCCATATTGTTTGTTTTTGTTTTATTTGTTTGACTTTTTTAGTTGACTTTTGCTTACGGAAGTAAAAACCGGTTTCTTTGCGTTTTGCGGTGATATATTTGATATAAACCTTTTTGATTTGATTTAAAAAAAAAATGGAAGCTATATAAGTATTTTTTCTAATATTATTTATCTGGAAGCTATATTTTAATTAACGTTATATTTTAAGTAGCGGCAGTGTTTAATTTAATCGCGCTAGAACGCCAACCACTAAGCATTCTGTCTGCTCTAGCAAATTGAAGCGTTTCACTGATCCGGATCTTTGCACTGATCCAGATACAAATGATACAATCTTACCGAAGATACGTTTTTGCCAGGGCTAATCGGAAGAAAATGACATAGTGTAGTGTGTAGTAGTGTGTGTATACTCACGGGCGGCGCGGGGGCGGGGGCGGGGGCGGGCGTGGGGGGCGCGGCGGAATCGCGCCGGCGACGCGGCGGCAAAGGAGGCGGGGTTCCACATGACACCGCTGTGTATACACAGATATATTTAAACTGTTCTTTATACAAATGTCACTTATTCTTAACTAATTATGTGAGATGCAAATGTCACTTGAGGGGCTGACATTATTTATTTTATTTATTCTAAATAAGCCCAATTTCTTATAAAAGGAATCAGTCAAATTTTTGTTATTAACGTCTTATATTTATTGAATAACTTTACACAGTTTGAAAAGGCATTCAAACAGTTTTAAAACGCGATTTTGTTAAAAGTGGCCACTGTTGGTTCGAACGTTTTTAAACTATTGCACGCATTTTGTAATGTTGTAACGTTATTCAATAAACATTAGACGTCATTCACAACACCTTGACTGATTCCTTTTTTAAGAAATGGGCTTATTTAGAATGAATAAAATAAAATCGACTGGCGGCGCTCATGTCAGGCCCTTAACACTGTAACTATCTAAAGTGCAAAATGTCAATTAAATAATATAAAAGGAATGCAAAATGAGTGCCGATAAGAAGTTAAATAAAAATGCAGAGACATGAGCTCATTAACCGATGTCTTATTGAACACTAAAATAAATTACAAATATCATGCAGCATGACAACAGGCCATCAAGACGCAATCAGCATACGCGACTTAGAGAAAACAAAATTATTTTAAAAATGTACTTTGTACAATGCGATTAATTTGACAATCGTGGTCCGCGGCAACTTCACTCGAGAATGTATAGTGCACACAGAGTCAAAATACATCGTATTGTACCACAAGCGTTCTAAAGTTGGCCACATCTGTTGGACGCCGTTATTTATTTATTTAAGGACAACCAACAAGTACATTCACCTTACACAAGTTAACATTTACATAATTATGGGTTACAATCTTAAGTGAAGACTTAATTAAAGGCTGCCACGGCATGCGTTATATGCAAAGAATTATAAAAAAGAGAATTTATGATTCACAAGGCGTTAACCATGATGAATGATAAATTTATATACTACTTATATACTTATTTAATTAACAATGATTTTATATTCCTACCTTCGTAGGAGCTATAGATTTAATAAAAATTCCATATCCACCAAATATGTCGACATTTTTATTTTTGGGTAGCTTATTATAACAAGATTGCATGCGATTTAATGTTGAGAAATGGCCCAAATTACTATTGAAATGTTTAGGTGTAAAGAGTTTATATTTAGAAGGGCGTGGCAATTAATCGCATTGTACTTGTCCTATTTGGTGAACCAATCTTCACCCAACTCTTTATTGAAATATTCATTTATAAAATACGATAAATGGTTTTCCACACACAGATTACGAAAAAAACTAGATTTTTGTAATTATGAAATTACGAAATAAAATAATGGGAGGGAATGGATTTTCATTCAGTTTTTCCTTCCGTCTCGAGAGGGAATAATGGATTTTTTTGGATAGCCCTAGGTGTAATATAAAAATAGTATAAATATTGGTGGTATACGTACGGTGGGGCGTGAGCGGGGGCGGGGGCGGGGGCGGCGGGGGGCCGCACGCGGACGACGGGAACTTGAACGCGCTGCTTCTGGGTGGAAACGTACAGTCGCCCTCAAATATACTGCCTATACAACGTGTTACAAAAATACCCCTAATGCCGAATATGGTATATAGGGACCATCAAACTGATCAACTTTTACTTTGGGACCAACTCTAAAATCGCGAAAAATATATCAGCTGTTTCATACAAAAATTAAAATCGAAAATATCAAAATGTATGAAACAGCTGATTTTTTTTTCGCGATTTCAGAGTTGGCCCCATAGTAAAAGTTGATCAGTTTGATGGTCCCTATATACCATATTAGGCATTAGGGGTATTTTTGTTACACCTTGTATAACTACTAAACAACTTTCTCTAAAAAACATAGGACCAAATAATAGGGGTTGAAGTATAAAATTGCCTATTTTTTTCTTATACACAGAGACTTTCACGTCTTCTATGATGTTAAAGATGCTTCGGTTGTATATTTCGAATTATGATCATGACGTCCATTTTTTTTGTTAGCAGAAATTACCTCTTATTTCGTTGAAACTTAACGAAATAAGAGGTAATTTCTTAACTTTAAAAGTGTCAAAACATTAGCGTTCATGGTTGTTAAATAAATTAAGAGAATATATATGTACCAACATTTAAATTCTTTAAAATTATCCATACAAAACGACATACTTAAACCCCTAATATGTAAAAAAAATACTATCCATACAAATGAAAGAGATAACGTGATCAGTTTAGTAAGGGATGACCAACATTTTGTGGCGTATTTCGACACATGTTTCTTAGAGTTTGTACAAATTCATGGTTACCTAAAAAATTACATTATTTTCAGAATTACTCGAAAACTACTGAACCGATTCAAAATTTTCCAAAAATGGGACCAACTTGGGAACAAACCTGATAAAGTAACGTTTGAATCATGTCAATCGGTACAGCCGTTTTTGAGTAATCGGTGGACATACACAAAAAAACAAATAAACAGACGAACATAGAACTTCTTCCTTTTTTTGAAGTTGGTTTAAAATACGTAGTATTCCGGCAGTGATAGTTATGGGAGGTTCTGGGTAACGTGTTCTACTATTTTCAACTTTATCGCTAATAACATAAGGTATATGTATAATAATATGGTCACCTGTCGTTCTGTAGGGGGCTGGCGGGCGGCTGCGGCGCCGGAGATCGCTTCGGAGACATGCCGGGCATTCTACACAACACAATATACGATATAATAAATAAATAAATTTAACAACATCACATACATTGCTCCGATTCCAAAGTAAGTAGCTAAAGCACTTGTGTTATGGAAATCAGAGACAACGGTGGTATCACCAACACACAGACCTGAGCCAATATAGAAAAGTTAGTTTTCTAAATTGACCCAACCGGGGAACGAACCCGGAACCTCAGAGATGGCGACACCTTGAAAACCGGTGTACAAAGCCACCCGACCACAGCGGTCGTCAGATTTAATGGCTGGATGACGGAAAACGTATCCCCCTTGGTGGCGCTGCTGTAGATGGAGACTTGAGGCTCGGTTGCATCAACTTGATTTAAATTTTTAGTACATGACACAAAGATAAATAATATTAGAAAAAATACTAGAAAAAATCGACTCACCCGTAGCACCTCAGACGGGACTCGAACCCGCACCCTTGGGATTCCGGCCCAATGCACTGACCAATTATGCTACCGAGTCGCTAGTGGGAGCGGCGAAATTTTCTAGTACTTTTAACTTCTTCGCTGCAAGCCAGCGCAATTTCATCAATGTGAGGGAATACCCCCACATTCGAAAGAAACATCTTGCGTGCGGGTTCGAGTCCCGTCTGAGGTGCTACGGGTGAGTCGATTTTTTCTAGTATTTTTTCTAATATTATTTATCTTAATATAAAAATAGCATTGTGAATGCGAAAAATCTAAATTTAATAATTATATAGCTGTTTCATCTTTATCGATTGTCAAAACATCTGGAAAGATGTTTCTTTCGAATGTGGGGGTATTTCCTCACATTGATGAAATTGCGCTGGCTTGCAGCGAAGAAGTTAAAAGCACTAGAAAATTTCGCCGCTCCCACTAGCGACTCGGTAGCATAATTGGTCAGTGCATTGGGCCGGAATCCCAAGGGTGCGGGTTCGAGTCCCGTCTGAGGTGCTACGGGTGAGTCGATTTTTTCTAGTATTTTTTCTAATATTATTTATCTTAATATAAAAATAGCATTGTGAATGCGAAAAATCTAAATTTAATAATTACATGACACAAACTTATCGAAACTGGTGGCCAAAACTGGAACTGTGTTATTACTTATTATTACCTAGGCTACGCCATAGACGACAGCGACGCTGTCTTTGCGATAAGTTTGTGCCTGGCAAAGTTAAGATTAAGTTAAGGTGATGCAACCCAGCCTTATTGTACGTTATGGGTTATTTTCCCGGTTATTTTTCAATGATGTATAAAAATGGTTGATAATAATAATGGAAGTTGGACAGTAAACGAGTTGAAGAAAAATGGATATTTACGAAAAATCCAAATTAAAAAATTGATAGCAAACAACAAAATGGCATGTCTTTTTTTTAATGCACAACGGGTAATGCTTGGCCTTCACCTCACCTGATGTTAAGTGACGATAAGGCCGAAGGTGGAAGCGCACTACACCCGGAATCCTCAACCACTGAGGAACTGGCTATCTTACCTCTAACTGCCGGAACACAACAATTTTTCAAATTGTTGTTATGGCGTCAGACTTAGGTCAGATGGTGGTAGCTAGCCAGGCGGACTTGAAATAAGACCTACCACCAACCAAACCGAGTACAAATGTACCTCCCTACTGGGTATTGAACCACTAGACCAGATAAATCGAAGTAAGAAGTTTCGTGTTGTTGTTATTTAGAAGATATCGATGTTCGTGTGACATCATTAATTAAGGTTCGCCATTTTGGCCCGATTGGGGCTCGATGTATCTGTTTTAATTTGAAGCCCGGCAGACTTTCCGAAGTTCGTCGCGTTAGCCGGTACGGCCCCTGTTCAACTACAACAGCAAAGCAAAGAAATGAAACCGGTAGGTCTGGGGCCAGCCTTATATGTATCCAAACCATTTACATATTTTTTTTAACAATACCTCAAACACGAAAATGTATGAAAATTGTCACTGTTTTCCTATAACTAATATTTGTATGTATAAATACCAATCGCAATGACGTCCTTCGTATACCAAACACGCGTTCACAAAGACAGACAGACGTGTGGTTTGTATTATATTAGATATTGTAATCGGTTACACAACATTGAAAGTATCGAGTTGCAAGATTATTTAATCGGGAAACGGCATCTGTTTTTAATTTTTGTCAACAAAGTAGTATTGGGTAATGCATAGAAAAATATATCACTAGATCATGTTCTCGGACAGGAATCGAACCTTCTAGTATATCAACTCTTACGCTGCAAGCCAGCGCCATCTCACCAATGTACAAGGAATTACCTCGACATTGGAAAGATTTATTTATATTGTTTCTATATTATTTATATAATCAATTGAATGAAAATTAAAAGAAATTCGACGTTCCCACTAGTGACTCGGTAGCTCAGCGGTCAGAGTATTGGATCGGATATCCAAAGGTCGCGGGTTCGATTCCCGTCCGAAAACATGATCTGGTGCGAGTCGTATTTTTTCTAGTAAAATAGCATTGTAAATTTTAAAATCTCATATCCAAAGTTTTCAATATTTTCTTTTGAGCAGTATAGTTAAAACTCACTTTCTTTTGACTAACTATAATATAGTGTAGTTAAAACTCACCGACTCAGCTCGTGCAGCTTGGGGCTGGGCAGGGGCTCGCCGGGCGGCGACCACGTCGCGTTGGCTGCACGAACATACCACATTCAATATTACTACTAGTTAATGGATCTATACAGCATATTACAAAAATACCCCTAATGCCGAATATGGTATTTAGGGACCATCAAACTGAACAACTTTTACTATGCCTATGGACTAACTCTGAAATCGTGAAAAAAAAATCAGCTGTTTCATACAAAAAATAATTACGAAAATATGAAATTGTATGAAACAGCTGATTTTTTTTTCGCGATTTCAGAGTTGGTCCTATAGTAAAAAATATTCAGTTTAATGGTCCCTATCTACCATATTCAGCATTAGGAGTATTCTTGTAACACCTATTATTATTTATTTATTACACGACACAGATTACAAATCGTGACCACAACGCGGTTTGTGAGCGGTTTTTTCGCTCAACGAGCGATTTCGGTCTTCGAGCTTAACATATAAACAATATGTAGCGTAGTGTTAGGAGCTCGGTGGCGCAGTGCTATAGCACCCGGCCCGGCGATCGCGGAGGTTAAGCGACTTTCGCAAGGGTCGGTAATGAGATGGGTGACCGACAATTTATTATCTCAAGTTATACTGTGTTTCGGAACGTTAAGCCGTCGGTCCCGGCCGCATTTGTAGTCGTCGACACCCATCGATCAGCATCGGGCCCGCGTGGTGGGTCATGGTCCATCCTCCTTATCCACCCATAAGGAAGGCCTGTGCCCCAGCATTGGGGACATCGAAAATGGCTGGTGGTCTTGTGATATAGTGAATTACACTATCAGCACGTACTCAATAGTACGTGATAATTAAGGTCTTCCTGATTGTCAAGGCGTCCTTCCTCTAGTCACGTATAGATGTGATGTTAATTAGTATTTAAGATGATACACTAGAGGATAAAGATTATTCATTCAACGCAAGACATTGTTTCATTTCGGGTCTCCGTCCCAACGCCATTACATAGTGTAGTGTAATACAGTGTAGTGTAGTGTAGTGTAGTGCAGTGTAGTGTAGTGCAGTGTAGTGCAGTGTAGTGTAGTGCAGTGTAGTGTAGTGTAGTGTAGTGTAGTGCAGTGTAGTGTAGTGTAGTGCAGTGTAGTGTAATACAGTGTAGTGTAGTGCAGTGTAGTGTAGTGTAGTGCAGTGTAGTGTAATACAGTGCAGTGTAGTGCAGTGTAGTGTGTAGTACCTGCGTGGAGCTTGGGGGACGAGGGCCGCGGCGGCGGGGGCGGCGCGCCGGGCGAGCTCCGGGGCAGCAGCGGGGGGACGCGCTCCGGCTGCACACACCATACACGATCATAATACGGTTACTACCCAAACATATATATACGGGGCGGAGACGACGATACGACAGTAAATACTATCAAATAATTCCTAGGAAGGAAAATTTTTTTTTTCGAATAAACTAAATAGCACTAAAATTAATTGTACTTAAAATCGTAACTGCAAAATATTTCCTGACTAAACTATTGGATATATTTAATTGTTTTTTTATAAGACTGCATGGGAACGTTCTTAGCTATACGACATTTAATTTATTGTCGCATTGTCGTTTCCAGGCTGTATATTCAGTCCTTAAAACTAAACAACATGTTTTTTTTGACAATTTCACATTTTCTGATGCACATGGTATCAATTCAGTATGTCACAATCTTTTTTTCAAAATTATTGTATGAATCAAATTATAAATATCACAAGATTACCGATATAGCTTACAAGATTTTAATCAACTTTCAAAATTCACCTATTTACCTATCAAGGTTTGTTATTCGACTCAATTTTCGCGCTATCGGGAATTTAAAACTTACTAAAACACATCTAATGGATAAATAATATTAGAAAAAATACTAGAAAAATTTGACTCACCCGTAGCACCTCAGACGGGACTCGAACCCGCACCCTTGGGATTCCAGCCCAATGCACTGACCAATTATGCTACCGAGTCGCTAGTGGGAGCGGCGAAATTTTCTAGTACTTTTTAACTTCTTCGCTGCAAGCCAGCGCAATTTCATCAATGTGAGGAAATACCCCCACATTCGAAAGAAACATATTTCCAGATGTTTTGACAATCGATAAAGATGAAACAGCTATATAACTTTTTTTGCGAAAAATCTAAATTTAAAAAACATCTAATGGAATTTAAAACTTACTAAAAACACATCTAATAGAATTTAAAACTTACTAAAAACACAATACCTGATCCAGTTTCGATATTATTATGTTCTTTAGTAAAATAGCTCGCATGAACAATGGACTTTCTATTTGATTCATCTTTCAAAATATAACTTAAAAAAGACACATTTATTAATTGATCGAAGCTGTATAAACACAACATAATAGTATAGTTACCTGATCCGGTTTCCGGTGCGTTCTCGAGTAGAACAATTCGGCATCTACGATGGCGCCGCGCGGAGACAGCGCTTGCGGTTTGCGCTCGCCGCCCGTGGAGCCCGTCCTGTATACAATCAGATACGTGTACAATGCGATTAAATTGGCAATAAACAGTGATCCACTGCAACTTCACTCGATAATGTGTCGCAAAGAGAAAATTTTACATATACGTCGTTTTGCACCGCAAGCGCTCTGAAGTTGTCGCAGATTCTATTATCAATTTAATCGCTTAGTTAAAGTTAATTTAACGACATATATATTATCTAGTTGACCGAGCGATCGCGAAGCGTCTCCATTTCAGCTTGGGCAAAAAAAAATTCAAAATTCAAAACTCATTTATTCAGTCTAGGCTGTTACAAGCACTTGTGAATGTCAAAGAAGCTACGCCATCGGTTCGCGCGCCCTAAGCGGGAGATCTTGTAACGAGAAGAACCGGCAAGAAACTCGTCAAGGGCTGCTTTTTTCTCCCTGTATATTTCATACAGAGTCGTCAAAATATGAAGAAATTTGAAAAATTCTTTCGTATGTCAGTCTGTTTTTCTTTACAGGTCGTATTTCTCAACCGATTCTAGTGAAATTTTGTGAGCAGGTTCGATAATTATAAAGAACTAGCGACCGTCCGCGACTTCGTCTGCGTGGCAAGTTTTTTTGCTCTCCTTCAGGAACAATTATTTTTTTCGGGATGAAATGTACCCTATGTCCTTCTCTGTACCCCTGACAACGTGTATGCATAATTTCATGATGTTCGGTTCAGTAGTTAAGACGTGAAGGCGTAACAAACAAACGGACTTGCGCATTTGTGTGATATAGTGAATTACACTATCAGATATATATCATATCCTGATTGTCAAGGCGTCCTTCCCCTAGTCACGTATAGATGTGATGTTAATTAGTATTTAAGATGATACACTAGAGGATAAAGATTATTCATTCAACGCAAGACATTGTTTCATTTCGGGTCTCCGTCCCAACGCCATTACAATAATATTAATAAGGATTGTCGATTCAGTTTTTCGAAATTTTCAAAATGGCGAAGTGATATGGAGGTTGCAAACGTAAAAATAATAATGTTTTTTCTCTTACACTTTTTACATTTTACTTTTATACAATTTTTTTTGCAAATAAACAGTTATTACTATTACAACTCACAGAGCCTCTAGTTTATTTTTTTTTTTTTATTGGACCAACCACCAACTGTTTTGTCACTTAGATTATACTATGAAATATTAAAACAACGAATACAGTATAGGTAAGTTTTACCTGTCGTGTTTCGGCGAATGCTTGTCGCGGGGCGATGGCGGTTCGTCTTTTAGGCCTCTGCGAAGAACAATCAAAGGGTAAAGTGCCTGCTACACGGCTGCCAACCACGACCAACGTGACCGTAGTGGTTTACAACCGTGCACATGGAGGTCGTAAACCTTATTTCGAAACAAGCTGTGTCGGTTGCCAAACAAGGCCACCGTGGTCGGAACGCAGTTGGCAGCCCTGTAGCAGGCAGGTAATATTCCACCTAGGGTTGACCCATGTAGAGGCGCGATCATACCGCCACATAAGCAAATCGACGAATAACGAAGAAATGCAGGTTCAGCGAATAGTAAAATATGTAAACATTACGCAAACGTGACGTCGCACTACCTCAAGCTAACATCAAGGGAAAAATGTATAAAGACCTGACTAACGATAATATCGAAGTTTTCTAAGCGCTTCGTATAAATACAAATTCCAACATCGAACAGTTGGACCGCGGTCCCCGAGCACAGACACTCAGCTCGGCGGAAGTACTTCCCTTTGCGCTGAACACATGGCGAAGAGGTCCTGCCTCAAAAACCCACATCTGACAACTCGGAATAGCAGTTTTTAACACTGTATTCTGAGTTTACGCTTACTATACTCGATAGCGATTGTAGATGACGTTTCTACGAAAACTTTTAGTTTAGTGTAGTTAGTTACCGCCAGAGGCGCTGTGCCAAATTGCATACAAAATGGACAACATTTCATTTTGGGAAAGTACTAAAATTAGAAAACCACTACGGGATGTTAGTGTTCTAAGCTCATAATTACATTTATTTTTTCAGAATGTTTAGATCAGTATTTTTTACGTTAATTAAAAAAATCTAATCCAAATTGAGAAGTCAGGAATTTTGAGTCGAGTCTCTTTGCCTCATTTGTGAGACACGTGTGCAATGAAAAAAAAAACTAAATCCTTATTATTACGAAATAACTTACTTGGTATTTAGCGAAGCGGTGCTCTTCCCCTTGTCGAATAACGCAAACCCCTTGTCCAGTAGACTGAGTTGGCCGAACGAGCTGCTGCCCGCGCGCTCCAGCCGGGGGCTCGCCAGGCTCCGCTCCTCGCATTTACTACCTACAACATATTACCGATCACAGATGGCGCTAGCTGCACGCTCAGTCCCGACACGGTTTAAGTTTCGTAGTTTTTAACCTCGAGATATAATGAGACAGAATTATTGTTGTTTAATATACAAGGTGTTACAAAAGTACCCCTAATGCCGAATATGGTAGATAGGAATATGGTATAAAAAAATCAGCTGTTTCATACAAAAATTAATTACGAAAATATCAAAATGTATGAAACAGCTGATTTTTTTTTCGCGATTTCAGAGTTGGTCCCATAGTAAAAGTTGATCAGTCTGATGGTCCCTATTTACCATATTCGGCATTAGGGGTACTTTTGTAACACCTTGTACAGTAAATAATAAAAAAATAAAAGCTTGGACAATTTCACACAGCGCCATCTAGCCCCAAACTAAGCAAAGCTTGTAATATGGGTGCTAGACAACTGATATACTACTTATATACTTTTTAAATATTATTTAATATATACTCATTTTACAAAGTAACACCCACACCCGTCACAGAAATTAAAATTCATCATTTCTTCGCCCGGCCGGGAATCGAACCCGGGACCTCTTGTGTGGTAGACCGGCATGTTTACAACTGCACCACTCAGGTCGTCGATATTATAGTTATGTTATAGTATAGACCAAAATTTGTGATTATCTAAGCAAAAAATGTTTTTACAATAACGTTTTCATTTCAACATTCGTTTTTGTTATGAAGTATGGATTCTAATAATCCACACTATATTGTCACTGGAGCATTTTGTTCTTTTATGATATTTTACTAACTTTGGAGTCTTAGAAATCACAGTGAAATTCGTCAATACGAGCCAAAATTTCGCGTAGGGGTTATTTTGCTTCCCTTTTGCTCTATTGAATATTAATAAATAAATATTTGAAAACATCACATACATTGCTCCGATTCCAAAGTAAGTAGCTAAAGCACTCGTGATAAAGAAATCAGAGACAACGGTGGTATCACAAACACCCAGACCTGATCCAATATAGAAAAGTTCGTTTTCTAAATTGACCCAACCGGGGATCGAACCCGGGACCTCAGAGATGGCGACACCTTGCGAAACCGGTGTACAAAGCCACTCGACCACGGAGGTACCACTCGAGCAGTAAGTTCAACAAGTGACAATAAGTGAGAATAGCTGACCTTTGATGTCGTCGTTGTGCAGCGGCAGCGAGGTGATGGAGGTGATGGAGGTGATGGACGCGGAGTCCCACGAGCTGGTGCTGGTGGGGGACAGCTGGGACAGGCCTGCCACAACCACAACCACACTATTACACACACACATACACATACACACCACACTATACTATACTGTGCATTGCTCACCATACAACTAACAACAAATCGAGAAAGGAGCTACGATCAATAGTAGAATGTACAACAAGTGCATAAAACGCACCATTTTATGTGCGAGTTATACACTCTGCTTTTCTCTTCGACTGTGAAGAAATTAAACGTAAATATTGTAAAACAATTTCAAATTGCAACACAAAGAAAAAATAAGGACTTTCCGCCAATACACTTTTTTTTTATACGTGGCAGTGGCAGCCCAGTGACTTAGCATAGATCGTAGTTCATAATGCTCTTGAAAAACTTATTTCATAGGAAACTCATTAATATTGCCTAGTTTTATTAATTTAGTATTATAACATGGATTATGAATAAAAATGAATAAACAGAATAAGACTTAAACGAAGATTTTACTTTATGCACTAGAGCATGAAATAGTAGATTATCCAATAAGGGATTAAAGTAGTGTATTATGTCCCGGGCGCTATATTGAACCCCGAGTACGAGGGATTATATGGTTAACTCTCTCTTATGAGTTAAGGCTAGAATCCTGAGTACGTGGTGTTCAAGATCGCCCAAGACAAATACACATTTAAGCCCGCGATGCATACTCTACTTTTTATACTTTCTGCGAGGCAATTGAAACCAATGACTGTTATGAAGAAAGTAGTTAAGTATTTATTTAAATTTGTTTTTGTCGTCTATTCTGTAGTGGTCAGTTCGACATTCGAATAAATCCTTCTTGATGCGCGGGTGAAAATGAATTCCGTATTTTTTAATTTGTACATAACATAACATGCAGCCTAACTCAGAATAAAATCTCATTGCACTTAAACATTTTTGAAACCAACATCGATCAATCACGACTACATGGGTTGCATTCCAAATTCAAATCACATTATTCCCATGGGAAAAATGACTTACTTTAGGAAAGGTTTGCATGACATATGATATGCCATTGACGAGCAGGTAGTATAAAAAGCGATTTTATGCAGTCTAACCCAACATAAAGACGAAATTTACGAGCATCAGAAGTGAAACAATAGTTTATTACAGTTTTTACAATAGGTATGTGAGAGACCTGAATTCGAATCAGAATGGACTTTATGCATGAAAAAAAATATACTTATAGTGTCGCGTAATGGCGTCCGGCTCGTCACCGTCGGGGGTTCGACTCCGCTGATCGACCGCAGCAACATCACGCGATCATTATTTTAGGCGTGAAAACGTTTTTTCGGGTCGAAAGGTACTAAGTCCTTCTCTGTACCCCTGACAACGTGTATGCAAAATTTCATGATAATCGGTTCAGTAGTTAAGACGTAAAGGCGTAACAAACACACGGACTTTAGAATTTATAATATTATAGTATGGATAATACTGACTGAGGGTGTCGTCGTTGGGCGTCGGCGCGTCGTGATGTCGTCGCGACATTTTCACTTGCTTCAGCTCCGGGTACTTGCGCGGCTGCGGACCAATGTGGACTTTAATCGTATGCAGGTAGGGGTCTTACTCCTGTGTTTTGAGTTTCATGTCAAAGTGCTACGAAAAACTTTTAGCATACGACGCATAAGTGTGAGTTAAGTTGAGGTAAAAGTCGGGTAGATAGAGGTCAATCTTGACCAAAAAATGAGATCAAAGTTAAAGTTAAAAAAAGTCAAGATCAATGTCTAAGCTAGCAAAGAAGAGGCCGAAATCGAAGTCAAAGTAGAGGTCGTTCCCACTTGTTCTACTGGGTAATTCTACCGTAGACCTAATGGTACTTATTATTTCTCATCAGTGCTACGATTTAGTACTTTGTGGTTGAACTAATGAGAAAAAAGTCTCATTAGTTCTACTTTACAACTGACCAGTAGAACAAGTGGTAACAAAACAATGTAGAAGTTAAAATAAAAATTTGAAAAATCTAGTGTAAAAAAACACAAGAATAGTAATCACAAACTTAGGAATCCACTTGATTGCCGGTCGCGGCTCGATCTCTAGACAAATATTTGGCAAATTCGTTGTCGTCCATGTCGTAGTTAAATTAATGTAAAAGTCAGGATCATTACGTTGTGATCAAAGTCAAGGTAATTTTTGAGGTCAAAGTCAGGGTCATTTTATAGGTCAAAGTCAGGATCATTTTGAGGTAAAAGTCAAGGTGAAATTCGGGTTCAAATTTAAGGCCTACGTAGGTCACAGTAAAAAATAAAAAAATATAATAGTACTCACAAACTTGGGCATCTGCTTGATCGGCGGTCGCGGCTCAATCTCTAGACTACGCGCGTATAGATAGTTGGTGATCTCGTTGTCATCCTGGCCCGGGAACGGGTCCAAGGATTCTAGGAATGCCTGAACACAAAATACACGACATCTCGTACACTTGTCGCAATCCACAAATCTCACTAGATACTCTCACAAAATTATTGAATATTAACAAACTCGTCGCATCAAAACTTGTTTTGTATGCTCTTGCTTTTGTATGTTTCAAAGTTTGTTAAAAGATATTAAAGGTAGCTGGAAGGAAACGAAGTTCTTTACTTTGGTCTATGGAAAATAGTTTTGAAAAAAGAACGAAAAATCCCTCTTACTTTGTTAAAACATCGACATTTTGATCCTTTTTTTACAGTTTGGTTTTCACAATTCTCTCTTTTAACGAAAACACTGAGTAAGTGTGTACTCACTCTAGTCCGTGGCTCTACGGTGAGGCAATATGGCTGATTTTGGTACTGCTGTATCTCGCCGGTGATCTCCGCTACTTTGCGACGTTTCGAGAAGTTTATCAGCTCCGAGTTGGGAAGGAAATCTGCACAAAAGTTATTTAAATAGTACACACAATTTTGTGAGAAAAATATGAAAATAGTATTATACAACATGTTACAAAAATACGCCTAATGCCGAATATGGTATATAGGGACCATCAAACTGAACAACTTTTACTATGGGACCAACTCTGAAATCGCGAAAAAAAAACAGCTGTTTTATACATTTTGATATTTTCGATTTTAATTTTTGTATGAAACAGCTAATTTTTTTTCGCGATTTCAGAGTTGGTCCCATAGTAAAAGTTGTTCAGTTTGATGGTCCCTATATAACATATTCGGCATTAGGGGTATTTTTGTAACATGTTGTATAAATTTAGCATTATGAATGCTAAAATCTCAAATTTAAAAGATACATAGCTGTTTTATTTTAATCGATTGTCAAACATCTGGTGAGATGTTTCAATTGGTTGTCGAGGTCCCACACATTGGTGAATTAACGCTGGCTTGCAGCGAAAGAGTAGAATACTCTAGAAAAATTTCGACGATGCCACTAACTCGGTAGCTCATTTGGAAGACATCGGACTGGACTTCCAAAAGTCGCAGGTTCGATTCGCTTCTGAGACAATGATCTGATGAAGAGTCGAATTATTTCTAGTATATTATTTAGTATTATAAGAAAAATAGGCTTTGTTCCCATGGACAATTCTACCGTAGACCTAATGAGATAAAAGTATCAATAGTTCTACAGTAGAATTTCCCAGCAGAACATAAACCGTGACAAAGTCATAATTGGATTTAACGAAACGAAATGCAATCTAGAGGCGAAACGTGAAGTTTTTTAAACATTTGTCCTCTGGAAATCGATGTCCAGACGTTCTCGATGAACCTGTGGCAACACGGTAATAAGATACTACTAACGCCATCTAACGTGGCCAATGTGTAAGTTTGTAGAGGCGCGGGGCGAGACGTGAGCCCAACTATCATGGATAAACTATCGATCCATGTTATAAGGATTAGCTATTGATTCATGCTATAAGGATTCACTATTGAATTATGCTATAAGGATTCACTATTGGTTCACGCTATAAAGTAACGACCAATTAACCCGTGCTATAAAGTAAGGACCAGCTATAATGCCCTGGTCAAACAGACAGCTAACCGAGTGCGTGGTGAAGCGTTTTTTATAATGTACGGTGTCGCTTGAACCATTTAGACCAATGTATTGTGCTTACGTGTATGAAGTTTCATTAGAATCGGTTCATTCATTTCGAAAAAAAATAGAATGTTTGTATGAAATGGCGTATTTCGTGAAATCTCTTAAGAGTGTTGAAAAGACAAGTCGTAGCCGTATAGATACCCAAGTTGCCCTCCTCGATGTGCAGGATGTTGGTGAGGTACATGCCCAGGAAGGGCACGCAGGGAGGGTTGATGGAGCGCAGCCGCTCCTGGTACCGTTTGAAATGGTCCGAGTTCAGCTCACGGAACTCCTCCAGAGAGCGGATGAGGCGCGGGGAGACCATCTGTTACAACAATGTGGATTTCACAATTTGACATTTTAGCATTCACAATGCTATTTTTATACAATACTAAATAATATACTTACTATAGTCTGTTCTTACTTGTCCTATTTAGTAAACTGATTCAGGAAGTGAGCTAATTAAATAATGTTATTTATTTATGAATCTATGTTAATTGTAACATGTGAATGTAATGTCTGGAAACGATATACATATTTGTAAGTATCGTTACTTCTGATAAAGCTGATAAGTTTATTGCGCCCATTTTTCTTGTCGGCTAAAAGACGTCATAATGGGTAGTAGGATAAAAGAATTGACGATTTAAAAATGCTTATTATGTAAGCTTATTTAAATAAAGAATTTTTCCATTTTAATTTCAATTTCAAACAGTTTTTGGCAGTTGTCATACGTCTTTTAAACTTAAATCGTATTTTAAAAATAAACGGCCTTACCAAAAAGGTTTTAAAACACTGTTCATCAAGTGTTTAACTTAGACACTGTTTAAATGTGATGCTGTCACTTTTTTGACAATATTGTTTGAAAGAGACGGCATCACATTTAAACAGTGTCTAAATTAAACAGTGTTTTAAAATCTTTTGTGGTAAGGCCGAAACTGTTTAATATACCAAATTGTCATTATGAAATTAACAATTGATTTCGTAATCTATGTGTGGAAATCATTTGTTGTATTTTACAAGAGATTATTTCAATAACGAGTTGGGTGAAAATTGTTTACCGAATAGGACAAAGTAAGGATAAACAGACTAAAGAAAAAAGTAGCATTGTGAATGAGAATATGATCTGGTGCAAGTCAATTAAATTCTTACATGATAAGTCAATTAAAGCAAGCATTACAAATTATGTGTGTTAATTTAGTTTTGGTTTTTGTTATTGTAATTTTAATACTTAAAATAATATTGGCATTATAATAATAATAATGCTTTATTGTATAAAAGTTGTGACAATCATTCAATTTAGATAAAGTCTTATGTTATTGTCATTAAGGGACAGCGGGACCTCCTATCACAAGTGTTTTAAATACTTAGGCTCGGTTGCATCATCTTAATTTAACTATAACAATACATGACACGAACTTAAGTGTTATTACATATTATTACCTAGGCTACGCCAGACGACAGAGACGCTGTCACCGGGTCAGATAAGTTTGTGTCTTTTAAAGTTAAGGTTAAATCAAGATGATGCAACCCAGCCTTAATAAGAAGGTCTCAACAACTTGTGTTATTATATTAAGACGTTATATTGAATAAATAATTAATTATAATTATTGTTATAAGAAAATTGATAACGAAGCATTCGAATTAACATAGATATAGCAATGCTAGTGTGTTCCAATCATTTTTTTGCAGCATCCTCTCGGTTTAAAATCTAACACCGTCGAATTCTTCGGCATTGACAAGAGTTTATGATGAACTAGTTATTTAATTTGACTAACCTGAAAAGTATATCTGTCTTTATTATTATTATTATTATAAGTAAATTGATACCGAAGCATTCGAATTAACATAGATATAGCATTGCTAGTGTGTTCCAATCAATTTTTGCAGCATCCTCTCAGTTTTAAACCTAACACCGTCGAATTCTTCGGCATTGACAAGAGTTTATGATGAACTAATAGTTATTTAATTTGACTAACCTGAAAAGCTATTTGTTCCAATCAATTTTTTGTAGCATCTTCTCGGTTTAAAATCTAACACTATCGAGTTCTTTGGCATTGACAAGAGTTTATGATGAACTAATTATTTAATTTGACTAACCTGAAAAGTATATCTCAGTCTGTGCACAGAGGCGCTCCCGCACGCCGCCACAACCGCTAGCACCCCGTTAAAGTTGTTCAGGTCCCGCAACGCGACCGCTACTTCCAGCAACCTGCTCACGACGGCCACCCGCTCCTCAAGGTTCTCGCTTTCTACTATCCATTTCTCCATCCAACGAGTGAACTGACAATAAATAAATAAATATTTGACAACATCACATACATTGCTCCGATTCCAAAGTAAGTAGCTAAAGCACTTGTGTTATAGAAATCAGAGACAACGGTGGTATCACAAACACACAGACCTTAGCCCGTAGCCAATGTCACCTTTACAAATTTTCGCTATCGCTTCGCTTCGAAAAATGTATGGATTTGATGTTTTAAATTTCGATTGATAACGAAACCTTATGTCAATCCCATACATGTTTCAAAAGCGAAGCGATAACGAAGATTTGCAAATGATACTTTGGCTAGACTCCCTGAGCCAATATACTAGGTGTTACAAAAATACCCCTAATGTCGAATATGGCATATAGGGACCATCAAACTGAACAACTATTACTATGGGACCAACTCTGAAATCGCGAAAAAAAAGTCGGCTGTTTCATACATTTTGATATTTTCGATTTTAATTTTTGTATGGAACAGCTGATTTTTTTTCGCGATTTCAGAGTTGGTCCCATAGTAAAAGTTGTTCAGTTTGATGGTCCCTATATACCATATTCGGCATTAGGGGTATTTTTGTAACACCTTGTATAAAATTCCAACTAAAAACCGAAAAACCCAACCGTGGATCGAACCCGGGACCTCAGACATGGCGATTGAAAACCGGTGTACAAAGCCACTGAGGTCGTCAAAATTACAATAAAAATAATCATTCACTCACTAAAACAATTTTTGTTCGCCGATTTTCGATTGTAGAAATGACAACGAAAAATGCTAAATAATGATTTGGAAAAATATAAGGGTACTAAATAATATACTAGAAAAAATACGACTCGCACCAGATCATGTTCTCGGACGGGAATCGAACCCGCGACCTTTGGATATCCGGTCCGATGCTCTGACCGCTGAGCTACCGAGTCTCTATTGTCGCGGGTTCGATTCCCGTCCGAGAACATCATCTGGTGCGAGTCATATTTTTTCTAGTATATTTTTTGATTATTTATTATCATATAAAAATAACATTGTGAATGCTAAAATCTCAAATTTAAAAATATAAGGGTGTTGGGCCCAGTGTTGTAGCGCCATAAACTATTTACGAGTTGATTTATCTATGAATTAGTTAATTAAAAACGAAGAATTAATCTTAGCCCAATTATGAAATATGGTCACAGAATAAATAATAGTACAAGTACAGAAGGGACACTCCGCAAGATCATTTAAATAAATACCGACTCTTGCTTCGACACAATAAAGTACAATTCTGAAAACAACAAACTAGGGACCATCAAACTGATCAACTTTTACTATGGGACCAACTCTGAAATCGCGAAAAAATATCAGCTGTTTCATACAAAAATTAAAATCGAAAATATCAAAATGTATGGAAAAGCTGATTTTTTTTTTTCGATTTGAGAGTTGGTCCCGTAGTAAAAGTTGTTCAGTTTGATGGTCCCTATATACCATATTCGGCATTAGGGGCATTTTTGTAACATGTTGTATAATATAAGGTACTCTTCTTGGATTTATTTGGGGCAGCTCGTATACTATTCTATAAAAGATCCGGGTAGCAATGGCGGCATGAAAGAAATTTTTTCCCGCTTGGTGGCGCTGCTGTAGATGGAGACCTATTGTATCTGTGCATATGGGTTACTTCCCTAGTTATTTTTCAATTACATATATCAAAAAATGGTTGATAATAATAACAATTTAGTATAGAAAAATAATTAAAAATCGAATTGAATAAAAAAAAAGGAACACCAAAATGCTCTGGTCGAATAATTGATATTTTCGAAAATTCGCTTCAGACATACAAACACACAGCAAACAACAAAATGACAGTTCTACATCTACAGTAGCTCCAAGTTAGTGGTAGCGCGCCATCTGGTGGAAGATTTGTGAATCAGCACTACTGCCATTGGATTTGCTTACTTTGCACTGTACTTTAATAAACTTTTTTGTGAATTTTGTGCTTATCTGCATCCCGAGTACAATGTCGAATGTTTTGCCGTGGTTATTGTGTGTCTTCTTGTCAGTTAAAAAATCGGTTCATAAACAAAGAAGCTATACCTGAAAAACCGTAAAATCTTGTGCTAAATAATTGATATATTTCAGGATTATGAAAAAACTACTAGCCAGATCTCTGTATTTTTTTTATGGGACCACACATGAACTATGTTCTTTCAAAAAAAAAGATTAATTGAAATCGGTAAACAACTGTTAAAGTTATGTTAAAACATACATAAAAAAACATACCATCGACTTGATAACCTCCTCCTTTTTTTGAAGTCGGTTAAAAAGTCTGGAACTGGTGGTAGGAAAATATAGACGATTCAAAAGTGCTTGATTACTAAGTCTATTTGAATTAAGTTATTTTTGAGTTTGACTTTTGACTTGTTTGTTTGTGTTGTGTTAGTCCACGTGTGTAGTGTGTAGTGTGTACTCACGTTGGTGGTGTGCTTGATGATGCGCAGCAGGTTGGGGCTGGTCTTGTCCTTGTCCTTCTTGGTCCACACCGCGCCCACCAGCTCCGAAGGTTTCACCTGCACACAATGTCAGTTGTAGCGACATAGTTGTTGCTTCAGCAAAAATATTCATAGTCGTAGCATCGTAGCCGCTTCAGTCAGTCGTATTTCTACACGCGTGCCTGCCGGTTATGTTTTGCTATTTTTTTTAATAAAAATATTTGACAACATCTCATACATTGCTCCGATTCCAAAGTAAGTAGCTAAAGCACTTGTGTTATGGAATCAGAGACAACGGTGGTATCACAAACTCCCAGACCTGAGCCAATATAGAAAAGTTCGTTTTCTAATATAGAAAAGTTCGTTTTCTATATTGACCCAACCGGGGATCGAACCCGGGGCCACAGAGATGACGACACTTTAAAAACTGGTGTACAAAGCCACTCGACCACGGAGGTCGTAATTATCAATATCGAGATCAATTTCATATTTTTTTGTGTAATACTGTGTGAAGTGAATTAATTCATCAACGCCCGAGCGGACGCATTCGGCCGGATAACAATGGAATATATATTGTGTCTCATTTTCCGGGCGTTGAAGGGTTAATAGGTATTTACTAACTTTACTCTCGTTTTATTTGGACACGCAAATAAATCCTTTTGACTTAGAACTTTATAGACAGTGAATTTTCCTTTAATCTAAATAAAATATAAAGTCACCTAAATCAGTTATAAGCTTTTTTATCAAAAAAGTAACAAGTAGCCGCTCGTAAGTTAAAGAAACTTGCAATATAATTGAAGACTATCAACTTTTAAAGTTTTTCATTGAAATGTTGCCCGTTGAAGCAACAAAGAGGCAGTATTCGGTTACCGCGATTCTAAATAAACTTTTGAAATCAATTTTTATTTATATTATTTTATATTTTTTATTCTTGGAATTTAAATTTTATTATATTATGCTAATCTGAAATTTATTTTTAAATTTAATTGTTTCGTTTTATTGTATTGTATTTTATTTTATTTATTGTATTGAAACCAGTGCATATCGATACAGACAGAAAGTCTTCTTTTGAAATAGATAAGTAATATTACCTTTATTTTCACAGAAATGTTAGCTAGTGATTCGCTGATGTAACACATATTTAAACTCTGAGATAACGAAAGACATAACAATAGTTGGAAAAGTAGAAAAACAGTAATTATGGTTAAAAGGGACAACAAAAAGGAGAGAAAGAGTGAGAAATAACTGCTAAAAAGTAGACAAAAAGGAAGGAAATAGCGAGTCACCTGTTTGTACAGCTGGAACTCCAAGAGCGTGAGCTGCCTGGCGAGCTCGAGGGGGTGCAGCGCCAGCGGGTGCCAGTGGTACCGGTCCGGGTCCACCAGGTGGCGCAGCGAGCCCGGCGGCGCGCGGTCGAACACGTGCGCCACCGCGCCCGACGACGACGACGACGTCGACATCGACCCCAACCCCGACGTCGACGTCGACGTCGACCCCGACGTCCACGTCGACCCCGTCCCGGTGCTGCCGGTCGAAACAGACGACAGCGACAGCGACACGGACAGCGACAGCGACGACATGCTGCTCGTGTCCCATTCCAGGTTGTTCTGCAGGGACTGCGCGGTCTAAGGGACCGACATCATACTTAATTACGATATTTTTTTTATTTTTTTTTGACAACATCACATACATTGTTCCGATTCCAAGGTAAGTAGCTAAAGCACTTGTGTTATGGAAATCAGAGACAACGGTGGTAACACAAACACCCAGACCTGAGCCGATATAGAAGAGTTCGTTTTCTAAATTGACCCAGCCGGGGATCGAACCCGGGACCTCAGAGATGGCGACACCTTGAAAACCGGCGTACGAACCACTCTACCACGGAGGTCGTCGATATACCAGCAGCATACGTATAACCACAGAATACCTAATAGTACAAGTACAGAAGGGACACTCCGCAAGATCATTTAAATAAATACCGACTCTTGCTCCGACACAGTAGAGCGCACTTTAGGTCGCACGGCGCTCCCTTCCCTACAGTTATATTCACCTACAAGTTGCCTCTCTTTCTATCGCGTACTCTTATCTCTTTTAATAGGGTTGTCTTGCTTCAAATGAACTGCGTAGCATATCATAAAAGGAAAGCGATTGTACGTACTATGGTATAAAAAAGCATAAAAAAATATCGAAATATTTCTGTTAAATATCTTAACCGACAAACATACGACGCGTGCGACTATACGCTTGGCGGGTCGCGCGTGAGTGAGTATTGAAATAACGTGATCCGCCACATACTTATAGCTTTCTACACAAAATTCGAAGTGTCACTGGCCTGTTACTACAAAAAAAAACGAATGTAATGCCTAATGAATATGATAGACTAGATAAGAACCATCGAACTGAACAACCCTATCTACTACATTCGGAATTACAAGTTTTTTGTAACACATTGTATACAACATGTTACAAAAATACCCCTAATGCCGAATATGGTATATAGGGACCATCAAACTGAACAACTTTTAATATGGGATCAACTCTGAAATCGCGAAAAAAAAATCAGCTGTTTCATACATTTTGATATTTTCGATTTTAATTTTTGTATGAAACAGCTGATTTTTTTTCGCGATTTCAAAGTAGATCCCTTAGTAAAAGTTGTTCAGTTTGATGGTCCCTATCTACCATATTCGGCATTAGGGGTATTTTTATAACACGTGGTATAATACAACATTGTTTAAATAATAATACGAAAACTTATAATGGTAAAGAGACTCATACACGGATTACTTATAATGGTAAAGAGACTCATACACGGATTACTTATAATGGTAAAGAGACTCATACACGGATTACTTATAAAGCTACTAAGTCACTGTATGTTTTCCTATAAAATAAAAAAAATAATCTATTCACTATAATTTAAACAAAATAGCCTTATACCCTAAGATGTAAGTCAACAATCGTACCCTTCTCTGCACGATCTTCAGCACACTCTGCACCCACTTCTTCATGGGCTTCCCGTCCACAGACTCCAGGAACTCCTTCAACTTGTCCAGCAGCTCCGGGTCGCGCTCGAAGTCGTAGAAGTGCTGATCCACCCAGTGCCGGAGAACGTTTATTACTCTACAGACAAACATACCAGATATACAACGTGTGTGAAAAGAGAAATATATATATAGATTACTCCCGCAAAAAAATGTTTTTTTGCGGGAGTAAGCTACATATATTTCTCTTTTCACAATGGTTTGGGACTTCCGCCAAGTAATGCCTGATTCAATCAAATATATACAACGTGTTACAAAATAACCCCCAATGCCGAGTATGGTAGATAGGGACCATCAAACTGAATAACTTTTACTATGGGACCAACTCTGAAATTGTGCAAAAAAAAACAGCTGTTTCATGTATATTTACGTAATTAATTTTTGTATGAAACAGTTGTTTTTTTATTCGCGATTTCAAAGTCCCATAGTAAAAGTTGTTCAGTTTGATGGTCCCTATATACCGTACTCGGCATTAGGAGTATTTTTGTAACACGTTGTATTATGTTGTTTTGGCAAAACTAGTGGATGGTTAACAGTGTGCAACAAGCTAACTCATAAATTAGAAAACTAGCTTTTGCGCGACTTACGCGTGGCTTTGACATAAAATGACAATGGTGAAATGTCAAAAAGAGCAGTTAGTAAGTTGACTTTTTATTAGATTTACGAAAACGAAGTGATTATTATTTTTATTTTCACGCAATTTTTTTCATTTTAGGATTCCGTAGTCAACAAGGAACCCTTCTGGTTTCGCCATATCCGTCTGTCCGTCCCCAGCCTAGCTCATAAACTCCAGATCATTGGTTCCGAACCTGGGGGCAATTACCTCCGCGAGGGTAAAACAGCCATTTTTTGGGGGTAACAGAGTTGATACCTAGTACGAACGAATAGAATAGAGAGTAAAATGTTTTCTTACTTAAAAAAAATTACACTAAGTACGTGGTATAGCGCGTTGCGTATAGTGTGCGTGTATATTCACAAAACGCAGCGTAATGACATGTGTATACAGTCAAGTTGGGGGTAAAGTCTGTTTCCCTACATAGGTCATATGGGTAACAATATTAAAAAGGTTAGTAACCACTGCTCTAGAAAGCTATAATTTGGCATGGATATACATATTAATCACGCCGACAAAGTGGTGAAGTAAAATTTTAAAAAATATTTTTTTAGATTACCTCCCCTACACGTGATGGGAATGCAATTTTTCTTCTCAGAATCCGAGAATTATTGAGATGGGCTACGGAACCCTACACTGCGCGTGGCCCGACACGCACTTGTTTATTAATATTCCTACCTATAAAAGAAATCGTTTTTTTTTCAGGAATTCCCCATTCTGAATCAAAATCAACAGCAACACTCACCTAAACTTAACCGGTTGCTGGAACTCCTTCCTGTATCGCTTCCAGTCTTCCCGCGCCGTGTTTTTACTCAGCTTCTCCGCGTCGCTACTCGCAGAGCATTCTATACTCTCACCACCTAGAATACGGACCGAAATTGAATAACCCGAAGTAAACAACACGAATCGATCCTATTTTGTTCCTATTATTCTAAAACGTGTACTAAAGTTAGTGAATGTTTGCTTCGTGAAGTTTTGTCTTAAACCCATAACTGAATCATTATGCAAAATATCACAGATTTATCATGTATTTTAACTTATTAAAAGATTTTTTGCATTCACAATGCTATTTTTATATTATGATTAGCTCTGACCAATTATGCTACCGAGTCGCATAATTGGTCAGTGCATTGGGCCGGAATCCCAAGGATGCGGTTTCGAGTCCCGTCTGAGGTGCTACGGGTGAGTCGATTTTTTCTAGTATTTTTTCTAATATTATTTATCTTCATATTTTAACTTATTTACATCTGTCAAACGTAGAAACATAAATATTTGATAACATCACATTCATTGCTCTGATTCAAAAGTAAGTAGCTAAAGCAATTGTGTTATGTAAATCAGAGACAGCGGTGGTATCACTAACACCCAGACCTGAGCCAATATAGAAAAGTTCGTTTTCTAAATTGACCCAACCGGGGATCGAACCCGGGACCTCAGAGATGGCGATACCTTGAAAACCGGTGTACAAAGCCACTCGACCACGGAGCGACCTCCGTGGGACCTCCTCCTCAAGGACATATTAATGGACTCTACTGTATTCCATATAGACGTATAGCTACAATGTATAACTGTGTATATCCACAAATCGCAATTCACAAGCCGGTATAATACAGTTTAACCCTAAAACAACAGACCGGATCTGAAAGTCCGGAATGCGTGGAAATAATGTAACACAATAACTTGCTAGTAAGTACTTTGTTGTTAATAACCGGTTATATGTATTGTATTTGGTAACGATATATTTAATTTTGTAAATATCGTTACTTATTTCTGTTAAAGCTGATAAGTTTCTTGCGCCTGTTCTTCTTATCAGTTAAAAAAGTCTGGAACGGATGGTAGGAAAATATAGACGATTCAAAAGCGCTTAATTACTAAGTTTATTTGAATAAAGCAATTTTTTACTTTTACTTTACAACAAACAATTGTACAAATACATTACCGATCTCAATCTCCAGTACTTCCGAGTCGTGACAGATCTCTTTCTTGGGCGTTTTTATCCGAGGCACTATGGTTAGCGTGCGTAAAAAGTTCTCAACTCAAATATACATATTAAGGAAGTTTCCTTAAATCGACTTTTAAGAAATAAAATCATAAATATTTTAAGCATAAGCGTTTAATTGTAATATAATATAAAATATATACAAGACTTGTGACGTTCGACAAGTTCCGTAAAATTTTATGTGAAAAATGCAAGTAATATTGTGATACGAGGGGAGGTCAAAAAGTTCGCGGAATGAGAGGGAAGGAGATTGAAATTCTAAACCAAACTATTTTTCCTTTTCAATATATTCTCCATTAACTCTAATACATTTTTCTGATCTCTCAAATAATTTGTTTATACCATCGAAAAAAAATATTTGTCTTTGGTGTCGAAATAGGCCGAAATTGCGGACTGCAGTCGTCAAATGGTTTTCCACGCAGCTCTTTCTTCATTTTTGGAAATAAATAGTAGTCACTGGGTGCCAAGTCTGGTCTGTAGGGTGGGTGGTTCAATTGTTCGAAGCCGCATCGGTGAATGGCAGCCGTCGCAACATGGCACGTGTGAACGGGTGCATTGTCGTGCAGAAGGAGCACACCTTTTGACAGCTTTCCTCTTCTCTTTTCCTTGATGGCTACTTTTAGTCTTTCCAGTAAAGAAGCGTAGTATTGTCCCATTATAGTCACACCACGTTCTTTATAATTTTTTTGACGATTTCCGGTGTAGTGACCTCAATTGGCCGTCCGGAGCGGGGGTCGTCTTCAATGGACTCTCTTCCTTGTTTGAAAAGACCATGCCACTTGTAAACCATGGTTTTACCAGGGGCAGAGTCCCCGTAAACCGCCAACAGCTCTTGAAAAATAATCTGAGCGGATTTTCCTTGCTTGGTAAGGAACTTAATAACGGCGCGGTGCTCAATTTTTTCCATACTGGCTGACATCTTCCCGATTTTGTTGTTTAAAGGTCGATAACTCAAAAGTTAATGACCCGATTAGGTTCAAACTTGGTATATATACTCTTAATGAGGTGCTTAACTAGTGACTACCTGCACGAGTAAATCTACCCCCGCCAACCCCTCCATTCCGCGAACTTATTGACCTCCCCTCGTAGTTACGTTAGAGATACGACAATTTGTATAGTCAAAAGCTGAAATAGATTTGAAAAGGAAATTCCGAGTGTATATTTTTTATTTTTATTTTTTTGCAGTCAGTCCGTATTGTAATTTAAAAACAATGCTAATAATTCAATTAAGCCTGATTTGACTACACATTTTAAAATCAGACAAAACAGAAATGATTTTGTACACAAAACAGCTCCACTTTTACAAAGTTAACTAAAATTTTCAATACAGAAAATTTAAATTTTATTCTATTTTTTTTTTCAAGTTTTTCGTGATAAGGATTACATAATACATGAATGGTAGAATGTTTGTAATTTTTTAACAGTAGTTACTAAAATAATCGATAATCAGAACGCTGCTATAAAATAATTAAAAAAACTCGAATGCATTGTTATAAAGTTTCGAGCGGGTAATTTCATAAAAATATGAGCAGCCTTTTTGCTTTAGTCCACCCGTGACCACGGCCCCTGGAAACGTTGAAACGTCGGGAATTCGAAAAACCAATAAATACAAACTAAATAACTCTAAAATACCTGAATTAATAATATACGCGTTGTAATTCGTAAAAAGTGTTTTATATTTTTTGAATTTTATTCTTTTTTTTTAAGTTTTTTGAGTTAAGAAGTGCATAATATGAATGGTAAAGAATGTATGTAATTTTTTAACAGTGATTAATAGTTTTATACCTGGTCTAGCGTCATACACCTGCGCGGGCTCCGGTATTCTGAATCTCTCTATTAGTAAGTCCAGTAGCTCCGCCGGCGAACAGAACGACCGGTACGTAGTCAGGAACGTTCTCACTAGCGCCAAGTCGGCGTAGATGTGGTATGTTAGGCGTTCCACTAGCTTCAGTAATGTTGCGCCCTACAGAAAGAGATAACACAGTATAGAATCTGGTCAACGAAAAATGAGACTCGGTTGAAAAGGAACTAATTTAGCGCCTTATTTTAGGAGTCAGTTTTCAATAACTTAACCTCTAAATGTTAATTTAACAGGGGAAGTGGCGCCACCATTTCAGTTTTATCTTTCGTTGACCAGACTTTAGACACAAAATAGAACAACCGGTATGTAGTCAGGAACGTTCTGACTAGAGCCAAGTCAGCGTAGATGTGGTACGTTAAGCGTTCCACTAGCTTCAGTAATGTTGCACTCTTACAGAGTGAACTTCTGTGGCTAGTATACAGGATGTTTCAAAACCCGCAATGCCAAATATGGTAGAAAGGGACCATCAAACTGAACAACTTTTATTATGGGACCAACTCTGAAATCGCGAAAAAAATCAGCTGTTTCATACACTTTGATATTTTCGCTACTAATTTTTGTATGAAACAGCTGATTTATTTCGTGATTTCCGAGTTCTAGACCTTTCTACCAAATTCAACATTGCGGGTTGCTTTGTATAACGGCCACAAAAAAGAGCATCATGTGCTTTTGGCATACCTACCTGTCCGCCATTTTAAAAATAAGTCGGTTTTGGAGGCCTGTGATAAAAGTGGTGCCGTGATTAATCCAGAAAAAGACAGATTTTGTTTTTCAACTTCAAACTCAAATATCTCAAGTAAGTATATAACTTACGAGATTTTTTTACTTTTTACTTTTTGTTTGTAATTACTTATTCTATCGATTGGCACTTTTAGCACAGGCCTCCAAAACAGACTTTTTTAAAATGGCGCACAGGTAGGTATGCCAGTCTTCATACATAAATGACCGATGGCTTTTGTTCTTGAATACCGAAGTTATAAAAATATGCTTGACCCAAAACAACATAATCTAAAAGACACCGAGAGTTTTGTTCGAACTTGCAATAAGCAAAAGGCATGTGGTGCAAAATTGTCAAACGGAATTTGATTAAAAGTCTCTCGTGGTATTTTAATCGGTTACATAGTTCGTACACACGACGGCACCTCAGACTATACACGTTGACCTCGAGACCGCCTTTATGCCCTACGTAATAAAAGCTGTTTTTGCAGTTTAACTGTATAACCTGACGTGCTGTCGTGTGTACGTGATTTATATGAAACCGTCCAGCTAATACGGAAACCGCCTGAGTTTGAACGACATCAAAAAAAAAAAGAAAGTCGCAACCTTTGACGAGTTTCTTTCCGGTTATTTCGTCACAAGGTCTCCCGCTTAGGGCTCCTGGACCGATGGCGACGGCGTAGCTTCTCAGACATTCACAAGCGCTCGTAACAGCTCAGACTGAATGAATAATGTTGAATCGAATACTAGTATAATGGCGGAATACTCAAACGTCACTAAACTTCGAGAGGCTCTCAAACATCGTCCCGTAAACGTCAAAGATACGACAAAGACCTGGAAGAAATCGCTCTTCAGTGATAAGGCCGCCAATCGTACGTCTCCTCTGTATTTGTGATTTTCTTTTTGTTCTTTTGTGTGTACATTAAAGTATAAATAAATAAATAAATAAAGACAGCATGATGTTCGAGCGCCCCTCAAAGTCGAGTATCGTTAGAGTATTCGGGCATGAATCACCTTGATATTAGGCGGCGCGTTGGAGTGCGGGTGTCGCTCGTCCAGTAGTATGTTCCTGGGGGAGTCGGGCGCCGCGAACCGGTACAAGGACTCCGGGGGCAGCTGCAGGGGGTGCCTGCGCTCCACGTCCAGGAGGATGCTGCGATATGTACGATCGACGTATAGTCTTTCAAACAATTGAGCTTGGATTGCATTTTTGTCATGGTCGGTCATGTCATGTGGCTGGTCATGTGTATCATGGTGACTGGTCATTCGTCATGATGGCTGGTCATTTGTCATCACGACTTACCATCTTGTCGTATTGACCGGTCGATTGGTCATGGGTGTCTTGATGATCGGTCATTTGTGTCGAGATGGCCGGTCATTGGTGTCAAGATACCTGGTAATTTGTGTCATAATGGTCGGTTATATGTCGCAGTCTTACCACGTGTGCCATTACAGTCGGTCATGTCATAGTTTGTCATGTTCAGTCATACATACCTGTCTAGACTCCTGTCGAGCATGGGTTTAGTATTCAGCATGACTAGGTCGCACATCCAGGATCGCTTTTCCAGCGCGGACCCCAGCGCTAGTACCACTGGCGCCCCCACGCGGGGGCAAAGCTCTATTAGGTTGCGACCCTCTGGGAACAAGTGATAATCTATTAATATTCGTATTATAACAACATATGAATCAAAACACCTGTGGCTCCACCATGAGTTGATGCAAACTATTTTCGCTACCGTAAACTATCGTTTCCTCTCTTTCGATCGCATTGACTGTGAGCAGTATCCTTACTAATATTATAAATGCGAAAGTCCGTTTGTTTGTTTGTTACGCCTTCACGTCTTAACTACTGAACCGAACATCATGAAATTTAGCACGTTGTCAGAGGTACAGAGAAGGACAAAGGGGACCTTTCATCCCGAAAAAAATAGATGTTCTCGAAAGATAGCAAAAAAACTTTCCACGCAGACGAGGTCGCGGGCGGTCGCTAGTATCCAATATTTTACGAAAGCGAAAACAGTTTGCATCAACTCGTGGTAGAGCTATTGTTCTAGTGCGGTTTTATTTATGTTTAGTTTGGTGTTTATTTGATTTTTTTTACTTTTTTCGTCATGTCAGCACACTTGCGGATAAGAATAACAATTTGAAAAATAGAGTATTGTCGGACAATAGTTATTAAGGCCAGTTTCACTTGGCTCGTATATCTCTCTTTTGAATAATTTGACATCGACAGTTTTAAAAAACTTGCGTAACTTCTGAAACAGGTCCTAGTCACGTGACTACACTCGCGAGCAAAGATATGGCATCACAGGCCTATTTTCATACAAACGAGGTGACTTCAAAGCTTTGGTTTTCCGCCCAGGGTTAAACGGGATGTGATCTGATGACGGCCATTCAAAGAGTTCACGTTTGTATGAAAATAGGTCTGTGATTCCGTATTTTTGCTCGCGACTGTATATTTAAGGCGGCTTTATAAGCAAAAAAATATTACCAAGAAAATACACAATTTATTAAAAATCCAAGCTTATGGTTCCCTCGCAATCGGGTGTATCGTGTAGTTCCAGTGTATTTACCTTCAGTGTCGGGTCTATCGTGTAGTTCCAGTGTATTTACCTTCAGTGTCGGGTGTATCGTGTAGTTCCAGTGTATTTACCTTCAGTGTCGGGTGTATCGTGTAGTTCCAGTGTATTTACCTTCAGTGTCGGGTCTATCGTGTAGTTCCAGTGTATTTACCTTCAGTGTCGGGTCTATCGTGTAGTTCCAGTGTATTTACCTTCAGTGTCGGGTGTAGCGTGTAGTTCCAGTGTATTTACCTTCAGTGTCGGGTCTATCGTGTAGTTCCAGTGTATTTACCTTCAGTGTCGGGTCTATCGTGTAGTTCCAGTGTATTTACCTTCAGTGTCGGGTGTATCGTGTAGTTCCAGTGTATTTACCTTCAGTGTCGGGTGTATCGTGTAGTTCCAGTGTATTTACCTTCAGTGTCGAGTGTAGCGTGTAGTTCCAGTGTATTTACCTTCAGTGTCGGGTGTATCGTGTAGTTCCAGTGTATTTACCTTCAGTGTCGGGTCTATCGTGTAGTTCCAGTGTATTTACCTTCAGTGTCGGGTATATCGTGTAGTTCCAGTGTATTTACCTTCAGTGTCGAGTGTAGCGTGTAGTTCCAGTGTATTTACCTTCAGTGTCGGGTGTATCGTGTAGTTCCAGTGTATTTACCTTCAGTGTCGGGTGTATCGTGTAGTTCCAGTGTATTTACCTTCAGTGTCGGGTCTATCGTGTAGTTCCAGTGTATTTACCTTCAGTGTCGGGTCTATCGTGTAGTTCCAGTGTATTTACCTTCAGTGTCGGGGGTATCGTGTAGTTCCAGTGTGTTTACCTTCAGTGTCGGGTCTATCGTGTAGTTCCAGTTTCCGTATGTGCAGTTTCTCCTTCAGCTTGAGTTGTCCGCCGCCCGCGCCGCCGCCCGCGCCGCTGTTCACCTGCAGATGTACCTCATACTGTACTAATGTACCATATTATACTCTATCATACAGGATGTTACAAAAAACCGGAATGCCGAATATGGTATCTACCAAAGTACAAATGTACTCCCCTCCTGGGTATCGAACCCGGGACCCGGGATATCGTGTGGGCGAACCACTAGACCACAAAGGCGGTCGAGACATTTTAAAGTGCGTTCATTTGTTGTCTGAGAACAAACGAAACTGCACTTTAATTACTTAAGATAAGGTTAATATTTGTCAATCAGGTTTGAATGCCGAATATGGTAGATAGGGACCATCAAACTGATCAACTTTTACTATGGTACCAACTCTGAAAATGCAAAAAATAATAATAACCTGTTTCATACAAAAAATAATAATGAAAATATCAAAACGTACAAAACAGCATATTTTATTTTTCGCGATTTCAGAGTTGGTCCCATAGTAAAAGTTGTTCAGTTTAATTATCCCTATCTACTATATTCGGCATTCGTACCTACCAAATATCAAATCATTTCATATTTCATTTTTTCATTGCTAGTCACAATACGTAGAAAGTTGTTAACAAAAGTTTTGAGATCAGTGTGACACCCTGTAAGGGCACTGCAACTTAAAATCTAAAGCTTATCATTAAAGAGTTCTTTTAACGTATAGTAGGCCTTATTGATTATAAACTTTTGAGCTCACATTCGAATGAATTAATATTTTAAAGACACTCAATGTTATTTGGAATGCTGTTATATACTTTAATTGCCATCGAATGGGGGCCTGTTGCATATAATTTTAGGGTTGTATATGGACTATTTAACTTGAACAAATCTCTGTTGTTTCATTTAACAGTAGTTTTTGGGTGAATAAAGGTGCATATTTTTCTTTACAAATTTACAAATTTCAATTACATATAGTGATGTTATTGTTAATGTTTTAAATTTAACGAAATAGGGCTTACACGAGTCAGTGTGATGTATATTTGAGAGTATTCTTATACATTTCTTTTGTAGGATAAAAATATCTTGTATAATAGGGCTGTTTCCCCAAAGTATTATGCCGTAGAACCTTGAGTGTATATATGCATAATAAGCAGTTAATGTAGTTTGGAAGTCTGTTGATTTTTTTAATTTGAATAACGCATATATCATTTGACAAATATCAACCTTATCTGAAGTCATTAAAGTGCACTTTCGTTTGTCCTCAGACAGCGCACTTTAAAATGTCTTGACCGCCTTTGTAGCCTAGTGGTTCACCCACACGTATAAGACGCAAGGGTCCCGGGTTCGATTCTCAAGAAGGGGGTACATTTGTACTCAGTTTGGTTGGTGGTAGGTCTATTTCAAGTCCGCCTGGCTAGCTACCACCATCTTACCTAAGTCTGACGCCATAACAACAATTAAACATTGTGTTCCGGCAGTTAGAGGTATGATGATAGCCAGTTCCTCAGTGGTGAGGATTCCAGGTGTAGTGCGTTTACACCTTTGGCCTTATCGTCATTTCACATCAGATGAGGAGCACAATTTTGTTGTTAATTAAAAATAGTGTGTTTTCCATAGCTTAACGCTTGATACATAGTGTAGTATTTGATACGCAGATAAGTGTTTGATACATTACATGTGCTAGAAATCGTATTGACCAATTCAACCAACGGCTTGCAAAGTAGCAATTAGAAAGTCTTTCAAAAATAAATGCTACATCTACATAGTGTACTATGTATGATAATGATAAATAAATAAAAAAATTAAAAAGAAAAACCTCCTTCAAAAAACCTAAAAAAAAATTGCTATAAAAAAACAGCTACAAAAAGCAACAGCTCTAAAAAGCAAGAAATAATATTCAAATCTGCATAATTACCACTATTCAAGTACCTACGCATATCTGATATTAAAAAAACGTCTTTTGAAGTCGGGTGGGGCTGAAAGATATTTTCCTTTTTTAATTTATATAAACATTTGTAGTGGTTTCTCTTTCGTAATTTGATTTTTTAAATCTTAAAGCCCCACCCGACTTCATAAGACGTTTTTTTTATATCAGATATGCGTAGGTACTTGAATAGTGGTAATTATGCAGATTTGAATATTATTTCTTGCTTTTTAGAGCTGTTGCTTTTTGTAGCTGTTTTTTTATAGCAATTTTTTTTTAGGTTTTTTGAAGGAGGTTTTTCTTTTTAATTTTTAAAAGCTTTTTATTTTTCACTTTTTTGTGGTAGGTATGTACAAGTAAATGTAAGCAATGATATAAATATATTTTATTCATATTTTCAACACTTTTCAATGGTACTCGTATAATACCTACTCCGAATAACTCAATTTCCAGCTGTGCTGGAAATTTTCGCGCTGTTAATTTTAGCAAGGGTCAGTCATGGGGTGGGTGACCAAAGTGTATTATCGCGAGCTCCTCCGTGCTTCAGAAGACACGTTAAGCCGTTAGTCCCAGCTACATTTGCACTCATTAACACCCACCAATCCGCATTGGGCCCGCGCGGTGGGTTATGGTCCATCCTATTCATTAGCCCATAAGTAAGGCTTGTATTCCAGTCCCAACAGTGACACTAAAAATGGCTGATGCGAAACCTTTCAATACCGTAGAGTAATCACTAATACACTATCCAATTTGATTTTGAAGAGTTCTCTTGAGTATCTTCGAAGTCCAAAGTCCAATGTACAGGAAATTTTAATATAAACACCCTTAAAGTATCCTCTTTCTAACAAAACAAGAATTATCTCAATCGGTTTATAAACAAAGAAGTTATGTCTGAAGATCCGTTAAAACTCGTGCAAAAGTTACCTAAAAAATTACAGTATTTTCAGGATTACTCGAAAACCACTGAACCGATTTAAAATTTTCAAAAAATGGGACCACCTGGGGAACAAACCTGATAAAGTGGCGTTTGAATCATGTCAATCGGTTCAGCCGTTCTCGAGTAATCGGTGGACATACATAAAAAAAAAAAAAAAACAAATAAACAGACGAACATAGAACCTCCTCCTTTTTTTGAAGTCGGTTAAAAATATTACACATCGCAATCTTGCTCCGATTCCAAAGCAAGTAGCGCAAACACTTGTAGTATAGAAATTAGAGACAACGGTGGCACTACAAACACCCCGACCTGAGGCAATATAGAAAAGTTTGTTTTCTACATTGACCCAGTCGGGGATCGAACCTGGGACCTCAGAGATGGCGACACCATAAAAACCGGTGCACAAACCACTCGACCACGGAGTTCGAAAATGATACATTATGTAGAGATGGCGACACCATAAAAACCGGTGCACAAACCACTCGAACACGGAGTTCGAAAACGATACATTATGTAGTGTGTATTATGTGTGATAGATAGTGTATTGTACATGATGGTTGTTATAGTTACCGCATTGACCAATCCCGCGACCGGCTTGCACAACAGCAACAACCCGTCGAACAAGTACGCCCGTCGCTCCGCTACCCGCTTGCCCGGACCCATCTTAGACAACGTGTCCTCTGCAAACCAATGTACAAGGTTAATGGCCGAATACTCAAACGTCACTCAACTTTGAGAGACTCTCAAACATCGTCCTGGCGCATTAAATGTCAAAGATACGACAAAGACAGCATGATGTTTGAGCGTCCCTCAAAGTTGAGTATCGTTTGAGTAAAAAAAAAATCTCGTAAGTGATATACTTACCGAGATATTTGAGTTTGAAGTTGAAATACATACATTCTAGAACATCTCCTTTAGCCACTAACCTCTGATAAACTCGTTACAACATTGCCCGATGTCCCGGTTGTCCCAGTTGTCGACTATCCTTGCTAGTTCATTACACTTCTCTATGGCGAGTTGTCGGCGCGTGCGAGACGCCATTCTCAACGTTGCGTCCCTGTATATAAGGTGCACTTTACTATAACGAGATATATTATGTAAAAAAAATGGAATGATGTTTTGACTAAATAAGTTTTGAAATTCTTAAATATGGTAAAAATTTAATAATAATAATAATAATTGTTAATTACTGTTTTATTTTCGCGCAGAATTAATAATCAATCCATAGATAGACATAGACCTGACCAAAATTAATTGCTAGACAACACCTAGACAACTGTCCTACATTCTTTATGAATATCAAACGTTGCATAGCAACTAATCTGGGTCAGGCCCATCCCAGTCTGTGGATGGGTTATTAATTCTGCCCCCTAGCATGACCACCGAAATCTATCGAGTGATATAGCGTTTTATCGACACTCAACTGTCAAAATCCATTGTCTTTTGACGGTTAAACGTGATAAATCGCTTTATCATACATATCTCGTTTCGGTGGTCATGCTAGGGGCTGGCACTGTTTTAACCTTTAGTCTGCGGAAATGCTACGCAAATCTATACATATACCTACGGTGCGATAAATTCGCGGTGTAGATGTAAGTAAGGTGCCCATGGACGGATCCGGGAAATAGCACTGGAGGTACATTTTTCCGGATCCGGTCTTATCGGACAGGATCAACACATATCCTAATATATATTTCTAAGTGTCAAAACATTTTTGAAAATTTAAATAGCTTTAGTTTATTGTATCAGAAATGGCTATGGTATACGTGTAACTTTGTAAAATGTTAACAGTTGGAGACAATGACAAAATAACATAGAAGCAACATTATTTCATTTTTATAATAAGGTATTGTAGTACCTAATAGAAGACATATGTGATGAAATCAATCAAAGTCACTCACATCTTTGGTCCATTTCCTAAGGCTTTTATTAGTAACTTCTTTATTGGATGTAGATTGCATTCCACCTGGAACAATAGAAAAATAATTATCTACATTAATAATACTAAATAATGTACTAGAAAAAATACGCACCAGATCATGTTCTCGGACGGGAATCGAACCCGCGACCTTTGGATATCCGGTCCAATGCTAGTCAGTAGTGGGAACGTCGAATTTCTCCTAGTATATCAACTCTTACGCTGCAAGCCAGCGTCATCTCACCAATGTACAAGGAATTACCTTGACATTCAATTGAACATTGATTAAGATGAGAAAGCTATACAATTTTTAAATTTTGAGATTTTAGCATTCACAATGCTATTTTTATATAATACTAAATAATATACTAGAAAAAATACGACTCGCACCAGATCATGTTCTCGGACGGGAATCGAGCCCGTGATTTTTTCTAGTATATTATTTAGTATTATATGAAAATAGCATTGTGAAAAATCTCAAAATTTAAAAATACTGTTTATAATGTTTATTTCTAGAAAAGAAAAATTGTTGTTGCCTGCCTTCTAGCCTTTCTCAAATGTGTTGGCTACTCGGCAAGTTTTCCGTAAGATATCTGCTTGCCATTTCCCCAAACGAGTCGACTTCTTGGCAGTTCTCTTTAAGGTATTGCCTGTGTACTATACCCCTAATTCTTACAGTAGGACTAGTGGTTCAGTCAGTTGTAGAGCTCGCGTTTTAGTGCGTTAATAAGCAACTCAAATTATTGATGTCGCCACGAGGTTTTCAAATGCAGTACTATGTGTTATTTGGTAGGTAGTCTTTTATTATGACCACTATATTCTGGCGCAGTTGTAGGTCTGCGGGTCAGGGGTCAGTCCTCAGTCTTCCCGTCCGTCCGTTCCCCGATAGTCATCTGTCCGTCTATCCGGTACGTCATCCCTGTCAACCTCTGTCGTATGTCTGTCAGCTTGTCAGTCACTAGTCGAAGGAGGCTGGACGCCGCGACATTCCCAAATATCTATTCGAAATATTGCCTGACTCGACAATCAATATAATTATTATCGAACCTGTTTACAAAATTTCACGAGAGTTCGGGCGCCATTAGTAACTTGGGGTTTTTGTTTAGTATAGTTTTCTGTAAGTTATTGCAGACACACTACACCCATAAATGTGACGCGTTTTTGGTACAAACTTTTTATTTCTAGTAGCTTGGTGTTCACAGGTTTTCTATATGGTATTGCCTGCACGCTACAACCCCGAAAATGAAGATTTTTAGAAACTACACTGGTCTGGGGCCCTACCGACTAACTTTTCGAACTTCGTCGGGTCTGCCGAGCTTCAATTTAAAACAGATAAATCGAAGTAAGGAGTTTCGTATTGTACTATTCGCCGAAGTTATTTAAAAGATATTGATGTTTGTGTGATATCATGAACTGGGGTTCGTCATTTTGACCCGATTGGGGCTCGATTTATCTGTTTTAATTTGAAGCCCGGCAGACTTTCCGATGGTCGATGCGTTAGCCGGTACGGCCCCCGGTCATCACAAAAATCACCACCTACATTTTACACGAAAACTCAAGTTTTGATATTTTGAATGAAACAAGTCGTATTATACATTTTTTTACAAATTAGTCACTAAATTATTAATCTTAATTGATATTATACAAATTGTATTATATTTTTTATTAAGTTTTTAACGGGACCCGTCTGAGGTGCTACGGGTGAGTCGATTTTTTCTAGTATTTTTTCTAATATTATTTATCTTAATATAAAAATAGCATTGTGAATGCGAAAAATCTAAATATAATAATTTTAATACAAATTTGTTTCATTCAAAACATTAAAACATGAGTTTTCGTGTTAAATGTAGGTGAGCCGTGTATTTTTGTGATGACCAGTGTAGGCCCTGTCTTCGCTTTCGGGCTAGACTGGGGTCTAGAGCAAGCCCATTTATTATGAAATTTAGATTTAGATCAAAATTTCATAATTATAAAGTTGTTTTATCTTTATCGATTGTCAAAACATCTGGAAAGATGTTTCTTTCGAATGTGGGGGTATTTCCTCACATTGATGAAATTGCGCTGGCTTGCAGCGAAGAAGTAAAAAGTACTAGAAAATTTCGCCGCTCCCACTAGCGACTCGGTAGCATAATTGGTCAGTGCATTGGGCCGGAATTCCAAGGGTGCGGGTTCGAGTCCCGTCTGAGGTGCTACGGGTGAGTCGATTTTTTCTAGTATTTTTTCTAATATTATTTATCTTAAGCCCATTTATGATAAAAAATAATAAAAAAAAAATCTCAAATTGGTAAGTAGTGATAAGTATGGTGATGGTGACCTGTTTGAAGCTCTCCCTGTCCTCGGAGGTGGGCGCGATCTGCAGCAGCGCCAGCACGTAGTTGTGGTACAGGAACACGTGCGCCACCGGCGCCAGCAGCAGCTTCGGCAGGTAGTACTTCACCGCCAGCCGGAACCCGTGCCCGGCCGTGTCCAACCGCTCCGCCAACTGTGCACAACGTATTCGATCATTCCGATCGTCGACTATGGTCTTCGTCGTCGGTTCCACTTCACCGAAGTGGTGCTTTCCGAAAGCGAATGCATAAGTTACTTAAGAAAATACCAAAATCGCTACAGGTGTGCCTGTAATATTTGAAGAGTTCCCATGATTTCTCCAGGATCCCATCGTCGGATCCCGACCTCGTGAAGATGGGACCGAGATGGAAGTATATACTTTTAAACGAAAAAAGAATTTTCCAAATCGGTCCAGCCGTCTTCGAGTAGCATACATAAAAAAACAAACATTCCGACGAACTGAGAACCTCCTCCTTTTTTTAAAAAAATGTAAAATCTATCACTGTTTAACAACCCCCTTACTAATAGAATAGAATAGAATAAACATTTATTGACACTCACATATACAGAAAATAAAAAACACAAAAAAACGGCACGCAATAAAGGAGAAAAACTAAAATATTATTTTAAATAATACCTACTTAAGAACTTAAAAGAGAACAATAAAAAAATATGTATTAAAATAATCGAATGTGATAAAAAACCCTGTCTCAGCATTTGTGCCTCTGTGTCACTATTAGCTGGACAGAAAGAGCACAGAGGCGCTGTTTTTCTGACAGGGTCACAGTGAACAGTAACAGACTTGAATAAAGATTGTATAGTAGATGTATAAGTTACACAGTGGTGACTCTCTGTCAGAATATTTAAGTTTGACATTAAATAGAAAGGGACAAAACACTGTAACTTATACATCTGCTATACAATCTTTATTAGTAAGGGGGCAAGTATTTAATTTAGACACTGTTTAAATGTGATGCTGTCACTTTTTTGACGGTATAATTTGGAAGAGACAGCATCATATCTGAAGTTGTTGTTTCCAGGTGTGTCCGGCAGCTGCGATCGAATTAAGATTTAAAAAAGTAAAAGTTTTTAGTCAAATGTAATGAAATTAAAAGTGCAAATTTGTCTAGAGGGCCCGAATAAGTTTAGCGTCCCACAAGGGTACATTCTCGGTCATCTACTATTTACTACGTATGTGATATGTGTTTGTATGTTTGTACATACCACCGGGTCATCGACTACATTCTGCAGCGCTTCTCTGGACTCTTTCCTAGTGACGATATTGGCGTACCGCACGAACGCGCGGAATTCTTCCACCTCCGCTAATTCTGAACAAAAAAGTTAAATTCAAATAACATCTTTATATTACCTAAGAGACTATGTTTGCGTTCATCGTTTCTAACAATATAAAAAATAACAATTTTATTTCTAAGAAAAAGGGTTTTAATAATAAAAGACGATGCTTCTTTTTTAAAGATCGAAACCTTAAAATATACAAGGTGTTCCAAAAGTACCCCTAATGCCGAATATGGTAGATAGGGACCATCAAACTGAACAACTTTTACTATGGGACCAACTCTGAAATCGCGAAAAAGAAATCAGCTGTTTCATATAATTTGATGTTTTACGATTTAAGTTTTGTATAAAACAGCCGATTTTATTTCGCGGTTTCAGAGTTGGTCCCACAGTAAAAGTTGATCAGTTTGATGGTCTCTATATACCATATTCGGCATTAGGGGTACTTTTGTAACATTTTGTATATGTAATATTAGCATAGATACCCTCGAAGCAGCTGCCGATGTAGAGCGTGGGCGAGTCCTGCGACATCTCCATGGCGTCCTCCAGGTTGCCCAGCAACGTCACCGTCAGCTCGTAGATGTCCACGATGTTGCCGAAGATCAGCGATATCGACTATCGGACGAGGGACCATTACACTGTTATTTAACAACTATTTTGACGACCTCCGTGGTCGAGTGGCTTTGTACACCGGTTTTCAAGGTGTCGCCATCTCTGAGGTCCCGCGTTCGATCCCCGGTTGGGTCAATTTAGAAAACGAACTTTCCTATATTGGCTCAGGTCTGGGTGTTTGCGATACCACCGTTGTCTCTGATTTCCATAACACAAGTGCTTTAGCTACTTACTAATCGGAGCAATGTATGTGATGTTGGCAAATATTTATTTATTTATTATTATTATTTAGGCTAGCTGTTCTAGTAGAACGGGGGGCCGTACCGGCTGACGCATCGAACTTCGGAAAGTCTGCCGAGCTTCAACTTAAAACAGATAAATCTAAGTAAGAAATTTCGTATTTTAGTTATTTAGAAGATATCGATATCGACGTTAATTTTTATAAGATAAAAATAAAAATTCACGACAAATAAAAAAAATGTACTCACCCTAGCGTCATGCTGCAGTATCCGATCAATTTCGTCCTTGAACACCCTTATAATGAGATGCAAATCCCTAAGGAAGCTCTTCTCGTCGGCGAGCAGGTCCCTGACGAGCTCCCCGTAGGTGAGCGAGCCGCGCCGGCCGCGCCGGTCGGGCGCCGCCCCCGCCCCCGCCCCCCCCGGCGCCGCGCCCTCCGACCGCGCCGCCTCCGACTCTTGGTAGAACATGTCCATTAACACCTACACACATACCAAACCTGTTCAATTCAATACTGATTACGATATGATACGATATTATAGCACCACCGAACTAATCAATCATTTATTAGTTCATATAATTAATTTATTAGTCCATAAGAGATTTCTATGGCATTTAACTTTCCAATGTCATATGGCTAAAGAACTTGTATCGTATCTTAAGTTTCTGTACAAGCTTGTGAATGGTCAGCTCGATTGTCCCCTTCTTTTATCGAACGTTAGATTCTATACCCCTTACGAACTGCCACGCCCTTCTAAATATAAACTGTTTACACCTAAACCTTTCAATAGTAATGGGCCATTTCTCAACATTAAGTCATAATAAGCTACCCAAAAATAAAAATGTCGACATATTTGGTAGATATGGAACTTTTATTAAATCTACAGCTCCTACGAAGGTAGGAATATAAAATCATTGTTAATTAAATAAGTATATAAGTAGTTTATAAATTTATCATTCATCATGGTTAACGCCTTGTGAATCATAAATTCACTTTTTTATAATTCTTTGATTCTTTAATTAAGTCTTCACTTAAGATTGTAACCCATAGTTATGTAAATGTTAACTTGTGTAAGGTGAATGTACTTGTTGGTTGTCCTTAAATAAATAAATAAGCACGGGTATTACAAGATGTCACATATAAAAAAAGTACAGCCACGATTCACCTTAAAGTATACGAACATTGATGAACATTAAATTAAAATTATTATTAATATTACTTAGTCATTCTAATTCATTAGATTCATTAAATTACATTTTAGTCATTTCTTAAAGAACTAAAATCAAATTAACGTCATAATGGGTGGTAGGATAAAAGAATTGCGAAGGTTGGTTGTGACACCATTTTAGTTTTGAAGTAGGAGATAAACGAGACGTCTATGTAATTGAAGTCATTGCTCAACATAATTGATTTAGAACACGATCACACTTAGCTGTAATAAGTACTTCAATTATTATCGATGTATGAAATACAATAGTATATAATACTAAATAATATACTAGAAAAAATAGGACTCGCACCAGATCATGTTCTCGGACGGGAATCGAACCCGCGACCTTTGGATATCCGGTCCAATGCTCTGACCGCTGAGCTACCGAGTCACTTAGGTTCGATTCCCGTCCGAGAACATGATCTGGTGCGAGTCCTATTTTTTCTAGTATATTATTTAGTATTGTATAAAAATAGCATTGTGAATGCTTAAATCTCAAAATTTAAAAAAAAAAAAAAATACAATAGTATATTCTATTATTATACTATAGCATAGTCACAGAATTAATAATAGTAGTGACGTGACGTGACAGAATGGCCACTCCCTCCCTCCCACCGGCCGGCGGTGCCTCCCCCGGCCCGCACTAGGTTGCCCAGTTAGCTGTATCATTATTGAGGGCCGTCGCCGTCCGACGACCGTCGCTCGGTTCGACACTTGCAAAGAGTACTTTTGTAATATGACAGTTGATACAGACAATATGATAATTACGTAAAAGTTTTCATAACAATTAGCTTTATAGCAAAAATTGATAGTTTAAATGCCTAATCAATCTCAGGTAGGTAACCCTGAACACTTCACCCACATGTACATATATATTTCACGAGCTCCGTGGTCGAGTGGCTTTGTACACCGGTTTTCAAGGTGTCACCATCTCTGAGGTCCCGCGGGTTCGATCCCCGGTTGGGTCAATTTAGAAAACGAACTTTTCTATATTGGCTCAGGTCTGGGTGTTTGTGTTACCACCGTTGTCTCTGATTTCCATAACACAAGTGCTTTAGCTACTTACTTTGGAATCGGAGCAATGTATGTGATGTTGTCAAATATTTATTTATATACGCAGTGTGTACAGCAGCGTTGCCAGAATGTTACAAAAGTAACATTTTACGTTACTTTTGACCCTCTCATGTTACCTCCATGTTACACGACTCAATATGTTACTTTGTGTTACTTTTTAGATTTTCCAGTAAACAAAAAAATATCGTGAAACGGAACCATACAAGATTTTTTTTTTTTTTTTTTTTTTTTTTTTTTTTTTTTTTTTTTTTTTTTTTTGTTCGTCATCTTGGCGCACTTGTTTTTGTGAACTACTGAATGCGACATATTCACTCACTCGCCTGTATTTATCAATTTTCCACCCCGCTTACGCAAGTGATTCGAGTGGTGACTAGCAGCGAATGATTATGTACAATCGATTTTAAAATTTTAAATGCATAAACAAAATCATTAGGTACAGGTTGATTGTAATGAGTTTTTGACCAAACCGTCATCACCGCAAGGCCCGGAGCGCGCGGCGCGCTACGCACGCCACGACTAGGCTTTTACATGAATGGGTATAAAAATATAGCCATTTTTCAAACACAACCCACCTCTATAGGTAGAATTTTAATCAAAAACTAACTATTTTTTTTTTTTTAAACTGATACTAATTAGTTTACTAGTGGATAGAGGCCCACATCAGGCATTTTTTAGCATCGCCAGTCGATTATTCGATCAAAAATTATTACGATGTTTAAAAAATGGGACAGAAAACTTATTTTTGTTTTTGTGTAATAAAATGCCATATTATAGTATTGTGTCGTTTTCCACAAAAAAAGGTAGGTAATGTTACTTTTCTCGTGAAAATGTTACTTTTTGAGCTATCTCATGTTATATTTGACTATCTGCCACTGGCAATACTGGTGTACAGACGTCATTATGTTTATGAAATATTTTCTTTGGTCATTTCCCCTGAGAGTAGTTAGAATGCGTTTCATTGAATAGCCATAGACCACAGAACATTAAGAAGAAGAAGAAGAATATTCAATGAAACGTACTATGAACATTGGCTATTTTGTATGGGAATCGCCATTTCGGGTTACTTTTGACAGGTAACTTTTGATAAAGAGGTTTTAGTCTGAATAATGATCTTAGTGATTCCGTGCTCACGAGTGTTAGTGGATACACGTGTTCGTGGGATTATTCTCTATCCGGTCTTTCCAAACATTTTAGTTTAAGTTTATATTCCTAAGCTTTTTCTACTTAGTTTTGTGTTTATGTGTGTATTGTGCTGTTCAATCCGGTAAGTGCTTAGCCTAACAACTCAAAACCCACCCTTTCCGTTGTTTACTCCGTAAACAATGGAAAAGGTCCCGCCTGACCCTCCTGACCCTCCGGATGGAGACCTGCCCCTGGAAACGATGGAGTTATCTCCTCCTCTATTCTCCCAATCTGGGACAAAAAGGCGACTTGAGCCTGAGATCCAATCGGTCCCACCTAAAAAAACAATCGTAGAAACTACTACCGAAGCATCGCCATCGTCTCAAGGTCAGACTATTTACTTACACCCGTCACTTAAAGACGATTCTTCCAAACTTTACTCGGACACAGATAAAGGCCCTTATATTGTTCACGTTTCACGTACGGAAACTTCACCCTCGTCTGGAACCACCATTCGCCCCATCATTTTTGGCAGATTTCTGTCTAAAAATGATATCAAAAATATTGCCAATGACGGCATTAAAAAAGTTGGCCGTAATCGCATTGCTGTAGAATTTAAATGCTACAAATCTGCAAATAATTTTTTGACACACCCCCTACTGGCTTTACACAAATACACTGTCGCTATACCGACATACAATGTCACCCGAATGGGTATTATAAGAAACATCCCTACTGAATTGACCATGGAAGAGCTGGTAGAATCTTTGGTAATCCCTGAAGGTTGCGGTTTAGTGCTTAAAGCTAGGCGGTTAAACCGCAAACTAATTGTTAACGGTGAGGTCTCTTGGACTCCTACTCAATCCGTGGTACTCACCTTCAAAGGACAATCACTGCCTAATAGAGTTTTTTCCTATTACACTGCCATCCCTGTAGAAAATTATCTTCTACCCACAATCCAGTGTAATAACTGCTGCAGATTTGGCCACATCAAGGATCAATGCCGTTCAAAGCCCCGGTGTTTCCGTTGTGCTCAGCCACATCCTGGTCATGAATGCTCTGTAACAGAGGATAAGGCTACTTGCCTCTATTGTTCCTCTTCTCACTTTGCCACAAATAAGTCTTGCCCGGAACAGTCCCGCCAAAAATCCATAAAAATCAGCATGTCACAAGATAACATCTCTTATCAGGAAGCATCTCAACTATACCCTCAATCCAGAAAATCTTACGCTGACTCGGCTAAAACTTCATACGCTGCACCATCTCCGGTCTCACAGCCGCGATCTCCTGCCACTTGTAGTCCTTCCTCTTACGTCAAAACTATAACCCGCACTCCTCGCCCAAGAGCTCCATTGAGCAAACCATACGATAAGATTGCTCATGGAATTATCACATCTAATGTACCATCTTCACTCCCCAATGGATGCGCTCTGCTGGGGAACACTTCACAACTCTCTGATGACTCTCCTAACGACGACACTCTGGACCTTATGTGGCTACTTGTAGCAAACATTTTGTCCAAGTTTAGCGACATCCCTCTACCGCCCAACGTTGCCTCTAAAATTATGCCCCTCCTTAATTCACTCAGCAAAAATGGCGGTGAACACGATCCAATGGAATTGTAAAAGTATTAGGCACAAATTTCCTGAAATCCTTTACCTCATTAATAAATTCTCCCCATCCCTCTTTGCCATCTCGGAGACATGGCTGGCCCCAGGTAAACACTTTGGGGTTCCCGGCTTTTCTTGCCTCCGAGATGACAGGGAAGATGGATGGGCTGGGAGTGCTTTGCTTGTTAAGCGCTCCCTAGTTTTTGATTTGGTTAATATCCCTCCTCACGACACCAATATTATAAACGCAGTAGCTATTAGATCTTGTAATATTTCTTTTGCCTCTGTCTACATCCCTCATCCCAACTCCCATGCTCTCCAGGAGCTACAAAATATTATTAGGGCTCTTCCGCCGCCAATTGTAGTTATGGGCGATTTAAACGCCCATCATGAATCATGGGGCTCAGGTGAGTCCAACTCCTTCGGCAATCTTCTGCTGGACTTGCTAGATGGAGAAAATCTTTGCGTACTGAATAACGGTCGCCCTACTAGGAGAACATCTCCATCACAGAACCCTAGTGCAGTCGATATTTCCATATGTTCTCCGAATTTGGCATCGGTACTCTCCTGGGATGTCCTTCCCAGTACCTTCGGAAGCGACCACTTTCCCATTTTTATATCTTTCCCTTTCGACTCCCCTTCTTGTATTGCTCCATCCCCCCTTCTAAAATATAATTTAAAAAAAGCGGATTGGCCTACTTTTTCCTCGGAAGTAGATAATAAATTAGATTCCATCCCTACTGTTTCCACCGAAAATTGCCTCGAAGTCTATTCCTCATTTGCCGAGGCGTTAAAGTCAACGGCAGATTCTCACATACCTCTAAAGAATCGCTCCTTTAAAAAAATATCTCCGCCTTGGTGGGACTCTGAATGTTCTGATATGGTTCAGAGAAGGAAAGAGGTTGAATCGGAATACAACTCTTCCATGACTATGGAGAACTACATAGAATACCAAAAAATTGATGCTCAAACCAAGAGGTACCTTGCTATGAGGAAAAAGAAGGGCTGGTCAAATTTTTGCGAGTCGATTTCCCCCGGCACCCCTCCATCTGTAGTTTGGAAACAAATTAAAAGGTTCCGTGGAGCCTTGAACCGCTCCAACCCCACATCTAACAACCCATCAATTTGGTTAGACTCTTTTGCCGACAAACTTGCTCCTCCATTCGTTCCCTCCATCGAATGTCTCCCTTCTATTCCCTTCAGTGTTATGCCTCCTACACATATATTGGACAACCCCTTCTCCTTGGAAGAGTTACAAACCGCACTCTCTGGTCTCTCTGACTCCTCCCCTGGTGTCGATGGAATCCCTTACTCGTTCCTGGTGAAAGCTACGGATAGGACGAAGCAATTTTTCCTTAATTTGCTTAATGCCTTTTTCGATCTAGGCACTATCCCTGTCACATGGAGTAAACAAATAATTATTCCGATCCTTAAACCTGGGAAGGACCCCCAGGACCCTGGTTCCTACAGACCTATAGCTTTATCTTCCACCCTCTTCAAAATTTTAGAACATATGATTAGAAACCGATTGGAATGGTTCCTGGAGAGCCAGGACCGTCTAGCCAAGTCCCAATTCGGATTCAGAAAGGGCCGTAGCACTCTTGACAACTTGAGCATCTTGACATCTGATATTCGAACGGCATTCAAGAAAAAGGAGCAAGTAGTAGGCGTGTTCCTAGATGTTGCTTCAGCATACGATAACGTTCTGCTTCCGATACTCAGGCAAAAATTGCGTCAGCTGAGCGTCCCAGAGAAGTTGGTTCGATTTATACTAAATTCAATATCTAGCAGAAACATCGAAATCAGATGTCAAGGTGCTTCGTTACCACCAAGAACAGTATGGAAGGGTCTTCCTCAGGGGTCAGTCCTAAGCCCTCTTTTATATAACATTTACACGTACGATATGGAAACTGTAGTTAATCCATTTTGCCAAATCCTTCAATACGCAGACGATGTAGCTTTGTATGTAAGGTCCAATAATTCTTTAGAGGCTTCATCTAAATTGAACACAGCTCTATCCTACCTTGGTGACTGGCTTTCAGACCATGGATTATCTCTTTCGGTTGCTAAATGTTCAGCCGTGGCTTTTTCCAGGAAACGCAACTCTTCTGACCCTCATATTGAGTTTCAGGGTGATCTCATACCTCCCCGCAATCAAGTTAAATTCTTGGGTCTGGTCCTCGACTCCCGCCTCTCGGGTATTCCTCACTTTGAGAATGTTGCCAAGAAAGCTGAAAAGGGGTTAAATGTTCTACGAGCCTTGTCGGGCGTCTGGTGGGGCGCTCATCCTTATAGCCAAAAGTTACTGTATAACGCCATCGTCAGATGTCACTTTGATTACGGCTCTTTTCTTTTAGACCCATGCAATAAGCTTCCTTTGGACAGAATTACTAAGATTCAATCCAAATGTCTGCGTATCATTTTGGGAGCTATGAGATCGTCCCCTATCAATGCTCTCCAAATTGAGAGCTGTGACCCTCCTCTATTTCTGCGCAGACAATATCTCAGTGACCGCTTCATCCTTAAAATCCTCACCTCATCAGACCACCCCCTACTTGCAAAATTAAAAAGACTCTCTCAGTTATCAGAATCTGATCCTATTAATAAAACTCCCTGTATCCTTCACAGCTTCAATAAGTTCAACCAACCCCAAATACCAATAAAGCAATTTTCACGTCAACCCCTTTTTGACAACAGTTTTGAGTCACTGACTTTCATCCCTCCCGTTAAAACTTATTTTGGGATTGATAAAGACTCTCCACACGCAATGCAGTCATTCATTAAGTTGCTCTCATCAGATTGGAATGGTTGGCTTCCTATATACACGGATGCTTCTAAATTACAAGAAAACGGCTTTATTGGAGCCGCGGTTTGGATCCCGTCTCATAAAATTGTCTTGAGTTTTAAAATTCCCCCCCTCTCTTCGGTTTTCACCGGGGAAGCTATTGCCATCTTCGAAGCCATTCTATTCATAGAGTCCCATGGTCTTAATAAGTCCATAATTTTCAGTGACTCACTAAGCTGTCTACAAGCGATCATGTCTAACCCATTTCGCTCAAAATCCAAATTCCCAGTAATCCTAAACATTAGGCAAGCGTTGATTAGCTGTCAAAAAAAATCCATTGAAGTTGTCCTGACCTGGATCCCTGGCCACAATGGAATTCCTGGCAATGAAACGGTAGACTCCTGTGCAAAACATGCTATAACTTCCGGCTCTCTAGAACACTCCGAAATCTTTTACCAGGATATTTCCTCACTGGCTCATCAACACCTTCAAAAATCGTGGAGAACTGAATGGTTGCAGACGAAGGATCGCGCGGGAAAGTACTACTTTGACATTCAGCAGGAAATACCACCCAAACCCTGGTTCTTTAGAAACAAAGAGCTAAACAAGAAAGTAGTGTCTACTATCTGCAGATTACGCATAGGTCACGCTTGTACTCCCACTCATCTAGCCAGATTAAAAATTCGTGACAGTCCCCTTTGTGAGTGCGAACAAGAAGAAGGTTCCGTTGACCACCTATTCTTTAACTGCCCCAAACTAAAAGTGTCACTTTACGATATCCTACCTCACAATATTCCCCGCCCCGTAAATATGAAACACCTTTTATCCCTCATCAATACCCCCTTTATAAAAGTTCTGGCCAAATTTATCTCCTATAACAATTTAAAATTCTAAGCTCCCTCTGCTTTGCTTAAAGTCTTATGTTTGTGTTGTTGGATGTGCTGTTTTTATTCTAGGTAAATCTGCTTAGGGTGACTTAAAAAAAAAAAAAAGTCCCATAAAGTCCCATTCGTGTAAAAGCTAACTACGTGACATTGGCGGAATTGTGCATAGACCACAGAGCAAGCCACTCATTAGGAAGAAGAAGAAGAAGAATGATCTTAGTAATGATAAAAGAACCGTAGTGTTGCTTTCGTTTTAGTATTCTGCTGCTTTGTTATTAACTTACTAATTAAAAAGGGTTGCGCTGGTTCTCAAGGTAAAATTGATAATCATTAAATTGTAGGTGATACGAAGTTCACAGGGTCCACTAGTCGTGTATTCATATAACATATGCTTACTACTAGCACATACCTTGTCAGCACACATAGCAGTCTTTATGTCACTACAAGCAATAGTTTCGTAGCCAGATTTAGAGATCTTCTTCACGAAGTTCCCCGCTAGTTTCAAAATATCCGCGCTCACAAATTCTAAGATGGCGACCATGAACACAGTCACTGAAATGTCCACTTTATATTGTAGCACCTCCTGCAAGCAATATGTGTGATAGAATAAAATAAAAAAAACACTCAACTTTTCATGAATTTTGCGACAGAAAATAATCTACTTCAGGGGCCGTACCGGCTAAAGAATCGAACTTCGACGGGTCTGCCGAGCTTCAACTTAGAGTCCCAGATACGAATCAGACTGCCGTACTCAGCGACGTCAATTAAGTTTAATGCCTCATTAAGTATCGTGTCGTCTTATACTATCACTATGGACAAGAAAGAGATAGCACCAATTTTAATGTAGCACAAAACAAATCATGAGCAGTGTATCATGAGAAAAAAAGTCTGGAACAGGTGGTAGGAAAATATAGACGATTCAAAAGCACTTAATTCCTAAGTTTATTTGAATAAAGCATTTTTTTACTTTTTTACTTTACTATGCCCTATACTAGCACCCTGTTGGCCAAATACTCAAACGTCACTCAACTTTGAGAGTCGCATGAAATGTCAAAGATACGACAAAGACAGCATGATGTTCGAGCGCCCCTCAAAGTAGAGTATCGTTAGAGTATTCTGGCTTGTGTCCTGTACCTTCTGCAGCAGGTGGTGGAGTTTATCGACGGGCAGCTGCGCGCGCTTACGCCGCTGGTTGGTGTTCTCCTTGGCGTCGGCGAGCGCCCACTTGTCCAGCGGAGTCGGGAACGAACGAGCCACGCGCTCTTCCACGTCCTGACACAAAAAAGGTAAGAACCAATGAGACAACTATCTTACTTAAAGCAGCAATGTAACTGTCGAGAATTGTTAGCAACAGAGTTATCTAATCAGCCCTCCGGTCGTAGACACGGCGCGTCGCTAGCGCCAGTGTCTTTAACAAACTTCCATAGTGTCCCATACCTAACCGACAACCGAACATACACAAGGTTTAAAACCGTGTGCCTAGACCCGGCTAGAAACTGTCTCGTTAACAAGTTTAGCCGACACTGGCCCGGGTAAAAACCGTCTCGTTAACAAGGGGCAACATGATACAAACGCAACAGTCACCTGTAATGTGAGCGGCGAGGGCACAGCACACAGCATCGCCAGCAGTCGCAGGCAGAGCGACTCTACGTACTGTAGTGCGCTTTCCTCGGCACTTAGCGTTGGATGCACTCCTTCCAACACCTGCAAATCAGACGTATTTCCTCAGTAATCCTACTAATATTATAAATGTGAAAGTTTGGATGTTCATTACTCAGTCACTAGTGTTGTAAATTGATAGTATTTAACTTATTTTTTCAAACACATTCAAATTCAACAAAATTTTGTTGACACAACTGTGAATATGATTTCAAAACATAGAATAAAACATCAATTAGTAATTTGGAAAACCCAGCTTCAAGAACCTATGAATAATCTCATCAAAATTAAATGTTTGTTGATTGTATGTATGTACACACGACAGCACGTCAAGTTATACAGTTAAACTGAGAAAACCGCTTTTATTAAGTAGGGCACAAAGGCGGTCTCAAGGTCAACATATATAGTCTGAGGTGCCGTTGTGTGTGCTATTCTAATTTTTTACACTTCATTTTTCATAAAGACAGTGGGCATCCTATTGTAACACAGTTATACCACAGTTTCAGTACCTCAAAAGGAAAAACATAACCCTGAACACTATGTTGTCCATCTGTATGTCTGTTAAGACCCTTCATCAAGTTGAAATTAAGGAATGCAAACAAGGCATTCAGGAGCTCGCAAACCTCGTTGAGGTAGAAATTGCCTGGGTACCTGGACATGAAGGTAACAAAGGCAATGAAGAAGCAGATGAATTGGCTAGGAAAGGAGCTGATGAACCCTTCATTGGGCCTGAACCAAGACTGCCAATCTCACATAGAATCACCAAGAATATTATCGAGATCGAAACAACTAGAGAGACCAACAAAAGATGGAGGGCAAGAAAGGACTGCAGACAGTCTAAGATCTTCATCAAATCAGTTGACAAGAAGAAAAGCAGAGAACTGCTGAAACGAACCAGAAGAAATATAAGAACCATAGTAGGAGTACTGACAGGACACTGTCCACTAAACAGACACCTGGCAGTTATCAAACGGACAGAGGACCCCATCTGTCCGCTTTGTAAAGAAAAAGAAGAGACAAGCTACCACTTCATGGCAGAATGCCCGATGTATGCATCGCTGCGTTGGGAGCTCTTTGGAGCGGACAAGCTAAAGGAAGAGGATCTAAAGCAGTTAACGATAAGTCAACTCAGCAGGTATTGTAAGCGCACAGGTAGGTTCGAGGGTCTGACGCCGGTGGGGTAAACGATAACCCGCCTCCCCCAGCTTCCAGCTTTCAGGGGACTTGGGGAACTGGGTGAAATGGTTCCGATTAGGGAGACTGATCACCCGTCCGGCTTCGCTGGCGTCCCCCCTTCCAAATAATAATAATAAGTTGAAATTAAAACCATATACTCAAGTCTACAGTCCCTTGAAGCTGTAAAAAAAATCAAACTTCTAAGTTAATGTAAAAACAAGATACGTCCATTTATGCTGCAAAAAATGCATATTTCAAGACTCAAGGAAATCAAAATTTAAAGGGTACTTCCCGTTGACCTAGAACTATGAAATTTGGCAAGTAATATCATCTTATACTACAAGTACAGGGAAAAATCTGAAAACTATACATTTGTAATTAAATCATAAAAAATATAGTTTTTATTAAAAGTATGTAATCAAATCAATTAACTCCTTACATAATTATTAGTCTAACTTATCCTCAAACTGATTGTAGCTCTGATGATGATGAGATAAAGCATGCCCGGATTCATGGGAGGGCAACCGGGGCAACTGCCCGGGGCCTCCACAAGAAAGGGACCTCTGCATAAATTGTATTTATTTAAAATAATGTTAAACATCGAAAGAGTACATAATATTACGATTTGAAAACATACCTAGTTATTTTGATTTTAATATTATTTATCACTAGCGGTGTGTGTTATTTATTTTGTGCCATACAACTAAATAAATAAATTATTGAAACACTTTGCAAAATATTATTTAACCTATTTGAAAAATAATTAGGGGCCTCCACTACCTTGTTGCCCCAGGGCCTCCACACCTCTAAATCCGGCCTTGTGATAAAGTATGCTTTGCAAAGTTATAAACATTCTAAAAACTCATCATAAAATAATTAGAATCATACACCTTGTACCTTACAAACTACTTGGAATCAATATTGTGATCAGATTTCAATAAAATAATGACCGATATCTTATCAAAGACATTGATAGTAGCTGCAGATTCACACCTTCAAAGGGAATAAACATGAGTATTGTTTTCTAATAACATTAATTAAATTTAATGTATAAGCTTATGGAAGTCAAATGATAAAGGTTTATGACCAATTTAAGGCTTATTATTGGCAGAGTTCGAAGAAAATAGGACAACAAGCGATGACAAAGTTTTGTACACAAACCTTTTTGAGCGAATTGACAAAGAGACCCTTCCATTTTTCAGCGTTCTCCGGGTCCAAAAAGTCGTACCCCCGGCTCTCCTCGACAGTTGATAGCATTCTAAGCAACAACCCCGTGTCGAAATCATGTAAACTCCAACGTTTTAGCAGATCACGAAAAGACACGGCACTATCGCCAATAACACAAAGTTAATAACTTTTAACCACACAACACTTAGCGGATTCACTTAACTATATATTACAGAGAAGAATTAAAAGTCTATATAAACATTAGTTTGAAAATGTAAGAAGAAATTAGTTGAAATGTAAAATCTTCGATTCGTTTGATCGGCAAAACGACGCCATTTTCAATCTAAAACTACAAATTGACGCGTTCAAGGACAATAAAATTAACGTTGCGCTGCGCTACGTTCAGTGAATTCAAAATTAAAGCACAGCAGCTGGCTGCTTGCTGATTGTGCTGTGGTTGTACTATTTCTATTATTCTATGGCTGGATAGTGGGAACCTACCATCTAAGAGCATTAAGGCCACTAACGTCCATAAAAAAAATTTCAGGTCTGTGATTAAGGCCTACAATCTTAGAGCAATAGTATAAATAAGTCTATGGAACCTACTAAGCACTAGTAAGATATTTGAAGCGCGCCAATCAAAACGCACAACTCTGCATGCAGTGCCCTTGCTTCAAAAAGTACTTTTGTAGGAAACCCTTCAGAATGCTTTAAGTCCTGCTTGCCACTGCGTGCAGGGCTGTATGTAGGCATGCAGGGCTGATATTGTTGTCGATTTGGTTGGCACGACTTAACGAAATTGACATGACTAAACATAAATAATTCATTAGCATTCTGTTCTTGCCTTTTATCGAGGTTTTCTAAAGATATAAGGTTTCGTCCCCGTCCCCGTCCCCGTCCCCGTCCCCGTCCCCGTCCCCGTCCCCGTCCCCGTCCCCGTCCCCGTCCCCGTCCCCGTCCCCGTCCCCGTCCCCGTCCCCGTCCCCTTCCCCGTCCCCGTCCCCGTCCCCGTCCCCGTCCCCGTCCCCGTCCCCGTCCCCGTCCCCGTCCCCGTCCCCGTCCCCGTCCCCGTCCCCGTCCCCGTCCCCGTCCCCGTCCCCGTCCCCGTCCCCGTCCCCGTCCCCGTCCCCGTCCCCGTCCCCGTCCCCGTCCCCGTCCCCGTCCCCGTCCCCGTCCCCGTCCCCGTCCCCGTCCCCGTCCCCGTCCCCGTCCCCGTCCCCGTCCCCGTCCCCGTCCCCGTCCCCGTCCCCGTCCCCGTCCCCGTCCCCGTCCCCGTCCCCGTCCCCGTCCCCGTCCCCGTCCCCGTCCCCGTCCCCGTCCCCGTCCCCGTCCCCGTCCCCGTCCCCGTCCCCGTCCCCGTCCCCTTCCCCGTCCCCGTCCCCGTCCCCGTCCCCGTCCCCGTCCCCGTCCCCGTCCCCGTCCCCGTCCCCGTCCCCGTCCCCGTCCCCGTCCCCGTCCCCGTCCCCGTCCCCGTCCCCGTCCCCGTCCCCGTCCCCGTCCCCGTCCCCGTCCCCGTCCCCGTCCCCGTCCCCGTCCCCGTCCCCGTCCCCGTCCCCGTCCCCGTCCCCGTCCCCGTCCCCGTCCCCGTCCCCGTCCCCGTCCCCGTCCCCTTCCCCGTCCCCGTCCCCGTCCCCGTCCCCGTCCCCGTCCCCGTCCCCGTCCCCGTCCCCGTCCCCGTCCCCGTCCCCGTCCCCGTCCCCATCCCCGTCCCCGTCAAGACGTCAAGACAAATAGGTATTTTTCTTGAGGCTTTTTGGTGCAAAATATTTTAAAAGTACCGGTAAACTGGGGTGACTCGCAACTGCGTGGTGAATAGCAACAGTTTCGAGAAAAAATAAACAATTACTAAAAATGATCATTTTTATAATGTTTAATGATAAAAAAATATAAGTTTTTGAATGAACTTCTATTTTTCAAGTTGGCAGCACTTTCTTTTGATAGTTGTTGTTTATTTCGCGGCAATATCAATTTCAAAAAAAGTTGATTTGTTGATAGCAAATTATATGCTAGAAAACTTTGCAATTTTCAATAAAATAAACTACGATAGCCATTAGTTGGCTGTTAAAATTTTCGTACTTTCTTTCTTTTTTTAAAAAAATCTGCTAAAAGGCAAGCGTTATTCCTCTTAACTTTTTAGTTTAGGGTAATTTAAAATTTTAAGGTAATACACAACGACTTATGGGGTCATTTGCAACAATATGCTGAACTCCTATTTAAACCCTTTAAGAAGTACGGTATTTTTATACTACTGAAAATTGAATGAAAGTTAAGTGACATGAATGTATTTCCATAAATTAAAAAAATGTCATTGTCAATGTCAAAACTACAGAACAAATAGGTTTTTTTAGTGCAAATTATTTTGAAAGTACCTAACTAATTTATTTTACTTTTATTCACCAGAAACCAGAAATAAAATGACACTTATATAAGTAGATGAAAAATCAAAAATACTTTACTGTTTTTTTTTAATTCTGTTACTGCATTTTGTAACAATATTATTTGTGACCAAAATGTTTTTTTTAAAGTATACATCAGAAAGTACTCTATCTACAACAGATAATTTGTTGTGATGTGCAATGCAAGTGAATAATTTTCAAATTCGATTACCTATCTTAATGTAGTGATCTTATCGTATAAGTTGCGCACAAAGCATAGAAAATGTCCCTTAAAATAGTGCTAATTTTAATATTTGTACAAAATGTGTATGGTGTCGAAACTAATTCGTTTAAAGTGGTGGATGGAGAAAATAAGACATTTGTGTATAACAGGTTTGGTGTTTTGCCTATATTTGCCTAAGATTTAATTAATAATTTATTATTTTGATTGAAAAGTAGTTAACTCTTATCTTATATAATAGATAAGCACGATTTAAAACAGCCCGAAACAGCTTATTTTATGGATTTTTCTGTGTCATTTTCATGTTATTGTTTGTCTATGGTAGGGGACTCCCCTGCAAGATGAATCATAGTTTTCTTCTTTAATAATTACCTCATTGTTATTAAAAATAACCAATTAGTTACTCCTATTTGAATAAAGCACCTAATTTAATTTGATTTCTTATTTAAGTTAACTTTTCAGATATAAATATGACGACTTAATTGAAGTCACTGTGAACAAAACAACTGAACAATTCTTGGATTTTTATGAGGTATGCTGTATAAGCCCTCTTACACACTAGCAGTCAACCGCGAAGCGGCCAACCGCACGGCTCCATTTTAATATAAAAAAATTATGGCAGTGTACGATCACAAGCGGTTACATATCAAAATGGAAAATGTGCCAAGCCGCGCGGCCAGCCGCCGCTCCCGCGGTCAACCGTGAGTGCGTAAGAGGGCTTAGATATTTATTCACAGCCTGCTATACTGAAATGTTTGTAACAAAATTTTTGACTTACAATCATTACCGATAGGTCCAAAAATATAGTAAGTATTCAATGATATGTTCCTTATATTTACATTACTAGCGGCCGTCCATGAAAGGTACCCTTTGTCCGTTTCTGTACTTCTGACAATGTGTATGTGAAATTTTATGATGGTCGATTGAATAGTAAACAAACAAATAAACAACTGACTTTTGCATTTATAATATATAATAAGTAAAGAGAGGATAAGGAAGTAAGGATTATTATTGTTAATAACAGGCAAGGTTGCACTGAATAGGTTCAAGTGTTTGATTTTTAGTATTCCGTACCTCAAATGGGAAAATCGTTATAGGATCACTTTGTTGTGCGTCTGTCTGTATGCCTGTCAAGACCCTTTATCTCGGGAAAGTGTGGAGGTATCGAGTTGAAATTAAAACCATACACTCAGGTCTACAATCCCTTAAAGCTGTGGCCAAATTAAACTTATATCTTAAAAAATATAATCTTTGTTTAAGTACCTACTGTACCGAACCCTCAGTGGGCGAGTCCGACTCGCACTTGTCCAGTTTTTTTAATAACAACTAGGCTATAATTTAGTACTTACATATTATTTCAACAGGACACAGAGCAGTGGCATGGCTACCCAACAAGGTTGCACGTCTCAACCAACTCCACAGTCACCTCGGAGCACCCCCTCTTTATCACCGCCACACAGCAGAAAGGTACATTATTATGGGGCTTATATGGGAAAAATAACAAAATTGATTCTTTATCTCTGGCTACACTTAAAACTTATTGTTTTTTTTACCAAGTACTTTTATATAACGTGACAGAAACTACCTACCTATAGGCCATATCAAAATGGAAAACATTTTTGTTTTTGCATTCATGGAAAAAATGTAAATGCTTGACCCTAATGCAGGCATTTGTTGCAGGCATAGCCTCGTGGGAGCTGCCGCTGGTCATCAATACTAAGTCTAGTGTGCTTCAGTTTAATGACGTGTCTCGTACGCTGTGTCCTCACGATGCTGGGCCTAGTAAGTTAACTATTTAACCAACTTCAAAAAAAGGAGAAGGTTCTACGATTGTCTGTTTATTTGTTTTTTTTTTTTCAAATATGTCGTAGACGAAAATAGACATTTAGTCTATCCCTGATGTTAAGAATTAATTTTAAAAGACTGATATAGCTACAATCTATATTAGCACATAACTTAAGGACGCTGTACAGTACACGTGATGGGAAAATACCTCGGACGGGACGGGGACGTGCAGTGCATCATGAATTTTTATGAATTTTTCTGTCCCGTCCCTTCCACGCCCCGTCCCGTCCGTGTTCTCATCACATATATTAGTTACTATATTTTTATATACAACGATGTCACGAAATCGCCCCGTTCCGTCCGGGACGCGAAAAAAACCCGCCACGCATACTGAGATTACCGAGACTTTTACTTGTCTATTTTCACTGACTGCTTTTTATTCATTTAGACTATTCTGACATAATTATGTTTTCTTTTTGTAATATGCATATCAGTCATTTTTAATTTATGTCCCCATCCCCACACTGCAGGGGCACAGGTACCCATAATTTTGTGGATAAGGGGGATGGGACATAACTCACCACGCGGGTCCAATGCGGATTCGTGGGTGTAAACGAGTAGAAATGAAGCCGGGACCAACTGTACAACGTACCTTCCATAGCACGGTGGAGCTCGAGATAATACATTTTTGGACACCCATACCCATCTCATGACGACACATCGCAGGGCGAGTGCGCTCCTAAACTTGTAGTGTAGTATTTGCCTCAAACATCAATCAATTGAAAATTTGACTGGACATCAGTCGATTGTCATACAATCAAGGTAACTTTGAAGCCCTGGTTCTCCGACAAGGATTGGCCGAATGCTTTAATGATGGCCATCCAGGGAGTTAATGAAGAGATTCAGATCGCTATACACACCCAACTGCTGATCAGCATTCTAAAAGATGTAAGGGTATAATACTAAATAATATACTAGAAAAAATACGACTCGCACCAGATCATGTTTTCGGACGGGAATCGAACCCGCGGCCTTTGGATATCCGGTCCAATGCTCTGACCGCTGAGCTACCGAGTCACTAGTGGGAACATTGAGTTTCTTCTAGTATATCAACTCTTACGCTGCAAGCCAGTGCCATGACACCAATGTACAAGGAATTACCTCGACATTCAATTGAAATATCTTTCCAGATATTTTTAAACAACTGATTAAGATGAGAAAGCTTTATAATTTTTAAGTTTTGAGATTATGATCTAGTATATTATTTAGTATTATATAAAAATAGCATTGTGAATGCTAAAATCTCAAAATTTAAAAATGTAAGGATTTGTTAAAAAAACCGCAAAAAAATAGCATTAAAATTTATGGAAATCCTGAAACTGAGAACTCCGATACTTACCTCGTTTGTATGATAATGGACTGATCTCCTTAATTATGTGGCCACCACTTTATATTTTAACAATAAAAAGTGTTTAAAAAGCATAGATAGCAGGACAGGATACAGGCACTTTCAGTTGTAACAATTGCTTGCCTATTAAATTTAGATTTTTCGCATTCACAAAGCTATTTTTATATTAAGATAAGTAATATTAGAAAAAATCGACTCACCCGTAGCACCTCAGACGGGACTCGAACCCGCATCCTTGGGGATCCGGCCCAATGCACGTTCGTTCGAGTCCCGTCTGAGGTGCTACGGGTGAGTCGATTTTTTCTAGTATTTTTTCTAATATTACTTATCTTAATTGCTTGCCTGTTAAAAATAATAACAATACTAACCCGCTACGCAATGGAGCCTTGTAGTAGCGATATTACAACCGTTCGCACCCTTAGACGTGACGTCAGTGAACCGCCCCTCGCTGCAGCTGACCACCTCCAACCCCCACAACGTCACCGCCGCCATCAAACTACGGAGGGTGCAGGACTTCTATATACAAGTAGATATGGTAAGTTATAATGATAATAATAAATATTTGACAACATCACATACATTGCTCCGATTCCAAAGTAAGTAGCTAAAGCACTTGTGTTATGGAATTCAGAGACAACGGTGGTATCACAAACACCCAGACCTGAGCCAATTTGGAAAAGTTCATTTTCTAAATTGACCCAACCGGGGATCGAACCCGGGACCTCAGAGATGGCGACACCTTGAAAACCGGCGTACAAAGCCACTCGACCACAGAGGTCGTCAAGTAAGTTCAATGAATTCATCAATATGAAACTCAAGAGTCGAAAGTGTAGTAACCCAAACTGCTTGTTATGCGAAGTTTGCAACGCAAGCACAAAACTGAAAGTTAGAGAAGAACTGCTCATAGCCACATATATACATTTCGTACCGGCAATCTTGGTTGGAACAAGGCTTTACGGCCGAATACTCAAAGGCTTCTTAGCTAAAATCTTTAGTTCTGTCAATTTCATAGAGTTTCTGTCAAATATGACAACTTTTTTGCGCCCGTTCTTTTTGTCGGCTAAAAAGTCAGGAACGGGTGGTAGGAAAATATAGACGATAAAGCGCTTAATTTAAATATTTTGACTTTGACTTTATTCAAGAGTTCGCGCAACAAAACAAAGTGATAAACTAGGAAAGAAAAATTTATAACTTCTTTCGATAAAAAAATACCTATCTCCGAAGTTTCCATAGAGAAAAATCTGAAATTACTTTATGTGATAGAAGTTTATGTAAAGATTACAGGAAAAATAAAACGACATCTCTAAATAGTAATCTTTTTCAGAATGATGGTACGGAACCCTCGGTGCGCGAGTCCGACTTGCTCTTGACCGTTTTTTTACTCTTTAAACTTTTTCCCGCCGCCAGGAATTGAACCTGACTGTGAAGCCGAGCACCCCCAAGTACTACTACTTCTCGTTCGACTCCACTCCTCAAAACGTCAGCGTGGGAAAGGGATGGCAATATTTGCCCAGGTCAGTCAGTGTTGACACAGGTAAAAACTATTCAATAATTAATAATATTTTGCAGAATATTGAACAATTTGGTCAACAACTGGCCTAGTTTGTAAATTCCAGGTGGATGGCAAGTACAATATGACAGATATTTTTTTTTTAGTTTCAAATATTTTTTGTGTTATTGTTTCTGTCGATTTTGAATGTCTCCTTGGAATATGGTTGATGCTTTTTTCATACCGTACAGTATTTATCTCTATACACACAGCAAAAAAAGTGCAATTTTTACTTTCCCAATAAAAATAAAAATATTATTACTCACGTACCAGTAGTGCCAGTATTGTGAGTTATGCGTTTTCACAGCTAAGTTTACTATACTCGATATCAACAGTAGTATAGTCCGCGCGCGATCAGAATGGGATGCTACCTTTTGGAACTGAGACGCACACGGTCCGTCGGCCAGCCATAGCGTCGGCAAACTCGCGTAGATGCTCGCATAAGATGTGTACAACTGTGCGCGTGGATTTCTGCTCGAGTTTTATTTTAAATGCGAGATTTATACAAGTTGTTACAAAAATACCCCTAATGCCGAATATGGTATATAGGGACCATCAAACTGATCAACTTTTACTATGGGACCAACTCTGAAATCGAGAAAAAAAAATCAGCTGTTTCATACAAAAATTAAAATCGAAAATATCAAAATGTATGGAACAGCTGATTTTTTTTTCGCAATTTCAGAGTTGGTCCCATAGCAAAAGTTGTTCAGTTTGATGGTCCCTATATACCATATTCGGCATTAGGGGTATTTTTGTAACAACTTGTATAAATCTCGCATTTAAAATAAAACTCGAGCAGAAATCCACGCCATAGTAGAGTGCTTAGTGCGAGTTTCTTTACCTCACGCTCGATCGTGAGCGCGTTAGAATTTTGTATGGCGTTGATGAAGTTCATCGCGTATTCCGCCAGATGTCGGGCCACTAATCCTATACAATATGAAGTTTACGTTAACGCGGTCGAGTAAGTAAAAAACTCGCACTACGCACCCAGTAAGCGTAAACGAATATTACGCCAACAGGTTCAACTACACAATCCCGAAGAGCGTGATCCTTATGATCGAGTCAGACGACGACATCTGCGCCACCGTGTCCATACAGAACAACTCGGTGAGTACTTAAAATATTTAATCAATAAATAAATAAATATTAAGAGGAAACACCACGGTCGAGAGAATTGAAAAATTCCCATAGAAAGTTGACAAAATTAACGTTTGGTAGTCCCCTGTTTCCTCCTCCAAAACTAGACCAAGAATTTGTCACCATTTTAGGATATTCAAAGGATTACTGCTAAAATCAGTACCTTATATGAATGTTTCATCTACAATTATGCCTTTTTAGACCCCCCAGTGGGTACCTTTTTAGACCCTCAGTGGGTACCTTTTAGACTCCCAGTGGGCACTTACCTTTTACTCGTCTGTTGCTATTACTGAATATTTATTAATAATTTATTTCCTCGTATAGTGTCCCGTGTTTGACAACGAGCGCGATGTCCTATACCAAGGCTATCACCTCACTATGACCACCAAGGGAGGGATCACGCTCACGGTAAATACCAATATGAACCTTATTGCCAGTTGCTAAGGTACTAATTTGAATGTTACTAAATTAACCTTTATAACCTTAGTACTATTGCGGTGTAATGTGATATTCTAACACGTGTTTATTAGTTTGCTTTCTCGATTCGATTGTAATAAAATTATAAGTCTGTTCATCCTTAGTTGTCTTATTTACTACTAACTATTAATGACAATTTGATTTAAGACAACATATTTTTAAGTAACTATTTAAATTTAAAAGACTAATGACAATTACTATCAAAAGCTGTTTACTAAATAATTCAAGTAAGGTAAGTAAAGTTGACGACCTCCGTGGTCGAGTGGCTTTGAACACGGTTCATGGTTTCGCCATCTCTGAGGTCCCGGGTTCGATCCCCGGTTGTGTCAATTTAGAAAACGATATTTTTCTATTTTGGCTCAGGTCTGGGTGTTTGTGATACCACCGTTGTCTCTGATTTCCATAACACAAGTGCTTTAGCTACTTACTTTGGAATCGGAGCAATGTATGTCATGTTGTCAAGTATTTATATATATTTATTTAAACATACATACAATTTTGCAGCAATCCATGTTCCCTCACGGCTTCTACATAGTGTTCATAGTGAGGGAAAACGACGAGGAGTGCACCGGCGACTCGTTCGGGAACCACGGCGACCGCCTCAAGACTTTCAGGTACTTACCACGAAAATAATTATGAAGTAGACTGAATTTATTGACATTAACTATTAGTGTAAATTATAAACAGCAACGACCAAAATAAACTATGGAACTCCTTGCTCTTCTATTCTACTTTTGTGGTGTTCCTATTTTCTTTTGTCATGAAAGTGATATTTGACAGGTACTTTGATGCTTCATTCCACTGGTATTTTTTTTGTTCGCTCTCCAAATTTTATGGATGTGTTCAGTCCATGAAACTGAACTTTCTCCAAGTAACATGTGTCGAAATACACCACACAATTTTGGACATCCCTCACTAAACTGATAACATAATATTTTTGATTTGTATGGACAGTAAATTTTTATTTTTACATATTTGGCCCTATGTGTTACGGAGAAAATGATTCAATTTCAGCACATCCTTAAAGAGTAAATAAAAAAAGACCCGGGGGCTAATTGTCTAATTTAAAAATCTATCGCAATCGCTTGCATTTGACAGTTGGATCCGACACATTGCTGCATTTCTGTGGTAAGTTTTTATTTGTGCCAAAAAGAAGCATCAATGTGTTTCATCCTGAAAGCGTTTGCCATAGATTTTGAAATTATACAATAGAAATGTCGGTATTAAATATTTAGACCGTTCTGTTTGCGGTGCTAGGTTCCGCGTGATAGCTACAATATCGTACTGGGAGTACGTGATCGGCGCGCTGGTGACGTTGGCGCTGATGCTGCTGGTGTGCGCGCTGGTGGCGCTGCTGCCGCTGTGCCGCTGCCACGGTGTGTACTACACAACGCACTGTACTGCACACACTACACTACACTACACATGTACTACACACACTACACATGTACTACACACTGTACAGTACACACTACATATGTACTACACACTGTACTGCACACACTACACATGCCCTACACACTGTACTACATACACTACACTTGTACTACACACTAGTGCACACACTGCACATGTACTACACACTGTACTGCCACACTCCACATGTCCTACACACTGTACTACATACACTATTCATGTACTACACACTGTACAGCACACACAACACATGTACTACACACTGTACTACACATCTACTGCATACTGTACTATTAATGACACACATGGCCAACCATCATGATCATGACGCACACGACCAACCTATTGACACATGACCAGCCATCATGTGTACTACACATACACATGTATACATACACACACACTACACATATACACAATATTGTACTGCAAATATTTGATAGGCGCGCTGGTAATTATAATAGAGGCATAACCAGATACTACAGACATTGAGCGACAATATAGTATACAGTATAATTATTTTTTTGAGAAAACTAAAGTTTTTTAAAATAAATAACATACGGTTGTTTTCGCCCTTTTTAGGAAAAGTGGTAGTAGTTGATACCGAAGGCCCGAGCACGACCTCAGGGGAGGCAGGGGAGGGACCCTCCCGCAAACAGAACGAGTGGGACAATGGTACGTAGGTCTAACTTTAATACTACTACACTTTTGTATTAGGAATTTTAAAATAGCTGTATTTTTGATAAATAAATAAATAATAAATTCTGTTCCAAAAGTATCGACAGAAAAAATCAAACAAATACTTTGTCTTTCGATTTCCACACAATGTTTCGCTATTTGGATTTGCCACCACATTCGCTTCATTTTGAAGGCATCAACTTTAAACACAATAAAATGATGAATAATAAAATAGTATTGCTACTCTGTGTTTGTCTCGCAGACTCGCTCTCGGACTCGGTCCCCGAGTGGGACGGCGAATTAGCGCGCCCTCTCACTGTGGCCGGACTCAGCCGAGCGACGCCTCACGCGCACTCTAGGAGAGCTGACAGGTAAATGCGATACTACACTTCTCTACACACTATATCATATACTACAGACTACACGATTCTACACACTACACTACACTGCGTTGCCAGCCTCAGCAGAGCGACGACTTACGGAGCTGATATAGCTTACAACACTACAACTATACAGCCTTAAATTTTAATCATACGGTTCCCATACTGCTAAAAAAAAGCAGCTGTTCCTTACAAACAGCTGATTTTTTTTTAGATCAGTATCAGAGTTGGCCCCATAGTGAAAGTTGCTTGTAATCATGAGTGGAACCACCTCACAGCGGGAACCGAATGACTAAAATTTCAGCGTGTATAACACACTACGCTACATACGACGCTGCACACTATCCTACACACTACACTACGATACACAATACACTAAAATACTACACTACATCGACTGAGGAGAGCTGATAGTTAAACCTTTTATTTGTTCTCAATTGATTTCATTATTTATAGTTGTCTCTCAATATGTGTCAGTATTGTCAACTAAAGTGATGTGATGTGCCACGTGGCAGGTACTTCTGGAGCTCGCTGACGGTCGCGGTCGTGTACGCGTTGCCGGTCGTACAACTGCTGTTTGCATACCAAAGGGTATGTATTTTAAATAGATTTACTCTTAGTTAAGGCTGCGTAGTCTGCACACTAGCGCCGCCATTGGAAAAAAAATCATAGTGCTTAAATAAAGACGAACTTGTGAATTATCTCTCTGTAGTGCACTCCGTTGAAGCTTTCTTTTTATTGTTTAAACAATATTTTCTAGCCTGTCGTTTAGTAAAATGGAGTTGTATTGTAAAAAGTGGCCACTTATCGCAAAAAATCTCCATTAAACTAAACGACAGGATATAAAATATTGTTTAAGCGATAAAAAGAACCACAAAGCTTCTACGGAGTGCACTACAGAGAGATAATTCACAATTTTGTCTTTATTTAAGCACAATGATATTTTTTTCCAATGGCGGCGCTAGTGTGCAGACTACGCCTTCTTAAAGCAATGAAATTAAATATTAAATATTTGACAACATCACATACATTGCTCTGATTCCAAAGTAAGTAGCTAAAGCACTCCATAACACGGAAATCAGAGACCATACCACCGTTGGTATCACATACACCCAGACCTGAGCCAATGCGTAAAAGTTCGTTTTCTAAATTGACCCACCCAACCGGGGATCGAACCCGGGACCTCAGAGATGGCGACACCTTGAAACCCGGTGTACAAAGCCACTCGACCACGGAGGTCGTCAGTCGTCGTCACATCAGTGACGTATTGTGACTCCCAAAGTGTTGTGGAACCGCCCTCTGCAGCCCGAACTGAGCCAAATCGGCCTGGGGCGGAAATAGGGAGGGAGTGAAAAAAAAATTTATCTGATGATATTTTAATAACATCCCTGCTGGTGCGACCGGCGCCCTGCACGCGACCGAAGAATAATTAAACAAGTACATTTTATAAGTTGGTTGACGGTTACTCGTAAACTTGTAAAGCCTACTTAGCTGTGATAGTTTTCTTTTAACTTCGTCATATATACAACCATCGTGAATTTTTTCACGTATCTAGAAACAACCATTTGGCTGGCAGGGGGGGGACTTGACTCTAACAAAATTTTGCACTTTAAAGCTTAATAACTCACAAACGGATGTCTCAATCAAAAATCTGTTTCAACAAACCCGCAATACTTCTAAAATTGCTATCCAACGACACCCCACACTATGGGGTAGACAAAAAAAATTACATCCTCACTTCACGCGTAGAGAGGGTAACCTAAAAAATATTTTTCAAAATTTACTTCACCACTTTGTCGGCGTGATTAATATGTATATCCATGCCATATTACAACTATCTAGTACTAAGCTTCTATGAGCTAGGCTAAGGACGGACAGACGGATAGACAGACAGACGGACATGGCGAAACTATAAGGGTTCCTAGTTGACTAGGGAACTCTAAAAAAAGTTGTCAAGTAGCCGCTTGAAAATTGGTATGCTTGTTCTTCATCACAGACACTAAAGCAAAGTGCCATCCGCCCCGGCCGGTCAGTTATCGATCCGTCAGAGTTGAGAAAAGATTATTTTCAATAACATTCCTAACATGACCCGCCTTTCTATTGTCTAATTTCAAAATCTATCGCAATCGCTTTCAGGATAAAACACATTGATGCTTCTTTTTGGCACAAATAAAAACTTACCAAAGAAATGCAGCAATGTGTCGGATCCAACTGTCAAATGAAAGCGATTGCGATAGATTTTTAAATTAGACAATTAGCCCCCCGGTTATATTTGTAAATATCGTTCTGAAACACGAATAACACGATATCATATAGCGGTTATTCGACCCTCGAATGACACACTCGACTAAATGGGTAAATCGACTGTTCTTGTCTATTTCCCGAAATATCACTATCTGTGCCTTGTAATAGGGGTTAAAGTATGAAATTGTCGATATTTGCTCACACACAGAGACTCTCATATTCTATGATATTAAAGATGCTTCGCTTGTTTATTTCGAATTATGATCATGACGGCCAACTACCTGTAAAAATATTTCTAATTTTCTTTCTTTAAGATAAATAATATTAGAAAAACTTTCCTTAACTTAAAAAAAGTATTACATTTTGAGATTTAAGCATTTACAATGCTATTTTATATAATACCAAATTATATACTAGAAAAAATACGACTCGCACCAGATCATGTTCTCGTCGAATTTCTACGTTCCCACTGGTGACTCGGTAGCTCAGCGGTCAGAGCATTGGACCGGATATCCAAAGGTCGCGGGTTCGATTCCCGTCCGAGAACATGATCTGGTGCGAGTCGTATTTTTTCTAGTATATTATTTGGTATTAAAAAAAGTACCTAATTATTAGTAACTCCTTTTTTGTTAGCAGAAATTACCTCTTATTTCGTTGTAACTTAGCCGATACTTATTCTTTTCGCGTAACTTAAGTGGCATACGTTATCTTAGTGTTTAAACATTAGCGCATAAAAGTTTCAGAACATTAGCGTTCATGGATGTTAAATAAATTAAGAAAATGTTAGTATGGAAAAATCAAATTCTTTAAAATTCTCCATACAAAACGGCAATTTCATACTTAAACCCCTGATATTTCCACTCGAAACATTTCGTCGGGCGCAGATGGTGTTCCAGACGGGCACCCAAGACCTGTGCTACTACAACTTCCTGTGCGCTCACCCGCTGGGATCATTGTCGGACTTCAACCACGTGTACTCTAATGTGGGGTACATAGTTCTGGGACTGCTGTTCATGGTGCAGGTGTACCGGAGGGGGGACATGGTGAGTGGGGAGGTGGGAGATGAAAAATATTATCAATATCTTATGTATTATATGTGTGGAAAACCATTTATTTATTTATTTTTGATATCGGTTCTAACCTAACTAAGAAATAATAATTATTTTTATTGTTTTTGATCTTTGTCTAAATAACAACAACATCCGGTTCGAAGGACCAATAAAAGATGGCGAGCCCATTCAATTAAGCCTATAGATGTCAAAATGGGTAATTTACAACATCCTTCCGGTGTACTCAAACAGTTGCACCGTACGAGGCAAAAATTGTAGGAGGCGCTGTTGTAGCGATCGCCGCCGCCAGCGCCCTCACAGGTGTTGTGATGTCACAACAATTAGGCGAATAGACAATATGCCTAATAACATTATGCGAAAACCAATTAGCCCAAATGATAATTACACCAAAAAACAATTATGACAAAAAGACATGCCAAAGCAAATTAGAAATAAAAACATTACTTATGCAAAAAAGGGAATCCCTGGATGATTGATGAATGATGTCGATGACAACATTTGTCTTCGCGATGTAGGATACAGGCAGCGCCATCTGTCGGTGACGGGTGACAACTGATGTCTGTAGTTTGTTTGTGGGTGTTAAGTCGCGTCTCCTGCGACTGTCTACTACGACTCCTTTCTATAATCTGTGGCAATTTTTTCTAACTTTTAAGTGTTAGTGCAAGCTTGCTAAAATATGATTAATTATCGTGATGGAGTGGAAAAAAAATTATTTATTTCAGGCTTCACACCCATAAATCAGTTTAAAATAGACACATTTATAACTATAATAAATGAAATCACAAATAAGAAGGCATTTTAAATTAATTCATTAAATAAAATTAATTATAAAGAGACTGTGCTCTATTTTTTAAACTTAATTCGGGAGATACCCGTTATTCGGTTCGTATTATTATTTTTAGGACACGGTTTGTGTATGAAAACAAATGTTTTTTACATTTTTGATTTAATATTAAATAATATACTATTTGTTTCATGTTTTTCGTGTGATGTTTCGAAAAAACAGTCGTAGGAGACGCGCCTTTAATGAAGTAATCGATGATGTATGTCCCAGGAGACCGGCATCCCGCAGCACCGCGGCGTGCTGTACTCGCTGGGGCTGGCGCTGGCCATGGAGGGGCTGCTGTCCGCCTGCTACCACCTGTGCCCCAACAAGATGAACTTCCAGTTCGGTCAGTGCCCTACTTATGACCATATTTATAATAATGTACACTTACAGGTCACTTAGCTTTAAACCGACGACTATTCATCATGAATGCGACAGACAGTCCTCTATGCAGGGGATGCCTGGAAGCAGAGGAAACAGCCGCCCACGTGCTCCTGGAGTGCGTGGGGCTGGCCACACAACGGGCAGAAATCCTCACAGAGGTGAGGTCGCTCCTAGAAGCCTGTGAACGCCCCAGGAGGCTTCTGCGCTTCTGGAAGGAGCTGGGATGGCTCGATTAGCCATACCGATGCTATGAGTTTCACGCATCACGGACCAAACTGGTCTAAATGCGGAGAAAAGTGCCCACCACCAATACCAATAATGTAATTTGAATTTGGAATGCAACCGAGCACGACTACATAGTCGTGCTTGATCGAGGTCGGTTTCAATGTTGAGGTGCAATGAGATTTCGTTCAGAGTTAGGTTGTATGTTGACGACCTCCGTGGTCGAGTGGCTTTGTACACCGGTTTAAAAGCTGTCACCATCTCTGAGGTCCCGGGTTCGATCCCCGGTTGGGTCAATTTAGAAAACGAACTTTTCTGTATTGGCTCAGGTCTGGGTGTTTGTGATGCCAACGTTGTCTTTGATTTGATAACACAAGTGCATTCGGTGTTGGTTCACGCACGATCTAACTCCTGAGGATGCTCCGGGTTGGGGCGAAACACGTGTAGAGTAGTCTAATTGGTGAAGGTGCAAGGTGTGTCGCTGTCATGCTAAATGCAGGTATTGTGCACTAATATGTTGGTGGTGTGCATGTGCATTTTTTTGCGGGCGGGCGGGCGGTGCATCCTGCATATATTTTTGCGGGAGTAAGCTACATATATTTCTCTTTTCACAAGTGCTTTAGCTACTTATATTGATATCGGAGCAATGTATGTGATGTTGTCAAATATTAAAAAAAAACTTATATAAGGTGGAACCAAATTACTTCAAGGGAAGGTCAGGTCAAGTAGAAGGACACTTTGATGAAGATTTTTTTACTATTTTTTTCAATAGCCGATAACAGCTGAGTCAGCTGACCTGTCAAAATGTTGATTATATCTACTATGTTGATTTTATATTTGACAATAATAATTCATCATTAAATTCGACCTGCGGGTCTATCGGTTAAAAACTATGAAGTTAACGTAAACTGTGTTTTAACAGATGTATGTGATACATTGCTACTTTTCTTTGGTGAATTTTTAATTGTGCCAAAACGAAGTAGCAATGTATCACAAACACCTGTCAAAACAGTTTACATTAACTTCATTGTTTTTAGCCGATAGACTCGCTGTTGACGACCACAATTACCGTTCACCAACAAATACTATTATTTTATTGTTAACGTTATTTTTCGATATTTAACGGTATAATAACGGTAAAATATTATTATTTAACAATTAACATTAGCGATAACGGTTAAATAACGTAAGATAAAATAATAACGGTAATTACGACAAATAACGTTAATTATAAAGTGACGTTTGAATCTGTGGCGCAGACTCGTCGTTCATGTACGTGATCGCGGTGTTGTGCGCGATCAAGCTGTACCAGAGCCGGCACGCCGACGTCAACGCCAGCGCGCACGCCACCTTCATGCTGCTCGCCGCGGTCATGGCCATCGGTAACTAACCACATTACACACGCATCCACCTTCGACCGACAATATCCTATACGAACTAACACACCTCGCAAATGTGCCACCGACTGACTGAACAAACAACATAAACTACTATCACATAAAATGATTTCAGATTTTTCTCTATGCAAACTTCGAACTTTTTGTGACTCTGACCGTACATAGAGGGTATTCTTGATCGAAGCTATTTTTACCTATTTTTCCCAAAACAGGTAAAAACGCTTTTAATAATGTTAACATCAAAAACCTACATAAAAATACGTAAAAATACTCCGAAATGCGTTTACCAATAAAAATAAGTAAAATTCTGCTTTATCTGTAATCTATTATTTATTTTTTTATTAAACGTAAATGGAAATAGATAGGTAGGTCCGCTTTACAAAACGCACAAAAAGCAACACCCAACAGGATCCATAAATTGTACTTTGTTTTTAGTTGTAATACCTCTAAAACATAATGTTTGCAATATGTAAATGTATTGAGTATTTAATACAAATCGGTCATATCATTTCATATGTCATTATAAATAAATATTTAAAAAAAAAACTATTTCATACAATGACGTACCTATTTGTGTTACCCGATCAGAAACTTTTGCCATTTTCAAAGGGAAAATTTATTGTAGAACTTCATATATTTTTAATATAAATCAAAAATTACATATTTGTGTTACCTGATCAAAAAATGTTCCCCATTTTCAAGGGTAAATTTTATTTTAATAGATCTTTACAAAATGCATGTGCATTATTGTAAAAAGTAAATGTTTCTTATATTAAATTAGTAAAAATAGGTGCTCCCCATAGGATTGGTGGGCATCATGTACGCAAGCGTCTATTTCTGGGCGGCGTTCACTGTCCTCCACCTGGCCACCTGCCTCGTGCTCACGCTCAAGATATATTACGTGGGCCAGTTTAGAATTGGTGAGTAAATAATCAAAAGACCTTGTGTGACACACACACATACATACACACATCAACACTCATACATGCATACACACTCATACACACACATCAACACTCGTACATGCATACAAACTCATACATATAGTGTGTATTTTTATTCACTCTCCAAATAAGGATGTGTTCAGTCCATGAAACTTTACAAATTTCTCTAAGAAAAATGTGTCGAAATTCGCCACAAAATTTAGGTCATACCTTACTAAACTGATCACGTGATCTCTTTGATTTGTATGGATAGTAATTTTTTTGTTACATATTTGGCCTTTGCTCTATTTTCTTAGAGAAAATTGTTCAGTTTCATAGACTGAACACATCATTAAAAGAGCATCATATGCTTTTGGCATACCTACCGGTCCACCATTTTGAAAAAGTCGGTTTTGGAGGCCTGTAATAAAAGTGTAAGTAAAATTACAAACAAAAAGTAATAAGTAAAAAAATCTCGTAAGTGATATACTTACTGAGATATTTGAGTTTGAAGTTGAAAAACAAAATCAGTATTTTTTTTTAGATCAATCGATAGAAAAACTGGAGCACACTTCGTCAGCTGAGCCATGGACGCTTCCTACATACATAAATAGCTTAACAACAATCTGTATAGACATAACCACTAAATCCAGAATATGATTTTGTTTATCAAATTCAAACTCGAATATCTCAGTAAGTGTATCACTTGCGAGATTTTTTTCTTATTACTTTTTGTTTGTAATGACTTAATCTATTGATCGCTTTTATCACAGGCCTCCAAAACCGACTTTTTTCAAAATGGCGGACAGGTAGGTATGCCAAAAGCACATGATGCTCTTTTGTCGTGGTGGGCGTGCTAGACTGGTTTTAAGTTGGAAGTTGACAAAATTTTTGGATTTGGTTTAGCTAGGACCTGGCTTTTTTATATCTACTTAATTGTAAAGTTTTGGGTTTCAATTTGTTTAAAGGTTGGGTAGAAATTTACTTCTTTTTAAATTTTTAATGTTAATATCTGGTTATAGCCAAACTCTCCTTCCGTGCGTGCCAAAGTAAACACGTCGGGAGGGAGGAGTTTGGGAGCGTCAAATATTGGACCGTCATTTATTTGTATCGTTTCACCAGAGCGGGCAGTATTCTCCCGCGGCTGGTCGGCGGTTAGAACTCATGGGCGGTTCGCGTTTAAGCCGAACTATACGGCGCGCGCCGTGTTGCTGGCGTTAGCTAACATCGCTAATTGGGCGCTTGCTGTTTATGGGTGAGTGAGATACAACAGTTTTTATTTATCATCAATGGCAGGATAATTTGTCTGATTCACAAATCATCCACCAATTGGCCAACTTACATCTGTCACAATTGACAATAATATGTCAATTGTGACAGATGTTGACTTTTATCAAAAAACAAGGTTGCTGAATTGTCAAAAGGGTCTAAATAATTAATGAAATTGACTGTAAAAACCTATAGCTCTACCATGAGTCGATGCAAACGGTTTCCGCTATCGAAAACTATCAGATATACTGCTCATAGTCAATGCAAGTGATAGATTGAGAACAATAGTTTTCGATAGCGAAAACAGTTTGCATCATCAAATCATGGCAGGGCCACTATTGACCACGATGAACCACGAACAACATTTATTTGTGGGCGCAGTCTATACGAGCACAACAAGGACTTCGCCCGCCACCTCCTGGCCATCCTGATGGGCAACACGTTCCTGTATACCACCTTCTACGTCACCATGAAACTCATACACAGGGAGAAAATGGCCGCTCATACATGGCTATATCTCATTGGTGCTTTAGCTCTCTGGGGGCTGGCTATTACGTACTTTTTGGATTCAAAGACTAAGTGGTCGGTAAGTGACTGACATACAAATATATTTCTGAAGTAAAATAAATGGAACTTAACTAGAATCTATGTAATAGGTTCTATAATACTCGTAAGAGCCAATTTCACCATTTATTTTAAACGCGATTAAGATCATGTTTTGCATAATATATTTAGTTTAGGTGTCGAATTTGATCCCCGTTTATTCCAAAGAAATTTCAGCAGCTCATTGATAAAATATATAAGAGATTGTACAAAGCATTGTTTATTATATAGTTGCTTTAGATTATTGTAGTACGGTCCTATTTTCAATGAAGAAAATTGCTCAGGCATTTCTCCTTTCTGTCTGAACTGACCCTAAGCCAAACTATTTCGCTTCTGTCAGGAAACCCCAGCGCAGTCCCGCCAACACAACGCCGTGTGCTCCGTGCTCCAGTTCTACGACTCGCACGACGTGTGGCACATCACCTCCGCCACCGCCATGTTCCTATACTTCAATATGCTGCTCACTGTAGACGACGAGCTCAAGCACACGCCACGAGAGGAAATACCCGTGTTTTAAATGTTTTTGTGAGGTGGCAACACTGGCGCATCACCTCCGCCACATTGCTATACTTCAATGTGCTGCTCTACCCGTGTTTTAAATGTTTTTGTGGGGTGGCAATACTGAAGTGCAATGATGTTGACCGCTAAATAGACGCGAAAATGTATCATTCATAGTTTAGACTTCAGGTATTACGTAAAGCGACGCGCCGTCGTCTTTTGTTATAAAACATTAATAAAGACAGATTTTAATGTTATTAATAAAATATGTCAAAGTATAAATAGCTGTTTAGTTCTTGTTACTTTATTTGACTTCAATGATTGATTTTTATGAAACAGTGGGTTTGCTTCAAACATTGGATTGTCAAATTACACTTATTTATCAGTGACAATCATTTTTTAAATAAACGGAAATATTTTTTTAATTTGTCAATAACTGAATGAAAGTCCCTTTACGCTTGTATTCATATATTAGACGCATTAGTTATTTAGGTTGATTAAAAATAGTGATCTTCCGCTTTGTAGTTTAAAAAAAATAGTGTAAAAAATTGGTGCTGAATTACCATCGATGTAGAAGATTGAAGACGCTTATAGATGTTGCTCAAAGTGCACTATTGCAACTGTTTAAATAGTTGGACGTATAACGTGAATTAGATTAAAGCGAAATGTTAAAATGAGTGGTTCAGAATCGGAAGTGGGCATTTTTAATTATATATAATACAACTTAGTATAGTTTTATGTTATGTGTGTTTTATTACAACATACTTAATATACTTTTAGTACGTAATAATTAATAATGTAATTGGCTATTGACGACCTCCGTGGTAGAGTGGCTTTATACACCGGTTTTCAAGGTGTCGCCATCTCTGAGGTCCCGTGTTCGATCACCGGTTGGGTCAATTTAGAAAAACGAACTTTTCTATATTATTGGCTCCGGTCTGGGCGTTTGTGATACCACCGTTGTCTCTGATTTCCATAACACAAGTGCTTTAGCTACTTACTTTGTAATCGGAGCAATGTATGTGATGTTGTCAAATATAAAAAAGGGACCATCAGCCATTTTTCATATCCCCACTGCTGGGGCACAGGCCTTCCTTATAGGTAGATATGGAGGTTGGGCCATGACCCACCATGTGCGCCCAATGCGGTTTAGTGGGTGCTAACGACTGCAAACAGAGCCGGGTCCAACGGCTTAGCGTGCCTTCCGAAGCACGGAGGAGCTCGAGATAATACATTTTTGGTCACCCGTCCCATGACCGACCCTTGTGAAAGTTGCTTAACCTCCGCAATCGCTAGATCAGGCCGAGTCAGGCGCTAAACCACTGCGCCACCGAGCGACCTCGACTGTTATAGAATTTTATTATTATCAGGATAGTTGCAGATAGCAATGTTTTGTGAATGTTAAAGGTTTAGCGTTGGTTAAATTTTATGTTATGTAAGTTTATAAGTGATTTTGTTTTGTGTTTATTTTTGTTAGAAAATTATTGCAAATAAGTCTGATATTTGGTTCCTTAGTTTGCTACAAATTACAAATCTGTGGACAGTAGGCAAATGTAATTGCTTCTACAAAACAAAAGCTTAGGTAAGTATTATATTTATGTGTTACCAATAAACCTTAAATTAATTTATGTAAAGCTATATCAATATTATTGTGATAATCGGTTTATATTAAAGAGAGAGTGGCTTAAGTGGTAGTATATATAGTGTAAGAAAAAAGATGTAAGTACGAAATGAACGCGTAGTATGTTATTCCAATTTAAAATATTGTAATAATAATATCTTGTAGTTTTTCATATAAAAATGTAAGATTTTGTAAGCCGTATGTTTCTGAGAGGTCGTTTGAGCCCAATTAGTTGAAGATTAAGCCAAGGTATTTTAAAGTGCCATGGTTATTGACGTTATTAGAATAAGCTATGTCGGGATTTACAGCTTGGTCAGAAAGAGAAGAAATGAAATAAAATGGAACTAAAATTTTTCAGTACAAAATATAGTCGGTGTTACCAAGTTATTCGTGATTTTGACGTGTTTGCATAGAAAGTGGCGCCCTCATTTTTTGACAATTCTTTGTGGTCAAGCTGTACATCATGTACTACCTTTTTATTTTTGAGACTCCGAACTTTCGGCGCAGTTGCATGCGCCAAGGTCACGGAAGAACTAGACGAAATATCGGAGTCTCAAAAATAAAAAGGTACATGGTGTAAATCCCGACATAGTTTATTCTATAAGCCAAGGTACAGTCAGCGGCACGCCAGACTATACATGTTGACCTTGAGACCGTCTTTATGCCCTACGTAATAAAAGCTGATTTCGTAATTCAACTGTTTAACTTACCGTGCTGTTGTGCGTACAACTCGACTCGATAAACTATGTTGACGATTGTATTTTTATTAATATTAGGAATTAGGAATAATATTTACTAATAATTTGCATTAACGTTATTGTATTGCTAACGTTATAGTCGCCTTATCCAAACTTAATATTTAATGTATGCGTTATAATGACAGGTTATGTTTTTACGTCACCATTCTTATAAACATTTATTTAACATACATAGCTCTAAGCTATTTCCATTACATTCTGTATAAACCGAACATAACATTGGAACAAGCGTAAATGCTGTTCGCTCTCTAACTACAGAATTTAGTAAAAGTATTTTTAGCTTTTGTAGTTTTTACGGTAAATATTGGTAATAGGAAGATGATTATAAACACATCGTACATACCTATTTACTTAAACCCATAACGGTAAAATGTTATTAGGTAGCTCTCAGGCGCTTAATATATTATTATCAGTTAGTATAAAATTGTGTAAACCAAATTATTTTTGTATAGTACAAAATATGTTTTACGCTAAAAATGTTTCTTATTAAAGAATCCTCCCTTTAATTAGGTTCTTATTCCCTTATCCCATTTTTCTTGTCAGCTTAAAGCTAAAAGACGTCATAATAGGTGGTACCTAAAAGAATTGACGATTTTTTTTAAATGCTTAATAAGTGAGCTTAGGTATTTGAATAAAGACTTTCATTCATTCGTTTTTTTCTTGCCTTATACTATACTTGTGACTAGCGACCTCCTAGTCATAATATATTTCTCTATCCGTCGAGAACTTGTCGAGGTGAAAGGTACCCTATGTCTTTCTCTGTATCCCTAACTCTGTGTATGCAAAATTTCATGATGATCGCGCGGTTGAGTAGTTACAGAAATGAAGGCGCAACAAACTTACTTTCGGATTTATTCGGATTTTGGATAGATCAAGTAAGAAAGGCAGGTAGGTAACTATATCCAGCTACCTACCCGCTACTTTAGTTAAACTATTGTTGGAGTAGGTACTGTAGTAAAACAGTAAGATCAATGGCATTAAACGGTCATTCGTTACCATCCAGGAAAAAAACACATTGTTCGCTAATAAGCAGCTGTGTCACAAACACAGAACAAGATGTGTGCAAATAACAGCAATATAGGTAGCCAAAATGTATGGTATGCACCAAGATCGCCGAAATACTCGCATTTTATTAGTATTTTAGACAAGTACCCACTGTTTTTCTGTTATATCCTGGTTATGTCATCATTCGTTTACCTACTTCCCTTGGCAGGCATTATCCCTAAAACTATAGCTTTCTAGAGCTCAGTGAGAAAACCAGGGGTAGTTTGTAGTAATATACAAATTATAGATTTTAATGAATATGCTGCATTTAGATCTATTGTTATATTCATCAGGTCACTGCACTTAATTATAAGCCCCGCATTAATAGGCGAACCTTTTCAAAGGTGTACCTATGGGCAACACCCACGTCGGATCTAGACCAAAACAATACGGCCTAGATAACCGACCTATTTGTATAGCTGTGTGCAAGGATGACCTAGCCGGGACATGTCGATGGCCCAGTGGCCTAGTTCACGGTGGGTCAGTAAATGCGCATGTGCAGTACATCTCTCAATGGATCTCACTCAACACATAGCTGCACGGCTACACCTTTTGGTGAAGGAGCAGAGGAATTTTGCTAAAATTCATGGAGATTTTAAGACTTTCATCAAATTAGTAAAAAATTAATTAATATTAAACTATTAATTTTGTTGACTTTCCCATACCTTGAAATCTAGAATGAATATACCTACTATATAATTTTTACTAAGTAAAAATTGCGCCTATTTTATAAGTCTTATGTAAACTAAACGCTCTCTTCAAGCATAAGAAAGAATAGAGCCATGTTTCATTTATTTACGTTTTTCATTTATGTAAAGCAAAGGTGGAGGTGAAATTTATTATCTGGCAACACTTCCTGCTTTTGTTGTTTGCTGAAAGAAAAATGGCTGATAAAAGTAACGTCAGTCAAATTGGCTAAGAAGACTGCTTACCTACTCAAAAAACGTGTAAAAATTCCATGAAAAACAAGCTTTGGTGATTTTTTGGTGGCTGTGACGTGATCCATTAGCAGTGCTTAGTGTGCGTGGTGATTTCAGTTTATACGTTTCATGGTGTATGAAAGAACTGTTCCGATTTTCCTTAGGCTGTTTCAATGCACCGTAAGTATTTTCATGCAGTTTTCATATAGAATTTAATGCTAAACACTTCAATCATACATGCCTTACCGTATCATAGTGCGTAATAAATGACCAGTCACGATTTCATTATCGAAACTCTACTCATGTCAACGATTCGGATCATATTTTGTAGTTTTGTAGGCAAACCTTGGTAAAAAACCGTGTTGTTTAGTTTTAAACGGCAGATTCCTTGCTCAATGACTCGCAATTCCTCCAATCGTGAACAATATAACGCACAACAAAGTCGATAATAACATATTTGGTTGGTCTTCGAAGACGATGTCACAAGCCAGAAATAGAATACGTGTATTTCATTTATCAAGTCTGTACCGCAAAACAACGTCGATATTTGAAGCATTATCGGTGCGAATCGTTCAATCTGGTGTTAAACTTTTAGTACATACTTACATTTTATTTTCGCGCGAAAATTATGCGTAATAACAAAAACATTGACTTGTCCATTGTTGTGATCAGAAAATCTCGCCATATACTGCTTTTATACAGGTTAGTTTAAAGATTTTATTCCCTTATGTACCCTTCCTTCATGCTATTCTAAAGAAAGCATTGACTGTCAAACAATGTGATTAATTTAACAATGTACAACAGAAGCTGCAACTTCACTCGAAAATGTATGGCAAAGGGTAATATTTACAGATCAAGATACATTGTATTGTATTGTAAGCATTCTGAAGTTGGTCACTTAATTCTATTGTACGTAATTAAATTAATCACACTGTACTTCAAAAACAAATGTTTTTTATGATGTAAATAATTTGAGGAATATTATTAACGAATTATTAAGAAAAAGTCACCCCAAAATTTGTCCCACTCGTGATGACGGAATACCCCATTTGTTGCTGTTGATTCTTTAACTTGTAAAGTGGAATAGTTTCAACTTGAAAAACTCAAATTAGTATTGTCAATCAGCTTTGGGCTGCTAACAGAAAAAAATTGATAGCTGGTTCAAAAGCACTTGATTTTTAAGTTTATTTGATAAACAATTTATGATTTCATTGATTTGATATGAACAGTTATGATTTGCCTCAACTCAAGCTTTAGCAAATATTACTATGGTGACTTAAAAAAAAGAATATACAAAAACGTAAATATAAATTCTATGAGAACAATTAATGCTTAAAATCATCACACAAATCATAGCCCTCGATGCATCCTATATTTTCAAACCAGATGAGTATTTTTGAAACCTGCCAAATTATTTGGCAGCTGGAAAATAATGGATATTTTACACTGTATAATGAATTAGCTTCCGCATAATTTCTAGATGAAATGACTATTTTCCTTTTTTTTCCCATTCAAAATTAAAAGCCCTATTTCAACTCGTTAGGGGTTTAATCATGTCCACTGTGTTGGACTTCAAATAAATGCTATTTTTACAATCAACAACCCATAAACCTCAATAACGACATCCAAATCCATTTATGGGTTAATTTACCCCATTTACCACCTTTAATTTTCGGAAAATACAAAAAATTTTACTTATCATAAGCCTACATTATAAATAGAATCAATTTAGAAAAAAGTTATTGCTGTTGATTTGGTTGGCATTGACTTTTAACTAAAATTAGTTTTCCATCTTTTTCTTTCTGAAGAGAATGCTAAAATTATGTTGTCCTTCCAACCAAATCGACACCATCATCTTTTTTCTAAATTGCATTATGTGATTATAGTGTGATTCAGCCATAAATTACAATTAACTATGACTCATACACATGTCTTGTTGCACCTTGAAATGCAACATTCAAGGGTATTTTGAATTCATTAAATATTTTCCTTTCCTATATCATGAAGGTCTGCCTCTGAACTCACAAAATTACTACAAGATATTTTTGTTTTGTTATCTGTTTTCTCTCTTTCACTCGCATTGACTGTGAGCAGTATATCCAATAGTTTTCGGTAGCGAAAACAGTTTGCATCAACTCATGGTAAAGCTACAGACAACTCACACCAATGATTTAATCCTGGGGTTCTAACATTGCTCCTTTGTTTTGACACAAATAAAAACTTACCAAAGAAAAGTAGCAATGTATCACATACATCTGTCAAAACACAGTTAACATGAACTTCAATGTTTTTAGCGGATACCGCCGCTAAACTGAAATGTATATGAATAATAAGTATGTAGAAGTAATAATAAACAATAATGAGTTTAATCCCAAACCTTACAATGCTTTCTTCAAGGTTATTGTCTGCAATTGTTGGTTTTGTTTCAAAGATAAAATCCAAAGAGTGAAACTAACACAACAACAAAGATCTAAACTTATTGATTTAAAATATTAAACTGACTTCATTACATGTTACATAAATTGATTATGAGATGTGATGTGAGATGTTAATAGAGTATTAATTTGAAATCGTTTAGAATAGTTTAGATCTATTGCTAGGAGCGGATGTTTGTAAATAATTCATAATGGATTCTGTGAAGAAGTTGATTATAGACCAACTTTTAAAATGTTTTGTTATTGTTGTCTTGTAAAACGGTTTCAAATAAACTTTCAGAATTCTGATTTTTTGATGTTTTTCCTTCAGTTATAATAATGTTACAAGTAGGTATGATTAATTGAAAATTACAGTTAATAGTGCAATAGTTGTAATCAATAACTTAGTGTCAAGGAAATCTTTACAAGTTGTTATACTTATATGTTATTAGTTCTTACATATATAGGTATAATAGTCGAATGGGGTCAATCATCCTGCCCCCCTAGCATGACCACTGAGACGCAATATCATAAAGCGATTTATCACGTTTAACTGTCAAAAGACAATAGATTTTGACAGTTGAGTGTTGATAAAATGCGCGATATATATCGTGTCATGTCATGCTAGGGGAGCAGAAATGCTAATTGAGTCACGTCAAAAACCTCAAAAAAGCCAATCATATTAATACATTATTACTCTGGTTTGTATAAATAGTTTTTTTTTGTATTTCGTCCTATGTTTCAAAAAACAAATTGTTTAGTTTCATGGACTGCACATTGCTGAAAGTTTGTCGCGTGACTTTAAAAGTCACCCTGAAGACTTCCCTAAGCACACGAATTTGGATAAACGACGTAATGTTATCGCGCTAATTAGACTGCGTTTCCACTAGCGAATCTAGTGATGTGTGAGTTGGCGAAGCTGTAATACAGAGTTGGCGACACATGTGCGAGGAGGCTGCGAGAAAACTAGAAACTTCAGATATATGCTTGCATTTCGTCCCTTACATCCTCGCTCCTCGCTCACATTCTCGCACTGAATGTTCCTCGCTTGCATAGTTGCATGTTGCATGCATTCTCATTTCCAGCTTTTTTGGATGTTTAAATACCTTGTTTCGTAAGTTGACCTATTCCATTAAAGGCAGCTTTGAGCTGAAAATGATGAGATGCTATCGGTAGAGTACTTCACACATCGTTAGTGTAAAAGCACAAGCCATTCTAATCTTTCTAAATTGCATTATGTTGTGGCTTAATGAGCAGTCCATTGACCTCCGCTCACGTGAGTCAGCTGATGATGTGCAGGTGACGCGTCAGCAATAGTCATGTCTAAACTTGTTTGTCACGTCATGGGTGGTTGGACAAAGACTCAATATGTGCTGAGAGCGATATCATATGCTGACGTGCTGTCGTGTGTACAAACTTCAATAAATTTGTACATAGACGTTAGGGGAAGACAAAACATATTTTCTTGGTAGTTGATTGTGGGGTATGATGGTTTTAAAATAGTAGACGAGACGTACATCGGGATGTTTGTGCTATGAATATAAGCTGTTTCGTCGCATTACACCAGTGAACGCTCTGTCTACTTTGGCTGGCATCGAGTTTACATATTGGAGGAGCTAGTATACAACATGTTACAAATATACCCCTAATGCCGAATATGGTATATAGGGACCATCAAACTGAACAACTTTTACTATGGGACCAACTCTGAAATCGCGAAAAAAAAATCAGCTGTTTCGTACAAAAATTAAAATCTAAATATCAAAATGTATGAAACAGCTGATTTTTTTTTCGCGATATCAGAGTTGGTCCCATAGTAAAAGTTGATCAGTTTGATGGTCCCTATATACCATATTCGGCATTAGGGGTATTTTTGTAACACCTTGTATAATGGAATGAAATCCATAATTCTATTATGGTAATGTTAAAATTCAGTGTTTTGTTAATTTTTACAACTCCTTAGAAAGTAATTGCCATCTAAAGTTTCCGTCCTACGCTACATTAAATTAAACAAAAGTACCGCTATCGCTTCGCCTTCGAAAATATGTCAATAGCGAGGCGATACTGAAGACTGATGGTTGACCAAAAATATTAGCTCGGCTTCTCCTCAGTGCTTTTGGTCCCATCCTCCATATCTATATCCACCCATAAAGAAGGCCTTTCTGTGCTCTGTGGGGCATAAAAGTCAAAGTCAAAATATCTTTATTCAAATAAATTAAAAACTTAAGCGCTTTTGAATACAAAAGTGCTTAATCATAAAAAATCAATAGATCTAAAATGGCTGGGCCCTATTTCATAAACATTAAAATTTGTAATTTACTACGGTAATTCGCTTACATTGCGGTGTTTGTAAGTAGTTTATTTATTTATTCTAAGCGAAATTCAAATTTGCGACGCAATGAACACCAAACAATCGTTGTAATTTACTACAGTATAGTTTATGAAATAGGGCCCTGATGTCGAAATATTTAAGGAGATATCTAAAGAAAATGAACACCTTTTGGTGTAATGCCATAGTTTGCTGAAAGATCCTACAGATCTGAAATTATATCTTTATCCAGACACGTATTGTACCAGAAACACGATTTAATTATTTTGGCTCGATTCATTTTAATTTCGAAAATACCTCTTAAAAGTCTTAAAAGTCTAAAAAACTTTGAGATTATTTAGAAACATCATTAGGTATTCAAGTCGAAATTGATTTAAATAGTTTGTTTTATCAATATTCACAACAATCGTAAAAGCTTCTTTAGACGCTATCGTTATTTACTAGTTGATTTCGTGATTTTTTGCCTAATCTGCCAAATCGGTCTCGTTCCGGCGTGCGACGTTTTCTCAATTGCTATCTCGCTTTACTGATAGCGTCTTAAATGGTGTATGTTGTAGATGTGAGGCGCGGGGCATGTGGGGCGGCGAGGCGGGGTGGTGGTGCGGCGCGCTGGCGGCCGCGGCGCTGCTGCTGCTGCTCGCGCTGCGCCGGCGCTGCCAACGACCAAGGAAGCCACACTGTGTGCACCACCAGGTAGGTACTCCTCTTCGATGCGATTAATTTAACATCTATAACAGAAGCGGCAACTTCACTCGAGAATGTATGGCAATGAGTTTTTACAGATTAAAATACATCGTTTTGTACCGCAAGCGCTCTGCATTTTGTCACTTCTGTTGTACATAGTTAATTTAATTGCATTGTACCGCAAGACATAGTGCCATTGCTGGAATAGATAGGACACGTGGCGCTGCCAGCGAACGCACAAGCCACACTGTTTGCTCCAGGTATGGGGTACACTACTTCAGGATTGACATGCCTCTGCTGAATATGGCGCTGCCAGCGAACGCGGAAACCACAATGTGTGCACCAGGTAGGTACAAGTGTACTGTAAACTCAAACATTTATTCAGTCTAGGCACGCAGTACAAGCACTTGTAAATGTCAAAGAAGCTACGCCATCGGTTCGCGCGCCCTAAGAAGGAGACCTTGTAACGAGAAGAACCGGCAAGAAACACGTCAAGGGCTGCTTTTTTCTCCCTGTATATTTTCTAAAGCCGAGTCGTCAAATTGTAAAATGACCTCGGCATTTAGAGTAGGTTAATTTTCCATAAGAACCATTAACAAAAGATAACATACAATGGGTAGGTATTGAAATTAATTAACTATTATAATCTATATATCGGTTAGGTAATTGTAAGAGCAATTTATTTCAAGTCTACTCCTGTTAAAACCTGTAGAATGGACTCTGTGTCTCTGGTGAAATACTCAAAGTGAGAAATTGTAGAATAGTAGACAAATGATTTGAATTTGCCTGTTTTGTTTCTGATTTCCTACTGTGTACGTTAACTACGTTATTTATCTAAGTAAAGCCGATATTAATTTTATTTATGTACCTGTTTCGTTGCAGGTGCACATAGTCCATTGCGTGGTGCCGGGCGGCGGCCCCCCGCTGGTGTCGCGCGCCCCGCCGCCCGCCCCCCCTCCTCCCGCCACCATCTCTCTAACCAAAGCCCCCCCTCCGGCAGACGACCCCCCCACACTCGTCATAATCCGCGACGCTACGCAAAACACTGTCGTGACAACCACAGACACTAATACAACTACCACTTCAACTGTCACTGCTTCAACTTCAACTAAACCAACTTCAACTCAGCCTTCAACTTCCCAGGAGTTTAAAGGCATACCAAAATTACCTTTACCTGAACAGTGGCTACACAAACGATCGCTCGACTGCAAATACTCGTCGACTATTCCCCGTCCTCTAGCCCAAATTGTAAACGAATTAGGCTCCGAACTCACGCAAGAATCCCGCGCGAAAAAGTATAGCGTTACTCGTTCCCCTTCCTTAGAAAAGGACGACAAATCTCCGTTTCTCGGTAGCGCGAAATCTGATAAGGAAGTGTTCGGTTTCGAGCCGGACTCAGTCGAGAAGCTGGCGAACGAAGCGCAAGAAGATATGAGTGAGATGACCTCCCCTAAAGACTCGGGGGAGAGGAGCCAGGAGTCGCCAGGGAATTTGAGGAGGTTTAGATCCGTTAGCACGAGACTTAATATGTGCAGTGTTAATGAAACGCCGCATTTAGAAGGTCATCAAGAGAGACTTGAAATGCAAAACTCCCCTAGAATTTTAGAATGCAGCTCAGCTAAAGAAAAGTCATCCGCTCCAAAATTTGATTTCTCACCAAAGCTTCTAGCTGACAGTTTATGTTCGCCGCGATTTTTCACTCCTCCGGAAATGGTATCTCCCGCTTTCTTTGCCGAACCATCCCCCAAATCTGTCTATTATGACACCGTGAGATCTCCTAAATTCTTCCCAGAAACGCCTAGAGATGCGGAAGTTCCCCAATCTCCTCGTACGTTGGGAGGCAACTTAAATAGAAGCAACGGCTTCGAAAAACCCAGCTCTCCACGAGTTTTAAGCGCCAAACCTAGCCCCAAAATCTATAGCTGCAATAAAGAAAATTACTTCACATTCGAACCAGTAAACCTTACCGAAGAAGTTTCTAGGCCATCTACACGGCCTAAAAAATATGGGGGAAGGAATTCAATAGAAAGAGAAAGATTCACACCACCAGCGGACAAAGAAGTAAAGAGATACAGGCGGCACAACAGTTGCGACACGAATTACAAAAATGTAGAACTGAATATACCGAGATGCGAAGACAACAAAGCGACTGACAACAAATCTGCACTTATAGACCAGGATGTAGTTGACTGCTGTGCCAAAATCGACTCTCTGCACATTGACATAAAGGAAGACAAAAACGAATTGATGCCGACTCATTCGAACACCGCACAAGCGAGACGTCAAAGGTTGAAGTCTATTTCTTTAGACTCTGACAATGCTAAAATCATCGAACAAAACTTAGGGTTACCCATAGCAAAGCAAATGAAAGACCAAATGAACGAAGCTTATAAGAATCAGGATGTTAGTACGTCCTATGAGAGTATGGAGAGAAGGGAAGAATACCAAAACTCTCCTCCAAGAGAGAGACCTGTGTTCAAATTTGAAGATGAGAAAAAAGATAAGGTAGTAGAAGAAGAACCGAAATCGCCAAACATAAAACAAAAGAAGAGCTTACGGCATAGTTCTGACACACAGTCGTTTATAGACATGCCGAGATTTTCACCGAAGGAGTTCGAAATCACTGTAACTTCTGAAGAAGGCGCAACTACTCCCGCGGAAACACAGATTAAGAAAAAAGGAAAGAATTTGCGAAACCTAACGATAGATTTGACAAAAAGAGATAGTGACTTGGAAAAAGAGCTTCTCGAGTTTGAGAAACTATACACAGATGCTGAAGAAAAAAAAGTGAAAACACCTACTTTGAAAGTCAAGGCCACTTCCTTAGATTCTTCCGAAACCGTTAACTTATCGCTACCACAGAAAAAGACATTAGAAATCCCGCAGAACTCTGTATCCGTACCAAACACTCCTAAGCGGCAACTGAAAAGGATTTTAGCGCAAAAGAATGTTAAACCCGACTTCATTGGAGGGAAATTGGGTTACAACACTATACAATCGAATGCAGACCATCGGCGGTTGTATATGAAAGGACAGGACAGTGGGATATTTCTAAGAGAGAACCATGCATCGTTGATGTTATACCAACCTGGGCCATCACGTATGGGATCTCGAACAATGAGTTCATTCGAAGAAAACGCCTCAGATTTAGAAAAGGCGCCAGAAATAAATATACTTGTAGCCGATAACCGATACCACACGGACTCTGGTTCTACTTTAGGTTCAAATTTATTGAATTACAAGCAGAATTTAAGTGTATCCAGTACTAATTTAAAGACACTGCCTGAAGGGGTGCCTTCTGATGATTTTGAACCAAACACTGAAGAGGAAAAGTTCGGCAGGAAGTTGCATAGAAGGAATTCTAATCAAAGCCTCATGTTGAGCACACACAGCTTGCAATCTTCCAACTGTTCTCTAAGTAGCGCTGGTGCGTCTTGTCACAACTTGGCGTCAGTGAGAAACAGTATGTCCAACTTCAGTCTCAATTCCGATGGCCGACAAAAGAGGCTGTCCTTAGAACGACGAGATTCCAACGCCTCATTGATGAACACAGAACATTTGACACCAACTACTAGAGTTATTTGCTCTTCAAACACCAATATTTCAGGAGAAGTGTCTAAAAACTGTTTGTTGCAAAGAAGAGGTTCTAACAACAGTCTCACTTTAAACATTCAATCAAGCACATTGAGTCGGCATTCCAGCAACAGCTCTTTAAACAAAGAGGCCAAATTCGGTCAGAAAAAGGGTTTACTTGAACGAAGGAGTTCAAACACATCTCTAACTCTAAATATAAACACTTCGAACCCGCAGCTTTCAGTTAACAGAGGTTTAAGCATTTCCAATTACAATTTGAACGGATCTACGTGTAACTTGAGCCAGTATAACAGCAACCATAGCATAGACAACCCGCCCGGGGAACCTCGCAAAGGGATCTTAGAAAGACGAAGTTCTAATACCTCACTTACATTAAACATACAACCGGAAGAGCCTAGAGATTTGGAAATAGACGAAACTATGATCGAACCGAAGTTGAAAGACTTGCCGCATCGAGATAAGCACAGGAAGTCATTGAGCACAGAGAATTTGATACCAAAATCTTATAAAACCCGTACGCGGCTAAGATCTACTGATAAAGGAGGATTCGGTTCTCACGATAACTTATGGTCGTCTTCCTACCAAGAGCAAGATTATCCGAATCTGACGTACGTGTGCGGGGATCAAGAGAACGAGATAATTTACGCTTTTGGAAGACAGGAAGAACCTAATTTCGAATCCGGTTTCACTAGGAATATAACTACAAAACCTTTGAGTCCACAAAGTACTTCAGAGGACTTCAGACTGTATTTGGCTAATATGCAGCATCTGCAGAACGCAACGAGCGTGCTTTCTAGGCATCAACTCAGGGATTTGAACGACGTTTTCCAAAATGGCTACTCAAAAGTCAAATGTCATAGTAAAGGTGAAGGCCAGCATTGTTGTTCAGGCAGAGTAGAAGATATGGCCAAAGAGAACCCACAAATGGTGATTCCAGACCCTGTTCTGTCTCAGCCGTGTTCTGAATACCAGAAGATGTTGTTGAGGAACTTGCATCAGGAGTTCTGGGATATGCCCACGAATTTCCAGGAGAAACCTATAGTATCTGGATCCCATCCCAAGAACAGATATAAGACTATTTTGCCGAATGAGCATTCCAGGTTCATACTGCGCGGCGACGCGGCGACGGGCGAGGGATACATCAATGCCAATTTTATTAAGGTGAGAGAACAGTTTGTTTTAAATCCATTATAAAAAATAAACCACTAGATAAATATCTAGTTTATGAACTTTTTCTCTAATTATGATCTGTTTAGTCAGGCAAGACTGCTTTTGTTAGAAACTTTTTAATATCATTTAAAGATATAGGTAATTATTAGGTATGATATGAAGAAACAACATTTCGTTTTAATAAACATAAGTTATTCATAACAATTAATATTGCATTTTGTTCATATAACATCCTTTGACCTTCCTGGTTGAGCGGTTTGTACATCGGTTTTCATCTGGTCCAGGGTTCGATCCCCGGCCTGGTAGTGGTTAAAAATACTAACTTTTCTATGTAGTATCAGGTGTTTTAATTGAGATTTCCACACCACAAGTGATTTAGCAACTTTGGGATCAGTCTTCATAGCAATATAATTTAATGTTTATTTATTGAAATTCCAGGGGCATGAATACTCCAAAAACAGCTATATCGCGACTCAAGGTCCCCTTCAAAACACCATCTACGATTTCTGGATGATGGTCCATCAAAATAACGTAGACTATCACATCCCAGAGGCCGCAGCCCGAGCAGTACAGAAAGTGGTCATGCTCACCAACTTCATAGAAAATAACCGACAAAAGTGTGAAAAGTACTTCCCATTAGAACTCAACGAGGAGATCTCTTTCGAAAACCCGGATGAAGAAACCAAAGTCAAAAACAGTTTTGTGATAAAAAATTGTGGTATGGTGAATAAAGACGGTTATACTATAAGAAAATTAGACGTGACATACAATACAGGCGGTGACAGTGAAAGTGTGATTGTATACCACTATTGGTTCCACAATTGGGCGGACCATAAATGTCCCAAAGACGTAAACGCGTTACTGAATTTAAGTCTAGACGTTTTAAAAGACACTACGTACGATTTCGATGTTCACACCGCAGCGAACGTCGATTTGTGCAAATGTGAAAGTCCTAAACCAGACTCCAAATTTATTTTCCCTCCGTTGGAAGCGGAGAATGTTCCGTGTGAAGTGAAAGTGAGTGTGGGGACTCCGTTGGATTTTTCTTTGGAACAGCACACTCCCCCAACGATCATACATTGCTCGGCCGGTATTGGGAGAACCGGTTGCCTGATCGCTATACTTAATGGTATAAAGCAGTTGACGAATGAACAGAAAGTGGATGTCCTCGGTATAGTCTGCAATATGAGGCTGAACCGAGGTGGAATGGTACAAAACTCAGAACAGTATGAATTGATTCATAAAGTTCTATGTTTGTTTGAACAAGCTTGCTTACCCACTTTATAGCTACGTGAGAGTCGAGCTGATGTTTTGATATAATAATTTTACATTATTGATTTTTTTAACAATGTGTTAATGAATGAACCCAAAATGAGAAAACCGTTTCTTTGGACCAGCAAACTGAACATAGTAAAAGTTGTTCAGTTTGATGGTCCAAAAAAACTGTTTTCTCATTTTGGGTTTATTCCTTAACACTTTGCATAACAAATGTTCAGGGTATGTTTTCGAAATTGTAAGAATAAATTTTAGTAAAATAATTTGCTTTTTGAGTTGTACCATAGATTAACTAGCACCAGTTTTTAGGTTCATAATATGTAGTTGAAATTTTAAGAGTGTAGATTTTGGCTGTTTTCTAGATGTAAAAAATATAACGTGAATTATGTTGAAGATGTTTTTTGATGTGCTTTAAACTTAACTAGGCACTTTTACAATTTGAATGAATAACCTTTCAAAATGGTTGAGTGGGAGGAATCTGTTAGGAAATAATCTTAATAGTCAAATATTCAACACGATATTTAAAACAGTATCGCGACAAGACATAATGACGTTATGTGATCTGACAAACATGCCCTTTTGCCACCAGGCGAAAATTAAGGGAAATTAGACTTAACTGATAGGATACTAAATAATATACTAGAAAAAATAGGACTCGCACCAGATCATGTTCTCGGACGGGAATCGAACCCGCGACCTTTGGATAACCGGTCCAATGCTCTGACCGCTGAGCTACCGAGTCACTAGTGGGAACGTCGAATTTCTTCTAGTATATCAACTCTTACGCTGCAAGCCAGCGCCATCTCACCAATGTAGAAGGAATTAACTTCAACATTGAGCATTGGACCGGTTATCCAAAGGTCGCGGGTTCGATTCCCGTCCGAGAACATGATCTGGTGCGAGTCCTATTTTTTCTAGTATATTATTTAGTATTATATCAAAATAGCATTGTGAACGTCCAAATTGTGTTAATACTTTCTTTTTACGAACAATTACTTTCATCTGTGTATAATCTGTGAATTATATAGTTTTAATTCTACATAACTTATTTTTTTAATTTAATGCATAGAGGTTGTCGTTCACTTTGTGTCTCAAGCCTGATTTAGTCAAAGTCCTTATCATAAAATCTACTAGGTATCAATTATCTTGTCGCGATAAATTCTGTTTAAAATTAGTGCATAATATTGTCTAAGCACAACTCCTATACACACAATGTTAGCGACAATGCTAGCGAAATTGCTATTATAGAAAAATATATTTGTTTTTGTCTATTTACGCTCATAGGTGTGTGGTATAATGAACCGTAATGCAACAACATACAGTTCATTTTGAACCCAGTACACTATCCTATTTAGGTATTAAATCTGCTATATACTGTGCCACATACATGTTTTGTACTTATTTTGCTTCGAGGAGCGAATGCACAAATTATTGTTTAAACATACATTACCTTGATTGAAATTTTGATATACAATTTTCTGTAAATATTATACACTTATTATATTTGTAGTCATTTTTTTATTAAAAAGCTACTATAAACGTTTTCTGATAAACTGGCAACACTGCCGTGATGGCAGCCAATATTGAAAGATGTCAAGGTAATGTATTTTTAATGTTATTGTAAAAAATAAAATAATTTAACATAGATTTTTGGAAATATTAAAAGTTCTATATAAATATTTAAAATTCCTGAGAAAAGTAGCTTATGAACATTTTAAATAAATTATTTATTTTAATGAGTATTATAGTTTTATGTGCTACACAGTCGGCAACTATATTAAGATACCTATGTTTTTTAACACACGTTTTATTAACACCCTCTTACATGTTTGTGACATGTAAAAGATTATATCTCACTCAAGAGAGATTTTTATTTATTTATAAGATGTACTGTACAGTTATTAAAATTACGCCTGTTTTTTATTAGAGAGACAAAAACTACAGCTTCATCTGTCAAATTTAACATTGATTTGATAATTTTAAAGTTTGAGATTTAAGCATTCACAATGCTATTTTATATAATACCAAATAATATACTAGAAAAAATACGACTCGCACCAGAGTACCGAGTGACTCGGTAGCTCAGCGGTCAGAGCATTGGACCGGATATCCAAAGGTCGCGGGTTCGATTCCCGTCCGAGAACATGATCTGGTGCGAGTCGTATTTTTTCTAGTATATTATTTGGTATTGATTTGATAATTTTATTGCTGTTAATGTTTTTTTTATGATTCTAGTTGAGAGTAAATCAATTTAAATTACCTAAAGAGTAATGTTATTTTACATAAGAATAATTAGCAAGCAGAAAAATATATTGAAAACTTATATACACCGGTTATATTTATATTACACCATGTTACGTACAATCGCGGTCCTATGATATGCTACGCAGTTCATTTAATGCAAGAGACAACCCTAACGTCGTTAGAAGAGATGAGAGTACGTGATAGAAAGAGAGGCAATTTCTAGGTGAATATAACTGCGCGGGAAGGGAGCGCCGTGCGACCTAAATTGCGCTCTATTGTGTCGGAGCAAGAGTCGCAATTCATTTAAATGATCTTGCGGAGTGTCCCTTCAGTACTTGTACTATTAGGTATTCTGTGGTTGAATGTCGATAAAACGCTGTACCTAGCATGCGATAAATAACTTGTAATAATATTTTCCTGGGTAGTAAAAAAGTAACCGTGTGTAGATTGAGGAAATTCGACGTAATATTGTCCCCTGATTATGTAACTGTTGCAATAAATTGACAGAAATCGCAGTTACATTGCTGCTTCAGTAAGAACCGATGTGACTACTATCTTAATTAAAGCAGCAATGTAACTGCGGTATCAATCGATTTCAATCGAGAATAGTTAGCAACAGAGCTACGTAATCAGCCCCCGGTGTCCGCGCTGCTGTGTGTACATAAAACTCAGTGATTTTGAGTGACAATTCTTTGCACAATTTTTGTGGTAGTTAATATTGACTTGTATATGTTAGAATAAATTATATAAAATTATTATATACTCAACATTGAGAATTGTAGCTTCCCGAAATATTTCGATGCGAAACCAACACGACTCTAGTTACAAACAATTTACTATGCGATTAGAATAAGAATAGGACTGGGCCAGCGCCATTTTGTGACGTCACCCTGATAACCAACGTCACTAACATCATACAAAAAAAATTGTCTTTTCAGCTTGATGGCAACAAAAGTTATTTTATTAACCGACTTCAAAAAAAGGAGGAGGTTCTATGTTCGACTGTTTATTTGTTTTTTTTTTTTTTTTTTTTTTTTTTTTTTTTATGTATGTCCACCGATAACTCGAAAACAGCTGAACCGATTGACATGATTTAAATGCCACTTTATCAGGTTTGCTCCCCAGGTGGTCCCATTTTTTGAAAATTTTAAATCGGTTCAGTAGTTTTTGAGTAATCCTGAAAATACTGTAATTTTTTAAGTAACTTTTGCACGAGTTTTAACGGATCTTCAGACATAACTTCTTTGTTTATAAACGGATTTAGATGATTCTTGTTTCGTTAGAAAGGGGATACTTTAAGGATGTTTTCATTCAAATTTCCTTCACATAGGACCTTGGACTTCGAAGATACACAAGAGAACTCTTCAAAATCAAATAGGATAGTGTATTAGTGATTACTCTACGGTATTGAAAGGTTTCGCATCAGCAATTTTTATTGTCACTACTATGGCTGGGATAAGCCTTACTTATGGGCAGATGAATGGGATGGACCATAACCCACCGCGCGGGCCCAATGCGGATTGGTGGGTGTTAATGTGCAAATGTAGCTGGAACTAACGGCTTAACGTGTCTTCTGAAGCACGGAGGAGCTCGAGATAATACACTTTGGTCACCTACCCCATGTCTGACCCTTGCTAAAATTAACAGTGCGAAAAGTGGATATTGAGTTACTAGGCGTATTATACCATTGAAATGTGTGAAATATGAATAAAATATATTTATATCATCGCTCTTATTTACTTATACATACCTACCACAAAAAAGTTAAAAATAAAAAAACTTTTAAAAATTAAAAAGAAAAACCTCCTTCAAAAAACCTTAAAGAAATTGCTATAAAAAAACAGCAGCTCTAAAAAGCAAGAAATAATATTCAAATCTGCATAATTACTATTCAAGTACCTACGCATATCTGATATTAAAAAAACGTCTTATGAAGTCGGGTGGGGCTTTAAGAATTAAAAAATCAAATTGAGAAAGAGAAACCACGATAAATGTTATTATGATTAAAAAGAAAAATATCTTTAGCCCCACCCGACTTCAAAAGGCGTTTTTTTAATATCAGATATGCGTAGGTACTTGAATAGTAATTATGCAGATTTGAATATTATTTCTTGCTTTTTAGAGCTGCTGTTTTTTTATAGCAATTTCTTTAAGGTTTTTTGAAGGAGGTTTTTCTTTTTAATTTTTTAAATATATGCGATGCGATAAAAATGTGTATTAAAAATTCTATAAATAACCTTTTAGCGTACTACTTACTTCTTCGAGTGAAGTTAATCAACAGCCAGTCATATTTTTATTCTAATCGCAATACAAGGTAAAATCGGAATCAATCTTGCACTGACCTCCATTATGAGGTCAGTACAATTTTGTCAATCTTTTAAACTATGAATCCAACCGCGATATTGATAAATTTAGGAAAACCATTTCATATATCACAGTGATCAAAATTGAAGGAGAAATAAACAAAAAATCGTAAGTCAAAGATTACTGATGTTAAAAAACATGAAATGAATGAAACGAGAAATAAAATGTCATATAATAATAGTGAAATAAAAAAAAATCGTTGCTATTTTTTTTTATATTTATCTCATCTTGAATTCTAATCACTTTGATTTAAGAATATTTGCCCAAATGTTATCAATATCGCGATTATTCATAGATGAATTCGATTTCATCCCGTAGACTGGCTAATTATAGATTCAAACAGTAGCTCTATCAAGGGCGCAAAACACACACCATACACAGTAATAAGAAAGGTAAACAAATCATGTTGACGATAACAATTATTAAACAAATGATAATTTGCATTATGGCGTATCCTTACTTTTTTTATGATTATGACTCGGTTCAAGGTCCTTGAAACATGTAGATAGATGACTATAATTATTTATTCTGTTGGAGTAATTATTTAAGAAGTCTTAGTAGTTTTTAATGGATAAAGAATGATGTGCAGAAATATACGGGTGTTGGGCCCAGAGTTGTAGCACCATAAACTGTTTACCAGTTGATTTGTCTATGAATGAGTTGGTTAAAACGAAGGTATTAATGAATTAATCTTATCGCAAGTATGAAAATATGGTCTCGATTCTAACAATCGTGTCTCAATGATGTTTCAATTGTATTGTGTATTAGAATAGAATTTATTACATTTTAAAATTATATTTTTGTTTTTTTTTTAATATTGTATTAGATTTTTTTTATACAACATGTTACAAAAATACCCTTGATGCCGAATAGGGTAGATAGGGACCATCAAACTGAACAACTTTTACTATGGGACCAACATTGATATCGCAAAAAAAAATCTGCTGTTTCATACAAAAATTAATAACGAAAATATCAAAATGTATGAAACAACTGATTATTTTTTCGCGATTTCAGAGTTGGTCCCAAAAAAAGTTGTTCAGTTTGATGGTCCCTATATACCATATTCGGCATTAGGGGTTATTTTGTAACACGTTGTATAAATGCTCTTGTTTTACATTTGATTACCTACAGACATGCGTCCATACAATAAAATATAGTACTATGTATAGTTTACAATATCCGATCTAGGTCAAAAAGTGCTACAGTGTTGGGCCCATTGTGCATATCATTCTTTGTTACTGTAAATACGTGTGTTAAGCCTTTTTTATTTTAAATTAAATTAACATTTAAATTCTAAAGACAGATTACTGAAACATTTTTTCTGTGTTTTACCCTCCAACGTCCGGAAAATGAGACACAATAGATATTCCATTGTTATCTGCCCTCTGATTATGTAACTTTGTTGCAATCAACTCTGACAGAAATCGCAGTTACATTGCTCCTTTAGTAAGAATCAATGTGACAGCTATCTTACTTAAAGCAGCAATGTAACTGCGGTTTCAATTTTCAATCGAGAATTGTTAGCAACAGTTACGTAATCAGGGGGTTGGACTGTTGGCTATAGCATGTATTGTGAGACCAATTATTGAAACATTACTACACTTAATGTCAGGAAAATCGCATCTCCTCGAAAATAACATTAGACTTGGTCACCTGCTAGTGCTAGCTCACGTTTTATTAAGTTAATGTCAATTTAATGAGCTTTCAAATAATCATTGTCAGTTATAGTATGTTGATTATCCTTACTTGTTCTTATCCTATTTGGTAAACAATCTTCACTCAACTCTTTATTGAAATAATCACTTATAAATAAAATACAACAATTGCTTTTCCACACATAGAATACGAAATATATTATTAGTTATTAATGACAATTTTGATTTCATAAAAATTAACATATTTGTAAACAACGATTAAAGTTTAAAAGACGTATGACAACTGTCAAAAATTTTACTAAATAGGACAAAAGAAACAGACTATGCCTAATTAAAGTCTAACACGTTATTGCTTGCGCCACCATAAAAGGGGGCAATTCAGGAAAATACGGGTAAATCCGCTATTCAGACGTGGGAGACAACACACGTCAACGGTTTAATTAAAGAAAGGAACACCCAAGATGGATACTATTGCCCATGAAGTTGCTCAAGTGAATTGTATATTGCAATAAATGCGGCAGTGTAATGATGCTCGGAAACTGAATCTCGGTAATTAATTACGTTCGACGAGCATTTGAACGGTTTAGAGAGACTGTTGGCTATATACAAAGACATATTCCCGTTGTTCCCCACTTTTGTCCCCTACTGGGGGATATCGGGAAAAAAAAGTAAGGAAATTGTGAACTGTTTTCCCGATATCCCCCAGTGGGGGACAATGAGAATAAACCTTCTAACAAAGGGGTAAAAGTATATAACAACACATACCATTATCAGATAAGATTAAAAGTACTTTGAAGAAATTATTGAAGAGGTGCTATTTTTGTGACGTCGAGTGTATTAAAAATATTTTAATCATCCAAGTTCCATGGAATATTTTTTTTATATATCTTGGAATTGAAACAAAAAAACACAAAACAAACAGACTATCGATAAATATTTTAACAAACTTATTCATTGGCTATACATATAGCAAGAATAGTGGTTATGTATGTACATACAAATGTTTTGTTGACAAACAGACATGTGACAGAAAATGAGTTATAATTTCATACTGTACAACCGGCCCTGAAGGTTGCAGTGTATTTAATTTATGCAAAATATATAAATTATTATACAAAGTGTTAATGAATGAACCCAAAATGAGAAAACCGTTTCTTCGGACCATCAAACTGAACAACTTTAACTATGGGACCAACACTGAAATCGCGTAAAAAAAATCTGCTGTTCCATACAATAATGAATAACGAAAATATAAAAATAAGTGATTTTTTTGCGATTACAGAGTTAGTCCCATAGTAAAAGTTGTTCAGTTTGATGGTTCAAAGAAACGGTTTTTTCATTATGGGTTCATTCATGTTATATGTTGTAGATTGTGCAACAGAGTTTATACAAAATAAATAAAAAAACTAAATTGTTTTTGAATACTATTGTAAATAGGTATATTATCTAATTGTAAGCTAACTTAACGGAAACAAGAACACCAAATTTTTAGATTATGTAATTTTAGATTGTATGTATAACTTAAAAGTATAAATTTTCGTGTATGCCATTGTATATGTATACTTTTGTAAATTATCCGGGGAGTTGCGAGGCAGTTACTGCGGCTATCAATACACAATCCGCTTTTTCCGCTCGGATGGAAAATTGATACCAATCTAAGACTTTCGCGCGTACAGTTCATTAGAAATAAAACACTTTTTACGGATTACAGCGCGTATATTATTAATTCAGGTGTTGTTTTAGAATTATTTAGTTTGTATTTATTGGTTTTTAGAATTCCCGACGTTTCGACACGTTTCCAGGGGCCGTGGTCACGGGAGGACTAAAGCAAAAAGGCTGCTCATATTTTTCTGAAATTACCCGCTCGAAACTTTATAAAAATGTATTCAAGTTTATTAAATTATTTTATAGCTGCGTTCTGATTTTTAATTCTAAAAACCAATAAATACAAACTAAATAATTCTAAAACAACACCTGAATTAATAATATACGCGCTGTAATCCGTAAAAAGTGTTTTATTTCTCAGTAATACCAAGTAAAGCGGGGTCCAATCGCGCTAATTTTTAACGATAAAACCAAACTAAACTATTACCGTTTCAGTTTTGTTTACCGAAAAATACTCTCTCTAGTTTTGTTAAAATTATTGAAAGATTTGCCTTAAGAGCCTTGGATGTCAATCTTGGACAATTTAAATGAGAATTCTAAAGCTAAGTCAAAGATTTTTAAGCAAATATAACCTGGGACCGTACCGGCTAACGATTCGAACTTCGGAAAGTCTGCCGGGCTTCAAATTAAAACAGATAAATCGAGCCCCAATCGGGCCAAAATGGCGAACACCAATTCATGATGTTATTTAGAGAATCGATGTTCGTGTGACATCATGAATCATTCGCCATTTTGGCCCGATTGGGGCTCAATTTATCTGTTTTCATTTGAAGCCCGTCAGACTTTCCAAAGTTCGATGCGTTAGCCGGTACGGCCCCTGAATGACAACGGAACGGATGTTGTTTCAGAATTAGTGCGTTTGTGCCCCAATTTTTCCGCTCGTAAAAACAGTGATCCTTATAAGAAATGTTTGTCTTGCTTCAGCAAAACTTCATAATGTTTTTCCAGTTTGGGGCAAATAACGTCATTCATTCAATTACATTGCAACACCAAAAGACAGCCTGGTCTTGCAATATTTAAACTATGAGTAGGTACTATCGACAACACTTCCGCTTTACTCATAAGGTTAAAATCGCTTGCACATTGCGCCGTCACTAACATACGTTTAGTTCGCGCAGGGGCGATGCGCGCGCACACTAATTTTACTGCAAAGTGGTACAGCACGTGAGTTGCCGATCTTACCTATTCAATGTTTATTCTATTTCTTGTTTAAGTACCTATATTAAGAGGAAACACCACGGTCGAGAGAATTGAAAAATTCCTATAGAAATTTGACAAAATTGAGGTTTGGTAGTCCCTGCTTCCTCATCCAAAACTAGACCGATTTAAATATTTTTTCATTAAAATTTAAAGGAATGAATTGGCTGTGTTCCTATGTTTCCTTTTTTTTATAAAATTATTATCAGAGACATTAATCTCCAAAAACCAAAAAAAATGCCATTTTTTAGACATCCAAGCAATTAAATTTGACGAGATTATATAAAAAATTGATTGTTAAATCGCAACGAACTGACGTAAGTAATTGCCTCCAACTGAAGTAAGTAAATGAATGTATTGTCCCTCTATCTATGGATACATCTCCTGATATATTGTGCGTTTTTATCCATTTGTATCTGTATGTGGTAAGTCAATAAATTGATGATGGCAACTCTTGAGATTTATTTTCACTATCATCAGCCGCAAGCAGGGAATGAAGTAAAAAAGTTATAACGATACCAAAAAATATTGTTAAGACGCTGACATGAGCCAACTAGCGCCGCCAGTCGATTTTATTTTATTTATTCTAAAAGCCCAATTTCTTAAAAAAGGAATCAGTCAAGGTCTTGTGAATGACGTCTAATGTTTATTGAATAACGTTACAACATTACAAAATGCGTGCAATAGTTTAAAAACGGGTTTAAATCAACAGTGGCCTTTTTTAACAAAATCGCGTTTTAAACTGTTTCAATGCCTTTTCAAATTGTGTAAAGTTATTCAATAAATATTAGACGTTATTGACAAAACCTTGACTGATTCCTTTTTTAAGAAATTGGGCTTATTTAGAATAAATAAAATAAAATCGACAGGCGGCGCTAGTTGGCTCATGTCAGACCCTAAAAACCGTCATTTTTAACGGTATTTAACCGAATTTAACGGTTATAATAACTTTATTTTTTACAAATAATGGTCATCATCATGTCGTGAAATCTTCATACTGAAGAACATCCTTTCACAAGGCGTAGATCGGGATCTACCATAAACCAGGCGAAGTTCGTCAACGCTTTACTTACAATGTGACTGCTTATAGATCCCGGATCTCCCAAGATCGCTACGTTAGTTTTCACAAGTGGTCATTCATATTTAGGTAGTTACGTACTAGTGTACTTACCTATAAAATTACCTGTAACAGACTATTGACTTACTCAGTGTCGTTCTGCGGAGTTGGTCGTGAGTCGCGGATAACCAAGTTTAAAAACTTTCGAAAAAATACAATTATTAAAATACCTACTTACAAGGTACCTACCTAGCTGTTGTCCTTTAAAGTCGTCAGTATTGTTTATCTTTTAAGTTTCTGTCACAAAAGACTTGTCAGCTTTATGGTCAAACTTAAAAATTATAAACAAACTGAAATTGACCAAAATTTTAATACTATCTCATCGATAAGTAATAAATAAATAAAATCGGTCGTAAAATAATGTTGATTTTTGTGAAAATTATTGTTATTTATACTTATACAATATTGTTCATGTAAATAATTTTGACATAATTCCAGGATTATATTAAACTTGGCTAAAACAATTTTTTTACAGTTTAAACAAGAATAAGACTGCGGTTACATTAGAGCAGTGTTGTGAGGCCTCTAGGCTGTGACTAACAGGAAAGAACAACCTAAGTACTTAGCAAAAAGTGTGTTTGTAAAGACAGTGTAGTGTAGGTGCTGCATTGCGTAGGAGGGAAGGAAATTTTGCGGCTGATATTAGAAGTGATAATTGGTGAGTTTTTTGTCATTTTATTGTTAAGCACTTAACTGGCTTCTGCCCGCCACTTCCAACTGCGTGAAAATATGAAAAATTCTGAGAAACTTCACTAAAGATAAATAATATTAGAAAAAATACTAGAAAATTTCGCCGCTCCCACTAGCGACTCGGTAGCATAATATTGGTCAGTGCATTGGGCCGGAATCCCAAGGGTGCGGGTTCGACTCCCGTCTGAGGTGCTACGGGTGAGTCGATTTTTTCTAGTATTTTTTCTAATATTATTTATCTTAATATAAAAATAGCATTGTGAATGCGAAAAATCTAAATTTAATAACTTCGCTTAAGATAAAATTACACATCACACCTTTATCGGTCATGGGATGTATGGCCAGAAATTTATTATCTTGAGCTCCTCCGACCTTAGAAAGACGTTAGACAGAATTTGCAGTCGTTACAACCACCAATCCGCATTGGGCCTGTGTGGTGGGTTCTGGTCCATCCTTAGGCTCTAGACAGACGGACCGCATTTCAACTGCAATCCAACCGCAAATTGCAGTTCAGGTGCAGTTTGAATGCAGTTGACACTGTCAATTGCGTGTCAACTGCATTCAAACTGCATCGGAACTGCAATTTGGCAGTCGGATTGCAGTTGAATTGCAGTCCGTCTGTCTAGAGCCTTAACCACCTTTGAAATGGTTTTATTACAAAAGTGTTTAAAGTGCGACTTCCATTTTATTAGGCCTAAAACCACAGATTATTGTTACCCTGTGATAAGACGGTCGAGAGCTAATTGAGAATAAATAGGACTCCTCGAAATGTGCCACAGGTAGGTACCTAGGCTTACTTAGTAAACACGACAGTATTTACATAAGACTTAAAATCATACTGTTGTTTATTTTGTGCTCAAGAATTATCCGCTCATTAACATATAACAAACACACCGCTAACCGTTACTTTTTGTGAAAACCCAAGAACAGCACACTAATGAACAACATGTTACAAAAATACCCCTAATGCCGAATAGGTATATAGGGACCATTAAACTGATCAACTTTTACTATGGGACCAACTCTGAAATCGCAAAAAAAAAACAGCTGTTTCATACATTTTGATATTATTCAATTTTAATTTTTGTGTGAAAAGCTGTTTTTTTTCGCGTTTTCAGAGTTGGTCTCATAGTAAAAGTTGATTAGTTTGATGGTCCCCTATTCGGCATTAGGGATATTTTTGTAAATATTATATATATGTTGTATAGGTATAATTAGCGCGCGATGAGCATGGGATGCAACCTTGTCAAAGTAAAGCGAAAATTAACTAAATATAATTTAATTAATCAACTAATTGTTTACGTGTTATCCTACTTGAAGTTGCTGCAGCAAAAGTTTACGTAACACCGTGTTTTTGGATATCCCTCTCTCTGGCTAGCCGGCGTACCGTGCGTCTCAGTTTGACAAGGTTCCATCCCATCGCGGATTATACAACTAAAAAATTAATTAAACATTAGGATCACATTTAAATGAACTCGCCTATACTCGTACCTACGTGTCAATACTAATATTAAAAAACCTGAAAACAAAACAGAAACAGCTTCAAAATTAAATACCTTTAAAAAGCAAGAAATAAATATTCAAATTATTAGTTACGCATATCAATATTAATGAAACACGTCTATTGAAGTCGGGTGGGACGGGAGGACAATTTCTTTTCTTTCTTTCTAATTCTAAAAGCTCCTAATGAAGTCTGGTGACTTCATTAGACGTGTTTTATTAATATTGATATGCGTAACTAATAATTTTAATATTATTTCTTGCTTTTATTTAATATTGAAGTTGTTTTTGTTTTGTTTTCAAGTTTTTTTAAAGAGGATTTTCTTTTTTTTTTAAAAAGGTTTTTATTTTCACCTTTTTAGTGGTAGGTAGGTATGTACGCGTGTAAATATTTTTTAACTTCATATAATATTTTCTATGGTAGACTCAACGGCACATCAGACTATACATGTTGACCTTGAGACCGCCTTTGTGCCCTACGTAATAAAAGCTGTTCTCGCAGTTTAACTGTATGACCTGACGTGCTGTCGTGCGTATAACGCCCATAACTCAATTTCCAAATTCACGCTGTTTGTTTTTAAGGAGTTCCGTTGTGCCTTCGTACTTCGTAGTCCAAGTCTAGTACAAAACGTCGCAGACCATTTCTCGTATCGGTTTGTTTTGGATTGTCATAAATCTACCAATATCTCAATCAATTACACAATAATATCCTATTAGACTTTGAGGAGTTCCCTCGTGTATCTTCGAAGTCCAAGGTCAATTCCAATGAAATTAAAATGTGACTACCCTTGAGGTGTACCTTTTAAACAAAAAAAGAATCATCGAAATCGGTTCATAAACAAAGAAGTTATACCTGAAAATCCGTAAAAACTCGTGCGATGGTAAGCTAAATAATTGTTATTTTTCAGCATTATGAAAAAACTACTAGCCAGATCTCTGTAATTATTTTATGGGACCACACACGAACTATTTTCTTTCAAATAAAAAAAGAATAATTGAAATCGGTTAACAATTGGTGAATTATGTTAAAACATACATTAAAAAAAACCGTCGACTTGATAACCTCCTCCTTTTTGAAGTCTAACCGACTTCAAAAAAAGGAGTAGGTTATCAAGTCGAAAAGCAACAACAAACTTAACAAAAGTGTAAAATGGTATTGTCATTTATTTTGCTAACGTTGACAAATAGTCTCGCGGAATTTTTTGTGGGTAATGATGAGAGCTAATAAAAACATATTGTTATGTTTACCCTTTGCCTCAGACCAAAAACATTTTTTGGTCTGAGCCTTTTGCATGATGTGTCATCAATAATTTTCGCAGCGCACGCCAAATAATTACAATTATTTGAAAATTTTAAATTTTTGTGTTTATCCCATAAAGTTAATATAGGTACTGTTGACGACAGCCAGCACCCGGCGCAAAAATAACGAAGATTCCTGGCCCAAATAGTTTAGACCAATCAGAGGGGCTACTTAAACGCACATGGCGACGCGTCATATCCAAGGCCACGCCCTTAGTACTTTTCCACTAAAAATTGTTATTAGCCCTTAACCCCTTTCTTTCATGTATTGGTCCCTCTCTGAAGATATCGTTCTTCTTAATAAGCATGCTAGTTGCTACTGGTCAAAAGGCATATATATAGTAACTTGTAATTACGTAATTGTAGTTCAAAAGTTCGTCAATTGGAGTTCGCAGTCAAGTCAGCAGCAGTAGTAACTTATCAGCAAGTGAGCATAGCGTTTTGATAATTAGCATCCGTGTTTGAGTTTGTAAAGTAAAATCGTAGTAGTTCGCACCTAGTGTTTTTATAATTGTTAGTTAAATTCAAGTGTACAAACAACCATCAATATTGGAGAATAAACTGAAGTTATTCACGAACCGGCCAGCGTTTTTGTTATACAGTCCACTTTGCTCAGCGTACGTCACAGAAAGGTTTCACAGCCCTAGTTTCACAACTCTTGGTTTCACAGACTGTTGACGTACGTTCGTGAGCCGAAAATCCGCCGTGCAACACACGGGTAGTAAGTTTGTTGTAGTCCCCCTGACGATCCGAAGAGGCGGGTCGTCAACAGGTACCTTAACTTTATAGTTTATCTATTACAAACTAAAAACATACCTACCTACAAACAAATCATTCCTCTTTTTTAACCGACTTCAAAAAAAGGAGAAGGTTATCAAGTCGACGGTATTTCTTTTTATGTATGTTTTCACATAACTTCACTAGTTGTTAACCGATTTCAATTATCATTATTTTATTTGAAATCAAAATAGTTCGTGTGTGGTCCCATAAAAAAATTACAGAGATCTGGCCAGTATCATATCAATTATACAAGGTGTTACAAAATACCCCTAATGCCGAATATGGTAGATAGGGACCATCAAACTAAACAACTTTTACTGTGGGACCAACTTTCAAATCGTGAAAAAAAATCAGCAGTTTCATACATTTTCATATTTTCGTAATTAATTTTTGTATGAAACAGCTGATTTTTTTTTCGCGATTTCACGGTTGGTGCCATAGTAAAAGTTGATCAGTTTGATGGTCCCTATCTACCATATTCGGCATTAGGGGTATTTTTGTAACACGTTGTATAAAATCGCACGAATTTTTACGGATTTTCAGGTATAACTTCTTTTTTATGAACCGATTTCGATGATTCTTTTTTGTTTGAAAGGGTATAGACCTCAAGAGTGGTCACATTTTAGAATAATAAAAGAAAAGCAGTTGTCCTCCCGCCCCACCCGACTTCAATAGACGTGTTTCATTAATATTGATATGCGTAACTAATAATTTGAATATTATTTCTTGCTTTTTAAAGGTATTTAATTTTAAAGCTGTTTTTGTTTTTGTTTTCGGATTTTTTGAAGGAGGTTTTTGCAGTTCAAGTGTATACCCTGACGTGCTGTCGTGTGTACGTCAGACAAATGTGGCAGCACCCTAAAGCTTAAGTTCACCAAATAATTATGAACAACAGCCGATTAATGTTGTTGACATGTCTCCATACCTACATTAAAACGTCAAAAATAGACAGCTGATGAATCTGAATCAGCTGTTTAAATATTGGTAAACGCCAACCTAAGAACATTTGAAAACTTAAAAGCGTGCAGGCACCTCATGTATAGTATACGAGAAGGTACAGTCAGCAGCACGTCAGACTATACATATTGACCTTGAGACCGTCTTTATGCCGTAAGTAATAAAAGCTGTTTTCGTAGTTCAACTGTTTAACCTGCCGTGCTGTCGTGCGTTCAAGTCAACGTCGTGTGATGTGACAACTTCTGACGGGAAAATGTGAGGTGTCTAAACTGTGGATGTTCATTCGTCCGTCCATCTGTCTGTCAAGACCCTTTATCTCGGGGACGCGTGGAGGTATCGAGTTGAAATTAAAAGCATATACCTACTCAGGTCTACATCAGTCCCTTGAAGCAGTGAAAAAATCAAACTTTTAAGTTACCTAATGTAAAAAAGATACGGCCGTTTATCCCGCACGCACATTTCGACACTCAAGGGAAAATTCATAGGGTACTTTCCGTTGACCTAGAAGTATTTGAAAAATAATATCGTCTTATACTACAAGTTTTGACGACCTCCGTGGTCGAGTGGCTTTGTACACCGGTTTTCAAGGTGTCGCCATCTCTGAGGCCCCGGGTTCGATCCCCGGTTGGGTCAATTGAGAAAACGAACTTTTCTATATTGGCTCAGGTCTGGGTGTTTGTGATACCACCGTTGTCTCTAATTTCCATAACACAAGTGCTTTAGTTACTTACTTTGGAATCGGAGCAATGTATGTGATGTTGTCAAATATTTATTTATTATTTATAAGTACTGGGAAAAGTCTGAACATTATACTCGTAATTAAATCATAAGAAATAAAGTCTTTATCATTTATAGTAATCACTCATCGAGTTTGTACGGAACCCTCGGTGGGCGAATCCGACTCTTGTCCGGTTTTTTATTTTATTTATTATTTGCCTTTATACTCAATGATATATTTCAATAAATAACACATAAAGGTTGTGTCAGTTTACATACCGACGCATCCAGGTGGTGGCTATGTAAATATTAACACAGTAAATAAGTAGGAAGGTACTAAAAATAGAGTCCAGCGAGATGACCTAGCGCCGACCGACATAACAAAATATATGATGTTCAAACACTCACAGATTGCAGTCAGGGACGTAAACTAGCTAGTTATATGATTTATCTAAACAATAGTTTATTGGTTAGCTAAACAGACTATAATTCGTTCGCGTCAATCGCCTATAAATAAACCAAGACGTCTCGAGTCGATTATTTGTCACTTATGTTCATTGCTTTGCTCAAGGTGATTCTTGCGTTGGTGTTTTTATAGTTACCCTAGGAAAAGTCTGGAACTGGTTGTAGGAAAATATAGTCGATTCAAAAGTGCTTAACTATTAAGTTTATTTGAATCAAGAAAACCATCGGTCATTTATGTATGAAGACTGGCATACCTACCTGTCCGCCATTTTGTAAAAAGTCGGTTTTGGAGGCATGTGCTAAAAGTGGTGTCAATCGATAGAATAAGTAACACTTTTACCACTTTTAGCACAGGCCTCCAAAACCGACTTTTTTCAAAATGGCCGACAGGTAGGTATGCCAAAAGCACATGATGCTCTTTTGACTTGACTTGACTTGACTCACGCATAAGGCTCCTTTAGCCCCCTAGCGGCGCCCTTAAATTTATTGCTCGCTATATGCACAGATTGAAGCTGAGAGTCTATAGGTAGTTTACAAAATAACCTCAGTAAAGTATAGTGCGTAGTAGTAGTAGTAGGCAATAAGCAAAAAGTGGCCACTTTTGCCTACACTCACTACAACGAAGTATATTTTACTGAGGTTATTGTTTGTAAATAAACTATAGAACCTTAGCTTCAATCTGTACATGTGAATTTTCCATACATTATGTACTTGGCGAGCAATAAATTTAATTGAGATGAGGGCGCCACTTTGAGGTTAGGCCCAGAAAACGACGTGCGCGGGAGCAAGACCGATTTGGCAGATTAGGCGAAAAAAAATCACTTTTATTATAGGACCAACTCTGAAATCGCCAAAAAAAATCAGCTGTTTCATCCAATTTGATGTTTTCGATTTTAATTTTTGTATAAAACAGCTGATTTTTTTTTCGCAATTTCAGAGTTGGTCAGTTGTAGTCATAGTAAAGTGCTCATAGTAAAAGTTGTTCAGTTTGATGGTCCCTGACCTGATCTATCATATTCGGCATTAGGAATATTTTTGTAACACGTTGTATAGTTATGTATATATACTTATGTATATATCTAAACATTTTACTAAAGTAAATCGTATTGATGGAAGTGCGGTGATAAAACCACATAAAACGCAGACTTCTTGAGTGTGCTTAAATAAACACTTAAGTACCAAACCTTGCAACTTACTTGTCGAGTGCGCGTCGCCAAGGTATAGCAAATAAGCAAGTAAGTAAGCAAACATTATAGTAAGTACTTTATTTTATTTCACGTCATCTCATCATCAGTAGGCGTAAGAATTATGAGTTTAAGTTTACTGCAATACTCGATAGCTTGTCTGTCTGTCGTTGATATTTGTATGACAACTTTTAGTTTAGTGTAGTTTATTAGGTACAGCGCCTCTGGCGGTAAAGAGGCAGTACCAAATTGTACAAAATTAGAAATAAAACACTATTTACGGATTACAGCGCGTATATTATTAATTCAGGTGTTGTTTTAGAATTATTTAGTTTGTATTTATTTGTTTTTTGAATTCCCGACGTTTCGACACCTTTCCAGGGGCCGTGGTCACGGGGGGGCTAAAGCATAAAGTAAAAGTGAAGTACAAAATTGCTTGCTATCGATTAGAGTAAACGTAAAGTTACGCAAACTCTTTACGCATATAGGCGCTTTAAATTAAGGTTTTAGGTTGCATTGAGTGAGTATAGAAACTTATGATAGGTAGTTCTTTACTTACTTTTAAAATGATATACTTACTTAAGAGCGCGTAGTCTGCACACTAGCGCCGCCATTGGGAAAAAAATTGGCCACATTTAGCAAAAAAACTTCATTGAACTAAGGCCCTTGGTGGTCGAGTGGCTTTGTACACCGGTTTTCAAGGTGTCGCCATCTCTGAGGTTCCGGGTTCGATCCCCGGTTGGGTCAATTTAGAAAACGAACTTTTCTATATTGGTTCAGGTCTGGGTGTTTGTGAGACCACTGTTGTCTCCGATTTCCATAACACAAGTGCTTTAGCTACTTACTTTGGAATCGGAGCAATGTATGTGATGTTGTCAAATAAAAAAACTCAAATCGCGAAAAAAAAAAAAAGGCTAGAAAATATTGTTTAAGCGATAACGTGATAAAAAGTAGCACAAAGCTTCTTCAGAGTGCACTACACAGAGATAATTCACAATTTCGTCTTTATTAAGCACTATGATTATTTTCCAATGGCAGCGCTAGTGTGCAGACTAAGCGCTCTTTTGCACAAGACAGTATAAAGGCACAGGTATTCACTCATCGAGTTTGTACGGAACCCTTGGTGGGCGAATCCGCCTCGCACTTGTCCGGCTTTTTATTTTATTTATTATTTGCCTTTATACTACAGATGTTGTGACTTGGTCAATATCCCCTTATTCTAAAACGTGGACCTAAGTTAGACCCAGGGCTTAAAACTGAGGGCCTTTTAAAAAAAAGAATCACGATAGTCGGATGATGCTCGTTGATCGATTTACTTGATTTTGAACCTTATACATGAGTTCATAACGTCACGGTGCGTGGGACGAACATCGTACGCTTAGCGATGCTTTTTTGTAATAGGCCCTCTGATGCTGTCACTTTTGGTGAAAGAAAGACCGAGACAGCATCAGTTTTAGCATAAGTCTAGTATTAGGGGGTTTAAAGAGGCAAGAATATAAATTAATCATTTATAATGCCTGACAGACCGTGACGCGGACCACCAACGGATGAATTGGAACAAATACAAAAACAAAATTTCTTAGCCATGGGGTGAATTTCAGGGTTTATAATAATTTCCCGGGGTTGTATGCATGTGGATCTACCACATTTGGCTTTAGGAGGGTATCCTAACACCCTGTAGAGGTACATGGGCACCGCCAGCATTTTCTTCAGGCATCTGCGTCTAGACATTTTCTTACTTAATAACAATACTGAATTTATTGACAAGATGCTGAAAGGACAGCAACCTAGACGCCTTCAGTTTTTATTCAAACAGTAACTTAATATAAAGAAAATGTAATTTTTTCCATGTATTTTTTTCCTGACAGGGGGGTGCAAGTGCACCTCCTTGCACCCTGCTGCCGGCGCCCTTATAGAGGTATATTGTCTCGGATCTGGGTGTTTATAGCACAAGTGCTTTAGCTACTTACTTTGGATACGCAGCCATAATGTGGTGTTGTCCAATATTTATTTACATTCTTTTTCCAGGCGAAGATGGTATGCAATGGGGCCCCGGCACCTCAGATCCCCCAGTTCTACGCGGGGCGCTCCGTGTTCATCACAGGGGCTTCGGGCTTCATGGGGCAGGTAAGTCCGAACGGTCATTCCCAGTGGCAACGTAAGCCGTTTCAAAAACGGAGGTTCCGCGTCGCGTAGCGGTCTCAAAGACAATAAGGGTTCCGTTTTTTCTTTTTGAGGTACGGAACCCTAAAAGTAGGTATACACTGTTTGTATGGGCCGTGAACATTCTCCTTTGGCTTGCACTGCGTTAGATTTTTAACCAACATCAAAAAAGGAGGAGGTTCTCTGTTCGTCTGTATGTGTGTTTTTAAGGGAACCGTGATAGTTAGACAGTTGAAATTTTTACACATTATGTATTTCTGTTGCCGCTATAAAAACAAATACTCAAAAACAGAATAAAACAAATATTTAATGGGGCTCCCATACAACAAACGTGATTTTTACGGATACCTTTGTGCACGAGTCAGACTCGCACTTGGCTGGTTTTTTTATGTATGTCCGCCGATTACTCAAAGATTAAATTGATTCAAATGTAATTACATCAGGTTAGTTCCCAAGTTTGTCCCATTTATTGAAATTTTGTAATCGGTTTAGTAGTTTTCATGAAATCCTAAACTGTCGTTTTCGTTACCATTATATTACTTAATACGGATGATCAACCATAACTTCTTTGTTCCTGAACCGATTTAGATGATTCTTTTTTTGTTTGAAAGAAGACACTTTAGGAATGACACCATTTTAATTTCATTGGTATTGGACCTTGGATTTTAAAAACATTCAAGGGAACTCCTCAAAATCAAATAGGAACTGTATATTGATTTTAATATTGCTGGGATTATGAGAATCTTAAACAAGTTGGGTAGCTCACTATGGTCAAGGACGTTTTGAACTAGACTTAAAGTGTTGTACAACGGAACTCCTTAACAACAAACAGCGCGAGAAGTGGAAATTGCGTTATTAGGGGTACTATACCATTGAAAATTGTGAAATTTAAAAAAAAAAATGATATCATCGCATAAACAAAAGCTTTTTAAAAAAAGAAAAACCCCGAAAAAAAAGCTCTAAAAAGCAAGAAATAATATTCAAATCTGCATTATCTACTATCTACTATTTTCTCTTCCACCCACTTTAAACTCTATAGTAGTTTCCGAAATACAACATTATTTTAGATTTCTTTCATACAAAAATTTGGGTCAAAAACTGGGAGTGCGTTGATGTCTTTTATAGGCAATTTCGCTCAAGTTCCCTGCGTTTTAGTAAATCTTGAATATATCCTTACTTTCCCAACTTATCGTAAAACTGCTTATTGATTTAGCTTTGGGTGGTGCTAAGGTATCTATTTTAAGTATATTACTATTACTACTCCCCATACTATCACTACCTACCACTTATTTCCCACTAGCGCCCGCCCTCGACGTCGTCTGCGTGGACTGTTATTCTTCTATCCGACTACAAAAGACGATTTTTTAATATCAGATATGCGTACTTCAACAGTCATTATGCAGATTTGAATATAATTATTTCTTGCTTTTTAGAGATGTCGCTTTTTGAAGCTGTTTTTATAATTTTTAAGGTTTTTTGAAGGAGGTTTTTTATTTGCTTCGTACGCCTCAGTACAGTGGCCCTACCATGAGTTGATGCAAACTGTTTACGCTACCGTAAACTATCGGATATACTGCTCACAGTCAATGCGAGTGAAAGAGAGAAAACGGTTGTGTACGATATCGTTTGCATCAACTTATGGTAGGGCCACAGTACCTTTTTATTTTATTTTTTGTGCCGAAGAAAGCGCATTTACGCGCTTCCCCTCCCGCAGGAGAGCGAGAAGGGGGTATGTGGGGCTCACCAAGAGGGGACCGCAACATTCAACGTTGCGGCTCCCTCCACGACTGCCTCCCGTGATCCCACCCAGCCGAGTGGCTCGGTGGTATCCCGGGAGGAGGGAATACCCACTAAAAACTCCGGCACTTGCCCTCACGCCGCCGGTTGGCCCTGAGGGTAGGGCCACAATACCTACTCGGGACATCTTAATTTTGTTTACGCGATTTTAACAAAATTTTAAAATCTTTGCGTTAGACGTCCGGCCCCTCGCAAGGTTTGCAGTTGCACTGTTAAATTATTTATAGATCATAAAAACAAGTGATGCTAAATATTAATAACCTTGTGTGCATATTACAAGGTATTTCTTGCAGTTGTAACAGAACATCATTTTAATATGTATTCCATAATATTACTGCACAAATATAAATAAATTAATAAATATTATATTTTATTAACAAGTTGCCGTGCGTCACTGTTATTGTTGTTTTTTGCGTGAAACTCAATTAGTTGCATACTCTTTATGTAAGTACTTATTAATGAACCACAACATATTTTGTGGTTAAGATGGAGCTTTTAATCTATTTTCAACTGTATTACTAACAAAACAGCGTTGATTATTAAATTATTGGTTTAGGAATTTTATGCTACCTAGATTACTGTATACCTAAGAGAGGGACATTTTTATTATTTATTCTGTGATGGTACCTAGGTCGTACATCTCAAATTTTTTATTCTATTGCCGTCATGGACGGCATGACCTCACTTTTATATTTTTATTAAGTTAAATACTTGAGTGTTATTTCACTAAACACTATTATTTTGATGCGCCAAGTTATGGCGTTAGAGTGGGTCTCTTGAGTAGCAGAATAAATGTTGACACAGATTACTAAATACCTAGTTACCACGTATGTCTGTGGAGCTGTTGAACATACCTTCTACATTAACGTATGTAATTTTTTTTTAAGTACATAATTTTTTTTACTGTTTTTAACTGTAGTAGGTACTTACGCATGTGACAGGTGGGTTCAGAGAATAGTTCCAACACTTCACACTAACTTGTGTATCGTAAGGGTGCCTTTTATATGGTGGGAGAAATCGCGGTGTTATCGCCTTCCGACCCATCGAGATCGTTCTCCGATCCGACAGGAGGAAGTCGGCGAGTTCTGTACCCTTAGCCTGAAGCAATCGAAAGAGTCACTCAAGTCGGAGTGCCGCGCAATATCGCAAGGGTGCCTAATGGCGAGGTTGTACCGTAGACCCAACACCTGCGTGGACCAGAAAATGGGCAGCAGCGTATCCCGATGATAATATGGACGTAGTTATGCAAACTAGAACCAACCCACATTTCAGGTGAAATCGAGTTACATATTTTAATAAACTCCCCACTACGTTTTCTACGTCCTTAAAAAACTCCCAGGCCGATATTCCATGTCACAACAAAAAAAAAGAAGGCTGCTTAGGGTACCAACACTAGATAGAGTCACTTTAGAAAAATTAAATGGATCCATGTCGCATGGTACCTATAAGTCTTAAGCAGTTTAATTACTCAAAATGGAACCAAGCCACATGGTTCTCGTTGAAAATTAAAATACATGGATTTTGTCTTTTTTTTCTGCTAAACAGAACCAATGATACTTGGTTCTATATCGCATATTTAATAAAGTAGCTTTTAAAATAACCATGAGGCTTAGTTTTGTCTAGATTGTTACTTTCTGTAAGATTAGTAGAAAAACAATAAACTATGAAGCTTGGGTTTGTTTTGCGTTTGACAAAGTAGAAAAATACTTAGTAACCTTTAAGCTTTTGCAATTTTCTACTCGTCACATTCATTTTAACAGTATATAAAATGTCTGTTCTTAATACAAAAAATAATTAAAAACATGTTTGATTTGATTTGCGTTTAACAAAGTAGAAAAATACTGAGAAATCTTTTATACAATAACCTACCAAAACCTAGCGCGTTTGCAATTTTTATAAATAGCAACACTGATAGTACAAAAAATAAAATCGAAAATATCAAAATGTATGAAACAGCTGTTTTTTTTTTTTCGCGATTTCAGAGTTGGTCCCATAGTAAAAGTTGTTCAGTATGATGGTCCCTATCTACCATATTCGGCATTAGGGGTACTTTTGTAACACCTTGTATATTAAAATAAAAGTAATTGTATAGTTGACATCAACTTAAGTTTAATATTGATCACAATATTATCAAAGCTAGCAATTTTATATTTTTTTTTGGTTTTGTATATAATTTAGATAAAAATCCTGATGGTTCCTTATTTCAAAATTACTCTTTTCTGAGCTGATTCTTTTTAACAATATTTTATGTTTTACGGATAAGTATAATAATTATTATAATAATTTAAAACACATATTTTCATTACCTAGGTATATCTTTATCAATAAAAATGAGCAAAACAACTATTTTTTAATAAAAATTAGCAAAACATTGTGGTTTATCATCTAACATTACCTAGGTAATTATTAATATCATCCTCTTCTACCTTAAAATCAACTTCACCAGAAAACCCGTCTATGTCATCTTCCACCATTACATCTCCCGTTAATGTTTTGTACAACTCTTAGGCATCTTCTGGAATAACATGCAACAAGCTTTTTAAGTCATTCAACTTCGCTTCGGGAGTAGGTTTCCCATCAGGCCAAAGTGGATCCATTACTTCTTTGGTAAGTCGGCCTGTATTACCTCTTGTATTTTTCTTTAAATTTATTTCTGCATGGTCATTGATAGTCATCATCCGTTAGATATCGCATAAAAATCGAAAACTCGTCGTCTTTTTTCATCATTATCTCTTTAGTATTTAGCCAATACACTTTTGACCCATCAGAAGCTTTCTAACTATTTATTATTATGTCTTCTAGGTTAGAACTTGTCAAAAAATCTTCTTGTATTTTTCTTCCACTTTGGCCTGATGGGAAACCTATTCCCGAAGCAAAGTTTAATGACTTTAAAAAACTTGTTGCATCTTATCCCAGAAGATGCCCAAGACTTTTACAAAACATTAACGGGAGATGTAATGAATCTAATGGTTGAAGATAACTTAGACGGGTTTCTGGTAAAGTTGATTTTGAGGTAGAAGAGGATAATATTAGTAATTAAGTAATCTAGGGTGATAAGAACAGTGTTTTACAATTTTTTATTAAAACAAGTATGTTACAATGAAAATATAATGAAAAAAATATATGTTTTAAATTATTATAGTAATTATTCTGGTTATCCGTAAAACATAAAATATTGTTAAAAAGAACCATCCCACAAAAGAGTGATTTTGCAATAAGGAACTAGCAGGTTTTTTATCCAAAATAAATACAAAACCAAAGAAAAATATAAAACTGCTAGCTTTGATAATATTGTGATCAATATTAAATTTAAAGTTCATAAGTTGATATGTCAAATAACCTGCATATGTTTTTCAATTCACTTTTAAAACAAAAGTTTAATTATCTCGAAAGTAACTTTTTGTGGGTTGGTTCTAGTTTGCATAACTACGTCCATATAAGTACAACACTGCAATCGCCAATCCGTATTCGAAGCGTGGAAAATATTGCCATCGTTCATCGCGAGAGGCCTAGGAACTAATGAACTAAATGAAATTGCAAAGTTTAAATGCCAGATTTCATCAATTACATTAAAAACATTTTTGCACATAAAAATGTCCACAGAGTAGAGTGAGAGAGAGCCACAGGGTGGCATAGAGTGTGTTACAACTGTAGAAGGCGGGAATTTTAAAATAGAGCATTCAACAGGAACTTTTCTCTTTACGTCCTTTAGTCAACTAGGATATATAATATGAGCTGTTATGAATTAAGATATCTACGCAACACATTTTAATTTAAAAAGAGTTAATAAATAAATTCCTCATTCCGCTCAACTTACACTAATTAGCTACAAACTAACCAGTGCCTCTGACATGCTTGTTTGATAGCCGGGCTGTAACAATGTGATCCTGGTCGTCTTGCAGGTGCTGGTGGAGCGACTGTTGACCACATGTCCTGACGTGGAGCAGCTGTTCCTGCTGCTGCGGAAAAAGAAGGACTCCTCGCCTGACGAGCGACTGCGCGCCATCAAGGAATCGCCGGTGAGGGCGCCAGCGCTTGTTTCAGCTATATTTGGAAAAAACATATATAATAACTGTGGCTGTATACATATAAGGTGGAACCAAATTAAGTGATAATACTGAAACAGGTGTTAGTGTTGCTTAACTGAACAATTTTCTTCAAGGAACATGGGTCAAAAAACGAAAAAACAATTCATCCTCCCATACAAAATGTATGGGTCAGCTGATCGACTTAGTATGAATGAATGAAAAGGCGAAAAAAAATTAGTTTTTCGACCTAGAGAAAGTTGTTCAGTTTAAGCAACACTAAATCAAAAATATCATACATGATCTGATTTTTTTTCGCGATTTCAGAGTTGGTCCCATAGTAAAAGTTGATCAGTTTGATGGTCCCTATATACCATATTCGGCATTAGGGGTGTTTTTGTGTGGCCTTAGTCTAATAATTTAGTAAATTCTTAGACTAAGGCCACACTTGCGTGGTGCCGACAGACCGAGACACCTACGTAGACACCCGTCTATTGATAAATTGCAGCTATGGTATGTGTACGGTGCGGTCATACCGCTACAAAAGCAAATCAACGAATGACGAAGAAATGCAAGATCAGCAAAAAGTACAATATGTAAACATTACGCAGACGTGACGTCGCACTACCTCAAGCTAACATCAAGGCGAAAATATATGAAGACCTGACTCACGATATCGAAGTTTTCTAAGCGGTTCGCTTAAATATAAATTCCAACATCGAACAGTCAGACACCTGGCTCGGCGGAAGTACTTCCCTTTTCGCTGAATATACGGTGAAGAGTTCCCGCCTCAACAGTATGCAATCTAACGTCAGTTCTGTACCTTCAGTGAAAACTGATCTAACTCGAGTTATATCGATTTTGAATTTATTTCACTTTTCAAGTCATCGAAAAATTAGCTTTTTTTGTGTCTAATCGGTGTATTTTTACGACTTATATTAACAGAGATACATTTTGTGCATAGTAATATAAGTGCTTGCTTTTCTATGATTTTTTTGAAATAAAATGTGTATATTAATATATCTCTAGTTTAAACAATGTGTACCGAAACTTATTTCTCTTTAAATTAGTGTCTAGAAATATAAGTCGTTTTAAAACTTTACACACAATTCAATAACAACTGACTTAACTTGTGCGTAGTGATTTATCTAGAATTATATCAATACACACATATAATTTCACAGTATGCTAGTTTGTGAACATTGATTCAACTCGACTTATAGCATTAAAATGAAGTAATAATCAAGTTTTATTTTGTGTTTATCGATATAGTTCAAGTTGAATCAATAATCACATATAGGTTTGGGATAGGTGTAAAATGATATAATTGACTTATATCAAAAAATATTATGAATAAACGAAGTAAAACGTTTGATTATTTATTGTGTAAAATGATATAACTGCCCAATAAACCCCCCGCGACCTCCCCTTCCCTCGTACAAGGGTACGACACCCCCGCGCCTGTGTGGATACGACAGTGTGTTGTCTCAGTATTGCGCCGACGTTCATGCGCTGCGATCACATCAGTAGAGACTCCGCGACACTAAACAAGATGAATTGAAATGTAAGTTGTATCACTTTACACAAAGCATAATACATTGTGCCATTTTATTAATAATGGGCTAAAGTCATTGATGGGATGAAAATCTGCCCTATGTTCCTTAAAATAAGTGTGAGATTGCTTCGATGCATAATAGTGAATTGTATCAATATACACTAACTTTTACACCATTGCACGTTATTTTTTACAAGAAATTAAATAGGTACATAGTATTTTTTGATTCGGGCGTATTTTTTGTTTATTATTATTCATTTTTGCCTGTCTTACTAACACGTGGAAAAAGAGTTGTGTTTTTAAATGCTTTTTGACCCCCGACGCAAAAAGAGGTGTTATAAGTTTAACGTGTCTGTGTATCTGTCTGTGGTATCGTAGCTCCCAAACGCTGATTTTAGTTTAGTTTTTTTTTGAAAGATAATTTTATCCTGATTGTTCTTAGTCATGTTTCATGAAAATTTGTTCAGCTGCTTGAAGATCATCAGCTCTTTTCTAGTTGATGACGGTATCTGACTAACTTTTTTATGTTTATTTAACTTTGTTATTCGGAATTAGGTACAGTATTACTTCAATGACATTGAAAGAACATGGTAAGGTAACCATGACCTGATCAGCCGTTAGAAGATCATCAGCTCTTTTCTAGTTGATGAGGGGATCTGGCTAAGTTCCATTTGTCCAGTCAATCGAAATTTGGTACCGTGTTACTGCAATGATATTAAAAGAACATGGTAAGGTAACCATGACCTGAAGCTCAAGCATCAACTGGAATCTGCAGAATACTCAACTCCTCACCAACATACAGTAGAGGTGTAGTGTTTGGGATCACTAGAATGTTCTTTAATGAGTAGATTGCGAATAAAGTATAATAGGTGGTGATGATGAGGCATCATCTAGAATCTGAAAGATACCCAACTCTTCAACAACATACAGCAGAGATGTCGTGTTTGGGATCACTAGAATGGTCTTTAATGAGTAAATTGCGAATAAAGTATAATAGGTGGTGATGATGAGGCATCATCTAGAATCTGAAAGATACCCAACTCTTCAACAACATACAGCAGAGATGTCGTGTTTGGGATCACTAGAATGGTCTTTAATGAGTAAATTGCGAATAAAGTATAATAGGTGGTGATGATGAGGCATCATCTAGAATCTGAAGGATACCTAACTCTTCAACAACATACAGCAGAGGTATCGTGTTTGGGCTCGTTGGAATGGTCTCGATGATCAGGTTATACTCCTAGATTGGTAATCAGGACTCATCAGCTTTTTGAAATTGAATTCAAAATTTGGTACCGTGTTACTTCAATGATAATGGCCGAAAAGATTTTAGTTTAAAAAGCTTCAAATAAAACTGAAATTAAAAATTTAATAAACCCCCGATACAAAAAAGCTAACTCTTAATAAAATACCCCCATACAAAAAAGCTAACTCTTAAAAAGTTGAAAATAATGTCATCATATCATCAAGTCTTAAATAGATCTTGGATTTACATGTAAGCTCGTCACATTAACTTCGCGGTCCATCGACGTCTACGATTTTTCCATAGATTTATTTAGAACTTGATAATAATGATGATATTATATTTAACTTTTTAAGAGTTAGCTTTTTTGTATGGGGGGTTTTTATAAAGAGTTAGCTTTTCTGTGTTGGGAGTTTTTAAAGAATAATTTATTTACTATCATTAAATGTACTATTTTTAGGAGTAAATTAATTTATTTTAATTTGCTACTGAATGGAAATGGGACTTACGAGTATGAGTGGTTTTTTTAAGATCGGTTTATTGCTAATTGTTATTTACAAGTTGGCTAAGTTTGAGTCTGAATGACTGTAATGATGATTGTGTTGTCTTAACATGAAGCACTCCGTAGTCAAGTCAATATTAAGCCAATGGGATCAATTCCCGATCAGCTCAATGGAATAAACTTTTATATTCATTTTCTTTTCTCTGAATAGGTGTTTAAATACCAGCCTGTTTTCTATATTATGTTACGTTGAATTTCGATACAACAACAGTTTTGACAAGTCTAAACATCTGTTATGTTTTGTTTAAGTAAGCCTTTAAGTTTAATATTGTTATGTTGGTTTAAGCGCTAATGAAGCAAGATTTAGTATTTTATATGATTACCAAAGTGTTAGTAATAAATTACCGAAATATTTTTGGGTTTTAATAACAGCAAACATTACCTCATGATATTATTTAGTATTTTATCATAAGTTATATCATTATTCACATAGTATACGTACTAGTTATATCGTTTGTGATAAAAGTTATAACAATATCCACATCGATTTTTTTCAAAAAAGTTGTGTAAATTGATATAATTCGATTTTTTTAAACGATTCTACAAAACTAAACTCTAATTATTAACATTTAGAGTGTGTTCAACAATGTTTGTTCTACAACTTTAAAAAAAACATACAATTAAAAAGGCAGACACAAAAAAATAAATCCAGTTAACATTTTACACGAAAGCAGATTTTCATGGTGAAAAATGATATAAGTCTTATTACATCAATATACACAAAACAAATAAATGTGATTAGTGATGTAACTAAACAATTTCATGAATACTGAAAAATCTGTAAGACATTTCTCTTTAAATAATACAAGAAAACAAACTTAGCTTAACCATCTACAGTCTACAAGCACTTATTTTATTTTATCATTCTTAGTTGAAGAGTGAGATTTTTTTTAACTTTAAAGTCATTTTCCCGAAAATAATGTTTTTAGAGTTATACCTCTTTTCACGGAAGGTACAGAGTTAACTAGGATGAGTCTAGCTAGTGGCTCTCTCTCGTCTAGTGTGGCTTTATGTTTGCGGTGTGACTTCGCTAATACGATTCCTGTATTAATATTTGATTGGTTAATAGGGGGCTGGAGCAGAGCAGGATGGGAATAAACTCAGCATTCTGCCTTTTATAGATATTCGAGAACATCCGGCAGCAGCGTCCGTCACAGCTGGATAAATTGTGCGCGGTGTCGGGCGACATCACGCAGCCGAGACTGGGGCTCGACCAAGATGCTGTGGACCAGCTTAGGAACGTGAGTGCTTCATCTTTAAGAGCCGGTTTAATGTTATTGGCTAAATTTACGACCAAATACAATCAAGATAAGCATTTTTTCTATGGAATGTGCCTGGTTCTCCTTTTATTATAAAAAAAGAAAAAAACCTTAAAAAAATTGCTATAAAAAAAGCTTCAACAAAAAGCAACAGCTCTAAAAAGCAAGAAATAATATTCAAATCTGCATAATTACCACTATTCAAGTACCTACGCATATCTGATATAAAAAAAACGTCTTTTGAAGTCGGGTGGGGCTGAAAGATATTTTCCTTTTTTAATTTATATAAACATTTGTAGTGGTTTCTCTTTCGTAATTTGATTTTTTAAATCTTAAAGCCCCACCCGACTTCATAAGACGTTTTTTTTTACATCAGATATGCGTAGGTACTTGAATAGTGGTAATTATGCAGATTTGAATATTATTTCTTGCTTTTTAGAGCTGTTGCTTTTTGTTGAAGCTTTTTTTTTAGCAATTTTTTTAAGGTTTTTTGAAGGAGGTTTTTCTTTATAATTTTTAAAAGCTTTTTTATTTTTCACTTTTTTGTGGTAGGTATGTACAAGTAAATGGAAGCAATGATATAAATCTGTACCTTCAGTGAAAACTGATCTAACTCGAGTTATATCGATTTTGAATTTATTTCACTATTCAAGTCATCGAAAAATTAGCTTTTTTTGTGTCTAATCGGTGTATTTTTACGATTTATATCAACAGAGATAAATTTTGTGCATAGTAATATAAGTGCTTGCTTTTCTATGATTTTTATGAAATAAAATGTGTATGTTAATATATCTCTAGTTAAAACAATGTGTACCGAAACTTATTTCTCTTTAAATTAGTGTCTAGAAATATAAGTCGTTTTAAAACTTTACACACAATTCAATAACAACTGACTTAAATTGTGCGTAGTGATTTATCTAGAATTATATCAATACACACATATAATTTCACAGTATGCTAGTTTGTGAACATTGATTTAACTCGACTTATAGCATTAAAAATGAAGTAATAATCAAGTTTTATTTTGTGTTTATCGATATAATTCAAGTTGAATCAATAATCACATATAGGTTTGGGATAGGTATAAAATGATATAATTGACTTATATCAAAAAATATTATGAATAAACGAAGTAAAACGTTTGATTACCTATTGTGTAAAATGATAAAACTGCCCAATTTACACTAACTTTTTACACCATTGCACGTTATTTTTTACAAAAAATTAAATACATAGTATTTTTTGATTCAGGCGAATTTTTTGTTTATTTTTATTCATTATTGCCTGTCTTACTAACACGTGGAAAAAGAGTTGTGTTTTTAACTGCTTTTTGACCCCCGACGCAAAAAGAGAGGTGTTATAAATTTAACGTGTCTGTTTATCTGTCTGTGGTATCGTAGCTCCCAAGCGGATGAACTGATTTTGGTTTAGTTTTTTGTTTGAAGATAATTTTATCCTGATTGTTCTTAGTCATGTTTCATGAAAATTTGTTCAGCTGCTTGAAGATCATCAGCTCTTTTCTAGTTGCTGACGGGATCTGACTAACTTCTTTATGTCCGATCGATTCGGAATTTGGTACAGTATTACTTAGTAAAGAACATGGTAAGGCAACCATTACCTGATCAGCCGTTAGAAGATCATCAGCTCTTTTCTAGTTGATGAGGGGATCTAGCTAAGTTCCATATGTCCAGTCAATTCGAAATTTGGTACCGTGTTACTGCAATTATATTAAAAGAACATGGTAAGGTAACCATGACCTGAAGCTTAAGCATCAACTGGAATCTGCAGAATACTCAACTCCTCACCAACATACAGCAGAGGTATAGTGTTTGGGATCACTAGAATGGTCTTTAATGAGTAGATTGCGAATAAAGTATAATAGGTGGTGATGATGAGGCATCATCTAGAATCTGAAGGATACCCAACTCTTCAACAACATACAGCAGAGATATCGTGTTTGGGATCACTAGAATGGTCTTTAATGAGTAAATTGCGAATAAAGTATAATAGGTGGTGATGATGAGGCATCATCTAGAATCTGAAGGATACCCAACTCTTCAACAACATACAGCAGAGGTATCGTGTTTGGGCTCATTGGAATGGTCTCGATGATTAGGTTATACTCCTAGATTGGTAATCAACTCATCAGCTTTTTGAAATTGAATTCAAAATTTGGTACCGTGTTATTTCAATGATAATGGCCGCCAAAAATTTAGTTTAAAAAGCTTCAAATAAAACTGAAATTAAAAATTTAATAAACCCCTGATACAAAAAAGCTAACTCTTAATAAAATACCCCCATACAAAAAAGCTAACTCTTAAAAAGTTGAAAATAATGTCATCATATCATCAAGTCTTAAATAGATCTATAGGCCCGCGAAGTTAATGTGACGAGCTTACATGTAAATCCATTAACTTAGCGGTCCCCCGACGTCTACGATTTTTCCATAGATTTATTTATAATTTGATAATAATGATGATATTATATTTAACTTTTTAAGAGGTTAGCTTTTTTGTATGGGGGGGTTTTTATTAAGAGTTAGCTTTTCTGTGTCGGGAGTTTTTAAGAAAAATTAATTTACTATAATTAAATGTACTATTTTGGGAGTAAATTTATTTATTTTTATTTGCTACTAAATGGAAATGGGACTTATGAATGGTTTTTTAAGATCGGTTTATTGCTAGTTGTCATTTACAAGTTGGCTAAGTTTGAGTCTGAATGACTGTAGTATTGATTATGTTGTCTTTACATGAAGCACTCCGTAGTCAAGTCAATATTAAGCCAATGGGATCAATTCCCGATCAGCTCAATGGAATGAACTTTTATATTCATTATCTTTTCTCTGAGTAGGTGTTTAAATACCAGCCTGTTTTCTATATTATGTTACGTTGAATTTCGATACAACAACAGTTTTAACAAGTCTAAAGATCTGTTATGATTTCTTTAAGTAAGCCTTTAAGTTTAATATTGTTATGTTAATTTTTCTAAATTTAAAACACATTGTTCTGCTTATTCAAGTTGATTTAAGCGCTAATGAAGCAAGATTTAGTATTTTATATGATTACCAAAGTGTTAGTAATAAATTACCGAAATATTTTTGGGTTTTAATAACAGCAAACATTACCTCATGATATTATTTAGTATTTTATCATAAGTTATATCACTATTCACATAGTATACGTACTAGTTATATCGTTTGTGATAAAAGTTATAACAATATCCACATCAATTTTTTTCAAAAAAATTGTGTAAATTGATATAATTCGATTTTTTTAAACGATTCTACAAAACTAAACTCTAATTACTAACATTTAGAGTGTGTTCAACAATGTTTGTTCTACAACTTTAAAAAAAACATACAATTGAAAAGGCAGACACAAAAAAATAAAGTCAGTTAACATTTAACACGAAAGCAGATTTTCATGGTGAAAAATGATATAAGTCTTATTACATCAGTATACACAAAACAAATAAATGTGATTAGTGATGTAACTAAACAATTTCATGAATACTGAAAAATCTGTAAGACATTTCTCTTTAAATAATACAAGAAAACAAAGTTAGCTTAACCATCTACAGTCTACAAGCACTTATTTTATTTTATCATTCTCAGTTGAAGAGTGAGATTTTTTTTAACTTTAAAGTCAATTTCCCGAAAATCATGTTTTTAGAGTTATACCTCTTTTCACGGAAGGTACAGAAATATATTTATTCATATTTTCAACACTTTTCAATGGTACTCGTATAATACCTACTCCGAATAACTCAATTTCCACTTTTCGCGCTGTTAATTTTAGCAAGGGTCAGTCATGGGGTGGGTGACCAAAGTGTATTATCGCGAGCTCCTCCGTGCTTCAGAGGACACGTTAAGCCGTTAGTCCCAGCTACATTTACTCATAAACACCCACCAATCCGCATTGGGCCCGCGCGGTGGGTTATGGTCCATCCTATTCATTAGCCCATAAGTAAGGCTTGTATTCCAGTCCCAACAGTGACACTAAAAATGGCTGATGCGAAACCTTTCAATACCGTAGAGTAATCACTAATACACTATCCAATTTGATTTTGAAGAGTTCTCTTGAGTATCTTCGAAGTCCAAGGTCCAATGTACAGGAAATTTTAATGAAAACACCCTTAAAGTATCCTCTTTCTAACAAAACAAGAATTATCTCAATCGGTTTATAAACAAAGAAGTTATGTCTGAAGATCCGTTGAAACTCGTGCAAAAGTCAACTAAAAAATTACAGTATTTTCAGGATTACTCAAAAACCACTGAACCGATTTAAAATTTTCAAAAAATGGGACCACCTGGGGAACTAGCCTGATAAAGTGGCGTTTGAATCATGTCAATCGGTTCAGCCGTTCTCGAGTAATCGGTGGACATACATAAAATAAAAAAAATAAAAAAAACAAATAAACAGACGAACATAGAACCTCCTCCTTTTTTTGAAGTCGGTTAAAAAAGCAATAAAATTCGTCCCAATCTTTCCACTCCAGTGGAAATGAATTCATGACCTTTCGCTATTCGCGCGACTTCTCTTTTTTTATGAATCTCTTTGTGTCCGGGACAGTCCGGACGTTATATAAGTTTGACGTGTATGTATGTCTCTCTGAGGCAAGTAGCTCTCAAACTAATGTACCGATTTTGATGCAGTTTTGTTTATTTGAAAGCTGACGTGATTGAGATAATGGTTCTTAGCTATAATTTATGAAACCGTTTGAAAATCATCAGCTCATTTGGTTGCCAGGTGTCGGTGGTGTTCCACTCGGCGGCGACGCTCAAGTTCCAGGAGGAGCTGGGCGCGGCACTGCAGCAAAACCTCAAGCCGGTCATGAGCCTGCTGGAACTCTGCGACACCATGCCTCTACTGCAGGTAATGTGTGCTGCAGCAGAACCTCAAGCCGGTCGTGAGCCTGCTGGAACTCTGCGACACCATGCCTCTACTGCAGGTAATGTGTGCTGCAGCAGAACCTCAAGCCGGTCGTGAGCCTGCTGGAACTCTGCGACACCATGCCTCTACTGCAGGTAATGTGTGCTGCAGCAGAACCTCAAGCCGGTCGTGAGCCTGCTGGAACTCTGCGACACCATGCCTCTACTGCAGGTAATGTGTGCTGCAGCAGAACCTCAAGCCGGTCGTGAGCCTGCTGGAACTCTGCGACACCATGCCTCTACTGCAGGTAATGTGTGCTGCAGCAGAACCTCAAGCCGGTCGTGAGCCTGCTGGAACTCTGCGACACCATGCCTCTACTGCAGGTAATGTGTGCTGCAGCAGAACCTCAAGCCGGTCGTGAGCCTGCTGGAACTCTGCGACACCATGCCTCTACTGCAGGTAATGTGTGCTGCAGCAGAACCTCAAGCCGGTCGTGAGCCTGCTGGAACTCTGCGACACCATGCCTCTACTGCAGGTAATGTGTGCTGCAGCAGAACCTCAAGCCGGTCGTGAGCCTGCTGGAACTCTGCGACACCATGCCTCTACTGCAGGTAATGTGTGCTGCAGCAGAACCTCAAGCCGGTCGTGAGCCTGCTGGAACTCTGCGACACCATGCCTCTACTGCAGGTAATGTGTGCTGCAGCAGAACCTCAAGCCGGTCGTGAGCCTGCTGGAACTCTGCGACACCATGCCTCTACTGCAGGTAATGTGTGCTGCAGCAGAACCTCAAGCCGGTCGGTAGCCTGCTGGAACTCTGCGACACCATGCCTCTACTGCAGGTAATGTGTGCTGCAGCAGAACCTCAAGCCGGTCATGTGCCTGCTGGAACTCTGCAACAAAATAATGAGCTAATATTTAGCTCTGTTGATTACTTATAGTATTAGTAGCTGTGGTCGTCCGAAAAGAAATAGTTAAATAAATGACAGATCCGAATAAATTACCCTTAGTCAGTATTCTATTTAAAGTCGGGGCAGTCCAAACCGAATGTTGGAAAAAGACAGGGACTTAAAGGTAGATAATATATTATATTCCCAGTCTATCGCAGCCGTATTTGTGCGCATACTCCAAGCACGAAGACCGCAGCATACTAGTAAAAAACCCATACAATTATTACAATGTGGCCTTCCAGTTCATCCAAAATCCGATCTAGTGTTTGAGCCATTATGTTTTTCTCCAACATCGGGTCGCGATTTAATTGTTGATGTTGTATTAGGTGCTTATTATAGATATTTTCTGCAGGCGTTCGTGCACGTATCAACAGCTTACAGTAACGCCGACAGGTTGACAGTGGCGGAGCGAGTGTACCCTCCCCCCGCGCCGCTGCACGAAATACTGGCGCAAGCGGGTGAAGTGACGCCGGAGATGACTGACAAGTACATATCATCATCGCCGTTATATATCATCGTAATCATCTCCAGGGGCCGTACTTTGGCAAGTCTTCCGAGCTTCAAATTATAACAGATCAATCGAGCCCCAATCGGGCCAAAATGGCGAATCCCAATTTATGATGGCACACGAACATCTATATTTTTTAAATAACTTCGGCGAATAGTACAATACGAAACTACTTACTTCGATTTATCTGTTTTAAGTTGAAGCTCGGCAGACCCGCCGAATTTCGAAAAGATAGCCGTAGGGCCCCAGACCACCGAAACGCGATATGATATAGCGATTTATCACGTAGATAATGGATTTGCTCAGTTGAGTGTCGGTAAAACGCTTTAACACACCATATACCTTTTTTTTTCTTTTTTTTTTTTTTTATGCCGAAGAAAAACGCATTTACGCGCTTCCCCTCCCGCAGGTGAGCGAGAGGGGGGTATGTGGGGCTCGCCAGGAGGGGACCGCAACATTCAGCGTTGCGGCTCCCTCCACGACTACCTCCCGTGATCCCACCCAACCAAGTGGTTCGGTGGGATCTCGGGAGGAGGGAATACCCACTAAAAAACTTCGGCACTTACCCTCTCGCCGCTAGTGCCGCCAGCCATGGGGCTGTGTGTGGGGGACCGGTGTGGCATTCACCCCAACGGCAACGCGGCCTGCCCGCAACCGGGCCTCCTCCGCCGGGGAATGGCCGGGTAAGTTTGGCCATTCCCCCCATTCTGCCAAGACCGTGCAAGGCCGACGGTGGTTCACCTCCCACCGCCAGCTTGGTCCTGACTGGGGGGACAGATGGTATGTCACATACACACCATATACCTATATCGTGATTCGGTGGTCGTCCTAGGGGGGGCAGTTACCACTATTTTATCATCAGTCATAATAATGTCCCTACTCCTACCTCCCCACTATTTGCACGCGACGAGACCTCCTGGAGAAGCCAGCCTGAGAGCAGTCGATGTGGCAAACTGGTGAAATATAATATAGGTGTCTGACAAGTATGTAGGTACTTACCTACTTAACATCATTATCATCGTATCATCATCTTCTTCTTTATCATTATCTTCATTGTCATTATTAAACAAATAAATAAATATTTGAAATAATAGATATTTTGAGCTCTGTTCACGGGGTGGCTGCGCTTGGTTTGGTACTGTGTCTGATTGGCTGAGGGAAACCCTTCTAACTTTAAATAACCAAAAAACAAACTATATTTGCTTTTCTCCCTACACATCATCACAACCAAATAGCAACTTGTGCATCAAAATCCACAGCTGCCCAAATCCCGAAAAGACTCCGTGTGAATGTCCCGTCATAAGCAAGGTTAGCCAAACAAAATACCTTGGTATAATCGTTGATCAGAGACTTAATTGGCACTCGCAGCTGGAAACTGTCATAAATCGGATTAGGAGACTAATGTGGGTTTTTAAATCGCTACGTTCAGTAATGCCTAGTTCTCTTTTAAATAAAATTTACATAGCCCTAGCACAATCAATAATCTCCTATTGTATCCCAGTCTGGGGAGGTGCAAATAAGACTGACTTTTTAGCTCTGGAAAGGGCACAGAGATCTCTGATAAAAGTAATGTACTTCAAACCTTTCAGATTCTCTACAGACAGCCTATACAAAATTAGTAAACTTCTTTCAGTTCGAAAATTATATATACTTAACCTGACCCTAAAACTCCATAAATCCTTACCGTTCAGAGAATCAATTCAAAGAAAAAGAAGAAATGATATTGTCGCCCCCCTACCCCCTGTTCGTACTGCCTTTGCTCGAAGACAGTACCCATCCCAATCAGTATTTATATATAATAAAATTAACAAAATACTTAAAATTTATCCTATGCCTCTATACAAGGTGTTACAAAAGTACCCCTAATGCCGAATATGGTAGATAGGGACCATCAAACTGAACAACTTTTACTATGGGACCAACTCTGAAATCGCGAAAAAAAAATCAGCTGTTTCATACAAAAATTAATTACGAAAATATCAAAATGTATGAAACAGCTGATTTTTTTTTCGCGATTTCAGAGTTGATCCCATAGTAAAAGTTGTTCAGTTTGATGGTCCCTATCTACCATATTCGGCATTAGGGGTACTTTTGTAACACCTTGTATATGTGTAAAAAATGTCTAACGCCATGGCTAAGAACGCTTACTTATCTTGAAGTCGAAGATCTTTTTACTAGAATCGCTTAACTACACACACACACACACACACACACACACACACACATCCACACACACACACACACACACACACACACACACACACACACACACACACACACACACACACACACACACACCCACATCCACACACACACACGTACACGCACTCATGATACCTCTATTGCATATTAAAAACAATTGTTTTCTTTGTAATTTGATTTTTTGTTTACTTTTTCTAATGTAATATAATTTCTTAATTATATTACTAATAATTAATTTTGTAATCTACTGTTATCCATAGGGAAGTAGCGAGTCATTCCCAATACAAGTATCTTTAGATTACTTTCAGGGAAGTCTCAGCAATTTTTTGTATCTAAGATTACTGAAATAAATGATTTTTTATTTATTTATTTTATTTGACAACATCAAAATATTGCTCCGATTCCAAAGTAAGTAGCTAAAGCACTTGTGTTATGGAAATCAGAGACAACGGTGGTATCACAAACACTCAGACCTGAGACAATATAGAAACGTTCATTTTCTACATTGACCCAGCCGGGGATCGAACCCGGGACCTCAAGAAATGGTGACGCCTTGAAAACCGTCGTGCAAACCACTCCACCACGGGAGTCGTCGTATTAGCAGGCAGAATTCGTTTTTTTCCACTGTATCAGTAGGTGTAGATACCACTAACTTTTGGGAACAATATTTTCTGTCACCTAAGTTTAGATGTGTCACTAATCTGCAATACCCAAATTATAATATCTATCCCCAAGAAATATATTAGTCATCATATTTATCAAAACTGTATCTAAGTATAAATCACCGTATTAATGTAAATATGTCTCTTAAATTATAGTTTGATTACTTTTTTCTATAGCCTAAATATAAGATCAGTCCTCTAAAAAGTAAGTCCCTGGCAGCAATAATATATTTGTACCTAAAATAGTAAATCTATCACCTTATAAATCTAATCAACAAACTATTAGTATCATTTTAATCGTTCAATCATCAAAATAATAGATGTGTCACTTAATTAATAGAAAAATTCCTAAGTAGGGGCGGAGTCAAATTATATGATTAAAATCTATTGTAATTTAATTAATTGTACCCATATTGTCAAATTTCAGTTGAATTATGTGATAAATTAATATTATTTTTCAATTATCAAATATATTTTTTAGGTAAACATTTTTAATTGTTTGGTGATTCAGTTTTAGTGACACTTTTATTATTTAGAAACCCAATATAATTATTTGATGATTGATATTATTTCCAAGTAATTATTAATTAATATTTAGGTAAGCGTTTTTACATTATTTGGTGATTAAATTTAAGTGACAGATCTACTATTTTAGGAACAAATATTATTTATTAGGTCACTGAAAATGCATTTATTAGGTAATTGATAAAATCATACCCCTAACTTTTTGCCACACTTTGGAATCGGAGCAAGCAATGTTGTCCAATATTTAACTGACTTAAAAATTTGGTACATACAGGTTCATCCGTCCGAAGCCCAACACGTACACGTTCACGAAGGCGCTCGCGGAGGTGGCCGTGCACGAGCACAGGGGCCACTTCCCCGCCGCCATATTCAGACCCACTATAGGTAAGCGTGTACAATTTCAGCACCTTATAAAGAGACAGTACGTTACATGTTGTGAGTGAAGTGCGTGATCCACTTTACGTGTAGCCGTTGCTAAAACTGAACAACTTTCTCCAAACATAGGTCGAGAAACGAAAACCTTATTATTAATTAGATATTGAATTAAGTATTATTTTCAAAAAGATATGGTCTAAGTAAGTATATAAAAAAAAATGCTTTTCCTCTTTGAGGTTAAAAAAGCCGCCAGGCGCATTAGCAATTTGCGGGGATAGTACAGCGTGGCTATGTTTAAACTTCTAGCTCCTCTTTAAGGCTCTTATAGCCCTTAAGTGGCGCCCTCATTAAGTACATAATGTATCGAAAATTCACATGCAAAGATTGAAGCTAAGGTTCTATAGTTTTACAAATTTGCTCTTTTGAATTTAAATTAAGATGAGGTAGTCACTTTGAGGTATATAGAGCAATTAATATAAAACTATACTACTTGTTTATACTTTGATTACTGGCTGTATACTTACCTTAATATTTTATCATGTGATAGCTTGTAATAGGCCTTTTAATATTTATTTAAGTTAACCACTTTCTTTTTAACCTAGCTGTAAGATTCCCGGCAAGGGTCTGCGACTGCGATTTTGACGACCTCCGTGGTCGAGTGGCTTCCCAACTAGCAAAATGGTTTTATAATACAGAAATTATATGACTTCTAGTCATTGAAATGTTTTATAGTCGTTTTACCATTACTTATTAGTCGTATAGAAGTTGGAGATTTTACATAATAGTTGTATACCGAATTAGACGTATTGGTACGTCCATTAAACGTTTTACCAACTTTCTTATACGACGATCATATAATGGTATAATAGAAAACGTTTACCTAACATCAATTTAGTCCTATAAACGTTTTGGTTGGATAAAAGTCATATAAAAGTCAAAATCGTTTTAAGGCAAACATTTATATAACGGCAATATAACAATTTATATAATGTGGATAACCTGACTATTATAAAACATTTCAGTGTTTACAAAACTTTAATATAACTCTTTTCCGACATTCAGTCATATAAATTTAACCCAACTTTTATTATTAAACAAAGGCAGAATTCGTGATTTTTGCTCACTGAAAATTCAAAAGGTCCCGTACAAACACTTTTTGATAAAGATACACCAGATCTCGAAAGTAAGTGTTAAATTACAATCTTGTAGCTTGCATTTATATTGGTGGGTTAAAAGTTAGTAAAAGTGGTGATTTTTTTTTATTTCTCTATACTTACCCATGAAAGTAATATCTTATTTATTTTTTTCTTGCGAACAATTTTGTTTTTTCAGTACCTAGGTAACTCAACGTATTTCGGAGAATTTTTTTTCTAATACTAGAAGTAATCAAGATCTACATTGTTATTAATTTTTGTTTAAAAACATTGAGATTCACATGAAAGTCTTACCTACTACACATCTTCGGGGGGTAGGTTTCTCAGTGGCTGACTGTGCCTATTAACAAAACTTAACAAATTACGTGCAGTTTTGCTAAAACTTAAAGATAAGTATCAGCAAAAATGATATGTCAGAAATTTTTTACTTAGGTATCAACAATCTGCCCTAACAAATACATATCTCGTAATGTACAAGATTTCTGTAATATAAATCTACTCTGACACGGGGTTCACTTATTTACCTCGAGAACCCTAGCGATAAAACATGGAGCTTATCAATAGTCATACCAAAACGTGTACATGACTATTTTGTTGTTTAGTAGTTGTATAGCAGTCTATATAAAACTAAACCAAAAATGGCTGGTCTTAAAGATTAATTTTATATGAAATTAATATTCTCATATTTCAGAAAAATCATGAATATCGAGAGGGCTTAAGGAAAACAGTACATATCGTCACATACATTACCGATAAAGTAAAGTTCCCATGAGGATCTAGTCCCAAACGTGCCTAATACCACCATTCATTCATGTTAAATTACCAATATTTTGTAAAAGACATAACTCCAATAAACTTACCTTTTGATGTCAATACAATATTAAAATGTCAAGTTGTTGAACAATTGGAGCACAATACAAACTGACAGTTAGGATGGAGAAAAAATGTTTTATAAAAGTCATAGCTTAATATTATTAAACCATTTTAGTCATAATGAAGTCTTATAGCTACCTTTAATAAAACGTTTTAGTCGGTCTCACGACTTTTACTGGACTACTACATGACTATTTAGTTTTATAAAATGGGCCTTTTTGACGTTTTATAAACGTTAACTCGATGTTTATATGACCGTCATATAATAACTTAAAGTCGCATAAGAAACGTTAACTTAACGTTTATATGACATTATTTTGCTAGTTGGGTTTGTACACCGGTTTTCAAGGTGTCGCCATCTCTGAGGTCCCGATAACGATCCCCGGTTGGGTCATTTTAGAAACGATCTTTTCTATATTGGCTCAGGTCTGGGTGTTTGTGATACCACCGTTGTCCCTGATTTCCATGACACAAGTGTTTTAGCTACTTTGGAATCGGAGCAATATTTTGATGTTGTCAAATATTTATTTAATAATGACAATGAAGATAAAGAAGAAGATGATGATACGATGATAATGATGTTAAGTAGGTAGGTACCTACATACTTGTCAGACACCTATATTATATTTCACCAGTTTGCCACATCGACTGTGTCAAATATTTATTTATTTATTTATTGTTCTGTCCCAGTTGTGTCCTCGCTCCGGGACCCGGTCCCCGGCTGGATCCAGAACCTGAACGGGCCGAGCGGCGTGATCGCCAGCGCCGGCAAGGGGCTGCTGCACGTGTTCCGCGCCGCCCACCACGTGCGCGCTGACCTGCTGCCGGTGGACATTGCTATCGACACACTCATCGCGGTAGCCTGGGAGACGGCTATTGACAAGTAATTGTGTTTATAGGGGGTTTATATTGCCTCTTATAGGGGTTTAACTTCGAATGATACCCTAGATGTCCGGTCAGTCTCAATAAGGCTGGCCCCAGACCTACCGGTTTCATTTCCTTGCTTTGCTGTTTTAGTTGAACAGGGGCTAGCAGCTAACGCATCGAACTTCGGAAAGTCTGCCGGGCTTCAAATTAAAACAGATAAATCGAGCCCCAATCGGGCCAAAATGGTGAACTCTAATTTATGGTGTCACACGAACTTCGATATCTTCTAAATAACTACAATACGAAGCTTACTTCGATTTCTCTATTTTAAGTTGAAGCCCGCCAAACTTTCCGAAGTTCGGTGTGTTAGCCGGTACGGCCCCCTGTTCTTCTAGAACAGCAAAGCAAAGAAATAAAACCGGTAGGTCTGGGGCCAGCCTTACTGCACCTCGAAATAACGCCCCACTTTCAAACTGGGCGCTTATTGTGTACAAAGTCTTCTCTTATTTAAAGTTGAATTTGGAAAGAATAGTAATTGTTAGGTCAGATGAAAATACGAATAGCTTATTGTTTTGTCAGTCGGTGCCACATTTGTTATGTTCGTGAAGCATTATCTAGGAATTATTCTTGATAGAAGGGGTTTATGATATGAAATTGACGATTTTATCTTACACAGGAGAACTTCATTATCTTCTATGATCTTAAGATGCCTCAGTTGGTTGTTATATGTGTCTTATGTGAGATGCACTTAAAAAACCGATCAAGAGCTAGTCGGACTCGCGCACCGAGGGTTCCGTTCCGTACCATCATAATATAAATACACTGCGTTGAGAATATTGCAGTTTTAGGCCAGCGCCATCTCTTGACCGATAGTGGAACTAATGTATTTTTTGTTGATGATTTCTGAAAAAGTGTACCTACTATTTAGAGACATTGTTTTACTGTTTCTGAATATTACTGAATTTCTGATTTATTATTTATCTATCATGTTGTATCTATTTATTAGTTATTTATCTATCATGTTGTATCTATTTGTTAGTTATTTATCTATCATGTTGTATCTATTTGTTAGTTATTTATCTATCATGTTGTATCTATTTGTTAGTTATTTATCTATCATGTTGTATCTATTTGTTAGTTATTTATCTATCATGTTGTATATGTTTGTTAGTTATTTATCTATCATGTTGTATCTATTTGTTAGTTATTTATCTATCATGTTGTATCTATTTGTTAGTTATTTATCTATCATGTTGTATCTATTCATTAGTTATTTATCTATCATGTTGTATCTATTTGTTAGTTATTTATCTATCATGTTGTTCCCAGATCGTCGGAAGTCCGCGTATACAACTGCAGCACTCAGGAGAACCCAATAACGTGGTCGGAGTTCGTGCGCCTCATCCGCTGGTCGTTCCGCTGGTACCCGCTGGACAACGCCTTCTGGTACCCGAGCGGGTTCATCCTACAAAACGGGTAAGTTTATCCCGGACTAATTACAACCTATTAGATATAGTGCCGACTGCATTCAATGTATACCTCCGTGGCTTTGTACACCGGTTTTCAAGGTGGCGCCATCTCTGAGGTGAAGTACCGGGTTCGATCTCCAATTGGGTCAATTTAGAAAACGAACTTTTCTATATTGGCTCAGGTCTGGGTGTTTGTGATACCAACCGTTGTCTCTGATTTCCATAACACAAGTGCTTTAGCTAGCTGTTTCATACAAAAATTAATTACGAAAATATAAAAATGTATGATACAGCAGATATTTTTTTTCACGATTTCAAAGTTGGTCCTACAGTAAAAGTTGTTCAGTTTGATGGTCCCTATCTACCATATTCGGCATTAGAGGTATTTTTGTAACACCTTGTATAAAGTGTAAAAATAATTCGATTAAATGGGTGCGAAGGCAAAGACCATTAGCTTACAACAGTTTTATTTTTCACCAATGACAAGTGACATGAAATCAAGTAAAAAAGAGTAAACTACTAAAATATACATGGTATTATAAAAGGTAATGGTAATGCTCTAAGGGTAATGGTATTATAATCCACCAGCCAGTCGCCAACAAAGTGGATGGGGTATTTTATTAGGCTTGATAGTAAAATTTAATCTCTTTTCACTGTCTGTAGAACGATGTACAAAATCGCGGAGTTTCTGCTGCACACGCTGCCGCTGTACCTGGGCGAATACCTGATGACCCTGCTCGGAATGAAGAATAAGTAAGTGTTTATAAGTCCATTCCACAAACCGAACTCCCAAAGAAATCGTTATGTGTGCGCCCATTGGTCAATGCGCAAGACCCTTAATAGCCTGAAACTTTTTAGCATACAGCCTTGCTCTAGCCGCGCACATCGACCAATGAGCTGCGAGTATTTTGTTCCCTAGGAGCTCGACTCGTGGAACGAAGTTTAGATTTTGCGAGTGGTGACTTTCTACCAGCTCCCCCTTGTTCTAGCCCGAGTCTCAATTTATTTGGTGTCAGCGCTGCACGACTTTTCTTTATATTTACTGCCAATAATATGGATTAATATTAAACGCACAAAATACCTACGAACCGCTCTAGTAGGCGCGTAGTCTGCACACTAGCGCCGCCATTGAAAAAAAAAAGATAGTGCTTAAATAAAGACGAAATTGTGAATTATATCTCTGTAGTGCACTCCGAAAAAGCTGTGTGATACTATTTATTGCTTAAACAACATTTTCTAGCCTGTCCTTTAGTTTAATGGAGTTTATTTTAAGCTATAATAAGTACCACAAAGCTTCTTCGGAGTGCACTACAGAGAGATAATTCACAATTTCGTCTTTATTTAAGCACTATGTTTTTTTCCAATGGCGGCGCTAGTGTGCAGACTACGCGTTTTCTAACCAAACAAGCTAAATTTTGTCAGAATTATTAGGTAATTATGTTGTCCTTCAGAATAAGCCTCATAACGATCAGCGGCCGGCTGCAGTCGATGAACGAAGTGCTGAAGTTCTTCTCGTTGCGCGAGTTCGACTTCGAGACGCACAACTTCCAGAAACTGCGCCGAAGAATCACCCCACAGGACGCCGCCATCTTTAACTTGGAACCGGCCACTATAGAGTAAGAACAACATGTTAAGGAAGAACAACAACGTAACAAAAACAAAAAAGATAAAAACGTGTTATAAACAACATTATGCATTAGCAGCTAAATATGTTCAAATCAAATATGATTTGAACATATTTAGCTGCTCTTTTACTATGGCAGTATCATCTGTCTATCTCTGTGTATCATCTGTCTCTCTCTATCTGTCAGATTACTTCCACTCTAAAACGCCTTTATGCGCTGAGTTGTTTTTGTAGTACCTACAACTGTTTTTGTAGTGCCGTCGTACGTACAGTTAGACTCTAGCTCTGTTTACACCACGCAATTTATCGGACACAATTTATCGAGCGGGCTCGGCCGCGCGATTTCAAGATTCTAACAGGCTAACTCCGTTTACACTACACTGAGTCTTGAAATTGCATGCTAGAGGTTGTGTAGTGTAATTGTCCCAACTTGGCCTTGATCAAATGCCTACTAATTTTTCACATGCAAAAGATTAAAATCGAAAGAACAGTCGCGAAGAAAAGCTCTTTAAAGCCAAAAATATACTCAGACACAGCATAACTTCCGGAGTTGATCACTTCTGTTGTACCAATACCTGCCTACGTACACATTAAATGGAAATCATGTTAACACACCAATATTTATAAGTGGCGTTTGTTTCAGTTGGCAGGAGCACCATATAAACTTCGTAAAAGGCGTTAGGAAATATTTATTTAAGGAAAAAGATGAAAACCTCCCGAAAGCAAAGCGGCACATGCAAGTGTAAGTATTTTACATTTGTCTAAAGCACTTATTTCCATTCAGACAATAAAGTTCCAACAATATTTTTTTTTAACAATTCAATAATTCGCATTCAATTAAAAAACTATTCAATGTTTGGCATTGAAAGAGCTATTTATTAAAATACTAACAGCACTGCTCGAATCCTTTTGGCCGTATAAAAACGGGCACGGATTACAGGTCACTCGACTTATGCGGCGTTTATTCACGCGCTTTAAGAATTTTTAAAATTTCAATTGCTCAGTGCCAAATCACTGAGGAAAATATGAATACAAATAATTAATGTATAGTTTTTTTCCATTAAGGATCCTTAGTGGCTACTTTTTGAATAGAATATATTTTAATGTGGTTATTGTTTGTAATTGTAAATATAGTATAGGAGCCTAAAAATCATTATTAAGATCAGATACAGATAAAATCTAAGGTTCTATAAGTAGATTAATTACAATTACAAACTTTGTTGTCTTGTTACGTTTATTTGATATTGTGTTTGTTTTCAGAATGTACATACTCCACAACGTCATGCTGGCGCTCCTTTTCTTCCTGTTGTTCCGGTTCCTGCTCCAGAATACCCCCTTGTACGACGTTGTCTATGGCGCGAGACGACTGGTTGCGGCTCTATTTACTTAATAAAAGGATTTATGTTATAATAATAGGTCTGTACATAGTCGGAAAAGTTCGCGGTGTTTTTGAAGCATGAATTTTGTGTTTATATTTCTGACAGTACTAAACTAACGCGGGAATGAAACATATTATTTAACAGCTGTTTTTTCTGGTAATAGCGGTAAAATTAAAACAAATTAATAAATAGGCTCACTTTTTCATATTTTTGATATTTTTTATTAGCTATACGTTTTGCAAATGTTTATCAATAAGGGTTCAGACCCTTAACGAATAAAAATGAATGCTGTTAGTGCTCAAAAATGGTTTGTAATGTTTATAGGCAAAATGCTTTGCAAAAAAATGGTTCAGCAAATTCAAGTTTTGTAATTTTGATGATAAAGATGTTTCTCGTTGTGTGTCGCTTTATTATTTTTAGTACAGAAAGACCGCGAACTTTTCAATATAAAGTGTAAAGCCTGAACAATTAAACTAGTGGCTCCGTTAGTAACTATTTAGTAATCTGTGGCTCGTGAGCAGTAGACCTCGCGTTAAAAAGTAGCTCAAATTGTATGTTGTTTAAAAACAAATAAATAATTAATACACATACCCTTATTATTTTCAATTTTCGAATATTGGCCTGAAATGTTTTGACTGATTTTGTACTATAAAATTTTGAGTCTTCTATAAAAAACAAAATTTGCTTTGCACCGCTAACAAAAAAGGTTTGTGTTATGATTTTTACATATCTCCGCTCTTTTTAAAAAACCTAGAAACTGAATTACCTACTTTTGTAACACCTTGTATATTTATGTTGTACCTACCACATCTTTCTTCAATACTATTGTATTTGTAAGTATAGTAATAGGCGTAGGTACCTACCTAATTACTCCATAAAATAAATATTTTTTTACTTAAAAGCAGTGTCCAATAAATAATTTTATCTATCTATAGATATACTGCGATTATGTACGTGTTTTACAGTGCTACCACGTGCTAGAAGGATCTTTTGGCACGTGGCGAAAATCGGTACTGATTTTGGCAGCTATTTAAGGGTCAGTTTCCAATAAGATATTTGTTTAACAGAGAAAGAGAAAGTTCCAAAAGATTCCTGTAGCAATGTATACTTGCACAAAACCGATTTTCGTTTGTGTTCCGAAATGCAATGTTAAATAGTTATAAGTTGTGACATAATAAGGTTATAGCATGCATGGATAAAAACTTATGAATACTATAAAGACTTAAATATTTACTTTATTTTATGATTGTTTAACAAGTTTAATGGAAACAACGAACAGTAGGTACTCAATGTAAATGGTGTAAGTAGGTATAAAGAATAATATTATTAAATATGCGTTTTACATTTCATCAATTTTTTTATTTATATTCCCTAAAATTATTCTGATCTCAAACTTGAAACGTTATCTCATTATTAAGCATATGAAGACGCTTATACAAGTCGACAAAACCGACTAAAATTAATACTGAATGTTCGTTCGCTCTTCTGCATAAAAGACACCAGCTTTGAAAAAAAAACAAATGTCGCTGTCAGTGTCTGTCAGTCGGTCAGTCAGTTCACGGTTGTGTCAAAACAAATTGTAAAACTTCGGTCCGGATTCCGGGTTCTTTGGCCGTGAAAAGGTTCTATTACGTATTACCTATGTGAAAACGAACAATTCCAAAATGTTTAACAAGATCTTTCAGCGGGCTTTCGACCGCACACTAAAGTTCCGTCTGAAGAAAAACTATCCGACAAACATATACGACTTGTCGCGGGGCTCCGCTATCGAAGTCCGGAGGCCCTACAGCGACGAAGTTAGGAAGGCGCAGGCCCAGAGCGTGGCTACCCCTGGCCCGACTATTTTCGACAAGATCATTTCAAAGGAGATCAAAGCTGATATTATCTATGAGGATGAGTTCTGTCTGGCCTTCAACGATGTTTCGCCGCAAGCGCCCGTTCATTTCCTTGTGATCCCCAAACGAAGGATATCGAGGCTGCAGGATGCTGAAGGCAGCGATAAAGAGGTAAATTCCATTACTTTATTCCATACGGAATTACTAATTCAACTACTGAATTAAAAAATAAATCTAACTACCAGATTTCAATGCACTGAACAGGATTTCAGACTTTTACTAACTAACTAGGACTAAGTTTCAGCATGTAGTTTTAAGCGACAACTGCCAGTCTGCTCCGAACCTGACTCTATGACCCCAGTTTGTTTTATATGAATGTCATTTAAAAAAAAATGTTTTGTTATGATCTATTACTTTGCAAGTAATTATATATTACTATTGCAAGTTATATATATATATATATATATTACTATTAAGTTGTTGAAGTCACATCTGCTTCTCCCATCCCCTTTTCCTCTATTGTAATTGGGACCACCAGAACAGAGGTAGTATGTAACTAATCATTGATTTATTATTTTTTTATTTTTATAATGCCGGTTTCTGAGGAAGACTTATCGGTGGTATCATTGGTTACCAAAAGTGCTCACTTTCATTATTGTAAAACTAATGAAAAAAAAGAAAAGTATTTGAGAGTTATTTAACTTTTCGAGGCAAAATTGAAACTAAAGGCAAATTTCTAAAGCCCCTCCGAATTCAATTTTCAAATTAAATCTACGGCACACTTGACAGTATATACTGTCACTCGGTTTTTAGAGGTTAAGACATGGAGTACTTGATTGAGACTTTTCTTTATTTGATACTGATTGTACAATGTACAGCTTTACTGAAAGTGAAACTATAAATAAGTGAAGGAGGGTAATATTATAGCAAAGATAAGCTATTCAACAGAAATGTATGATCTGTATAAGCTACTATATAAATCGCCATTACATTACCATGAAAATGTCATTCCCTAATAGTTATTAATTAACAAGACTTTTACCCAGTTAAATAGTGTGAAGTGATAACATATTTAGCTCTTTATCAGGTATTGTTTGCTTTGATAAGGCCTATCATGCTGCATTCCACACATACTCTGTTTGCTCGCTATCTCAGTTTTCTATTTTAAGAATTAAATCTGGAAATATATCAGCTGTTTGCTTATTATTGTCTAGTATAAGTAAAAGTCAGTTAAATAGAGTATTTTATTTTGATTTAATTGGAGTTTGTGCCATATTAGCAAGCACTTCATTAGTTATAATTTCATTACCTCTACACATTTCTTAGAAAAATGGTATTGACAGACAGAATGGACCTAGAAACAGATAAAGGTACAATCGACCACACTGGTGCTTTACCACTCCTAAAGTTAGGTTAAATTAAAAGCTTGCGCCCCGCCACGCCCCGTCACTTGTTGTCAGGGGTACCTTTCATCCAGAAAACATTTCCGAGGGATAGAAAACCAACTGTCCACGCAGAGGAAATCACAGGTGGCCGCTAATCATTACATTAAATCAACTTACTTTGAACTTTGGTAGTTAGAAATCTTATGCATAAGAATTTGAAAGATAATGTCTTGTCATCGTAATGCAAACATTGTTTTGTTATCGAAGTTGATTAATGATTTTTATCGGCGTGTGAGCAGCGCTCCTGGAACGCCGATAGAGACAAATTACACAGGCTTGTGTGTACGTACATTCATTGACCATATTCAATACTATGCATAGTACTTCATTGGAATTGTGAGCAGGATGGTTACTTATATACTCCTCGTATATTTTATTTATTTCCAGTTGCTAGGGCACCTGATGCTGGTGGCCCGGTCCCTGGGCGGGCAGCGCGCGCCGTCGGGCTGGCGGCTGGTCGTCAACAACGGCCGCGACGGCGCGCAGTCCGTCTACCACCTGCACCTGCACGTGCTGGGGGGGCGGCAGATGGGCTGGCCGCCCGGGTAAAGGGGAGCACGATAAAGAAAACCAGATCTGGCATTCCGGGAGTGAACTTGTTTACGTCTCTTCCAGTATACAAGCATGAAGGTTTTTTTTTCACACTCATTACAAAATTATTATAGTGCATTTTAGTTGTGATTTGTTTCTCCTAGCAATCGAAACAGTTAAAGATGAATGAACGTAATTTTCGATACCGATAGCAAAGATGACGTAAGCAAGCCCCACGTAACTTCCTTTGTCTCGGAATGCTATAGCTGCGGGTCTATCGGCTAAAAACAATGAAGTCAATGGAAACTGTGTTTTGACAGATGTATGTGATGCATTGCTACTTCGTTTTGGCACAAATAAAAACTCACCAAGGAAATTCTTTTAGCCGATAGACCCGCTGGCGCATTTTAAATATTATTGCACCATGAAGGGGAGTAAGTGGTCAGTGGACCTGGGGGCTAATTGTCTAATTTCAAAATCTATCGCAATCGCTTTCATTTGACAGATGGATGTGACACATTGCTGCATTTTTTTGGTAAGTTTTTATTTATGCCAAAAAGAAGCATCAATCTTGAAGGCGATTGCGATAGATTTTGAAATTAGACAATAGAAGGGCAGAAAATGTAATGCATCCCCTAAGCGATGCAAACTGCTTGTCAATCATTCACATTGCATCGGCTTGTCAATCACATTTTGATCGTCTATGGAGCGATGGTTGACAAGCAGACAAGCACAAGCACATAAGCGTCACCGTGGTGGTCCGTTCGCTGTAAGGTGAAAGCAACCACATTCATACAACAAAACCAGAAATGTATATTTATCTGCTGAATTTCTTGAAGTTAAAATGCTTTCTTTTTTTTAAAAAAGATTTGTCATTGCATAACATATCGGGGAATTTCGAACATTCAGTTTAAGAATAGGATTCTAAATGGCGGCTCACGGCGCTTTCCACCATAAGTGCGATTAAAAGCGATAGGTGTGGCGATATGGTGTGCGAGAGAAGTATGACGCCATTTTTAATCCGATTCTTTACCGGGTTGTACCTAGTAGTAGTTTCTAATAATAAATGCTTCTGATTAAATCGCTGTCATGGCTATGGCAACGCATATCCGTGTCTCAGCGAAGGAAGTTTATATAAAGCAATCCGTAAAGTGCCCGTTCACACAGCGATCCGTTTTACAGGTCCATTTTATCGGATGCCTTTTTATTCGGCAATGGTGTATGTAATTGTAAGAGCGTGTTCACACACAACACGGCATATCGGATCCGTATGAGTACTGTATCCATAGCAATATACGATAAAACGGTCCTGTAAATACAGACCGGCTGTGTGAACGCACGGTAAGGTTATACAAAACTGTCAAACGTCTTGTGCATTGTCAACGACACCACTGGGGTGTAGTTTACATAGTTTTTTAATAACCACACCACTGCCGACTAGTAGATCTTACGAATAATAAATAATTGGTATCGATAAATTCAATTTTAGTATTAGAATTAGAACTTCACTACGGTGGTGTGGTTACCATCAAACAATACGACACCTCAGTGGTGTCGTCCAGTGTCGAATTATCTCCAAATTACTTTTACCTTCAGTTGTTAATATTAAAAAGGTTGGTTCTAAATGGATTGAAGAAATTGACACATTGCGGTAACCCAAAGTGCTGTTAATTAACAGACTTTATTACTATTTGTTAGACGGTCTGTGTGTTAACTTTACATCAAAGTGACAAACGCTCAACTTATACTAAAGAATGAAGTGCCTTAAAACGCCATTTTATTAATATAAGTGCAATATTCGGCCAAATTAGTAGTAAGCGATTGAAAATGGTTTGTAAAAAATGCTAAAATAAAATAATTATGTGAAGGTATATAACGTGCCACAGTTTGGGGCTTACCTGGCAAATATACACCTGTGGCCCTACCATGAGTTGATGCAAACTGTTTACGCTACCGTAAACTATCGGATATACTTCTCACAGTCAGTACGAGTGAAAGAGAGAAAACGATAGTTTACGGTAACGTAAACAGTTTGCATCAACTCATGGTAGGGCCACTGCTACATAATGGCAGACTAACTCAATTGATGTTGATTACCTATGTCATTTTAAAGTTGAATATCGTTTGAGAAAACTTACGTTTTATGTAGTGGTCAACAGCAAAATCGAAAACCATACAACTTAAGATGCCTATAGACTGAGACTTTGCATTAGTAAACCATACTCATTATTATATTCTAGAAATGTGTGCTGGTTTCGAATCCCAGGCAAACTTTGCGTTTGAGTTCTACTAATTATGATTATTTGGATGTTAGACTTACTAATAATGTTACATATTTCCTATGATTTTTTTAAATAAAAAGCATGCCATATGTATGCGACAAATACGTTTAAATATTTTCATGATTTATTTATAACATAGTGTGAACTCACCTTTAGAATCTCATCCTAAGGGCCTTGTTACATTACCACAATAAATTTGAAGCATAGACAAAACTTTGTATTTTCACCCCCTTTTTTAAACATTGACTAACTTTAGTTTACGTTTTAGAATGGGAGTAATACAGTCGAGTTTGTCTATGCATCAAAATAATATGACGAATGTATCAGGGCTCCTTTCTGCTGAAAAAAACTATCTTACCGAATCTAGTCCGACAATAGTCTTTATATTATAAGCACCAAACTGTGGATTTTACTACACATAAATTATTACATAGTTTTATCTAAAATTGTTAAAAGTTTATCTAATAAATGTATATGTTAATTACGTAAAACCGTCAGAAAATTGTGAACAATATTTTGAAAGTAATTATGTAATGATTCCATGCTTTGGCTCGACAGCACTGCAATAGGTCATTATGTATGACGTAAGAAACAGAGAATTAGTAATTAAGCGGTATTATTATTATTAATTTTGTGCCCATTACTTTCCTATTTTGTCGTGTGTAGATTAAGCTTTTTTTATTTTTTTCATTGTTATTATTAGAAAATAACTGTATTTTTTTTTTACTATTATGCTTTGTTATTGTCAAGAATCTTATTTATGCTGTATACCAAACATTTGTTTATTTTTAGTGCCAGTGACATAACTTTTAATCCGCGTGGTTAGAGTGCGCTTCAAATCGACAATGTACAACTGAAGTGGCTAACTTCAGCGCGCTTGCGGTACAAAACGACGTATTTTGATCTGTAAAATTTACTCTTTGCCATACATTCTCGAGTGAAGTTGCAGCGGATCACTGTCTATTGTCAATTTAATCGCATTGTATAGTTCCTTTATTGTGGAAGAAACAAAATATTTCTTAACGTAAACGAATAGAGACCAATATTGATGAACAACAATTATTTTCTTATGCTGTCTTGAGCTTTATTCCCAAAGTTTGGTCAAAAACAAACTTCCTAAAGGTAAATATTGGAAACGCACTCTACCTATTTTCAATAGAGAGTTAAAGAATACTTAAGCCTGATGAAAGAATAAAGCATGCCAACATTGCCAGCTAGTCACTGGCAGTAAAAAACCTAAATCGTGCCATTAAAAGGAAACGCGTTGTTGGAGACACTCCGCTGCTACACTAAATAGCGCCATCGCACTTCACTAAAATAGTTTTGTGCCATTAATTTTTTTATTAAAAAACAATTTTTGCTCGAGAGAACTTTTGAATCTTAGAGCAAGTTTTGAAGAAATATAAGTACCGAAGTGTCAAAAATGACATCTCATATTATTGTTTAACTGTCAAAATGTAATTTCGAAAGTCCGATCACAGTGATTTTAGCTCTGAAAATGACGTTTCGTCTATGAAAATTACATTTCTTTTAAATGACATTTTCAAAAGAAAAACAATTGTGAACGCACTGTATACAAACTTTTTTCGGGTAGCTGTGCTATGCCTGCTGTTCTGTTTATTTTTTTTAACCAAATACATTTTTATGTTAGATCTTATGTTAGGTAGTTATTATTACTTTTTGGTGTGGGGACGAATGCAATAGAGTTCTTTTGCTTTGACTTTTTAAAGCAAATAGAATCGTGTGCTGAGTCAGTTAATTGTTTAGAATTTAAAAGTTGTTTTTAAATTCTGTAACCAAAGCTTTGTTAAGTAAATGATTTTTATTACAGCTAGCTGTTTTATTTTAATGAAATTAATTAAGTAAGTAGGTACAGCTCGCGCAAAATCATTTGACCCATATTTTAGTGCCACGTGACTTTCGCACTACAATTTTTATACTGAAAATTGCTACTGCGCAAGCCTCATTGTCTATGGTTTGGGTCAAGTTATTTTGTACGAGCTGTACCTACAGCTCGCGCAATATAACTTGGACCCAAGACTAGTAGGTAGGTCCTGCGATGACTTCGACAAGCGAATAGTCAGTTCTAATGTTGACTGCCCAATAAATAAATAAAAAAATGCATATATTTTTCACGCGCGATTCCGACCGTTGGGCACACGCAAAAGTAATGACTAATGACCATATATATTAGTCTATCTATGGTAATGACGCAAACCGCTACGTAGATATAATATATCGTCGTCGATATAAGACAGTTTATGGCGGAACTAACGCGGTTTCGCTGGTAGGTACCTACTGTCTCGCGGCGGAGATGTGATGTACTGTCCGATTTATTGGGAGTTGCCACCCGTACTTTAGGCATCTTTTAAGAATCCACCCAGTTGTGTAGGTAGAATTTTAAAAAAACTACTCGGGAAAGAGTTAAAATAAAGTTTTCGCTCTCAAGCAGTGGACTATATGGGGCTGTTTATTATCTTTGACTTGTTACTTTATACCTTATTTTATTAGATTATTATATTTATGTGAAAGTCACGTTCATTTTAAAGATGACACAAAATTTTTCACTCGTCTGTTTTTTGTTAAAAATAATGCACGTTGGTTAACCTTGGTTGTGAAAACGTTGATTATCAACAATATTGCAAATATGCTGCAGCTCATAAAGTGGACAACGTGTCACATAATATCCAGACTCTACTACCGCATCGATTACATTGCTACTTTTCTATGATAAGTTTTTATTTTTGCAGAAAAGAAGTACCTACCTAGCAATGTATCACAACTAATCGTCAAATCAAAGCTTACATGAACTTCAGTGTATAGACGGTGGACCCACGGTAATAATATCTATAGATCCGCTGGTCGTAGGGGCAAAAAAAGGGAATGCGGGTAGATAAATACACAGACATGAGACATGTACGTAGATTGGCATTTGATGAATTCAATTAAAAAACATTAAATTTTGGTCATAAATTAGTTAAAAAAATGTTTTCAACACACTTGCTCGTAAACTGAGCCTTATTACACCGCTTTTAGGGCCATAAACCGAGCTATAACAAACATGAATATATTATACACTAGTGCGTAATAGATTTTTTTATTTATTTTTTATTATCCCTACTAAGTTAAATTAGTACCTACCTTACTGCAAATTATATGCGAGTAGACAGAGCATTCTCAATTTAACCGGGTAATACATTTATTTTTCTAGTAACAACAAAGAAGTTTTATGCCGTTGAAAATCCATAGGTATACATTTTTGAAATAAATAAATGTGTACGTCCTTAATTAAGACAAACAAACATTTATTATAATATTTTTTTTATAATTCACAATTATTTGTTATAAAATACTAAAATATTTGCATTTTATCACTTAAAAATATAATTTTGAAGTAGGCTGTATGACCTTTGTTCGCAAAATATTCTTGCGTTAGGTGCGTGAAAAAAAAACCTGCGCGCCTTTTCCCATAATTTTCATATTTTGTTTTTATCGTATTTGTGTATTGCGGTAAGTTATTTTGTTTTATCCTTACAAATGTGTTGAAAAACGTCGTATAAAACTCGTGAACTCTGCTTATGCTCTGCGGCTGAATTACGCCCTCGTCTGCGGCTCGGGCTGCAACCCACAACCTCGTGTGCAATGAGCAACTTAAGCTCACTTGTATAAATATACTATTACGGTTGTCGTACCACGTCATACCTAATCACAATCGTTTATTTCAAAACAAATTGGGCATTGCAATATGAACTTGCGTTTTGGTATGAACCAACGTCTGGAGAAATACTTTCATTTCGAAGATAAGGGCCAGAATATAGCGCGGGGCGGCGCGGTGGCGAGTCACTCGTCCCTCCGCGATCAACATGCAGGTTGTAAGTGCCTTGGTTGGGACCTTGGCTGTTCTGCAGGTGAGATTTTTTTATTATATTTTAATAATTTAACTGTATTAGAAATAAAAAACTTTTTACGGATTACAGCGCGTTTGACGACCTCCTTGGTCGAGTGGCTTTGTACACCGGTTTTCATGGTGTCGCCATCTCTGAGGTCCCGGGTTCGATCCCCGGTTGGGTCAATTTAGAAAACGAACTTTTCTATATTGGCTCAGGTCTGGGTGTTTGTGATACCACCGTTGTCTGCGATTTCCATAACATAAGTGCTTTAGCTACTTACTTTGGAATCGGAGCAATGTATGTGATGTTGTCAAATATTTATTTATTTATTTATTATTAATTCAGGTGTTGTTTTAGAATTATTTAGTTTGTATTTATTGGTTTTTATAATTCCCGACATTTCGAATTTAACTATAATTCATTTGTGTTATGTTAATATAGTGATTGATTTATCATTATCACTTTTAACTGTCAAAATACAATGGATTTTGACAGTTGTGTGTGAAATTATTATAAAGGCTGAAAGTCGCCATTTCTTGAAAAAAATTTTTTTTTGTTAAACTTCTTAGTGGCATGGCAGCTCTAGACCTAAATTATTGTTTTGTTTTTGCCCAATAATGGGATTGATTATGAAAAACAATAGTTTATTTACGTCTAGGGTTGTCACTGCCAATTTTCCATTTATATAAGAGTTTTTTTATGAAACACCCTGTAAGTATATCGTGTTTCGGTGCATGGCAGCCCTAGACCTAAATAATTGTTTTGTTTTTGCCCAATAATCGGATTGATTATGAAAAACAATAGTTTATTTATGTCTAGGTTTGTCACTGCAGTTTTCCATTTATATAAAAAATAAATACGGGATTTTTCATGAAATACCTGTAAGTATATCGTGTTTCGGTGGTCGTGCTAGGGGAGTAGACCTTCAAATGGCAACTAGGTAGGTAGGTACAGAATATTCAATTTAGTCAGACACGCTAATCGACTACCTTCAAACACATACAAACTATTTCTTCCAGCTGTCCGCTGCGTTCTTCTTGCCGAAGCCTTTGCCACCGTTCGACATCGTCCCAAACCCCGGCCCAATAATAACTGCGACTACTACCCTCTGTCCCACACCTCCCCCACTCTATCCTACTTACCCCCCGCCTTATCCACTACCCATCCCACCCTGTCCCCTACCCAACTTATTACCTCTTCCTCTACCCATCCCACCACCTTGTCCCCTGCCTACCCCACCTTGTCCACTATCCTCATATTACCCCTCCCCATACCCATTACCCACCGAACCTTACCCATGTTACCCGACCTACCCCCCCTGCGGTTGCGGTAATTACCCCCCCTGCGGTTGCGGCACCTACCCTCCCTGCGGTTGTGGCGCCCCCTACGACCTGCCGCCTCTAATATACGACCCTCCGTGCTCATGCGGCTGTGGACAAAGTTGTTCGTGTGGATGTGAATGTTCCTGTGGCTGTGACCAATACTATCCCCCTTATTACTATTTTTAACCGACTTCAAAAAAAGGCGGAGGCTCTCAATTCGACGGTTTTTTTATGTAGGTATGATTTATCATAACTTCGCCTGTTGTCAAGCGATTTTAATAATTATTTTCTTTAGTGTTACGTTACCGGCAATGTGTAATATTGTATACAATACCGGATTTATACACTTACCCCCTTACTAATAAAGATTGTATAGCAGAAGTATAGTTACACAATGGTAACTCTCTGTCAAACTATTTAAGTTTGAAATTAAAAGAAAGGGACAAAACACTGTGTAACTATGCATCTGCTATACAACCTTTATTAGTAAGGGGGATTGCCGGTGACATCTAAACTAAAATACAAAATGTCAACATTGTTTATTTACGGATTTAATTTAATATAGATACCTACTTTGTTTTGTTTGTAATTTCATATTTGCATTTTGATCGTTTTTTTGCTTCGAACGAAACGCCATAGTGACTCCAGTGAGGGTACTTTTGTAATTTTCGTCGATGCCTCTCGCTGCGCGGGCAACACTCGCTGAATTATTATTTAATAATTCAGTGGCAACACCACATATCGGTTGCATCCAAATTTCTTGGTTGCATCCGAACATTTCCATTCGTTCGCTGTGAATTTATTGTAGTTGTGGGTGCTTCCTATGAATATACCAAGAACTAAGCCAAAATTTGCATTACAGCGCGGCAGAAAAGACTGGTAATAGACTTTCGACACATTTTACTACACAACAATATATTACTCCGAGCACTATGAGACGTGGTCTACACAAGCTTACGTCATCTCCGCTATCGATATTGAAAAAATAACGTTCATTCATTTAAAACTGTATCGTTTCCTAAGAGAAACAAACCACAGTTAAAATGCACTATAATAATTTTTTAATGAGTGTGTGTGAGACAGAAAAAAATCTTCATTCTTGCTTGTTGCTATAAAGTGGCGCAGCTGACGTAAGCTTGTGTTACTCCCGGAATGCCAGACCTTGTTTTCTTGGACCATACATTTTACTCAATGCTCGACTTTTTCGTTTAAGTCAGGGATGGCCAACCTTTTCGGTAGCTGGGCCAAAATTCAAAAATAGAATTTCGCACCGGGCCGCACTACCAAATTTTATGTAGCTAACAAACACACCAAACAAAATTGAAGAAATTTTAAACGTAAAAGAAGATATTACTTAGTGGTTTATAGAAAAAAAAAAATTTTTGTTAAATTTTTTAGTACCTATTGTAATTATTTTTTAAACTTTAAAAATAAATTACTCAACTCCACGGGCCACAAGTTGACAGTCGCCGGGCCGCGGGTTGGCCACCCTTGGTTTAAGTATTAGTTTCGCTGTCATAAGGGCCCTATTAACTAAAAGTGGCGCTCTTATCTTAATTAAATTTATTGCTCGCAAGTACCATAATGTATCGAAAATTCACATGTACATATGAAGCTAAGGTTCTATAGTTTATTTATAAACAATTACCTCAGTAAAATATAATTCGTTGTAGTAGTAGGCAAAAGGGAAAAAAGTAGCGCTTTGTTCCCACTTGTTCTACTGCTCAGTTCTACCGTAGAACTAATGAGACTTTTCTCATTAGTCCTACCACAAAGTACTAAATCGTTGCACTAATGAGAAAAAATAAGTACCATTAGTTCTACGGTAGAACTGCCCAGTAGAACAAGTGGGTACAAAGCAAAGTGGCTGCTTTAAGGATTAGAAGCCTTAAAATCCTATAGGACGCCTCTCGAGCCGCGGGGGCGCGTCCGAACCGTGTATTCGCGGCATTAAAACTACAAGATGAAGTGAAACACTGGTGAACGGCATCCGTACAAGTTTATTTAATAATTATTAAATTACAATTATAATATTACTTTTTCCAATTACAGTCACTCGCTAGGACCTAGATTACATTAGCCTATAATATACAACAGTTGACGATTTCATAGTTCATACCTTCACTGGCAAATGGTACAACTTAAAAAATCAATAATGTTTTTGTATTTTTATAACGCCTAAACACACCGGATCCGTACACGTAGGCGTGCACGTGCACGTGGACGTACCATTGCGTTGTAATGTATGGTACTTTATGAGACATGGCACACCGCTTACGTGACGTATACGCACGCACGTAGTCGCGCAAGCGGTGTACCATGTCTTATAAAGTTCCAGACATTACAAAGTGATGGTATGTGCACGTGCACGCCTACGTGTACAGATTCGGTGTGTTTCGCACTTTATTCACTGAGTAATCAATTTAATCAGTTTAGGTTCAGATAAAAAAACGTATAAATAAACTTATGAAGAATATAATTCACTTTTTTTTTTGAATACGTGCAATATGGTTCAGTGCATGCGTTAAATTGTGTAATTTTAAAACTTTATCATTATCCAATGTTTTTTTCAAGAAGGTTAATAATTTATTCTGTAAAACACTTTAAATCTGTTAAAATATTTGAGTTGTACCATTTCACCTCTCTACATAAAAAGGTAAAAAAAACTCATAATGACAATAATATTGCAAAACTACGACGCTCGCGCAGGCGTCATTAAGTTAATAATGACGAATAATAATTATATTATGTTCATAAATAATAATTACAACCACGACAATACTTAATTATCGCGATAAATATGTGTCTATTATCGTGATATACACAAATTTTGTATATTTATGATTAAGCCCTTCTCATATTCAGCTAAGTGATTTTGCCTGAGGCTCATTTACACTGCGCGCGTGGAATGGGAGCTAACTCTATGGTACACACGACCGTACGTCAGGGTATCCAGTTAAACTACGAAAACAGCTTTTATTACGTAGGGCATAAAGACGGTCTCAAGGTTAACACGTATATTTTGAGGTGCCGTCGTGTGTACATGGTATAATGTTGAGTCTATGTCCATTGTGCAAAGTGCAAACTAGATACGCGCCGTGAAAGAGTTCTCGCGGCTTCTGAGGAATTTGCAATCCCGAGTATTTCCTTCACACTTGTTTGTATGATCCGACGTGATGCTGACTTATGTCCATACATGTCATACATAGATCAGCATCATGTCGGGTTATACAAAACTGTCAAAAATCTGCAATTAATTTTGAACCTTAATGATTTAAGTATAAAATTCATTGAATTTGATTACCTTTAAAATTCGCTTCCATTTCACTGCAATGTAAAATGGGCTACTGAATCACAAATACTATGTCACATGTAGAATAGAAACGATCACGAACTTCGCTTTAGAAAGATGTATGAAATCATTAGCGAACACTTAATAAATATTTCGAAAGAGAATTCCGCTATTACAAGTGTGATTTTGTATAGGGGACTTTTTCTCGACTGATTTCAATTTAAATGTTTTTTTTTACTTTTATCAAATATGTGGGGTATCCAATACCTATTATAATAACCTACCTGCAGATTTATAATTACTCAAAGCTCATATGAATGTTATAAAAATTATATTTATTTTAGTAATTCAATGGTTTTGTTATTTATTGCCTTTCAGCCAATTCCTTGTGATAAGTTTCAAATCGGGGTATTTTTTTTCAAAGTTTTAGTTCTAAGGTATCTGTCAGTCTTGGCTTTTTGTGATAATAAAATAACGCCGTATTATACATATACAGGGCTATTTGTAAAACACCAATAACCTCGCACGAGTACATTACTATACTAACATCATAAACAACAATATTTTGTGTTTATGATGTTAGTAATATTGAAATGATCTATCTAAGATAAATAATATTAGAAAAAATACTAGAAAAAATCGACTCACCCGTAGTACTCGAACCCGCACCCTTGGGATTCCGGCCCAATGCACTGACCAATTATGCTACCGTGTCAATCAGTAGTTGGTCAGTGCATTGGGCCGGAAACCCAAGGGTTCGAGTCCCGTCTGAAGTGCTACGGGTGAGTCGATTTTTTCTAGTATTTTTTCTAATATTATTTATCTTAATATAAAAATAGCATTGTGAATGCGAAAAATCTAAATTTAATAATGATCTATCTAGGTATCGCATTTATGTATTTAGAGTGTTGTTTTTTATTTGCTTAGGTGCCAAATATTGTTGACGATGTTTGTTCTTTTACACAACTCTAGTAGAAATACGGTGACAACGCAACATTATTTGAGAAGCGACAGTGACAATAACAAATTAATAAGACAATTTCAATAAGTTCTTTACAGTGATCTAACGAACATTGTTTCACGCAAAATAAATGTAGTGTCTAAAGTGTCGTCATATGTCGACAGAGAAACCTAGCATTGTGGATATAAAAACCAAAAATAAAATTCAATAGTATGTTTCACGCGAGATAAAGAAAAGTGTCTTAAGTGCCATTTTTCCAGATACTTAGTATTTTTCATGACAATGTCGACCCAAAAACGCAGTATGTGTTTTAATAATATGTTTTACGCAAGATAAGCGTAGGTGTCTAAAGTGCCACTTTTTCCATAAAAGTTTTAACAGTAACAGTAGTTTTACGCGAGATGAGAGTCAAGTGTCTAAAGTGCCATTCTTTCCAGATATTAAGAAGTATTGTTTCATCACAATGTCGACCCAGAAACATAATAAGCGTTTTAATACGTTTTACGCGAGATACGAGTAGGTGTCTAAAGTGCCAGGCGCTCTCTCCAAGTACTGTTTGTCTATGAGTGCTTCGATACATTTCTTGATCATGGCGACGGAGGGCGCGAACGACCCTCGCGCCTGGGACACTACCTCCTGGATCAGTTCTGTGTGGCGGAGTACCTGTCGACGGGAACAAGTGGTTACATTAAATTAAAAATAAACAAATAAATAATAAATATTATTCCGACGACCTCCGTGGTCGAGTAACTTTGTACACCGGTTTTCAAGGTGTTGCCATCTCTGAGGTCCCGGGTTCGATTCCCGGTTGGGTTAATTTAGAAAACGCACTTTTCTATATTGGCTCAGGTCTGTGTGTTTGTGATGCCACCGTTGTCTTTGATTTCCATGACACAAGTGCTTTAGTTACTTACTTTGGAATTGGAGCAATGTATGTGATGTTGTCAAATATTTATTATTTGTTATTAGACAACATTACAAACATTGCTTTGACCCCAAAGTAAGTAGCTAAAAGCACTTGTATTATGGAAATCAGAGACAACGGTAGAACTACAAACACCCAGACCTGAGCCAATATAGAAAAGTTAACTTTCTAAATTGACCCAGCCGGGGATAGAACCCGGGACTTCAGAGATGGCGACACTTTGAAAACCGGCGTACAAGCCACTCGACCATGGAGGTCGTCTATTAAGGCCCTTGACGCAAACGGCATTTCGTACAACTTTCAAGTCCTTATTTTTCGAAATCGATGAACCGTTTTTACTGAAACTTCATACGCATTAGCAGAACACATTGGTATAAAAATTGGTCATTGGTGGTTGGAGGTTTGATTACAAACATAATTTCCGCAAGTTGGCTAGGGACAGCGAACTAAAATTTACGGAACAAGCATTCCGCTCAAAAACTGGCGCCACACGAGAATGACAACTAAGTGAGTGGTTCGAAGTGCTCATGGCGGTGCTTGACAGACTGATCGTACTCGATCACGTTTGTTAAGAAATTCTCGGTCCAGCCAGGTGTCGGATGGGTGACCGTTAAGAGGCATTACAACTGAGCGCTTCCGTGCTTTAGAGGGCACGTTAAACCGTCGGTCCCGGCTGTTGTCATCTGATAACAGTCGCTAAGCTAAGTCGGAGGCCTTACAGGCGGCTTGATAAACTCTAACACCAGAGGTGGCCACTAATCTTCACACGATAAGAGGAAGAAGTGGGTGGAGCTAAAATGCTGGCATTTAGTTATGCAGCATAAAGCGACTGAACCTTAGATATTTTCATACATAAACGAAAAATATGATAAATTATCTCTGCATCCTTTTGCCTTCTTTGCGTCTTTAACACTATTTGACTACTCAGGACGACATTTCTAATAAACTCTCTCTTTTCTTTACAATACAAACTGCAATTACTGTAAAAAACGCTAACATCTGTCCCCGGGCTCGTGGCTGGCCCGACTAAATGTTGTGCGGGTTGTAATTTTTTAACCCTGTGGTGCTATTTTTTAAGCTATATTTGTTTGCGATTACACATCCATAGATTTTAGTTCACTGGCTAGGGAATAGGTATTTTTAAGTTATAGCTTATCGCCGCGCGCACTGAGTTTTGTGACAATTTACGCAGGTGTCGTCGAGCGCAGGGTCGCTCCGTATGGAAATAATTAGCGGGCCGCGATTTCGAACAAGTTGAGAAACCCTGTATATTTTTGTTATTGAATAAAGTTAGCTAACCTTCCTCTGCTTCATGATGCGTACGAGCGCGGCCTGCAGGTACATCTTCCTGTCGTCGTCGCAGTGCGCGGCGCCGGCGTCGTCGCCGCCCGCCCCCCCGCCGCCGCCCGCCCCGCCCGCGCCGCCCACGCCGCCTACACCACACATACACATGTTACCTATACCATATACCTACTGACCGTTGTTTTTTTTTCTTCTTTTTTTTGACAACAGCACATACATTGCTTCGATTGGAACAAACACTTGTGTTATGGAAATCGGAGGCAACGGTGGTATCACAAACACCCAGGCCTGCCTACCGGCTAACTTTTCGAACTTCGGCGGGTCTGCCAAACTTCAACTTAAAACAGATAAATGGAAGTAAAGGCGTTTCGTATTGTACTATTCGAAGTTATTCAGGAGATATCGATGTTCGTGTGACATCATGAATTGGGTTCGCCATTTTGGCCCGATTGGGGCTCGATTTATCTGTTTTAATTTGAAGCCCGGCAGACTTTCCAAAGTTCGATAGTTAGCCGGTACGGCCCCTGAGTCAATATACAAAAGTTCATTTTATAAATTGACCCAACCGGGGATCGAACCCGGGACCTCAGAGATGGCGACACCTTGAAAACCGGTGAGCGAAGCCACTCGACCACGGAGGTCGTCAAGTTTATTAGTGTACTTTAGTGACGGTCGAAACTTGTTGAGTGTGTTATACGGTATACGTCATCTCATCACATGTGACTATAGGATAAGTTGTGAAATAGGCATCTTCAGGTGAGACGACCGTATTGACTTTGAGATATCGGCGAATAGTGAACTTCCTATACAAACGTAATACCAAAATGATTCGCAATTTGAGCATAATGTTGGCATGTTACCCAACACTATTCTCACTGCACATCACTACTTCATTGGGAGGGGCGCCTCTCGCTCTTTCTCTTCGCTTCCGGCTACCATTGCATAGGTTGTGTTCCCGTACTTTTATACTTTAATAATAGTTTAAGTCAAATACAAAGTTGTATGTACCATTTGCTATTGCTGTCCAATAAACCCTGCCTTCAGTCTCAACAAGCATACCAGTGAGTTTCACTTATTACCTAAATACAGTCCACATCTACGTGCCCATCCACACATAATTCACTGTTCTTGTGATGTTACTCGGATTTCGACAGGTTGATGAACAGAACACACCTTAAAAGTCTGGATTGTGACTAAATAACAACAAAAGAAACTTTCATAGAATATTCTCAAAATAATATGAGAAAGTGATCGCAGCGAGGTCTGATTTAATTAGATGGAACAGAAATTATTTGATAATATATGTCAAATAAATTAAATCATTGAAATTCAGGTGAACTTCAAAAACACTTGATATTCCCAAGATTAAAATGCTCACCTCTACAGGGTGTCAGTAACGCCTCAGCGAACACTTTAATTAAAGGATGATTCTATCCTTAGAGTTAAGCAACTTTCTCTATGGAACTTATCGCAAATGCATAGTCGAGATTATGATTTTTCGTTGAGCAGCAATGTACGCGTATCGATAACATCGGGAGCAAATAGCTGTTGTTGTACATACATTGCAGGTTTATATATTTTTTAATTACTTTTCTGTAAATTTAGGTGCTATGCTACTAACACCCTGTATATATTACGATTTCATAGTTAATTTGACGTAATTTGGTATTTAAAAACGTGAAATTAAATATAATCTTATACCTTGTTGATTGGGCGCGCTGGCGCAGGTGATCCTGACTTTAGTCCTCTTGCAGGTGAATCCCATGTTGAGAGTTAGAGTAGAGTCGTCGTTATCCACGTCTCCCTCTACCGTGAGTAGCCCCGCCTCCACCAGGGGGCGCGCGTGGCGGCTCCACGCCTCCGCTGTCAGCTCCAACGACTCGCGCAGCTCGCGCACCGGGCACGAGTCCACGGTCTCGAAGCAGAGGAGTAGCGCGCACTGTGGTGGGGAAAAATGGAAAATATGTCAGAAAAGCGGGAAAAGTATGTGAAAATCCATGTCAAATAACTTAGACAATATGAAGACTTCAAAAGTACACTTTAAAGCAAAGAAAGATGACTTCATTTCGACTCATTAAATTTTGGTTTTCGAGAAAATCCTTAGGGGACCAATATTCAGGATAAAAAGTATCTATATTTTAATTTCATCAAAATCCGATCAGCCGTTTACGTGATTAGGCGGGTCCTCACCAAGCGAGCAGCCTCGCGCGAGGCAGAACGTTTGCCACGTGTGGCGGATTATTAGTCCTCTAAGGATTTTCTCGAATGTCCACGCGGACGAAAGCTAGCCATCCCATTAAACCGCAATAACGACATCCATATCGATTTTTAGGTTTATATATCCCATTTAACCTCTAAGGGGTTGATTTTTGAAAAATACGAAATATCTGTTTGCTTATTTGATTTACTTTCCAACCGTTAGCCTAAATAACTTTGAAAACGAAGGACTTTCCAGAAACAACATTTCATCCCCTTTTCACCCCTTCGGGGGTGGAATTGTCAAAAACGCTGACACACGTAAATATTAATTTTCAATTGTCAGCCTAAATACCAAATTTGAAGATCCTAACTTCAAAACTGACGGACTTTCATACAAACTTTCATTCCCTATTTTACCCCTTTAGGGGTAGAATTTCCAAAAATCCTTTCTTAGAGAATGCCTACACTGTGTAAGGTATCTATGTGCAAAATTTCAAGTCTCTAGGATCAGCGGTTCGGGTTGTGCGTTGATATCTCAGTAAGTGTGAGATGAGTGAGTAGATGAATGTGTAGTGTAGGTGTAGTAGTGTGTGTGTGTGTGTGTACCTGCGGCGTGGTGGCGCTGACGTGGTAGAGGCGGTGCGTGTACTTGGTGCGCAGCTCGCCGGTGCACAGGTGGTGCAGCCACGCGAGCCGGCGCCCGCTGAACGCGGCGCGGTAGAACGCCTCGAACAGGCGCGCCGGGCGCTCCAGCGCCGCGGGGGGCGCCAGCGGGGCCATGGCGCCCCCCAGCGGCCACGCCCCCGCCTGCAGCACCTGTGTGTGCGGGACACGTCATCACTACCCCAACCAATGGGTGCTTATATGTCTATCGCCGTTTTAACTCCCCCGCCTCGTTTATCACTCTCCGAGGCGGGGGAGTACCTAAAGAATTTAAATAAATAAATATAGATATTTGACAACATCACACACATTGTTCCGATTCCAAAGTAAGTAGCTAAAGCACTAGTGTTATGGAAATAAGAGACGATGGTGGTAACACAAACACCTGAGCCAATATAGAAAAGTTCGTTTTCTAAATTGACCCAGTCGGGGATCGAACCCGGGACCTCAGAGATGGCGACACCTTGAAATCCGGTGTGCGAACCGCTCTACCACGGAGGTCGTCTAAATTACGATAAACATTTCAAAAAATTGCATGTGAAAAATAAGCTAAATGTGAAGGGGGTCCGTTTAACTTTACGGCTCAACTTTCATAAAACGCCATCTATCAAACATATTTTCTTTTAATATACTAATATTTATTGCATTTTTATACTTTTTTTTTAATTTGAAATTTTAGCATTCACAATGCTATTTTTATACAATACTAATGTACGTTTTTCTAGTATATTATTTAGTATTGCATTTTTAAAACGTGGAGTAAATATATGAAAAGCATAGCATCGGATACGAAAGGTTTCGGACATTTGTAGATAAGGGCCCAGTAATAGAATAAGGTTGAATATCGCGTGTAATATCCAATCGAATGAACTCACTATTGGACCTTGGCTTTCTTTGTTTAATATGAGGCATGATCAAAAATGTCATAAATATGATGATGTTACTATGATTTAACTCATACTTTTTACATTAACTATTAAACAATGATATGAATTAATCTTGATGAAACCTTGCCATAGAAAGTATCAATAAAAATGTAAATCAATGTTTGTATTTTTCTAAATGTATGAAATTGAATAACCCTGTATGGGTCTGCAAATTAAACTCACAAATATTGCTGGAACTTGACGTTAAGGTCTGCGGACACGGCCACGTCGGTGAACATGCGATGCAGTTTGTTCTTTATATAGAATCCAACAGTAGTGTATGTAGAATCCTACAGTAATAACATACCTGTATGAAGAACCCCGTGTTAGTTTGTAGGTTGTTCTGTCTCAAATGTTGCTGGAACTTGGCGTTAAGGTCTGCGGACACGGCCACGTCGGTGAACATGCGATGCAGTTTGTTCGTGAACTCGTACCCGCACGCCGCCTTCAGCCGGTTTATCATCGCCTCCTCCTACGACAAAAGGAGCTATTAATAGTTTGAAAACAAATCATATATTGACTTAAGCTTCGTCCCCACTGACAGGCGACTTGCCAAACGAATGAAAGCTAGTGGGAAGAGGTGTCGAAGTATACATGTTATCGTTTCAAAAGTACCAGGGTCACATGAATCAGCAGGAAGTTTGATATGCTGCAATATTTTTTTGAAGAAAACGATGACGTCGACTAGATAACATCGATCCAGAGGTTCCTTCGGTTTTAATACTTTAAGTGTTTCGTGGTTGAAAAAGTACTAGGTCGACATAAGTCAGTAAGAGTTACCTGTTCCATGGAAGCGGACAGTTGATGTATGAGCCTCCTGGCCAGCGCCCGGGCGTAGTACTTCTGGAAGACGTCCTTGTCGTCGATGTACTTGAAGACGACTATGGCGGCGGCGAGGCGGTCGTCGGGGTCGGCGTCCCCGGCGGCGCCCCCGCCCCCGGCGCCCCCGCCCCCGCCCCCGCCCCCGCGGCGCCGCAGCAGGCAGTCGCAGTAGCGCGCCAGCAGCTCGGGCGCGCGCGCCCCCGCCTCCGGCGCCGCCCGGCTGTTCACCACCGCGCTGCACGCCTGCACGTATACGCGCACACGGTCACGACACGACACGACACGTCACGGGGACGCACGACACCGAATACAAAGTTTCGATCGACGAATTCACACAGTATTACTTGATTTATCGATTTATAGTAAAGTAAAAAATTGCTTTATTCAAATAAACTTAGTAATTAAGCGCTTTTGAATCATCTATATTTTTCTACCACCCGTTCCAGACTTTTTTTAACTGACAAGAAGAACAGGCGCAAGAAACTTATCAGCTTTAACAGAAATAAGTAACGATATTTACAAACTTAAATATATCGTTACCAAATATAATAGTACTACATGATACATGATAGCTAAAACTTTTCTCGATAGAAAAAAATCCTAAAGTGACTTTCCAATTTTGTAGATTTTCAAAGCAATTATTCGCACCACCGACCAAGTGCTAAATAATCTTTTTAAAGCTGTGTCAACCAATAATAACCTTGAAACTTTTACAAATTAAAATACGTCGTTTTGTACCGCAAGCGCTCTGAAGTAAGGCACTCCAGTTGTTTATTATCAATTTAACCGCACTGTGCACTACACTTGTACCAGACTGGCATAAGGCAGTAGCAGTAGAAATGTACCCAGCGAACTTAAATCTATGGAAGTTAAAAACAGCACCACGGGGCTAAAAAAATGACAACCCGCAAACAGATGTTAGCGTTCTTTACAGTACCGAGTAAGTACAGTTTGTATTGTAAAGAAAAGAGAGAAAGAGAGAGATTATTAGAAATGTCGTCCTGTGTAGTTCTGACTAGTTCTGACCATCTGTGGTGTAAAAGACGCAAAGAAGGCAAAAAGATGAGAGATAACGTATCGTAAGTGGACTCTTTAGGTATTTAGGTATAAGTTATGGTTTTGTTTTTAAGAAGAAAAATATTTTTTACTTTGTTTTACCTTGTCAATTGAATTTTTGAAGAAATTACATTTGATTTACGTTAAAAATTTCTATATTTTATTTCAATGTGAAAACTAGGGTTTTACATCGCTTTACCTTAAATCACGGTGTCAGTTTTTATCCTAGACAGTAAGTATGAAATAGTTTTTTCGTTTAAGTATAGAAAATATCTACGAGTATACAGATTACGGTCGCCATTATGCAACCAGTGTTCAGTCACATTGTGCTGTATAATTAAATGCTAGCATTTGTTAGCCCCGCCCACTCGGTTGTCATTTTGCGTGGTGCCGTTTTTGGAGCGGAATGCCGCCGGATGTACCTTGTCCAAGGCTCCCATGAAGGGCTGCGCGCCGTGGAACACCTCAGCGAACAGCGCGCTGTACTTGCCGTGCAGCGACAACATCGCCGACACGAAGTGCGTGTGAGCCTACACACAATACATATGCGGTAAGCGGGTGTGTGTACAGTCACCACTATAAATATATATACAGTTTAGAACTTTGTCACTTGGTTGTGGTTGTCATTTGTCATTGATTTCCGGTCAAAAAAGTAATAGCTTTTAGAGTGACATAGTATGTACTAAACTCTATATACAAGGTGTTACAAAAACACCCCTAATGCCGAATATGGTATATAGGGACCATCAAACTGAACAACTTTTACTATGGGACCGATTCTCTAAAATCGCGAAAAACAATCAGCTGTTTCATACATTTTGACATTTTAGTTTTTGTATGAAACAGCTGATTTTTTTTTCGTGATTTCAGAGTTGGTCCCAAAGTAAAAGTTGTTCAGTTTGATGGTCCCTATACGTATACCATATTCGGCATTAGGGGAATTTTTGTAACATGTTGTGTAGAGTTTCGAACTTTGTTACTTTGTTGTGGTTGTCATTTGACATTGATTTGCGTTCAAAAGTAATAGGAGTGACACATAGTACTAAACTCTATATATTTATTTAACAACCATGCTTTAAATCCTATATAAAAGGTTCTGGAACAGTTAGCTTATTGCCAAAATTTAAATTAAAGTTGCAAAAATAACTATTATAGACGCGACTGCACGGGGTGATTTTAAAGTCACGTGACAAACTTTCAAGATGAAACTGAACAATTTTCTCTACGACACATACTAGTAAGTCGAAACATGTAAAAAATTTGCAATCTCATTAATACTCTTGATTTTTACGTGTGTAGTGTAGACATCACGAAAGTGTATTATGTATAGTATAGTGGCCACATCTCTTAGAATGTTAATCAGATCATTAGTGTTGTGTAAAGCGATTTAGATCAAAAATTCAACTGGTATCCTTAATTATGTGTGTCGTGTACAATATACATACCTCGTCCCTACTATGAGGCGCCTGTAACAACGCTCGTCCGTCTCTCGTAGCTTGCGCTAAGGCGGCGTCCACTAGCGGGCGTAGCGCGGCCGCGCCCAGGGGGCGGAGCAGGGCGTACATGCGACGGAGATCGCAGCGACGCTAAACACAAGTCGATGATAGATGTTATATTATATAAATAGTAGCGGGCCCAACATAGAGCCCTGAGGGACTCTTGGAATAAGCAAATAATTCGTAGCACTAAAGTAGGTCGTAACAGTGGAATAGGTCGTAGCCTGTAGCCTGTAGCCTATAGCAGTGGAGTAAGTCACCTGGTCCGCTTCGGGCGCGTGGTCGCAGGCCTCCTTGAGCAGGCGCTCGGTGTGCGCGTGCAGCGCGGGCAGGTGCGCGCTCACGGCGGCGCGCTCGTAGCAGCCGCGGACCGCTTCGGCGGACGACGAGTGCAGGAACCGGCTGCCGAGCGCCACCTCACGCTCCAGCCCTACACGAATATACACACCTTATGGGAATGCTTTTAATTATATTTCGTTTTCTATCGAGGGCTTTGATCCTTTATCGTACCTCGATGGCATTGTGTTGCCAGTTGTACAAACCTCAATGCTTAACCCGAAGAGGTATGAAACCTCTTTATAGCGTGGTGTTCGCATGAACCGATTTTATTTCTTAAAACAAAAGAATATCGTTTAAGAAACAATATTTTGTCATATTAGTTTAATTGAACATAAAAAAAAATCTGTGAATAATAAACATTTTTACTGTTCATTTGACGAGTTATAATTTTGTCGCAAGCAAGGTTTAACACCAGTACTTGTTAATAAAACACAAAAAGCAGTTCAAATACTATCGAAACACAATTGAGACACGATTGTTACTTTAACTGTTAAAGTAACAATCAAGTTTAACATTAACCGAATCGAGGCACACATTATGAGTTTATGCTTACTAATACTCGATAGCGACCGTAGTTGACATTTGTATGACAGATTTTAGTTTAGTGTAGTGTGTTTTAGTTTACCGTCAGAGACGCGGTGCCAAAATGCATACAAAATTGCTTACTACAGTCGCTATCGAGTATAGTAAACATAACTGTGAGGTGCATAATACACCAGGCACAACTAAGGCTAGACTAAAGATTTTTATTATACGAGTTGTACATAAGTTGAGTAAATGGAAAAAAACTGCAATTTAGAGAATCAACCAAGTAAAAAAAATGCACACTTCAAGAATTTGTCAATAATAGACTAAACAAATAGCGCAATAATCGGTATTACTAACCGTCCAGCACATGCCTCATATAGTGGGATATGTCCCCCTCCGCCAGCAGCGCGGCGGCGTGCCGGGCGTGGTGCTCGCCCGCGGCCGCCAGGTACGGCTCCAGCACCAGCGCCTGGTACAGCGCCAGCGGCTGACGCACGCGGAATGATTGCACCTGCCGACGATATCACACGTGTTTATGGTAAAACGAGTTTGTTGTTATTTCACTGCACTGTGCCCCTGCGCTACGACGTGACGATAATGCTTGACAATACGCTTCTATAACTGACCTTGAGATTATGCAACGAGGGCTTAAAGTAGTGTATTATGTCCCGGGCGCTATATTCTAAGATCGCCCAAGACAAATACACATTTAAGCCCGCGATGCATACTCTACTTTTTATACTTTCTGCGAGGCAACTGACACCAATGACTGTTATAAAGAAAGTACTTAAGTATTTATTTTTATTTTTTTGTCGTCTATTCTGTACTGGTCAGTTCGACATTCGAATAAATCCTTCTTGGTGCGCGGGTGAAAATGAATTGCGTAAAAAGTTTTCATGTTTCTCTTTTTTTTTAATTTGTAGGCAGTGCGAGGGAAATGATAACATACAGCCTAACTCAGAATAAAATCTCATTGCACCTAAAAATTTTTGTGACACTATCCTCGCTGACAGCCCTGACACTATACTCACGTGTACAGCGCTATGTATCGCCTGCTTCAACACGTCCGCGTGCGCCGGGTCGGGCGCCCTTTCCCTCGCCGCTGACAGCCCTGACACTATCCTCGCTGACAGCCCTCGCCGTAGCCCGCCTACTAGCACGCGCTCCCATATTACTAGCCCTAGCTCGCCAACCTAGCAAGAAAAAAAATAACTGTTTCGCGATTTCATGCTACAAATACAATGCGATTTCATACACAAAACTATGTATGTATGTCGCAGGAAAATGAGGATATCAGAGATTTCGTGAAATCCCTAGGGATACCATGAAATCACGGTAGATGTTGAATATTCTTATTTACGACGTCTTCTTACTAAAATAGGTCAGTGATATGTCGTTTCACTAAATGAATCTAGTGAAATGTCAGAAAAGTGGATGTAAAAATCGAGCCATGCATTTTTCTCCCTCTCTCTGCTCTCCTCAAACGGACACTTGTGGGAGCGGGAAAAATGCGTCGCTCGCGGGGTGCGCGGTATCAAAGGTACAGTGTAAAACTAAAAGATGCATTTGCAAGAAACAAAATGTTTTATGTAATTCAAGGTGCCACAAATCGCTGCCATGTTTAAATAAATAAAGTCGAACCACGCATACCTACTGTTAAAAGTCAGTTTTCTTTGTTCTTTTTAGCCAACTTGAAACTTTATTGTCTAAGAAATGCATGAGTTGATTTAAAATTTTGTTGTATTATTTCATTCATCTTCATTTCACAGTGAAACGATATATCACTGATTATATATTAGTATTTTGTCATATCACTAAGTAAGAATATTTAACATCTACCGTGATTTCGTGGTATACCTACGGATTTCGTGAAATCTCTGATATCCTCATTTCTCTGCGACATATATATCTGTATTTGTATATACACATCTGTAGAGATACCATGTGCATGTATCTAAATGTAATTTGATTTAGGATACAAAAGCTAACTTGAGCTCCTCCATGCTTCGAAGGGCACGTTAAGCTATCAGTCACGGCTGCATTTATAGTCTTCCTACCAATCCGCATTGGGCCCGCGTGGTTCGGTTATGTTTTGGCCCTCTTCGTCCACCTATAAGGTGTGCCCCAGCAGTGGGGTCATTGTAGATGGCTGATGGTGATATATACAACATGTTACAAAAATACCCCTAATGCCGAATATGGTATATAGGGACCATTAAACTGAACAACTTTTACTACGGGACCAACTCTGAAATCGCGAAAAAAAAAACAGCTGTTTCATACATTTTGATATTATCGATTTTAATTGTTGTATGAAACAGCCGATTTATTTTTCGCGATATCAGTGTTGGTCCCATAGTAAAAGTTGTTCAGTTTGATGGTCCCTATGTACCATATTCGGCATTAGGGGTACTTTTGTAACACCTTGTATATGATATAGCGCTCACCTCGAGCTGCCTGGAGTCATGCTCGGGGCAGCTGACCGTCGCCGCCGACCCGTATATGATCTCCGCGTCTGACACCTGACACAAGCAACATACTTGTACAGTTAGTTTATCTCACGAAGGCGCGTCGCATATGAATGTGTTACGCGTGCACACGCACATTGTGTTAGTGTGCGTCTGCATGCTCTCGTATTACGCACACTACAGTAATGTGCGCGCCTGACAACATTCAAAGCCGACGCGCCTTTGTAAGATAAAACAACTCTACGTTAATACTGTTTCAATGGCGGGATGATCGGGATGATAGATCTATAATGAGTCCCGGCCTTTTATGCTAAAGTTGAATACATTTTAAATAATTTAATCTGTAATTTATAATCTGCTGTAGGTACTTTTTCACTTATTAGTCTGTGGTATCTATCAACCAAATGACAAGTATGCCAAATCGGAAGACAAATTGACTTTTCATTTTCTTAATTTCGAAATAAGAAAAGAATTATGGTTTATACAGCCACGCTTTTACATTTTATAGTGACTTTTCTGCCCTTTGAAAAATGAATGTGGATAACGGAACGTTTTTCAGTGACTCGTTGTTTCTGTAGTGTTTCCATATCAAAAAATATTCATAATTAAATAACTTTTTTCTACATGCGATAAAAATAAGACAGAACTTGATCAATGTAGCAAATATTATGAGCTTTATTTTAAGACCAAATTTAATCGCATACAAGTTTAGCATTTTGTCTATGGCGAGTGCCGTTTGCCTTTTTTTTTATTTGCATTGCGCATTGACATCTGAATTTAAAGTGAGTATGTAGAGTTACATTCGACTTTATATCGATCTGCTCGGATTGACAGGGCTTAGAGCCTACAGCCGTCGTGCGTCCACTAGCGCCGCCAATCAATAAAAAAATTACAACGAAATAGCTAAGTTTAGTAAAATAAAACAATAGTTTATAACTGATACTAGATTTTATATTTTTCAGAATTTTATTTGACATATTTCGGTGTAATGTTTTTTTTCTTGATTGGCGGCGCTAGTGGAACGAGTTCCTTATACTTGTTACCTTCTGCCTCTTGACGTGCTGCAGGTTGAGGTACGAGTAGAGGCTGTTCAAGTAGGCCACGCCCTGGCTGTACTCGCGCCACGCACACACGTACCTACACATGAAATGCATACGGTATTCATTCAATCTATGCCAATTAATTAATGCATGCATGGTCAAGAAGAGTATAAGTGGCATTTTAAAAGCTCCTAGTCCGTGCAGGTACACCAGGCTACTATCACACACGAGGAGGTTACCTGGCCAGCAGGCCGTCGTTATGGTCGTTGTTCTCTAGCGGTGCGTTCCAACATTGACTAGTACCAGGCTACTATCACACACGAGGAGGTTACCTGGCCAGCAGGCCGTCGTTATGGTCGTTGTTCTCTAGCGGTGCGTTCCAACATTGACTAGTACCAGGCTACTATCACACACGAGGAGGTTACCTGGCCAGCAGGCCGTCGCGTCGTTGTGGTCGTAGTTCTCTAGCGGCGCGTTCCTACATTGACTAGTACCAGGCTACTATAACACACGAGGAGGTGACCTGGCCAGCAGGCCGTCGTTGTGGTCGTTGTTCTCTAGCGGCGCGTTCCAACATTGACTAGTACCAGGCTACTATCACACACGAGGAGGTTACCTGGCCAGCAGGCCGTCGTTGTGGTCGTTGTTCTCTAGCGGCGCGTTCCAACATTGACTAGTACCAGGCTACTATCACACACGAGGAGGTTACCTGGACAGCAGGCCGTCGTTGTGGTCGTTGTTTTCTAGCGGCGTGTTTCCGCGCACGCGCTGTAACAGACCTGCCACGTGCTCTTCTAAGAAGTTTCTAGAACAAACCAAAAAAGTAAATGGCCTATATCTAGAGCTGAGACAGGGATGAACGCCAAGTCGAGAGCAAGACGCATCAAAATAACAGTAGCTGGAAGTTTTACTGTCAAACCATTTTAAGCTTTATCTCCAACCAATAAGTGATGCATAAAATAACTTGGAATGCTCGTGTAGATCGGGGCGGTGTGTATCTGTATTTTACAATGCGATTCTGTTCATTACCAATAGGAAATATTGTTCTAAATGGTTTGGGTCATGGTACAATAATATACTAACATACCTCTGTCTCGGAATGCTATACAATAACATACATTAAGCATTTCGAGGCAGAGGAAGTCACGTGGGTAACACAGGATTACGTCATCTCCGCTATCGGTTCTGAAAATTACGTTCATTCATGTTAAACAACTTAAACCGGTAAACCCGACTACACCAATCCGATGGCTTTCAGACCGATCAGCCTCACAACTATCCTGTAGACTATGGAAAGAGTTTGTGAATGGCATCTACGAAGTCAAGTGTTGACAAACTATATAAACATCAGCATGCGTACAGAGCTGGAAAATCCACAGCATCAACTCTTCATCTCTCAGCATTTTCGATAAATAGTGTTACAGCTAAAGTAGACCGATTTTTAATTTCCATAAAAACAGAAATTATTGGTTCATTTATTTCGAAAAATAAGGATTTGAAAGCTTTTATGAAATGCCGTTTCCGTCAACGCTCTTAACAGACATTGTCACGGGCAATCCCCTATGCAGAGGCTGCATGGAGGGAGAAGAAACAGCCGCCCACGTACTGCTGGAACGCAGAGTGGTGGCCCCTACCGGGCGAGGTACCCCGGCTCGCCGGGCAGCGTCCAGGAGGCGCTCACTAAGGGAGCGTTCCCAGCTGGGCTGGGCGGGCCGGAGTGATCCGGCTAAGAAGAAGAACTGTTTCGTTTGCTAGGAGAAACAAATCACAATTAAAATGCACTATAATTTTGTAATGAGTGTGACAGAAAAAAACCTTAACTCTTGCTCGTTGCTATAAAGTCGCGCAACTGACGTAAGCCTGTGTCACTCCCGGAATGCAAGACCTTGTTTTCTTGGACCGTGGTTGGAGCGACTCACCTAGTCTCGTCGTAGAGCCTGTCGGCGAGCGGCTCCGGGTGCGCGACGCATAGCGCGTACACGTCCGAGAACCGAGTGTTCCACACTGCGCGCTCCACGGCCCGCAGCCCCACCACCCCCGCCACCTGCCCATCGATGGATAGCGTTACAGTGGGTACTGACCGGTGTTACTTCACATGTTACAAAGCGAACTTTCGTGCAGTCAGTCCGTGGTTTCTTGGTACACGCTGAGTTCAAAAATATTTTAGCACACGGCGGCAACATAGGTTGTGAATGTTACATTACGCCTCGTAACGCCCGGCCAGTACCCACCTTTACACAAACTGCAGGCTTGGAGTAAGTTGGGCCGTAGCCAAGGGCGGGAGGTGTTTGGAGGTTCAAACTTCCCCCCTCCCGCTGAAGCTCCACCTCCTCCGAAGAGAATCCTGGCTACAGCCCTGGCTTACTCATTTCTAAGATTTAAGCCCGTATTGAAAGTTTTTACAGATACTAGTGTGGTTTTTGTTAAGTTTGGCAAGAATGTGAATATTTATTCTGCCGTGGTCTAGAGACCAGTAAGAAAAGTGTTTTATTTCAATGCAATCTAATAATAATTCTAATCAAATGTAAATCTCAATCCAAATTCGATAAAAACAATTTCTCCAGGAGTGCTTTTCAAAAGATTAATGTTTCAATTGAAATCACAATTATTTCACTCATTGACCTGAACATACAGTACTGGCCCAAAACATAACATTAAAACTGAAGTTTAATGAGAAAAAATTTAAACATATAAGATATACAGTGATCAAGATATGTGATAGCTTACTGTTTCCTTCAGGTTTGCCCATGTCTCCTGAAAGTCGACATTCCTTGGCTTTAGCGACATCATCGGGACGCTATTTCATGTGACTGAAACAAAATAATTGAGTTTACTTTTCTTCAAACTATGCCAACAATACTGTAAGAAACTATAGTTTTAGTATGTCCTCTTAAAGTAGTTTTTTAAGTACAAATAATTAATTAAAAAGTATTGTGAAAAATTGAAAACACATTTTATGAAAAATTTGTACTGCAAAATGCATAGAGAAAGTCTATGATCCAATAATGAAGCCTACAAAAAGTTTGTTTTGAGTAATGCTTAGGTTATTGTCACCAACAATCAACAAACACACTAAAACAAAAAAGTTCAATGTGTCCTAATTTTAACGACTGCAACACAATAGTAACCTTCTAATTACACAATTACATGCAAAATAGACACATTGAGGTTGTCACAACCCAACAGCGGACAGGAACTTGAGGAGACTAGCACAGTAGGTCTGTAGGTATTATAACAAAGAAATATAGGTGAAACTCATTTTCACAGAAATAATGTTTTGTAGTTATGTTTATAATAGTTTTATTGTGTTTATGTAGAATTGAGTTATTATACAGAACATTATGGGCCCTGTTGCGACAATTAATATAACAATGTACAACTGATGTTAATAACTTCAGAGCGCTTACACTACAAAACAATGTATTTTAATCTGTAAATTTTACACTTTGCCATATATTCTTGCAGCGGATGACTCTACACTTGTCCAGTGTCAATTTAACCACAATTTAAATGTAGATGAAGAATATACATATAAATTACTACTTACTTACTTTTCTAAGGGAGTTTTTTTTTGTTATTCCAATATAAACATGCAACATAAACATGCAGTCGGAGGCATAGAATTTAATGATAAGTCAAATCATTCATACTGTCACTTTATATATGCCTCCGACTGCATGTTATGTTCCCTTTAATATTTTTGATGTTGTTTCCATCTTTTCAGTTGACTTGTCTTTTGATGCAGGCAGGTTCCTTAGTTTATTAAAGTTATTAATTTTTACAGATCAATTATTTTGATGCCAGTCATTACTATCAAAATTTGAGCCGGAATAAACAGTCCCCTCCAGAGGAAGGTTACTTATAAACATTTTAGGGTTATAAAACGTCAAATAATTATCAAAATAACGAGAAGTATCGTTAGATACCGCCGAGCCGCTGGCTAATTCCACTTGGCAATGTGTCAAGGGAAAAGAACAAAGCTCACAGCTCGCGCTGCTCTTGAAATTACTCAGCAATTTCAACAAACAAAAATAATCCTACATACCTACAAGACACCAATGACAACTGCACAAAAAGACAATTTAAAACACGTTGAACACTTACTTTAGATACAGAAGTGCGAAACACTATTCTTCTAGTTAATTGACACAAATATTGTCGATTTTTTTCGATTATAACAGCAGTAAAATGAACTTTTCAAAATGAAAATACTTCACAAATTCGCAGAAGGTAATGAAATGACAATGACATGAAATGAAAATGAATGACATTCAGTAAGAGTAGGGTACTCTGTGTGAATGGGTGCATTCTGTTCTGGCAGACTAATCGCTAAGTCATCGGTCACTTGACCTATTTTGTAACAAATGTGACAAAAAGAGGTCCTATTCAAAAACATCAACAAACATCAACGGTACCTATACAGTCGTTGAGGTTTGTGTGAGACAACTTCTTTTTATAATTCTTAAAGCCCCACCCGACTTCATCAGACGTGTTTTATTAATATTGATATGCGTCACTAATAATTTGAATTTTATTTCTTGCTTTTTAGAGGTATTTAATATTTGAAGCTGTTTTGGTTTTTATTTTCAGGTTTTTTAAAGGTATTTCTTTTTTTAAAAAGATTTTTTATTTTCAACTTTTTAGTGGTACCTAGTTTTTAGTGGTATGTACGCGAGTAAATATTGTTTTACTTTATAGTATTTGTGGTAAGGTATGTAAGCGTGTAAATATTTTTTAACTTCATATAATATTTTCAATGGTACGTGCAACGTCCATAACTCAATTTCCAAATTCACGCTGTTTGTTTTTAAGGAGCTCTGTTGCAGAAAATGGATGAAAGAAAATTACATGTAGCAGAGATGAAAATGCTGAGGTGGATGTGTGGTGTGACGCGAATGGATAAAATTAGGAATGAGTATGTGAGAGGAAGTTTAAAAGCACCAGTAATAGAAAAGTTTAAAGGGAATCGTCTGACTTGGTATGGGAATGTTATGAAAAGGACTGAAAGGCATGTTATTAGAAGAGTAATGGATATGGATGTTGAGGGTTAGAAAGTAAGAGGAAGACCGCAGAAAAGATGGATGGATTATGTGAGGATTGATATGTATGTAAAGGGAGTGGATGAGGAGATGACGAGTGACAGAAAGGAATGTAAGAAAGGGACACACTGCACCGACCCCAAATAATTTGGGATAAGGGTAGGGGGATGATGATGTTGCTACTTATTTCGGTGGTTTTTTTTTTGTCTCGTTTTTAATTTCTTAGTAGATTTATTTATAACTTATCTATGTTTGAGTTACAAGGACCTAATGTAAACTGCTAATCACATTTTACAAAACACTGCTTTTCCCGACGCAGGGGCGTCAATCGTTGAGGAGTTCTCCTGGTACTTCACTATGAGCTCCACTTCACCATATGTATTATGACGAACATAAATAGCCTAACAACCATATTAAAGTAATTGTATCACACTTGTGAAATACTTAGTATTGAATAGTTCCGATGATCATCTATGGTCTTCATCATCAGTTCCACTTCACTAAAATGGTGTTTCCCGAAAGCAAATGCACGAGTTACTTAAGAAAATACCAAAAACGCTATAGATGTGCCTATAATATTTAAAGAGTTCCCTTGATTTCTCCAGGATCCCATCATTAAATCCTGACCTTGTGACAATGGGACCAATTTGTAACTATATGCTTTCAAACAAAAAATAATTTCTAAAATCGGTTTATAAATTGACAATGTTATGAAGAAACAAACATAAAAAAACAACCAAACTGAGAAACTTCTCCTTTTTTTGAAATCGGTTAAAAAATACTCTTGATTTTGAAAACATTTTACTAAAACGCCGGCGAACAGTGAGCTTCCCATACAAACGTAATACCAAAATGATTTGCAATTTGAGCATAATTAACTAATCTTATCTAGCTTTCTCTTAAATAAAAATTCCAATATACTAAATACAGAAAATAACTTATATAGCAAGCAAAGCCACCCAGTATATACCCACCAACCGCTGTTTCTCATCGAAAATGAAAAAATGGCGTCCGATTGCCATCAATCACTGAAAGTTTTTAGAGCGGAAACGGATTTTTCAGCAAATAATTTTCTATGGATGACTTAGCGATTAGTCTGCCAGAATGCAATGACTCGAATAAGCTCACATAACAAGCATTTTTAAATCGTCAATTCTTTTATCCTACGACCCATTATGACGTCTTTTAGCTGACAAGAAAAATGGGCGCAAAAAACTTATCAGCTTTATTAGAAGGAACGATATTTACAAATATGTATATCGTTTCCAGACATTACATTCATACATGTTACTTGCACACATCTTTCAGAAACCTTGAGGAGCTACTGCATGCGATATATCGAGCCTTGAAAATAAAACTTTTGGAAGCACTTGACGGGTTCCTTCTACGAAACTCATCCCTAGTGCAAATCACTTGCACACATCTTTCAGAAACCTTGGGGAGCTACTGCATGCGATATATCAAGCCTTGAAAACAAAACTTTTGGAAGCACTCGAGGAGTTCCTTCTACGAAACTCATCCCTAGCGCAAATCACTTGCACTTATCTTTCAGAAACCTTGGGGAGCTACTGCATGCAATATATCAAGCCTTGAAAATAAAACTATTGGAAGCACTCGAGGGGTCCCTTTTACGAAACTCATCCCTAGCGCAAATCACTTGCACACATCTTTCAGAAACCTTGGGGAACTACTGCATGCGATATACCGAGCCGTGAAAATAAAACTTTTGGAAGCACTCGAGGGGTTCCTTCTACGAAACTCATCCCTAGCGCAAATCACTTGCACACATCTTTCAGAAACCTTGGGGAGTTACTGCATGCGATATATCAAGCCTTGAAAATAAAACTTTTGGAAGCACTCGAGGAGTTCCTTCCACGAAACACGTCCCTATCGCGAATCACTTGCACACATCTTTCAGAAACCTTGGGGAGCTACTGCATGCGATATATCAAGCCTTGAGAATAAAACTTTTGGAAGCACTCGAGGGGTTCCTTTCACGAAACACGTCTCAATCGCGAATTACTTGCACACGTCTTTCAGAAACCTTAGGAAGCTACTGCATGCAATGTTTCCATTTCCGTTTCCGTATTTGGTTTCCGTTTCCGTTTCCGTTTTGTTTCCGATTCCGTTTTCGTTTCCGTTTCCGATTCCATTTCCATTTCCATTTCCGATTCCGTTTCCGTTTCCGTTTCCGTTTCGTTTCCGTTTATGTTTACGTTTCCGTTTCCGTAACCGTTTCCGTTTTTGTTTCCGTTTTCGTTTCCGTTTCCGTTTGTTTCCGTTTCCGTTTTCGTTTCCATTTCCGTTTTCGTTTCCGTTTTCATTTCCATTTCCGTTTTCGTTTTCGTTTCCGTAACCGATTCAGTTTCCGTTTCCAATTCCGTTTCCGATTCCATTTCCATTTACAATGCCGTTTTCGTTTCCGTTTCTGTTTTCGTTTTCGTTTCCATTTACGTTCTCGTTTCCGTTTCCGTTTCAGTTTTCGTTCCGTTCCGTTTCGTTCCGTTCAGTTTCGTTCCGTTTCGTTCCGTTCCGTTTCGTTCCGTTCCAATCCTTTCCGTTTCGTTCAGATCCGATCCGTTCCGTTCCGTTCCATTCCATTCCGTTCCGTTTCATTCCGTTCCGATCCGTTCCGTTCCGTTTCGTTCCGTTCCGTTCCATTCCGTTCCGTTCCATTCCGTTCCGTTTCGTTTCGTTAAATTCCGTTTCGTTCCGTTCCGTTCATTCCGTTATCGCGAATCACTTGCACACATCTTTCTGAAACATTGGGAAGCTACTGCATGCGATGTTTCCGTTTCCGTTTCCATTTACA